>CAWUFW010007705.1:0-600000 GCA_963921515.1 Calotriton arnoldi
CAGGCCTGTGGCTGGTGTTCTCTGATTTCTGTACCGCGATTGCCGTCATCGCATGTTTTTTTGCATTCGCGTTTTGCATTTTTTTGGCGTGGCGTTGATTTTCACGCTGACATTTGACGCGTTATCTGGTGTCTATCGCATGCTACCGCCTTGTTGTGAATTACACGTTGACACAGGGTTATTTTCCTGAGATAGGCTGCGATATTGAAAGTTGCATTACGCTACTCTTGCGGTAGTTATCACACGTTCTTGTGAATATACCCCTCAGTCTCAAGTCATCATTGGCCCCACCACCACCACCACAACTCGCAACACAGCAGCAGCAACACCAACAACACTGACCCCTGCAACAACTACCTGTGTAGCAACCACCTCCACCATCACCACCGCTGCCTGCAACACTGTCCCTGTCTCAGTGGTTACCAACACCACTACCCACGCCGAGGATGCTAGGGACAGTGTGCGGGTGCGTGGACAGCCAATGCCACAGGTCCGTGTGTGCAGGGCAGGTGGGAGGGCAACTGGGGGCCAATCACAGGAGGACACTGAGACTGAAGCCCTGGCCACCGTCATAAGAGTCCTTGGGGCATACCAACAGAACCAGGGACAGATGGGGCATGTTGTAGAGGAACTGCGTGAGATCCGCCTGCTGCAGAGGTACATGGACACCCGAATGGGACAACATGTAGATCTCATGGGCCAGCTTGTGGGTGTACTGAGGGACATACATGCTGCTCAAATTACGGCTCCCACCCCCTCCAGTGGCCAGCCTGCTGATACTCCCACCACCTTAACAGCGGCCACAGTGAGGGGTGAGCTGCAAGCCAATGACTCCTCAGATCCCTCTGAACCGGCAGTAGAGCCCCCCCTGCCAAACGCAAGAGGGGACGTCTAAGAAACACCACAGGAGGATCACAAGGCAAAGCACCAAGCCAAGCCAGGTCGCTGAGCCAGCCATGATGTCACCAGTGTTGCATTGAACATTGACTTTGTTGACCATCCGAGCCCACATTGCCATGTTGATGGCACAAGTCTGTTGGACTGTGGTATTCCACTATTGTGGTGACTACTCTATTTGTCTCTGTTACCATCACTGACAACTAAAACACTCTGTATGCACAACTAACATCTCAATCATGTTAAAATAAACAAAATATGACAGAAAATAAACACAATCATCACCCCTATGCCTTTGTGTGACTTCCATGTTTATCACAGTAAGTACAATGTATACTCAGATTCCAATGTACCACAGGCTTTGATTGTGACAAACCATTGATAGGGCGGAGGAAGGTAGAACGACAGAAGAAGATAACATTGAGTTGTCATGTGATGGCATAACAGCAACAACACACCACTAGTCAACACTGTATAAGATTCATTCCATAGAACACTGACCAACACCATCAACGTAGACATGGACAAACAAACACAGCGATGCACAAAGTACCCCACAGCAGTGTGCCAACAACAGCCAGCATCCCAACACATCATCAATGCTTCGGCACTAACAGCAAAGCAAACAGACACAGTCATAGTTGCTCAATGCTAACTTACACTCAAGGGAAGTAGTTGGTGATGAGCTGTTGACGCAGGTCAAGACCTTCCTCCTCACCACTATCATCATCACTGGGCATGTGTGGATTAGCAGCGGGGGGCTCCTGCTGATCATCATCGTCCTGAATCAGGGGGATATCTTTGCACAAGGCCAGGTTGTGGAGCATGCAGCAGGCGACTATGATCTGGCACACCTTTTGGGGAGAGTAGAGTAGTGCACCACCACTCTTGTCCAGACACCAAAATATAGCCTTCAGAAGTCCAAAAGCTCACTCCACTACATGACGTGTCCTCCCATGGGCATCATTGAAGTGGACTTCCCCTGGCGTCCTTGGATTCCTCAGTGGGGTCAGTAACCAAGGCCGGTTGGGATATGCTGAGTCACCTAGTTGAGAGAAACCCAGACCAGCAATGTAATAGAACTAGGTGAGGAGACCACCATGTCACACATACACCACACTTATTGACACAGCTCACTCACCAACAAGCCAGGCCCTCTCTGGATGAAGATTTGCCATCAATTGTGGGATGATGCTGTTCTGCAGTATGTAGGAGTCATGTGCAGACCCTGGAAATTTGGCACACACGTGGGATATAATCAGACCGGCTTAGCATACCATTTGCACATTAATTGAATGGTAATGCTTCCTGTTACGGTAGATGTGCTCACGTGCCTGTGGTGGAACAAGGCCAATGTGTGTGCCATCAATGGCTCAAACAACATTTGGGATGTGACCAAGGTCATAAAATTCCCCCTTCACATTTGCCAATTCATGTCACTTTGGAAAGTGAATGTAGCTGTCCTTGTAGGTTAACAATGCAGATAGGACATCACACAACTTCGTGCTGAACATAGGTTGAGACATCCCACCTGCAATGGCCACTGTGTACTGAAACGACCCAGTGGCAAAGTAATGCAGGGCGGCCATCACCTTTACTGTTGGTGTCAAAGCTGTTGGATATGTTCTGTGAGACCTCAAATGGGGCTCCAACTGAGCACATAGCTCTTGAAGGGTAAGGCGATTGAGATGGAATTTCTTAATGATGTCGGTATCCTCCATTGTCAACAGGTCTGGTATAGGCCGATATACAGGTGGTCTTCTCCTACGTATTCTGGCAGGGGACACATGTAAAAATTAGTCAAAGATGAGATGTGGGTAACAGCTTACATAATGACTCACACAACCACAACATTGACAATGCTGTTGAACCATTTTAATGCACAAGTGACATGCATAGACACATTGATCCCCTGTAGTCATTCAGGTAGCCAGGGTGTACATACTAACTACTGTCAAATCAAAATTAACCCTGGGCGGAGTATCCAAAGTGGCACTCCGCGGAGTTCCACAGAGTTAAAAAAAACTCTGTGGAACTCCGCTCCGCCCCAGACCCACACATTTTTTTTTAAAAAGGGTAAAAAAAAACCACTTACATGCGCAGTTCACGCAAGACGTAAAACGTAGGGGGTTGCGACCGGGAACGCGAGGAGGAGGGCAACGGCAAGGAGGAGACACCGCGGCGAGGAGGAGGGTGGCCTGCAGACGACAGAAGAGAAGGTAAGTGGTTTTTTTTACCCTTTTTTAGGCCGTGGCGCAGGGGCTGAGGGGCGTACTCCTCTCCGCCACAGAGTCAGAGTTTTTACTCAACTTCGCGTTCCCAGCAGAGTGCAGAGTTGGCAAAACTCCCCAAACTCCGCTGGCGTATGGCCTATGGTATACTGCTCCATCATGTGTACCCAGCCCTGTGACACAGCACATGTGGCTAACATCATCAATGCTGAGTTGTATGTAGCTGCTGTCACTGCACAACCTCAACCTTGAGTCCCACAAAACACAACATCATTACAAAATGAGGCCAGTGAGTGTAAGCTGGACAACAATCCATTAATATACAGCACTGTGTACAGAAAGATATGCACATTACGTGGTCAGTCCATCATGACTGTGGGAGGAATTTGCATTACACACATTGCCATGTTCCCAACAATGAGACACAAATCCACATGAAATGTGTATACATGCCCAAATGGATGAAAATGACATGTGAGTACGGACAGACCAATGCATTTTATCACATGTGTACTTCGAAGACTTAAGTTAAATGTCACACTCTCCGAACCCTTTACAAAGTGCAGAAAATGTTGCCTTAATGTGTTGGGATCAGTGATGCAATTCACAAAGCGAGAATGCAAATGCACAATGTGTTTACAGGTGAGGTAGCTGTCAGCCACTGCGGTCACAGGCATTGACCCCAATTGAATGAAGCAAGATAGCGGTGGAGACATCGTGACCCCCGCGGTGTGACACCGCATATGCGAATGACCTTGCAGCCAATGGGAACCGCCATCACTGTAGTGTTTTTCAATTTTTGAACGTCGCAGTAGGCGTGCTCTGCCACTGCGGGGACCAGCATTGGCCCCAATTGAATGATGCAAGATAGCGGTGGAGACATCCTGACCCCTGCGGTGTGACACCGCATATGCAAATGACCTAGCAGCCAATGGGAACCGCCATCGCGGTAGTATTTTTCAATTTTTGAACGTCGTGGTAGGCGTACTCCGCCACTGCGGGGACTGGCATTAGCCCCAATTGAATGATGTAAGATAGCGGTGGAGACATCCTGACCCCTGCAGTGTAACACCGCATATGCGAATGACCTAGCAGCCAATGGGAACAACCATCGCGGTAGAGCTTTTCATTTTTGAACGTCGCGGTAGGCGTGCTCCGCCACTGCGGTCTCAGCCATTGGACACAATTGGAAAATGCGACCGATGCAGACCAATTGAATCTGACGAATAACACTGAAACCACCCTAGGGTCCAATATATGTGTGTGAAATGGCCACTGCTGCCTGCCATTCCTCCCCAACAACTGCTGCTGTACATCATCTCTGGAACCAGAAAATGGCTCGTACTGAAAACATCAGGGCCCATCCCTTCACCACAGAGGAGCTGGAGGTCCTGGTAGACGAGGTCCTTGGCCAGTACAGGCGGCTATATGGTGCTCCAGATGTACTAGTAAGTGAATGTGAAACTTATGTTGAGTGCTCAGAATGCCTCACATTATGTAACTTACACTAGTATTTGTCTCAGAGTGCAAGCCAATGTTCATGCATTCAGATTTTGACATCAGCATGGGCCATACATGATGTACAAGCTGTTGCACTTGAGTATGTGGGGAGGATGGCACAATAGACACTGATGCAGCTCCATTAAAGCCAAACATCACACATGTTGTTCTCAGAATGGGTCATGTAAATGTGTGACACTCTGTCTAGCAGAATGACTTCACGTTAATGGTGTGTAGAGCCTTATTCCCCCTGATCCCTGACTGCATGCAATGATAGTTTGCACATAACGTTGTTTAGCAGTAGTACAGTTACACTAATGAAATCTCACTTTGTACACATATTCCCTGTGCAATGTCATGTAAAATTTAATTACGTTTACATAGAATCATTAGTGAGATGGTACCTGTCGATTGGACAGAGGGTACAGATTAATGGGTGTAATGATTTGACAGTGACACTATGGAGATGAGCCTAGTATGCACAAGAGTACAAGGCCTGTATCTGTCAAGATTAGTGGCAACTCACCTCTCACACATCTGCTAAATGTACAGTGGACATGTCATTATTCTTTTGGTTCCTTTATGTGTAGAGTTTCACATGTGTATGCACTGTGTCATCATTCTCCTTGTACATGCATGTGAATCTTGTGATGGCCCACAATTTGCTTATGTGAAAAGCCCTAAGGCCTGTCCTGAAAATGCACAATGTATCAAGGCCACATCACTAAAAGGACTTTGAAAGACATATGAGTAGTCCACCCTCCTATATATGAAGCAGCATTTAGAGGTATGAGGTGTACACAAGACAGGCCTACACCTTGTGACATTTGTGAGAGAATATACTATCAGGTAACTAATTGTGACCTCCATGACACGTGTAGATATGCAAAGTTCCTGGACATTAAGGGGTGTGTAGTGTTAGACACAGTGAGTCTGACCACTAGATATCATTTACAGTGTATTATCTGTCATGCTCACTCACATTGTGCATCACAGATGAGGCCCTGATTCAGCTTGTTTTCTGTGCATGCCTGCATGTGTATGAGATGCAAGCGCTTAGAGACCTCTTGGTGATTTGGCGCTCTACAAATATAAACTAACATAACATAACATAACAGATGGTCAGGTAGTCGGTCCATCCTTATAGATGTTTACATTGGACTCAGCAAGCTTGCACAGAGTGTAGTATGTGACATGGTCTATGGACTCTGCTGTCCATTGATCTATGTGTGTGGAATGTGTATACATGCTTCTGGACTGGCACACAATGGTCCGCAATCCACTGTTTAAAAAGTTCTCATCTTGTCTCCCATGCCTACAGCTCAAAGTCCATCAGCGTAAGGCAATATGGAGGGCCATCGCCCTCAAGGTGTGGGCCCTGAGGGTCTCCAACCGGAGACATACTCACTGCCACAAGAGGTGGGATGACATCTGCCGCCTCAGCAAAAACGTTGCAGAAATGACGCTGGGGTTGGTCCCTCGAAGTGCCAGGTTGGCGCGCCGGAGCATGACCCCACTATTGGCCCGCATTCTGGCAGTGACACAGCCAGAGCTGGATGGACGCTTGAGGGCCCAACAGCAGCAAGTTGGGGGTGAGTATTGTGCAAAGTGTGACTTGGCACATGACTGACTGCATTAATCCCAGACATGAGCAAGGCAGGAACCTCTGAGATGTCTCTAGTGTGATGCAATCGCTTCTAAGTAGCCTCAGTGGCAAATGCAGAGGTTCTGCATGTGTACATTTGGATTCTCATTTGGGAAATACATGTACGGTGTCATTGCAAATCATCTTGACATGTTTTCAGCTACCATTTGGTGATTGTTGTCTGAACTGAGCCATTCCTACACAGGAAGACGTTGTGTGAAGTGTGTAGCCCAGTACAGTTGTCAGCCTTGTGTGTGCTGTGTGGCTCCCACAATATTGTGCTCATGTAATGATGTGCAAGTGGATAGAGACATGCACAAATGTGGACTCATGGTGCAGTGAGTTAGCAGAGGTAACACCTGTCCCATGGGTGGTGTCTTTCTAAATGATACAGATGACAGCATCACTGCGACACATTTAGACAAATTTCAGCAGCATGGCATCACATGAAGTAATTAACTGCCACAGTGACAGCAACTGCACACAGGCGCTGCTGGTGTAGATGGGAATGATTGCAGTGATGCATCGGATCTTCTGCATTTGCTCATTGTGCACATGGTAACATGTCTGGGATGGTTAGACAGTGGAAGTTTGAAGCTATGGAGCTAAACGTGGCTATTGTGAGATTGTGTTGGCACTAGGGCTTAACCTGGTTGGATGTGATCAGTGTGTATGGCAAATTGTGATGTAATTGAGGTGTTGTACTGTAACTTTTGATGGAACTCAGAGTGGCAGTACTTAGTATGTGTGCATTGCGGAGGGGTGTCCATATGCATTAGTGCATGGTGAAGTTGTGTGTACTGGTTTACATCAGTGAGTGATCTCTTGTGACATTGATGTGTCATGGATGTCAGCAGTCAGCACAACGTAGGGATGTCAGATGCCAGACCCTAGCTTTAGAAATTTGGTGTAGACCATGCACACCTCAATAGTTCTAATTAAACCAGTGATAAAAGTGGTTATTTTGATCTGTGTGCTGTACCTCTCATAGTGTTTACCTCACACTGTAATTACAAGAAAAACTGGGGCCAGCAGCCGACCGGCTACCTGGACAGAGGTGCGCACTACATACAGTATATACATATATTTAATACAAATACAGAATCAAATACTTTAGCATTTCTCACATTATTTTTAATGCGAATCTGAGTATTTTCAATCAAGAAGATTTTTTATATATTACAAATTATTACTTTCATTTCAGATATCATTCTTGTTGAACAATGAACAATTGAATTTGCATATCGTTGAAATAAACATAACTCAAATGGCAGCCCAATGCATTTTGGGACTGACGTCCCTTCATCAGGGGTATATCTGAAAGAATACAAAGAAAACATATTTACATGTACATTCATGGAACAACCACCCATTTCTAATCAACACTTATGAAATAATGCCTTAGTAAACCAAAGATATATTTTTCCTAGTGACTGGTGTCAATTAAGTGATTAAACGTAATTCATCACAGTTCACCATGTCCAGTGTGTGTGTGATAAAGTGATTCTCAACCTTAAACATTCCAAATACTACTCACATGGCGCAATAGTTGATGACACTAGCTTGTGTTTCATAAATCCCAAAGCGATCTAATGATGGAACCAATTGCTGGAAAAAAATTAAACAACCATCTGGCTGACCCATCCATAAAACACATTCTAATGCTAACTCCCATTCAGGCAATCCAACATACCTGCCAATCTAAGAGAAACCGGGATGTAACTGCCAAGAGAAAAATAATAATAATGTAATCATTACCGAAAATAATCCACTTATACAAAATGCCCATAGTGCTCAAGGACCTCACTCCTACCTTATATTCAAAATGACAGCAGCCCTTATCTGTTTAGAAAAAGAACAAAAAAGAATCGGTAAGCATTTTTAATGCCCCCGTGGACTCAAAATCAACCAAACTGGCTGGACTTTGTATATCCTTATACTCACCGTGAAATGACTGAGTGCCGGCCTGTACAAATCCCACCGTGCTCAATTCCGTCTAAACGCCGACGCAGTATTCATTTTCTTCGCTAGCGTCATGTGTCGCAGACACATGATCGATGAAGTAATCACGTGAGCGCGTAAGAAAGCCCCATTTTGGAGTATGAAAGTTATAACGATAGTTGCAACCACAGCGCTTCTAACACAAACTCCGAATTCCTTAACCCCGCGATACCACGTGACAGACTCCCATAATCGAAATCGGCAACTCGTGAAAAACCAAACGCCATCTTAAAATGTGTACACTTCCAATAACTACTTTGCCTACTATTAGTAAAAATTATGCAAAGTGCTAAGTCGCTGCAAAAACACTAATTCTGAATAATCAAATGTAGACAACTCAGCCCAAAAAAACCTTGGTGCGGAAATTTAATACCGTAGATGTGTATATACTTCAAAGATCATTTAAATGTATTACAAATGTAAACCCTGTTTAGCACAATCTCTACTGGAAAAAATTAATTTAAAAGCTACCCAAAGGAATTCTATGAAAGTATACAAAATAAACCAACATAAATACGCAAACTTGATCATAGAGATTTTTTTTAAATTTTATTCAGAAAGGTATTACACAAATACTTACATCCATAGCTTGTTAGTTCACTATACAATATCAATTACTGTCATTGACATCCCTATACATTTCCTATTTCAAGTATAAATTCAGGTACTGATAAATCTAAAATACATAAGAAATTCATTGTACCCCAATGTCTCATAGAATAAAAGTTCATGTACTAACAAATCAAACATAAATACAAAATTCTTTGTGACCCAATCTTACATAATCCTAGTATATTACCCTGCCCCAAGCAGCCAATTGGTTATTGGGGACAAGCGTTTCATCCCCCACCTTCTAGCCTGAAGTCCCTTACATTCGTAAAGTGCTTGTTCCAGTTTATAGATAGCAATTAAATGGGCCAACCACTCATGGAACCTGGGAGGCTCCGAATCCTTCCATCTAGTTGCAATTATTAATCTGATAACGGTGACTGAGATAAATACAAAACTAATCTGACCTTGATCCAACCCTATACTGCTATCATACCCCACCATCATGAGCGTGGGGGTTAAGCCCACACTTCTGCCCAAAATCTTCTCCCATAATTTTACCAGTTCCCTTTTTAACAAATCTAGCTTTGAGCAGCCGTAGAACATATGTATCTCCTCTGCTGGTTCGGTCCCACACCTGGGGCATTTATCATCCTCCCTTTTCCCCCAGTTGAATAATTTGGCAGGGGTGAAATATAGGTTAAAAATCGTTTTAAAGTGTTGCGCCTTTAAATTAGCTGATAGGAGTGTTTTTTTTGCCAGCAACAATGACATGTCTATATCTATTCAAAACCAAAATAAAGAGCTAGGACTCTAGGACGGCCGTCCTTGTCCCTGCAAATTTATGATATAACCAAAGAAGACGGCCAAGAAAAATGAAAAAAATGACTGTCTGACATAAAATGTCTGGCACCTCGAAGGTTTGTTAAGAAAACCCTCACACACCAACCTGGTTGGTGTCATGCTTCATCATCGGGTCCCAGCTGGGTAGCCGAATGCTACCCGGCTGTGCTACAACACCTGTTTACAGTGGAGCGGGTTTCAAGGTGAATGTGAGTGTGATGAAGTGAGTGAAATATAAAAATACCTCCAGAATACTACCCGTTACTTTTATTCGTGGTAGTCTGGGGTATAGTTAAAAGAGACATGAGAGTGGATAAGAAACTACGAATATTCTGCGTAGTTGTTTTATTATCCTTTGGTCAACATGTTTCAGCCCTTAACAAAAATATATACGGGCTTTCTTCAGGACCTCTCAAAATAAATAAATGTGAGTGATGTGAAAAAGTGTGATAAAAAATTACCACATGAACTGCATTTTTAACACTCACGCTAAGGAGTGCTAGTTATGCGGCAAGGACTGGCGATGTGTAGGTCCTTTTTAAAATGTAGAATACCTGTAAAGAAAAAGGCATAACACAAGACAGAATAAAAAGGAAAACATTAATTCCACTATTTTTGATCGTACTGGTTTTAATATAATGTGCTCACTACATGCATTCTATAAATATCGCCAGTACTGGTGGTAAGTATCTTGTGTTAAATACTTAGCGAGGTGTCAGACAAATATGTACCAGATTCTTTACTGTGTACACGACATAACACAACACACACATGCCATGCACACCGTACAATCAGTGAAGTGATTATGCCTTCTCAGTTTGTCCTCTATTTTATAAACAAACCGGGGCAATGTTAAATTTGTGGAATTCACCCATGAGAGCTATCGCGCTACTATTGCGCTATGGACATGTGTTATAACTCTAGTGCTTGTCTACCAATGTCTCTCATGAGGACTCTCGTGCTATTGTTGCGCTATGAACATGCCTTCTAACACTGGCGCTTATGTGCCAATTACAAACGTCTAACGACAATTTGCCATATTTTTCTTATAATTACATTGATTCTTATGTAGACGTTCTTATCTGGTCCAAGAGGGGGAAGAAGCACCTCTCTTACTTCACATACTACGGAAAATGGGAATTAAAAACGGAAAGAAACTCTTAATGAATGCTTGATCTAAACCGCCGAATAACTGAAACTAATCATCAGGGCATACAGCGGTATACTGGAATTGTCTTACTTTATGTGGCGGCGTCTCCCTCATACAACCTAGTGCAGGTCCCCTGGAACAGGCTGGCAACCGCTAAGGCGTTTGAATAGTGTATTTATCGCCTGAGTTCCGGTGGTCGGAGTAACGTGTGCGTCATCACGTTGTAAAGCGCGTGACGTCAAAGATCACGAAAGGGCTAGACCGTCGCTTTTGGGATGCTAATGGCTCACCGACATACTCGTCATCACGTAAAAAACGTGTGACGAAAAAATATAGTGTGCTAATTTAGCGCATGCGCAGTGAGGGGATTACCAAGATGTTACAGTAAAATTCAGCAAAATCTACTGAATAATATTAAGTTCCCAAGGGAATTCAAATGCCATATTAGGTTAATCGCAACTCCCATAAGAAACCCACAATATGAAAAGGTTTAAGATTTAAGGTTTAAGGTATAAAGTTTAGCCTTTGAAGATGTAAATCTAATGTGCCTAATTGCGCCTGTACAGTGTGGGAAATAATCATTTAAATTACTACAGAAAAACCCGCAGTAAATACAAAATTACAAAATTACACTATTAATTAGAAAAAGGCACTATTAATTAGAAACACTATTAATTAGAAAAAAGCAGTTCTAGGCTTGAACTGCCTAATAGGGTTTATGTTCAAAGGGGGTTTAGACTAAATGTTTTAGCAAATGTGTCAATCAGTATTTGATAAAATCAAGAGCCTATCGGTGATAGCCATTATTCTAAGGACTTGGGTATTCAGGTTCCCATGAATAAGATGGATAGTCATGTAGGCTAGATGTTATTAGGGTGACAGCTGTGCGAAAGAATATACTATTAGTCTCTCTCTGCTACTGAATCTTTTGAGAGTTGACCTGGTAGAGTGCGCAGTATATCCTTAAATTCAACGATTAAGGCAATTCCAGGGTATATTATCGTTCAGCCCCTGGATATGGGTAGACATGCGATATATCCATCTCTGCTCTTTATCCAGCAACTCTTGTTGGATATTGATTGTGTTACGGTCTAATTGTTCAATCACTACCCACTGCATATCATTGGGGGTATGATTCTGTTCGAGATAGTGATTTGTCAGGCGGGATATATTGCGCTTACAGCGGATGTTACTCCTGTGTTCAACAATTCTAGTTTTCACCTTGCGACTTGTCATTCCGATGTACCTTAAATTGCAAGGGCAATTTATAAGGTATATGACATTCACCGAATTGCAGTTAGTGTGTCGACGAATCATCCATGTTTTACCCGGTTCTAGACTGAGGGTTTTGGTGGTTTGAGTTAAATGACATACACTGCAATCGCCGCACGGGTGATGTCCGGTTATCTTAGGTAAGCCCCATGCATTGATTATTGTGTTTTCTCCACAGTTCTGCTGTTTTAAGGGTCTTGTATGCACCAGACTGTCCTTCAGGCTCCTCCCTTTTCTATATGAAAATAGCGGCTTTTCCCATTCAAAATTGCCAGTATTCAGTATGGCCCAGTGTCGTTGTACTATTTTTGCCACCTGGTTGGACACAGGGTTATATGTCGTAACGCAAGTTAGAGGTGCTTTGGTCTCAATTTGCATTTTAGGTTCTAACAAGCTTTCACGATTTTGATTGCGCGCTCTTTTCTCGGCCTTCGTGATTATTTGGTTAGGGTAACCCCTATTATTGAGTTTGAGGGTCAATATTTTTGCCTGCTGTTTGAAATCGATTAGATTATTACAATTCCTACGTAGCCGTAGATATTGGCCGTAGGGCAGATTCTCTCTCAGAGGACGAGGATGGAAGCTTGTATAATGTAATAATGAATTCTTCGCAGTTGGTTTGAAATGTGTCTTGGTATCCAAAACACCGTTGTTGTGTGAGATCTCAAGGTCTAGAAAAGTGATAGTCTTTTTGCTTTTTGTATTTGTGAATTTCAGATGCGGATCACACTCATTGATCCATATCAAAAAGTTCTTTAATGAATCTTCTGTCCCTTCCCAGATAAGGAACACATCATCAATATATCGTTTATAAAAACGTATATTACTTGTGATCGATGTGTTATTCAGCAGGAATTTGTGTTCAAAACTGAATACATAAAGTCCCGCTACACTTGGGGCAAATGTACTCCCCATAGAAGTGCCAAACGTTTGTTGATACAGTTGGCCTTCAAATTCAAAATAGTTATGCTTCAAAGCAAGTTCAGCACATTTCAAAATAAATGACTTCGGCGTTTGGTGGTCCCAGTTGCTGCTGTCTAAGGATGTTCTTAGTACCTCCAGAGTCTCGTCCTGCGGGAGGCTCGTATAGAGACTCTCTATATCTAAGCTTACTAAGAAGCTTGTGTTAGGATTGAATGTCAGATCCTTAATTTGTACTAAGAGATCCTTTGTGTCTCTTAAATATGTTGTAGTGCCTTGCACCAGTGGCTTGAGAAAAAAATCGCAAAAATTGGAGAGAGGCTCTAGAATAGAGCCTATGCCGGACACTATGGGGCGGCCTGTTGGTGGAATTTTGTTTTTGTGCACTTTCGGGATTGTATAGAAATAAGGAATTCTCTCCTTCGAAGTAGTTAAGTATTGGGCTTCCTTTTTACTGATGTGACCACGGTTTTCTGCTTCAATGGCCAATTCGTGGATAGTTTCTTTCAATCTGGGTGTAGGGTCCTCAGCGATCGGTTTGTAGTTCCGTCTGTCAGATAGCAAACGTAGGCATTCATCTCTGTAAGCTGTCTTATCTTGTAGGACAATACCTCCTCCCTTGTCCGCTGGTTTTATAACCACAGTCTTGTTTTCTTTCAGTGTGGTCAATCCATCCCATTCCTTTTTGGTCGTGTTTTTGAATGTCTTATTTTCTGACAGGGCTTCGATGTCTTTGAAGACAGCCTGCTCGAAAGCTGCGATTTCCACTGGTATGGTGTAAGGTGGTGGTATGAATGTGGACTTTAGTTTGAAATTCGTATCTCCTTTCTGTTGTTCATTAACCTCGTTTTCTTGTTTAGAAAAGAAAGCTTATAATTCAACTTTCTGAAAAAATCCGCCATCTCACAATGGAGGCGGAACTTGTCCAAGCGGGGCATAGGAACAAAGCCTAAGCCTTTGTTTAGTAAGTTCATTTCTGTTTCATCCAGTACATATTGGGAGTAGTTAGTGACTAGGTTCTGCTGGTGCTCGGTCCCATGCGTTGTTCCTTGGACCTGCTCCTGGTGTGTGCTCCCTCTTGGGAGTCGTCCTCCCAATGTACCTGTGCTTGTCTTCGTCGTTTTCCTCGTCCACCGCGGCCATTCCCTAAAAAAGGGAACCTTTGGTTGGGAATCATGTAGGGAATTTGTGGAGGTGCAAAGGGCGGGTTCCAGCCATACATCATTTGTGGTGGCATCTGTTGAAATGGCTGTGGAAATTGCATATGATTGCCTGGATGGCCTTGATTCCAAGGCTGTTGCCATTTATTGGCTCTTCCTCGTCCTCCTTTCTTGTTCTGATAGCTACTAGAGCTAGAGCCGCTGCTGTTAGATGAGGCATCATCAGAACTATACGACTGTTCGCGGTTCTTTTGAGGTTGGTAATCTGGATCGGAATAGGGGTATGATTTAACATATGAGAACTTCTTTAGATCTTTTTGAAAGTTCTGGATTTTTGACTGTGTCAAATTCTCCTTATATTCCTGCATTTCCTTATTTACTTCATCTAGCCGTTTTTTATATGATGTTAGAGTTGTTTTGAAATGATTTTCTGTAGTCTGGATCTCTATTAGATAAGCATCTCCCAGTCTTTTTGCTGTTTGGATTATCAACACAATCCAGTCTCTTGTGCATCCCCAAGCGATTTTGGCCCAATCCCTTCGAAACGCGGCATCCTCGAGAAATATTCTCGGGGCGTTAGTAACTATCAGCCCTCTAGGAGCCGTATTGGCTCTCAGATATTCTGTGAGTATTACGCCATGAAGAATGGTTCGAATGTGATTACGTTTCATTTCTGTAAGCGATTCCCAGTCCGTACTTTGGGATATTGTTCATGCTATGTTAAGATCTGCCATCAGCGGTGGTGCTGCTAGAATATCACTAATTATTTCTTCCGATAATGTTAAGCCCAGATTCTCTGCCATGTTGTACAATACTCCGGCAGGTAGATTTGAAAATAAAGAGAAATTAGGCTCTCGCAGCTGTGCGCTGCCAATTATTCAAAACCAAAATAAAGAGCTAGGACTCTAGGACGGGCGTCCTTGTCCCTGCAAATTTATCACACTCACATTCACCTTGAAACCCGCTCCACTGTAAACAGGTGTTGTAGCACAGCCGGGTAGCATTCGGCTACCCAGCTGGGACCCGATGATGAAGCATGACACCAACCAGGTTGGTGTGTGAGGGTTTTCTTAACAAACCTTCGAGGTGCCAGACATTTTATGTCAGACAGTCATTTTTTTCATTTTTCTTGGCCGTCTTCTTTGGTTATATCATGTCTATATCTATATCTTCATTCTCTAGTCTGCTAGCCCATTTTGCCTCTGTTTTCTCCATATCATCAGAAGCTTCCTCCATAATGATACCATATATGTATTTTATTTTGCATACAGATCCCCCCAAAATCTCAAACAGTGGAATCTTTGCACTTGAGATTGCCTGCCTCCGTTTACCAAAAATCCCCTAATTTGTAGATATTTAAAATAATGTCTATCGGGGATTCCATATTCTCTCTGCAACTCAGGAAAGAGGTATAATTGGTCTATTGCCTGAATATCTCCTACTGTCCTTAAGCCCAGCGGTTCCCATTGTTTCCCAATAGCATCGTAGAACGCTGGGGGGAAAAGAGACGATCGCCAAATAGGTGTATACCTTGTAAATTTCTCAATCCTCAGGTGTTTTTGGATTTTCCCCCAAGTTTTCCAGGCGTTCCTGATGATTTTAAATCGTACTTTTTTAAAGTAACTAGGTTCGAGCTGGCGGAGCAGCAGCGCTCTAGCCCCTTCCCCGAGTGCCAACTCATAGATTGTTGGGAGTTCTTCAGCCCCTACAGCTCCATCTCTACTATCCTTCTCAAAAAAGAGTATTCATATACTGAAGTAATGCTGCCCAATGATAGAAAGTGAGATTTGGAGCAGCCCAGCCACCCTGTGCTTGTGGCAAAATAAGGAATTTCAGAGATCTCCTAATCTTACCATATTGCCAGATGAAATTGCTGAATATAGAGTCTAATGCCTTGATTATTGTCCCTTCAATCTCCACGGGAAGTGCCCTAAACAAATATAGTATCTTGGGGAGCATTACCATCTTAAGGACATTGATTCTCCATATAGTAGTCAGATGAAATGAGTTGATCCGCCTAAGGTCCAAAGCTATCTTATTGATTATTGGATCAAAATTAATTTGTGTGATACGATCTACATCCGGACTGATCCTAACCCCAAGATAGGTAGCCAATGGTACTCGCCGACTATCTTGAAAGATAATATTTTCGGTACATATTATTTGAGTCTTAGATTTATTTAGTGGGTACCCCGACTCCTTTCCAAATATGATAGCCATGGCTTCTATTTCTTTTAATGCTTTATCTGGATTAGATGTTAATACCGCAATGTCATCTGCTTAGGCTAACACTTTAGTTTCATACCCCTGGGTTATAGCTGGAATGATAGCCTGATTCTCTATAATCTGTTGTATAAATGCTGTTTGCATACACAAGATCAAGGAATATCAAAGAACTATTATCTGTTAAATCTTCCACTAAACAGACATCATACACAGGAATGCCGAAATGTCATAACTGCTTCCATTGCAATAACGTTATCACAGGATGTACACTATAACATCCATGAACAGGTGGAACATTGAATTACTTTACAATGGAGTTTGTAATTCGAGTAGTGTCATTTACTCAATTAAATGCTGGTGTGGGATGCTATATATTGGCAAAACAGAAAGGAAACCAAAAGTTCGTATTCTGAACATAAGAGCAGAATACACAACAAGAGTACTACTTCTTGTTTGGCACTACACTGGGAGGAATATCGACATACTATAGCTCAATTGAAATTTCAAATTATAGAGCTGGTGTCCTTCAGCACTGGCGTAGACACTAATAAGCGTCTGCTACAATGAGAGACGTATTGGATCAAACGTCTAGATACATTAAAACCCAGGGGTCTTAATGATAGGGTAGAAATGAGTTGTTTTCTCTAAATTCTTTTACATTCCAATCTATATCTTCTTCTGACATGCCAGTGTAGTCTCACATATAACCAAAAAAAAGGGGGATTCAATTGATTTCCCGTTTTGGTTTCATATTGAGAACAAGTATATCTCTTCATCTATAGATGCCACGTAGATAACCAATACGCAATTGTAACATCAAGTTTGAAAATATTCTGAAAGTATGGACTGCTTCATGGACGGGCAAACATGACACATGCACATATGTTTTAGAATCACATGTTATTGAGTTGCTTCAGGGTAATTGGGTTTGACTTGTTGAACGATTTCTAATGGTGTTTCGGAGTTCACTCGTCTTTGAGCATTGGCTATTTTACTAGGGGGCAATTTTAAGCTAGGCAGCCATTTCTGTTGCCATTACTTTAAGCGCACAGAGGGCATGCAGCCACTTCTATTTAATTGTGCTAGTGGAAGCATTCAGATATATTACTATTTACGTTGGCGTGAATATGATCAAGGTCTCAGTGAGCATTAGGTGAATACTTACAGCGGAGTTGGTATCTGTTAAATCTCTATGATCAAGTTTGCGTATTTAGGGGGTCATTACAATAGCAGGCGGATCGCCACCGCCCATATGGCGGTGGCAATCCGCCCGCCATATTCTACTGCCCGCATGTCATTACCCCCCGCCATATTACGATGGCGGGGGGGACCCCGGCGGATGGAAAGACCGTCCGCCGGTTTTCCGCCGGTCTGACAGGCATACGGTCTTTGCTGTTGGGGGCCCGTAACGGGCCCCCAGGATGTACGGGGTGTGGGGGGTGCACATGGGGGGTACCTATGGTACCCCCTGCATTGGCATGGACAAAGTGGCAGGCACTGCGCGGTGCCTGTCAGCTTGTGCATGTCAATGCACAATGTGCATTGCCAGCATTGTGGCGGGCGGTGCTGTGAGCACCGCCCGCCACAATGCTGGGAATAGGGGATGCCACCGCCACGGTGGCGGTGGCATCATAATTGCAGCTCCGGGACCGCCGCACCTATAGCGGGCGGTCCCTTTGGCCGTTGCGGTGGCGGGCGGACAAAGTCCGCCCGCCATCGTAATGACCCCCTTATGTTGGTTTATTTTGTATACTTTCATAGAATTCCTTTGGGTAGCTTTTAAATTATTTTTTTTCCAGTAGAGATTGCGCTAAACAGGGTTTACATTTGTAATAAATTTAAATGATCTTTGAAGTATATACACATCAACGGTATTGAATTGCCGCACCAAGGTTTTTTTTGGCCTAGTTGTCTACATTTGATTATTCAGAATTAGCATTTTTGCAGCGACTTATCACTTTGCATAATTTTTACAAGTAGTAGGCAAAGTAGTTATTGGAAGTGTCCACACTTTAAGATGGTGTTTGGTTTTTCACGAGTTGCCGATTTCGATTATGGGACTCTCGGGGTTAAGGAATTCGGAGTTTGTGTCAGAAGCGCTGTGGTTGCACCTATCGTTATAACTTTCATACTCCAAAATGGCGCTTTTCTTACGCGCTCACGTGATTACTTCATCGATCATGTGTCTGCGACACATGACACTCGTGAATAAAATTAATACCGCATCGGCGTTTAGATGGAATTGAGCAAGGTGGGATTTCTACAGGCCGGCACTCAGTCATTTCACGGTGAGTGAAAAGATATACAGAGACCAGACAGATTGGTTGATTTTGAGTCCATGGGGGCATTAGAAATGCTTACCGATTCTTTTTTGTTCTTTTTCTAAACAGATAAGGGCTGCTGTTGTTTTGAATATAAGGTAGGAGTGAGGTCCTTGAGCACTATGGGCATTTTGTATAACTGGATTCTTTTCGGTAATGGTTACATTATTATTATTTTTTCTCTTGGCAGTTCCATCCCGGTTTCTCTTAGATTGGCAGGTATGTTGGATTGCCTGAATGGGAGTTAGAAAAGAATGTGTTTTATGGATGGGTCAGCCAGATGGTTGTTTAATTTTTTTCCAGCAATTGGTTCCATCATTAGATCGCTTTGGGATTTATGAAACGCAAGCTAGTGTCATCAGCTATTGCGGCAAGTGAGTAGTATTTGGAATGTTTAAGGTTGAGCCTGTATTGGCTCTTTCTACTGACCATGTGTGTGTTTTGTTGTTTTTGCAGGACATTGTGTGTAATGAGTGTGTGTATTTGAATGCATTCAGATGGGTGTTGATTTTGTACTGTGCATTTCTTGTGTGCATGTCACATACGGCAATGTGGAGTCTTGTTTAGTTGCTTGTTTTGTGTGCACAATAGTGCTATGGCCCCCTATCTTTGAACTGTCACTTGTCAGGATTGTGCGCGGGAATGCTTAAGTGGCACATTGACACCATGTTCACTTTGTAACCGGTGGAGTGTCAATGGCTGTCTTGGCAGATTTGTCTGGATGCACACACTTTGGGGTTATATTTGTTTATGGTGATTTTGATTAGTTTGGATTATTCAGTCTGTGCAGTTGGCCAGAGGAGATATGATATCTGTTCCAGGCACTGGCGTAGCAAGGGGGGGGCGGAGGGGGCGGTACGCCCCGGGCGGCACGAGATTTCGGGGCGGCAGGTACATTTATCGCCAGCACCCCCCCCCCCCGCTCTTAGGCGCTCGGCGGCGGCAAAAGGCAGGGACCGCCACGGGCGGCAGAGTGCCTAGCTATGCCACTGGTTCCAGGGAGGACTGGGAGCAGATTGGCTGTCCACTCTTTTGCTGCACATGGCCATGCTTGTTGGACTTCTTTTGGTGTGGTCTGTGATACAATTATTTAGCAATTGCGTTGAGTTTAGCATTCGATCAGGCATCCTTGAGCTGAACTCTCAGTTTTTGAGATACACACCAGGGTGTAGCATTGTGTAGCAGGGAACTCATAGGAGTTTATTTTCACCTTTATCAGAGATTGTCCCAGGTGTGGAACAGGGAAGGTGGAAGAAGGGTAGATGAGGGGTATGTGTGAAGGTTACTGTTAAGTTTGACAGTCAGGGAATGTCACCGTGAGCCATGAGTGTTGTGCTGGTGGCATCCACATGACATATTAGTTAAGACAAAGGAGGTGCTGGTCACTGTATGGCTAATGACAGGTCATCTCATTCTAGTCCAATGCATTACTTGCATTGCTGGATCACAGTGATACTGCACTGATGATAACTTTCATACAATTAGAATCTCTGTGCCACACATGTATTAATTGATGTCCTAAGTGTAGTGTCATATGTGGTACCTCTTAAATTCCATGAACATATGGTATCAGTCATTTCTCCATACATTTCCTGAACTGTTCCTTCCACTTTTGAATAGTTTACTTGTGCTCATACAGTGCTGGTGACCTATAGTTTGTGTAGGAGGCAGAGTAAGAGTTTGTGAGCTGTATCAAGGACTTAACATGCAGACTGGCCAGTTTCAAGGTTGGTAATCTGCACAATGACTCTTCATGTATTCAATTACAAACATTTATTCACATGAGTTGAATGCAGGTGTGAGGAAGAGGAGGGTTGTCATGAATCTTAGGTCAGATTTTACTGCTATCAAGATGGACTCTTCCTAACACTTTGGCATTCATTCAATCTTTTATAGTTGCTGCTACCTTTGGAGAGGTGGAGTGATGGTGTGGAGGTGTTCAGTGAAGTGGCAGGGTAGTCAGTGTTGTTCATGTACAGGATATACTCACATGGGGTCATTTAGTGCAGCAGTACACAAATGAGACAAATGCACACTGATGCTTAGTTTAAGTTTGCTGTATGAGTCAGAAAATGTCTACAGTGTTGCATGGTATGGCCTGTCATTATGTGGTATGGTCTGCCATTGTATGTGATGAGCCCGGCAATGTCTGCTTAGGGTGTGTGCTGAACTGTGATTATGTGGCAGTGGTGGCTATCTTAATATGTAATCCACCTTTGCTCTCTGACTCATCCAACACCTTGTTGTACTACTGTGAACTCCCCAAAAACATCCTGTTTGCTCTGGCCTACTCTATTCCACCTTGGATGTGGACTAAACCTGATTTGACTGCAATGATGACTATTGTCCCTTTGAAGTGACTCTTGCCTCATCCGTCACTCCTGTTGCTATACATTTTCTTATGATCCTACAGAGATGTCACTATATACACTGTGCCTGCACATGACTCCTTGCAGCAAATATGTAGTGTTAACTGGATGCTCTTTTTGATTGTTTGTGGAGTGGAGGATGGTATAAGGATCTTGCTAGCCTGGAACCATGTGCTGGACTTCTACAGCCATATTGGCAAGTTTTGCCGCTGCTTCACTGCTGCTGAGACGTGACCGCCACGACCGGGTTAGATGGCATCATTTCTATGGAGATGGGTGCCCCCCATGCTGAGGTGACAATGTACCTTCGAGAAATAAATGGGTACTTTAACTGTGGTATATGTTCCTGTGTCCATCAGGGTGTCCGATGTTGACAGGCAAATTATACCTCCGCGATTGCTGTGTGTTGTTGTTGTCAAGGGGTTGCATGCGGGGACATGTTTTTGACTTACCTCTGCTGTTGACTGCAACAGCATCTTATCTGCTGGTAGTGGATCAGGTAGAGCAGCGGCAGGGCTTGTAGAGCAGGATCCATGACATGCAGGAACGTGGAGAGGTGTCTCTGACTCGAGTTTCTCTCTCCGTAGTTGTGCTTCTGCCATCTCCGATGAGCTGGTTTTTCCGCCGCATTCTGATGGGCTGTTTGACGCATCGTGATCTGGTTGGCGGTGGGAACGTCATTCCGCACGGCTGGCTTTCTCTATTGGCTCCCTCCGGCACCGCTGCGTAACGAAATTTTCAGCGGATCTGGAAACACCGTGATGGACGGGAAATTGACTATCTTTGCCCATTGTAATATGGCAGTCGCGATGACTGCTTCCGGAGTAACAAAATCAATGTTTTCCACCACCGCCAGCACCGTGGAGGTGCCTACGACCGCCATCGTAATCAGGCCCTTAATTTTTATATTTAGAATTTTATATTTTGGGTATTTAATAGATTGTTAAAATATGTTATTTCTTTGAAGTGAACTACTCTCTCTCTACTGTTGCACAGACAGGAGTGGGAATAGTAAATTGTACCCCTCCTGAGTCCAGCACTTCCCCTACTGTTGCACAGACTGGAGTGGAATAGTAAATTGTACCTTTCCTGAGTCAAACGCTTTCCCTACTGTTGCACAGATTGGAGTGGGAATAGTAAATTTTACTCCTCCTGAGTCCAACGCTTTCCCTACTTTTGCACCGACTGGAGTGGGAATAGTATTTTTTACCCCTCCTGAGTTCAACTCTTCCCCTTTTCCTACTGTTGTATGGATTGGAGTCGGAATAGTAAATTTAACTCCTCCTGAGTCCAACGCTTTCCTTACTGTTGCACAGACCGGAGTGGGAATAGTAATTTGTACCATTCCTGAGTCAAACGCTTTCCCTACTGTTCCACAGATTGGAGTGGGAATAGTAAATTTTACTCCTTCTGAGTCCAACGCTTTCCCTAGTAATGCATCAACTGGAGTGGGAATAGTAATTTTTACCCCACCTGAGTCCAACTCTTTCCCTTTACCTACTGTTGTATGGATTGGAGAGTGAATAATTTATTTAATATTCCTAGAGTTTAATAGTTTTGTTAATATTATTTAAATATATATTATTATTATGTGCTTGTGTATTTAACTATATATTTTTTATTCAAACAAGAAAAAATATTTTTATATATATAACTGTATATAATTTTTAAGATAGTTTTAGTAAAACATATTTTTTGTTTATTGTTTATTTTGTATGTTTAAATAAATTGGCAATATTTTAAGTGCTTTTACAGTTCATTTGCTACCTTTTTATTTTGTGTGTATGTATATGCTAGTAAATTAAAAAAATTAGGAAATTATAATATAAATTACAAATAAAAATGTTTAAAGTACTTTTTCATGATATATGTGTAAACGCATACACACATACATATGTGTGTGTATTTGATTAAAGTAGTATATATTTATATATATTTCTAAATATTATTTAAACATATTTAATTTACATTAATATTATATGTTAAAATATTTAAGATTTACTACTTTTAACTATATATGTTAAAAAACGATATTTTGGTAATTATGTTTTCAATATTACTGTAAAACTATATAATTTTTCACTATTTTTGTACTTACCTGTTTATGTATAAGAAAATTATATTTTTGTACTTGATATTTTTGACAATATTTCTGTTGCACGAACGTTCTGTTTTCGATATTATGTCATTTAACTGTATAAATAATTAAATATATATATATGTGTGTGTGTGTGTGTATAGATATAGACATAGATATAGATATATAGATATAGATATAGGGGCAGATTTACGAGCCCCCTGCGCCACCAGTACGTCACTTTTCCTGAGGTACTGGTGGCGCAGGGTGCTGCTCCATATTTACAAGGAGAGGAAAAGCCACCCTGCGTGACTTTTCCTCTCCTTGTAAATACGGCCCCTTCTCACGCAGCACTTTGCGGTGAAGGGGCGTTCCATGGGTGTTGCTGTGGGTGTTCCCACGCAACACTCATGGAACGAGACACATCTCCAGAATTACGAGAAATCGTAACTCTGGAGATGCGTCTGAAAGCTACGCCACCCTAGAGGTGGCGTAGCGAGGCGCAACGATGAGAAATGTTTTCATTTCTCCTCGTTTTCCTCTTTCAATGCGTGCTGCATTCTACAGCATGCATTGAAAGAGGAAAATGCTTGTATTTATTGTTTTTGTGCAAGAAGGTGCCCCTTCCTGCACAAAAACAATCTCCCCACGACGCAGGCATCCTTGCACCATGGTGCAAGGGTGCCTGCGCAGGCGCATGGCTGCAGTTTGTGCGCCAGCGCAGGGGGAAGGACAGAGATGCGACATATTGTTGTAAATATGTCGCATCCCTGTGCTTCAAAACTAACGCAGCGCTGCGCAGCAAAATGACTTGCTGTACCGCGCTGCGTTAGTTCAATGTAAATCTGCCCCTTAGATGTAAAGATATAAATTATCTACTGGCGGTCGCCAGTAGATAGTTATAGTTAGGACCTATTTTCCATAGGAAATCCGCAACATTCCATTTGAAATAACTTTGGCGCCGGTTGACGAATCTTCGCGAAAGTTTCCAACTTGTTGGGGCGCTCCGGTCCACTCCTATCCTGAAAGTCTCGGGGTGATTCGTCAAGCGGGGGCCGAGAAAAAAGGGGGGTCCCAAAACACGTTTTCCCATTCATTTTTCCATAGGAACCTTTAGTCGCAGCTACAGCCCGAACTGCTGAACGGAATTACACCAAATTTGGCAAAGAGGTAGCCCTTGGTTCAGTGTCGTGCCTTTTGCTTCAATGGTGTAAATCTGTTCAGTAGTTCCTGAGAAAATCAAAAGTAAAGTCACATATATATCTATGGCCGAGTAGGGTCCGCGTACCCTCCCGATCACGAGCTGCATGCTAATTGGCTGTCAAGTGGCTGTCAACACTCCAAATCAGGAAGTGTTGGCAGTCATTTTGTCCCTCGGTAGAACCGAGGGACAGAAACAAGTGCGCAAAGCGCAAAAGGGGGCAGGGTAGAAACACCCTGACCCCTAGGTCTGCTCAGGGGTCCCACAAGGACCCCTGGGCAGAAAAAGCATTTTTTTTAAATCGGCGGGATGCGCTTAGGGTGCGCGGATCCCGCCCAGAAAAAAAAGAAACAAGTGCGCAAAACGCACAAAGGGGGCAGGGTAGAAACACCCTGACCCCTAGGTCTGCTCAAGAACCCCTGGGCAGAAAAAGCATTTTTTTAAACGGCGGGATGCGCTTAGGGTGCGCGGATCCCGCCGAGAAAAAAAAAAAAACGAAGCGCGGTCACCCGCGCTTTGTGGTTAATTGGCCCTTGGGTGGGCCAAGTCCCGGGGGCATGCAGGGTTTATCGAATAATAACATGAGGGGGCCTCTAAGGCCCCCCCAAGCCCCGGGGACCGCCCCCCCCGGGGCTTTAAACAAAATGGTGCGGGAGGGCTCTCCGCCCTCCCGCAGCCCCGGGGACCGCCACCCCCCGGGGCTTCTTTTTTTAAAAATAAATTACCTGTGTGGGGGGGCTCGAGCCCCCCCACACGCCCCGGGGACCGCCACCTCCCCGGGGCACTAAATAATAAAATGTGGGAGTCCATTTCGGACCCCCGAGCCCCGGGGACCACCATCTCCCCGGGGCTGTGCAAAGGTTGGGAGGGGGGCCACGCGGCCCCCCTCCTGGAGCCCTCCATGGCCCTGGGGACCACCACCCCCCAGGGCCGGCTCCTGCAGTGTCCCGGGGTGCCTACCCCCGGGACACTGTAGTTTGCTATGGCAGGACAGGAGCCTCGCGGCTCCTGTCCTGTCATAGCAAACTGCTTTGGATATTGAGGCGAGAGCAGGGAAACCTGCTCTCGCTTCCAATATCCAAGCACATTGCTTTTCCACACGGGGAGCTGCATGTTAGCAGCTCTCCATATGGAAAAGCAATGCCGGCTCCCGCAGGACGCGGGGAGCCGGCATGGTCCGTGGGGGAGTTGGGGTCCCCCCACGGACCCCAAAGGATAGGGCCAGCCCTGTGGGATGGGGTCTCCGGGGCACGCAGCCCCCCTCCCCCAAATTATTAAATTAAAAAATTAAAAAAGGCCGGCCCCGGGGTATGGGATCCCCGGGGCCTAAGGAGGCCTGAGGAGGGGGGCAACGCAGCCCCCCTCCATAAATATAATTTTTAAAAAAGGTGGCAATGACCCGGGGCATGGGGTCCCCGGGCCGAAATTGGCCACAGGAGGGGGGCCCACGCGGTCCCCTTCCCGTTCCCATTTAAAAAAAAAAAAAAAGGGGGTCAGGCCCTGGGGGATGGGGTCCCCAGGGCCAAAAATAATTAAAAAGAAGGGGGGCCACACAGCCCCCTTTAAAAAATCCGGCATCGTGCCGGAGGCCACGCCCCTCCTTGTCAGCACTCTGCAAACGCGCCCCTGGCACGTTTGCAGAGGGGAACGAATCCCCTTGAATACTGGGGTCCCTGGGGCCAACTAGCCCACCAGGAACCTCCAGTATGCGCCAGGGGGCTGCGTTGCAGAGAGGTGTTCTGAGGCCACGCCCCTTTTTTGACCTCTCTGCAACGCAGCACTGTGGCGCTTAATGGAGGTAGCTGGTGGGCTAGTTGCACCCCAGGGACACTCAGGATTCAAGGGGAGTTAATCCCCCGACTTAAAACACGCCACGGGGCGCGTTTGCACAGTGGTGAAGGGAGGGGGCGGGGCCTGAGGTGACATGTGTGTAAACAGGCCCCGTGGCGCATTTTAAGATAGGGAATTAAATCCCCTTCAATCCTGAGGGTCCCTGGGGGCCAACTAGCCCACCAGGTACCTCCAGTAAGCGCCACGGAGCTGCGTTGCAGAGTGTTGTAAAAAGGGGCGTGGCCTCTGAACACCTCTCTGCAACGCAGCTCTCTGGCGCATACTGGAGGTATCTGGTGGGCTAGTTGGCCCCTAGGGACCCTCGGGATTGAGGAGGAATTAATTCTCCAACTTAAAATGCGCCACAGGGCGTGTTTGCAGACATGTCACCTCAGGCCCCACCCCTTCCTTCACCACTGTGCAAATATTCCTCTAAAATCAGCCGAAATACGAATTTCGATTTACTCACCTGTTATCAGGAGAGACCACAGTGCTGCATCTTTGAGCCCAGTACTGATCCTGAAAAGTAATTTTAACCGTACTTACCAGTAACTTGAATTTCCTTCCATAGGATATCATTGCCTGCTTTTTGCTGAAAAAGTTTCTGTGTCGATTTTTGAAACTTACAAATATTCCTCTAAAATCAGCCGAAATACGAATTCCGATTTACTCACCTGTTATCAGGAGAGACCTCAGTGCTGCATCTTTGAGCTCAGTACTGATCCTGAAAAGTAATTCTAACCGTACTTACCAGTAACTTGAATTTCCTTCCATAGGCTAACATTGACTGGTTTCACTTGGAAATTCTTCTAAGTGTGGAGTTTTGGAACTTTATAATATTCCTCTAAAATCAGCTGAACTGCGACTTCCAATTTACTCACCTGTTATCAGGAGAGACCTCAGTGCTGCATCTTTGAGCCCAGTACTGATCCTGAAAAGTAATTTTAACCGTACTTACAGTAACTTGTATTTCCTTCCATAGGAATCCATTGTCTGGTTTTCAGCAGAAAAGTTTCAAAGTGTCGATTTTCACAAACTACAAATATTCCTTAAAAATCGCCTGTATGACTTAAACGCATTCTTTCAACTGTTTACAGGAGATGCACCAGTGCTGGATCCAGGATCCACCACTGAGTAAGAAAAAGTAACGATAACACTACTTACCTGCTAAGTGAATTTCCTCCCAAAGGATAACATTGGTGATTCTATGTGAAAAAGTTTCTACGTGTCAACTTTTAAAATACAATAATATTCATTAAAAATCACTACTGTAACCAAAACGCTTTTACTCAACTGTTTACAGGAGATGTCCCAGGACTGAATCTAGGATCCAGTCCTGTGGTTAGAAAAGTAATCCATAAAGTAACTAATTGCATTTAACTAGAAATTCACATTGAGCTCAATGTTGCATTGTGTTTGAAATTGTGTTGCCCATTGCAACAACTGTAACTACTGTAATTAAAAGTCTATTGCCTATTTGCAAAGTATTTAAACTAAAGTAAATCATTCTGAGAAAGTATATTTTGTAATGTAATGTATAATGTAATTACAATGTAATTTAAAAAATAAAATATCTAAAAATAAATAGTTTAAAAAAATGTAGTAAATCAGTATCAAAAAAATAAATATAACAATTAATACATTTAAAAATTGTCATTTACAAAACCTTTGAAATTCACTGAAAAAAACCATAGGTTTCAGACATGTTATAGTTAGGAATTAGCATTTAAAAAACCTTTGAAATTCACTGAAAAAACCATAGGTTTCAGGCACGTTATAGTTAGAAATTAGACCTAAGAATCAGTGAGTGGGTATGTAGTTATTGGTGTTGGAGTGTCTATGCTTTTGCGAATGGCAGTCTGTAATTTAGAGTGGGTGTATCAAAGGTTATATTAGGGTGTGAGGAGGTGCATCAGATTATCAAGTGGATGATGTCATCAGTGATGTCACTGACCATGTCATGAGTGATGTAATATGTGACGTCATCAGCAGTGCATTGCGGGGGCGCGAGTTATAGTTAGCTGAACTAACTATAACGGGGAAATTTCACGGGTTTTGTACGAGTGAAATGTCCAACTAACTATAACTGTCCCTAAAACCTATGGTTTTTTCAGTGAATTTGTAAGGTTTTTTAAATGCTAATTTCTAACTATAACGTGCCTGAAACCTATGGTTTTTCAGTGAATATAGATATAGAATAACATTTCATGAACCACTAGAAGGACATCTTTTGCTTTTTCCGAGGTTTGATGTCTGGATGTCAAGATTTAAAAAAAGAATCTAATACCTGTCATTTTTGTAAACTAAAACCTGAAATGTCCTCCCATGTCCAGTGGATATGTCAAATTCTAATAATCCATAGCTTAGGAGGACTTTTTTAACTATCATTCAATATATATGGCCTTTGTACCTGTTTTCCTGCTGCAAAATTTGCTCTTAGTGGCAGCAATAGAAGAATGATAATGTGTTTTGTCAAATTTATGAATTTTACTCGTGCATATTTTGAGAAATTATGATGCTGAGCTATATCTCCTATGTAGATTTAGAGAAATTGTCTATAAACTAGTTCACACATATAGTGTAGTACAAGCTAATAAAACTGTTTCCTTGAAATTGGAGCACATTTGCCAAATATCCAGATCAGCCTTCATTATGACAGTGAATCAAAAACCCCAGAGGAGAATGATAAAACCGCCATCCTAGGGGGACCTCATGAGAAAGCTTTGCATGGAGTAGGAATATTTAATGAATACAGAAAGTGTCAAACATCCTTTGAGATTTGTCTGCTGGACTTCAAAGCAAAAATGAATCAGTGAAATCTTGAAATTTGCTGGTGCTTTTGCATGTATAAAATAAACCATTGACAATGGTATATCCGTCAAGTTTCTGATGGAGGAACCTATATTCCGAAATCTAAATCAGGCCCTAAGTCCGAAGGTAAAATCTCTGACCAGGTCAAAACTGGTTGATGTCTCTGACCTGTGCTCCATCGCGGTCAGCCTCAAATAGTGCCAAGGTCATATTCTACTGTGACCAGTTGACCTGCATTGGTGCATAGCCCTTTTTTAAGCTGTTTTGAGTCAAAACGTTAAAAATGCATCTCTCCAGTTCTCCGTTTTGGATATTTGTTGTTTTAGAGTAATTTTGTTAATTAAATTATTCTCCATTTTTATAAATAGGAATGAGATTTTTATTGAGCTGTGTTTTTTACTTGTTAACTGTTTTGGTACATTTATTTAAGAGTTCTTTTTATTGTATTTTAAGAGAGTAAACAATCACAAAAATACAGAATGGAGCCACAGTGTTGCTCCGTACAAACTTACTGGCAAGCTTACCATTAACAAAATAATGTGGTACAAGGATGCTACACAGAGCAAGGATTCCGTCGGCGCAAATTATCCATGTCTTTAGATTCCTCTTCGGGATGCTAGAGTATCGGTCACCCCGAGAAATATATCGGGGTCCCGCGCCATCTGAATCAAACAGAAAAAATATAGAAAAGGAAAAACAGAATGGATAGGAATGAACAGGACAGAGGGGTGGGGGGGGTTCCTCACGTATCCAATTGAAGACAAAGTGTTCCAGCTACGGCCAGGTAGCCCACAAGCCATGCCGGTGACGCCTAGCCAACGCTCAGCATCGGGGTCACCGCCATTGCATGTTCTCCGTCGCCAGGGGACAGGGAGTCTAGATAACTTAGCAGTGGTGCCCAAATGTCCTTGGGTCGAGACTGCTCGGGCATCAGTTCCCAATAATCAGACAGCTGATTATGGCAGAATGCTGCATCTTTGAGCCATTCCACTGTTTTCGGACTGCGCCTGCGGCCCCAGCACATAGCCACCCGTCTTTTGGCCAAGAGCAAGAGCATGGCCACTAGTTTCCTGCGCTCGGCAGCTACACTACGCACATACCCTAGCAGGGCCACCAGGGGGGAGCGTTCAATTATAGCATTAGTCAACAGGGCCAGCACCTCAAAGACACTTTACGAGTACCTTGCCACCGCGGGGCACTCCCATGCCAGGTGAATGAAGGAGGCCTCCGGAGCCCGGCAACGCACACATCTCGCATCCTCACTCAGACCAGCAGTATGCAACCATACCGGGGTCCTATACAACCTATGAATAAATTTAAAATGAATCAGCTGTAGTCTGTAGTTAGGCGACATTTCTTTCAGCTGTGCGCAGCAATAAGCCCATGTGCCATCCTCAAGCGGGCCCCCCAGACTCTTCTCCCACTCTCGCTGCACAGGGGGAGTACACACTGGGGAGGTGCGCTGCATGCCCGAGTATAGTCGGGTGATGAGTTTTCGCGGCGAGGGGTTCTTCAGGAAGTCCTCTAGCACCTGGAATGTTGGCGGTGCTACAGGGAAGGATTCATATAGTGCGCACAGCGCTGCTCCTAATTGGTAGTAAGTGAATCTGTCCAGCATCCCTGTGTGCTCATCACCTAGTGCCTCGTCGATCGTGACAAACACCCCATTTCGGAACGCCTGCCCCATCGTATTCAGCTGAAGCCCTCGCAGCCGCCGACCCACCCCCACCTCAGCGGTGAACGGCAGCTCTGGGTGGTTAATGAGTGGGATTGAGGGGACGAATGTATTCTCCAATCGCGCTCTGCGTCTGAGCTCTCGCCATGCCCACACCGTGCAGCCTACCATATTGACCTTAGCCCGGGGTCGCCCCCTAGGGCCTGAATAGCGCCATATGCAGGGGCACAGGAGCCGCCCGGTCACTTTCCGGGGCAGTGTGCGCCATGAAGAGGGTCGGGAACGCCCAGTGATAGGCAAACTGTGCCTGGGCACAGTTGTAATACAGCTCCATGTCCGGAGCTGCCATCGCACCCTGGCTGAACGGCAGCGTCAAGATCTCCCATGCCACTCTGGGCTGTCGACCCGCCCATGCCAATGCTATCAGATTCGAGCGTAGTCGCTGCCGAAATACCACTGTGAGAGGAAGTGGCAAATTAATAAAGACGTAAAGAAACTTGGGGAGGACCACCATCTTGGCAATGGCCAGGCGACCCGGAAGGGATAGGGGAAGTGATCTCCACCTGCTGAGTCTGCTCTCCAGCCACTCCATGAGCCTACCAAAGTTGTGGCTCCAAAGTTCGTCTAGATTCCGGCTGAGCCAGATCCCCAAGTACTTTACCAGGGAACTTGCCCACTGAAGCGGGAATTCCGACTGGAACTGCTCAGTGGCCGCGGGGAGCCGAAAGATGATGGATTTTCCCCAGTTAATGGAGACACCCGTCACTGCCCCAAACCGGATTACCTCCCGAATGAGTGGGTCCAGGTTTTCAGCTGGATGTTGGATGTACAGGGTCACGTCATCGACGTACATTGAAACTAGAATCACTCTGGGGGTGAAGTCCAACCTACGCCTGGCATGATGCTGGCGGAGCCGAGGCACCAATGGCTCCGTTGCTACAGCGAACAGGAGGGGGGAAAGAGGGCACCCCTGTCGCGTACCATGGGCCACCGGGATTGCGGGAGAAACCTGACCGTTGACCCTCAGTCTCGCCGTAGGAGCCGAGTATAATAGAGCTATTTTTTGAGAAAGAGGGGACTGATGCCAATGCGTGAGAGAAGAGCGAACAGATAAGGCCATTCCAGGGTATCGAAAGCCTTGGTCGCGTCTAAATAAACCGCCGCAGCAGGGAGGGAACTGTCAACTTCCTGCATGGTCGCGAAGAAGGTGCGCAAATTGTGAGACATGCTACGCCGGGGCATGAAACCGCACTGATCGGGCCGCAGCACCGCCGGCAGCAGAGGGAGTAGGCGCGACACCAGTAGCTTGGCCAGTATCTTATTGTCCAGGTTTATCATTGAGAGCGGCTGGTAGGAGTCGCACAGCAGCGGGTCCTTGTCAGGTTTTAGAATAGTCATGATAAGTGCCTCCCGCAGGGAGGGGGGAAGTGTACCGCAGTCCAGGGACTCCTCATACATGTTAAGAAGATGAGTAACCCTGGGCAAAGCACTACGCTACGCTCACGTAGTTTGCGAAGTTTGCGCTACTTCGCACTACGCGAATTGCACGTAGCACAGTGCAAACACGCGTAGCGTAGTGGTCATTTTTTGCTTGCTCGCGGTCCTCAACGTCAAGTTGGCGACCGCGAGCAAGCAAAATGACATCCCGGCGAGACTTTTTCCTCGTTCGCGATCAGCAACATCAAGTTGCCGATCACGAGCGTGGAAAATAAACCTCCCGGCGAGATTCTCAACGCGGGGAGGTCAGGTTTCTCATTGCGAGTGGTCGCGTATGCTCGCGACCGCTCGCGATGGGAAACTACCAGTCCGCGTTGAGAAAGCTGCCGCTCGAGTAAAAATCTACTCGAGCGGCAGTAAAAGACAGCTCGCACTGTGCAAGATGCCGTTTTCAATGATTGCACAGTGTGGACAAGCATCCGGCACTGTGCAATCATCGCGAACAGCGCACTACGCAGTTCGCGTAGTGCTACGCGTAGTGCGAAGTGCACTTCGCGTAGCTTTGCGTAGCACTACTTCGTGAACTACGCCCAGGGTTAAAGATGAGGGACCAGAAGCGGCGCATATTCTTTACAGAAAGAGGCAGTGAGCCCGTCCATCCCAGGGGCCTTATCCCCAGGCATGGCCCGAATCACCGCGATAACCTCCTCCTCCTCGAAGGGCTCATCTAGATATCTCCGTTGTCCGTCGCTAAGCCAGGCAAGCTCGATCGAGTCAAAGAGGGAGAGCAGGTCCAGGGGGCTCTGCCGTCTGTCGCGCAGAGTACAAGGAGGTATAGAATGCAAGCATCTCTGTCTGCACCGCCTCCTGGCCACAACTATCTCCCCATTATCCCTATGCAATTCTCCAATATACTCGCTAGCCCAAGGCTTCTTTAATAAACCCGCCAGTGTTTTCCCAGCACGATCCCCTCTCCGTACTGCCGCGCCCGAGCCTCCTTACTCAAATAGTGTGTTTCCCGTTGTGCTGCCTCTTCGAATTCTGCAATCTTCCCTTTAATGCGACCCAGGATTTCCGGGCTATTACAGTCAAAGTACTCTAGCTCAAGTTTCCGAATTTCCCCTTCCAGAGGCCGGAGATCCCCCCGGAGCGAGCGCAGTATGCCTGCCTGTTTGGCAATACATTTTCCCTGGATTACGGCCTTAAAGGCCTCCCATAGCACCGAGGGTGAGTCCACAGACCCTCTATTTAACTCAAAGTATTCTACGATATCCGTTCGGATCGATTCCCGGAATACCTGATCCCGAAGCGTCCCAGCGGGATGTCTCCATCTAAAAGGTGCCCGCGTCGCATCCGGCAGCGCGAAGCGAAGCAGCACAGGGCCATGATCAGATCGGGCCAAATGGGCGACCGTGAGTATCCATGCGTCCATGTCTCGCGATGTAAGCCAGTAATCGATTCGGGACCACGAGGGTCCCGCCGTAGAGACACATGTGCCCTCGCACTGCGTTGGGTGCCGGCGCCGCCACACATCCGTCAGATCGTGGTCTTCCATAATTGTGCGGAGCTGTTCCACCGCCCTTGGATGAGGTCAGCGCGAATCGCCAGATCTATCCATGTCCGCGTCCAACACCACATTGAAATCCCCCCCCCACAAAACAGTCCCGGTTCCGAGCGACTCCGTCAGTCTCCAGATCTCGCTGAAGAATTGTGGATCGTCCACAATTGACCCATATACCGACACTAGCCTGACCGGTTGCTTCCTCAGGACCCCGGTGACAATCACGTACCTCCCCTGTGGATCATAGAGCGCAGCGCGCGTTTTCCAAGGAATTCCGTTTTTGAGGATTATAGCCGTGCCCGAGAATAATTAGAGTAGCCTGACACAAATTTCTCTCCCATCCACCCCTCTCTGAGTCGCGCGCTGTCCTCTCTAGTGACGTGCAATTCATGTAGGAAGCATATGTCCGCCCCATGGCGCTTGAGATAGGCTGCTACCAGTCTCACCTTTTGGTAGTCATTCAATCCACGCACATTCCACGTCACTGCCTTGAGCACCTCCAAGTCCGTGGTAGTCTCACCCATCCCCGGGCACATCAAGATCTTCCAGTGCTGGGCCGCTCTGTGCACCCATCGGACAGTGAGGCAGGGTCAAAGAGAGGAAAGATAGGAGAATAGAGGGGAAAGAGTAAAGGAGATCAAACAGCACACCAAGTGTGCATCCCACCCAACAAACCCACCCACCTCCCACTACAGCCCCCAAACATGGCTGACAGTTGAACCCGTTAAACAAAGGAGGCCTACAGCGGCCAACAATAGAAACTTTCGTGGGATTCGTCCCTGCAGGGGGCACTAGGTGCTCGGAAAAACCCAGCAACTGTATGCCGGGTGGCCGGACCAGGTATAATTAGGAGTGCGGTTGATGCGGGTTGTCTAAGGGAGCGGGCAAACTTAATGGCCGCCTTAGGATCTGTAAAGAACACAGTCTTGCCCTGATGGAAGATACGAAGCTTCGCTGGGTAGAGAAGCGAATACTTGATGTCCTGCTGCTGCAGTAGTCTTTTCATGGGCACAAACTCCCTCCGTGCGGCCTGCACCGTTAAAGTAAAATTGGGGAAAAAGGATATTGTGTTCCCTTGGTACCTTGTGTCCTGAAGATCATGGGCTCTGCGCAGCACAGGTCACGGTCCCTATAATTCAATAGGTGCGCTATTATCGCCCGTGCCGGGGCTCCTGGTGGTGTCCTCTGGCGCAGGGACCTGTGCGCGCGTTCCACTATGCAGACTTTGGAGAGGGAGTCCCCAAACATCGCCCTGAGCATTTCCTCAATGTAATCCTCGATTCTTGTCATGGCCGTGGACTCCGGCACCCCCGTTATGCACAGATTGTTTCGGCGCGATCTCGCTTCTAAATCCTCGTTGTTACTGCGGATCACCTCCAGCACCTTTTTGATTTGTAGCAGCTTTTCGCGAGTAGTGGTACCCTCATCCTCCTGCGCAGACGTGCGCTGTTTGACTTCCGTAAGACGCTCTTCCTGGTTCGAGACTTTGTCCCGGAGCCGGTCTAGCTGATCCGACATGGAGTCGATTTTGAGGTCAATAGTCGAGAGTGACTGCTTCAAGTCCAAGAACATTTCTCGTATGTTGGGATCTGCCAGGTGCATGGAGGACACAGCCCCTTCCGACTGCTCATCGTCCGGTGGAAGCGTCCCACGGGGGTTTTTCCGCTGTTCAAAGGAGAGTTTGGTTTGCTTAGTGTCCGTCTTACCCATGGCGATGCAGGGGGCTTTGGTCTCGCTTCAGCGCCGCGGACAGGCGCAACGCAAGCCACAGCACTAGGCCCCACCCAGGCAGTCACCACCGCTGTTGGGGCTACTAGTGTCCAGCACCCGCTGCACGGATCAATTTCACTGGGGAGGCCCTGTCCACCGCCCACACCAGCAGTGCCCGTCACGAGTCCACTCGCCCTGGGCACCTCCTCTCACGTAGCCTCGCTGCGGCCCTTCTGCTCACCGAGCGGCCAAGTCAGCCGTGTGTCGAAGGCACTTCTACGGGCTAGTCCACCGCCGCACCGCTCTGCCGCTCCCACTTGGCCGCTTTGTGGATCTCAGGAAGCAGTGTACGTTTATGTAAAACTTGGCGGTGGGTGGCTAAGTCCCACCAGAAATGACAGGCTCCTCAACTGGGTCTCAAGGTCTATCAGGTGACTGCTCTGGTGTTCCTCTTGTGACTAGCGCTCTTCGGGGTCCACAGCCATGCGCCCCCCTCCTCCGGTGGCCTTCCGCACCAATTCCCTCTGCCGCGAGGGAGCAGGGAGAGGGGGATTTCAGGTCTTATGTGGGCTCAGGGAGGGGGCCGCAAGTGCTCTCTCCTGTCTCCCCCCCTGGCCTCCACCACAGTTCAAGAGCCAGGGGCGCTTCTCAGCATAACAGCGCCGGCCGGGCCCCAGGCGCGGCCCCCGCACTGTCACCCGACGATCCTCTTCACTTTAAACGCGGGTCTGGCCAGTGTGCAGGGCACCTTCCACTCGCCGCCACACAGGGCGCCCCCCGGCTCTGCAGTCCTCCTGCCTCACGGGCACCGCCCGCCCGCTCAGCCCAAGACTCACCGGGGACCAGAGGAGGGCAAGCTCTGCCCGCAGGAGACACCTCGGGAGTCCGCTAGTCAGCGGCACACACTTCTCCGCCGCAGGCGCAGGTTGTCTCGCCTCCGCCGCCCACCGGGCAGAGGGCCGGTGGAGTGCTCTTCGGTGCCGGCCCAACCGCTCGGTCCAGGACTCACCGGGGACCAGACGAGGGCAGACTCCGACCGCAGGACATGCTCCGGGGGTTCACTAGGGAGCAGCAAGCACCCCCCCACTGCAGGTGCAGGCCGCCTCGTCTCCGCCGCCCACTTGGCAGAGGGCTGGCGGAATGCTGCTCTTCAGTGCCGGGGCTCCGTCCGGTTCAAAGCACAGCTCGCGGGGTCGCCATTTTGCGCCGCAGCCCCGCGGTGAGGAAGCCCTCGCGTTTCACCCGAGCGCGGGTGTTCACAGCCTTCTCTGCACGCCAGCCAAGCATTCCGGTATCAATTTCCGTCGTCTGGGGCTCCCGGCGTCCGCCCGATCCGCCCAATAATTAACGGATCAGCGGTCCAGCTGGCGGAGCCTCACTAGGTGGCGGCCATTTCGCAGCCGGCACTCTAGCGCCCCCAACTGTTTTGGTACATTTAAATGCGTTTCACATTTTAATAAGTTAAACCTGTCTGCTCTGTGTCATAGCTACCTGGGGTTGAGCTCAGGTTTAAATTTCTGAAAACTTTACTGGACCTAACAAGATAGTGACATTATTACTTGTGGTGGACTCCAATCCACTCCAACGAATAATGCACTTTCTAACAATAATCATACTTTTTATTGTTTTTAACCCTTTGAATTTTGATCCATGCTAGCCCATCCTTTTTTGTCTGTTTCTTAGCTTTCTCTCTTGATTTATTTTGGTGTCTCTTAACCCCATTTATTTCCCATTTTCATTGTCTTTTTTATCCTCTCCTTGCCATTTTCTCCAATTTTTTAAATGGTCTTTTGCTTTAGATTGTTGACGGTTTCAAATATTAATTTTTATAAATAAAGATTTTAAAGTTATACTTTGGTAAGTCATAATTTTGATTTTTTTTCATATTATATTTTTTACATGTGCAGTTACTGCGGTTGGAAGTGATGCTACTAAATCAGCACTTTTTTTCTAGGAGCAACACAGGAGAAAGAGGAACACTGGTAGAATCAGGTAGAAGAGGAAGTAGTTGCCGAGGCGAGAGATAAGTCAAGCTCCTTTCTTAATGACAGCTGCCGACATTTGTTAAACATAACCCCGTATTCATTCTTTAACTCTAAGCAGGTACAATCCTTTTCAACCACTTTATTATGCTTGTTTCTCTTCCTTCACCATTTTATGGGTGAAGGATGGTGTACTGCCTGCCTCACCACCTCTAGTCATAGCATGTCCCACACTTCTCCCAACCCTTTTTTTTTTTATTTTTGCGCTATCCTTTACATCACGTTCCAACTTTCATTAAGTTAACCCATGCCTAATCAAATCTACACGTAGCCTAAGCCCTCGAAAATAACTGTATCCAACAATTGCTTGCTCCTCAATCCAGTAATAATAATTTGTTTTTATATTACGAAGGTATTACATTGGGGGGAGTTGGATGGGGAAATGTAGGGTAAATGGAATTATGTGGAAAATTTTGACCAAACATATGCAGACGAGTTAACCAAATTAATTATGTGGCATGAATTGACAAATAAAAAATGCAACATAAATTAATGCACCACAATATTTTGTGCCATTATAACTCTAAGATGTGGTTGTTTTAATACTATAATGCTGTCTGTCCTAAAGATTCACCTTATCAGTTGCTACCAGTTGAAAAACACCTGAATATATCAAGAAATGAAAGGCAACTTAACTCTTTGCTATTGCATGTCACCGATGTGCGTGGTGCTTTTTTGCAACTTGTTTTGTATCCGTTGAGTTCGGACTACTTTGTTTAGTTATATAGAGATTCCCAAAAATCAGATGCAGTCACAGAGTTCCGGTGGCCTAAGACTGAAAAACCTGCACCCGTGTCTGACTATGCAAACACATGCACTTATAGTGGGCACTGCAGTTCAGTGTCTTTTTGTCTTTCCTTAGGAACATCACAGCCTACTGCTCCAGTTGTAGGCTGGGTGGCGGGATGGGTAAAACCTCCAGCTTCCTGGTCCAGCGAGAGATAGGCTCGTGGCTTGAAAAGATTAAGGCCACTTCTACAGCCTTCCACCAACTAGGGAATGAGGAGAAGGTAGCAACTGTATTTCCAACTACTTGTATCAGATACATCCTACAGTGGCAATGGACCATCAGTGCTCATCTCACAACATCCAGCAGAACCAGAGCACTTATGCCCCACCACAGCAGCATGCTAAAGCCCTTCTACACCCACAACAGAAGTTCTTCTCTGGTGAGTGATGGAGGGCTTAAAAATAAGAGTCTACTCCGCTAAGAACAATATTTAAATGTTTACCTGGCCCCTTTTTAGTTCATTATTTTAGTTCTTTGTGTGAGGGTTTAGAAAGGGGATTCAATGGGTGGGATGTTTTGGAGAAGGGTGCAGTGTAGGTAGTGAATTGTTTGCTTAGGGGTTTATTTATGGTGGGGTTTGGGTTGCTGAGGTGGTTTTGGTCTGGATATGTAATGGTTCTGCACACATTTTAAATTAAATATGACTATTTCTTCTTTTAAAATGTTTGCATTAGTAATTTTGTTCGAAGGTGTTATTTATTAAACAATAGCATACTAAACTAGGAAAGGTCCACCACCTAGCAACAAAGTCCCAAACTTGGGCCATCATAAGAAGTTCATTTCAACGTCTACATTCTAGATGAGGAGCACCCTTCATTAGTGAGCCTCCTTTTGACCCCCATCATGTTTAAACGAGTGTGAGAAATCTCAGCATGTCCATGTCTAAAACTCTCATCTCACAGACTTGTCACTTGACTTGAACCCTAACACCATCCATTAGTAGTTGCTGTATACTGTTAGCAAATGCCCTCACCCATGAAGTATCCACTAAGTAGTAGTATACTCTTAAACGGTCATATGCCCCGTGCAGGCCCATTGTCGTTTTCCCTATGTTAGCATGAGCATGTTGCAGATTAATCTCTGCTTTGCGCACGTTACTTTACAGATGTATTTTGCTTTGAGCCACACTGTACTTTCACACAGGACCTACTGTTGTTTTCGCATTCTGTTCTTTCTTGGGATTTAGTCTGCACACCGTAGACAAGGTCAAACAACAATGCCCCTTGTTATTTTGTTCTGGTCAGGCATTAGCACCTAGACAAAACACACCAATGCAGCTTTTGTTTGGGAACACGTACTTTGCCATATAGCTATGCACAGAATAAGTAACACACACTTGGAGATGGATCTTTTCAGGGAAGAGATCATGACAGCACCTGAGTTGTAGAACTTTCATCTGTGCATGCTAAGTTACGGGGTCTGCTGCCAACACCCAGAGATCTTCTGATATATAATCACTTTGCTTCAGTAGAAGGGGAGGGGGTTAGGCTACCCTGTTGTATATAATTACAGCTCCTTTTATGACTTATGGACTATTTACTATGCTGACCGTGTTTGCGTTAGGCATCTTCTTACTTATTGTGGCACATATACTGCATACTACATCACGATAGTTAAAATAAACATTTTAAACTTTTCTCGTGTTTCTATCAGATCTTATTGTGGACTAATATGAGTGTGAGAGTGAAAGGGTGTGTCCTGCAACCGCGATTCCTGAAAGTGCCGGGAGTAATGTGTTCAGGGGTGTCTAATTAACTTGTTCCTCTGTGAGTGAGTAAGAGGACAAGTGAGATATTATAGCTAGTCAACCCTGGGGTCATGGGTACTCAGGTGGTAGGATGACTCAGTCCCTGCCTACTAAGTTTCTATGCTCCCAAGCATAGTTCTGTGACTCCGCAGAATCCCTGCAACAAAACAAAACAACAGATTACACCACCATCCCCTGAATCCAACCCTCTTTTCAACTGACAGGGACCGCACCCAGGTCCACTAGTTCCAGTGGGTAGCCATCTCTGCAGGCATTATCATTTAGCCGAAGACCAGACTGAGGGCCAGATTACCACTTTTGGTGCAGCTGGAGCAGGCGATACATCCATGCCGTGCAGGAACTGGTGTGCATGCACACAGGGGGGCACATGTTGTGCCCCTCCTGTGTGAATCAACATTGCGTGAGGCACCAGGGGGCCCTGTAGGCGATCCCGCCAAGCATATTGCGGCCTCAGGACCGCTGTGCCACCACCAGGGAGCGGCGGTTCCCTGACTGCATCGGTGGTCTCTGGGTGGTTCGACCCCCCCAAGTCGTAATGGGGCGGTCGGACCGCTGGTGCGGCGGTGGCTAGACCATCAACGCCGCGCCACCACGAGTCTGGCAGCCCTCAGACCCCCAGACTCGTAATCACCCACTGAATCCCAAAAGACCCAAATAGTGAAGATGCCACTGAAAATGAGGTTTCATTTTTGAAACAGCAAAAGGATGCTGATGTAATGAAAGAAGACAAAGTCACTTACAAATTCAAAACAAAGCCAGCATCATCATCAACATTACTCCTGACTAAAAGTACGACAGAAGCACCTACTGAAATCAAGCTCCTCTATTTTCCAAACACAAAATGTGTCCAAATAAATACTTCAATAGAACAAGGGGCCTCATTTAGAGTTGTCCGAAAGGGTACTCCATCGCAACCGCAAGTGCCACCACCGCCAAACCCTCAATCCACCTGTCTGATTTACAGACAGATAAATCTACAGTACCTCGACAATGGAGCCTTCGCCAACTCCGTCTCTGCAATAGTGTTCCATCAGCTTGATGGAGTATGCACCATCAGAATTTTGGGGATTCAAATGCCTGCTTAAAAATTATTCCCACATCATGGGAGACAACTCTCATGGTGTAGGGGGGTCATTATGTTTTGATTTTTTGAAAACATTATCCTGGGAGTTTATTTTAAAAAAAACAAAGAATATCTTAAAAGTTTGATGAACGTCAGTCAATTTGACAGTACTGTCCGTCTAGTGTTTAGCACATTGACAGGAACCACCAAGTTGGCAGGTGCTGTTAATGACTAGAGAGGCCTGCAGAGCTGGCTGACATCTCTAATTGCGGGGGACAGGACTCCATCAAGGTGACGGAGAAATTTTCATTTCCCTGATGGAGTAGAAACTGTTCTCGGCACTCTAAATCAGGCCCTACGTTATACCCATGGGTGTGTAAAGTAAGTATTACACCCAAGTACAAGTCAGAAAGTTTCAGCCCTTATGCAGCAAACACAACCTTTGCATCTAATACAAACTGCATGGTGGCATAGCTGTTGATGACCTTGGCACATCTATTTTGGAAGAAACATGACCGTTAACACAATTCAAACATTCCTTAGCAGCACACTAACTTCCAAGTTACATACATAGAACACAAACTAGGAAAGACACACACAGTTCAAAATTATTTAAAATAGGAAAAAGTTTCTGCATAACAAAGATGCAACTGCATTCTGGCACATTATATATAGGGAGCTGGGCATAACCACAGAGCATAAGTGGTCTAGAGGTTTTTTATTGGTAAAAATAAACTGTTGAATGAGAAAAGGAAAGGACAATATTTTGAAGTGAAAGTAAATATGGTCCTAGAAAGTCTCAAGAATAAAAAAGAGCACAGACTGAGGAGCATTCGCTGGTGTAAGTACTGTTATCTAAAGGCCAATCTGGTATCACTTGCAGGCAAGGAGAAGCATATACTCTGCATGATTGATGGTGAAAACATTAAAAAACTAGTTTAGCTTAGTACCTCACGTGTCTCACTTCAATCACTGTATGTATGCCATTCAAGACACCAGTCATCACCATTCCAAATAAATCACCTCTTTCCAATCCAGAGAGGTGTGTCCTTCTTCTGGGTGTTGTGGAGAGGTCATGCAGATCATTTTCTCTGATAGAAGTCAGACCTGTTGAGGGGAAAAAACAAGACCTGAGACTGTGAGTCAAGGTAAATTTAGAGGTCTCAGAAGAACCATTAAATGACAGAATGAGGTCCATTCACTGGTATGCAGTTAACTAAAGGCCAGTGAAGAGGCACTGCCAGAAACAAAGAGAAGAATGTACCCAAATCATCACTAAAACACTTAAAAACAAGTTTAGCTAAATCCCTCTTACAGGCAATATTAATATTCAATTAGCATTGACTAATTGTTCCACATCACCTGTTTACATTCCAAAGTAGAATATGTATAGAATATGTATACCTCATTTTCCACGGAATCCAACACACACAAGAAGTCCAGACCTCACAATATTCAATGACATCCGACCATGAGATTTAAAGGTTAAGGACGGCTGCCACTTCTGGAATGTAATTTTCTCAGGAAATGACAGCGTGAATGGCTGAGGCTGTATGTCATTGCAAGGCCTGTTGTGCACTGATTGCAAAGTGCATTTTCTATCTATATATCTTGTCACACCAAATGAAATACAAATGAGTTCTGTGATGTTCAAGCAGTCTTTTTTATTTTTAAGGCAGGCATTGCATTGTTAGTTCAGAACATACAACTAAGGGGCGTATTATCAAGGGCATTATCGCCGCTTTAGCAGCACTTTTTGCCGATAAAGCGGCGATATTGTTATCGCCCTATTAGCAAGCCTGCGCTAACATGCGTTAGCGCAAGCTTTCCGGTGTTAGCTGCCATTTTTTTTATCGCCTTGCATGCCAGCGATATGTATCGCTAATGACATGCAAGGTAGGCGTTACCTAAATTTCGCGGTAAAAATCGCTAACAGCACTTCGCTATATTATTAAAGATGACCCGCGATAAAAAAATTCGCGCTAACCCCCGATGTACGCAGGTTCTTAACATCTGAAAAAAACCTGACTAAACATGGTCATACACGGGAGACTAGCCCTGATCTCCGCCACAGACAGCAAAGAGATAGACCTCATGCTGCATTATTAGCCCGTACCATGTACAGAGGTGCCGTTGTCTTGTAAAGGGGGTACATTGCAGTTCATCACATCATCATCCGGCCTGACACCTAACATTAAGAATATTGATTATAAATTGTCAATGATTAGTTCTATATTAATACCTTTGATGTTAGCATTCACTGTTACCCAATTCATAGTTTGTCAACTTCCATGCTGCAGAGTGCGAGGCGCCTGACAAACAGGGGGTTTTCAGGCTGCATGGCACGTTAGCTGAAATATTATTCCCGCTAACGCACCGCTAACGTGCTGACTACATGCTATCGCATGTTTGTCTATCGCGTGTTAGCAGGAGTTTTCGCTTCCTTTCTCGTACACCATCGCATGTTATGTTATGATCGAGTATTGGAGGGAGGACTTTGATGTGGTTTACTTAGGCTAGGGGTGCTTGGGTGGTTGTTCCTCTGTGCCCTCGTCGGTGCTGAAGGTATAGGTACTCCACAGGCGGCCTGGATAATTCGAGCTAACGTTCCTGCAGTGGGTTCATCCCATGGATAGCGCGGTGTGATGATGAAGGCATGCATGGAGATTTTCAATGGCTATTTGGAATGTAAATGTGGTTGATCTGGCCACGAAGTGAGGTAGAGTTTTTTTTTCGAGATCAAGGGGTGGCGGGTTACGCTTCTGTGGCTCGTGCGCGCTCAGTAAAGACGTCTTTTGGGGGGAGACCAGACTAACATTAGATGGGACAGGAATAAGTGGCGTGAACGTTTTTTGTTTTCTCAGTGGGAAAATAACAGCGATTTCAGCACTGTGCTGTAAAGAGAGGATACAGGTATAACATGGGCAATCGGAGTCCTGAAAGGGATTGCCTCTTCTATGTACTAGAATGGGCAAACAAGAAACAGGCAGCTGTAACATTTTCAATTGAGTTTTATATGCTTTATCGCCGTCTCTTATTGCCTGCCCAAAAAATATCACTGCTAAATAGCTTCTGCCATCAGAGGCAGTTATCGTGTTTTATGGCAATCGGCCACCGTTATTACAATGTACAACTAGTAAGGGAAAGAGTTAAAGGCTTTATTATGCAGCAATTGATGGGTGTATTACTCATAGTCATTTGGCGGCCGGGTCTGCAACAATACACAGTTAAGTATTTGTGCAAAATGATGCCCACAACGGAGGGTAACTGCTGGAAACTTCTGTAGAAATACAAGGAATAAAGTATTGCAGAGGAGACAGCTGCAAGCACCCTACGAGGGTCTCGCAGACGGTGCATCTTCTACTACAGTGGGCGACACATAACACAAGTTGTTTGTGTTACCTTAAACTACTGTCTGGTTCATGTTTTCATGCCAGTCGTTTTGCCTGGCCTCCTCGTAACTCTGCAAAGTTGTACCTTTCCCATTTCTATCTATCCACACTCGCTGAATTTTCACAGTGATATATAGACCTGGCGATCAGAAAAGTGTGAATGCGACTACTCTGAATTCGAATTTTAGCCGTAAAAATTTAGACCATCCTAGTCCGTAGGAATTGACTGAATGAAGTGAAAGGAGCATTCACAGTGGCAGGTGTAGGAGGCAGTGGGATGGAAGCACACTTTCTGAGGGGGTCTGTCTATGCCACAAGTGACCCAGCGTGCGATGGTTACCGCTGGGGAGATGCAGAGAGCTGTGTTCTGTTCCTTATTAGCGGGTACTTGAGATGAGGCAATGGTACAACCATAGACTCCTATTCGTAGGTCAGGTTGGGATCTAACCCATGGAAGGAAAACTGGACCTTAAAGGTGCCCCTTTAATGTCCTGCTCTGCGGTGGGTAGATTTTGGGGGCAGCAGAAACTTCAGGAGGTCATTCTAACAAGAAAAGGCGCCGCTTACTGATCCCGACATGTGTTGGGGGAGGCCACATTTGGCCACTTCAGAGTGTTGCGCTGTACTTTTGTAAGCCAGGTGGCTTGCGGTGTGGTATTGCTGTTATTTTATTTATTTTACATTTATTTTGATAGTTTTATTATTTCAGTAATGTTATTTCTCGTGTTTTTCACCTCCCTCGAAGGTTGTGTGATATCTCAATGTCGGAGGTCATATAATATGCTGATTATTTCTCGCATCCTAAAAATGTCCAAAAATTGAGAATACTTGATTGTAAAGTTAAAGGGATCAACCCGCTTTAATTGCCATATTTTACTTGCGCTTGCCTATATCGACAATACTTTAGGTCATTCAGAAAAGCAACTTATACAAGCAGGGGAGCAAGATTATGTTTATTGCGTTCTTATGTATTTGTGTGACCGGAAACACAATAGCTTTACTTTTTAGGCAATGAAAACATTTACATAACAGATCTTGTATGTGTGCAAGCAAAAGTTGAGCCACTCACACAACAGCACTGTGTCTATGATCGGCTCCATGATCACAAAAAAGACTTTCATTTGTTGGTAACATCACTGGGCAAAAGTCAGTTATAAAAGCAGTCAGTTGCGTGCAAGTATACCAGTCTATGAATCTTTGGGTAAATGTGTGACTGAAGGTGTGTGACTGGCAGTTCAACTCAAATGGACTATTCATCTTTGGCAAACACCTTTTAGTTGTGGCAGTACAGGAAGAGAGGGTGAGGGACACCTGTCGAGCCCCCAATTATGTCGGTTTTGGCCTCCTGCCCATCATGGACAGTGGCAAGGGGTCTGTAGATTCAGGGGCACTACTGATAGTGCTAATAGTGCATATGCCCCCTGTATGAATTTGTGACTGATTGTTTTACCTGCCACGGTGCTGGGTCCATGCTGTTGCATAAGTGCTGGGCTCAAACCTTCCTTTTCCTTACACATAAGGTATCCTAAGGTAGGCTCCAAGTACCCTCAAGGGCGGGGTAGGGGAAGGGGATAATAGGGCAGGCACGTGAGGGATAGCTAGTTTCTCAACATACAGATGAGGCGAAAGTCAGCTCATTTGACGAACATAATTGGCCCACTGGTTTCTCCCGTAATTTAGCCTCATTGGTGCGTGTTAGACGGCCTTTGTTTTCTGCACAGTTACACATACATATGACTCATGTTATTTCGTGCTATAGGACACATTGTATCTGGTGCTATATTACTTTTGAATGCATTGCATATAGTATTGTTAGTCAGTTCCCCTTTTTGGGATTCGACCTAAACATCGCATACAAGGTCAAACAACAAGGTGACCGGTTTTCCTGTGATTGACCCCTGTTTTATAAGAATAGGGACTGAGGGGGTATGAGTAGGGGCTATAAGGGGAGGACAGTCTTAGGATGGAAACAATTGGTTTGGGCAGGTTATTTCTATCCGTATACCAAATGCTAAGAGCACTGATCATCTGTGTTTGTGTTTATTTATTTATGGCACGGATTCCGAATGATAACGGGGCGGAACCACATCACGAGGACGGCAAGTGGCTTACAAGGATCGCCTTTTCTAGATAATATGCCCCCAATTTCCTTTTCTTTTGCTTCCTCTGTTTGATCATTCATCACCATCCATAAGGAATCCCCCTTACTTTCTATTGATGCATTTTCTGGAGCCTCATCATTTTTAGGAAACATTCTTGTTCATTCAGATCATCTTGAGCCTCTTCATAGAAGGATTGGTACTTCCGACTGTGACAATTGACACGACTGCACTGGAAAACATTTCAGAGGATGCACTGTGCTGGACAGGATACATGTTGTCCAGCCTATTGAGATCTGTCCACTGTTCCATTTTAACTTGCCAATAGATCAATGGCTCATGATCTATCTGGAATCTTGCTCGGTTATCCAAGTACTCCTTTGTCATCTTATATACTTTAAAAATTGGCAAGTGCTACTATGAAGGTTGCTGCATCTGTGTGCTTAACGTAATCCTGAAACTATGAAATAAAACCCCAGTGGAGAAGATCTTTCTACTGATACTGCTGGTTATGATCAGAAGGCATAACTTTGAGAAGTAATTTTTTTACCAGTAGCAGGTACTGCTGTTGCAAAGTCTTACTGTGGCTACAATTTTGTTTTGCAGAGGTTGGTGAAGACAGCACTTACGTTTCTTTCATGCATAAATTTTGTTTCTCCTGGTTATTAGTTGTTATGTTTTTCAACACCTGTTACTTCTATGTGTGGAAGAACTTGACTGGATTTTTCGGCTGGTAAAGCTAGCCAGAAAATCGCTTGAGACTGGCTACAGCAGCTGCACCAGTTTTTTGTTTTTGTGGAGCATGTATGGGCAGCCTTTGCTTATTCTCCTTGAAAGTGACCCAGCATGCAGTGGTACACGTGTAGGGGCTTATTCACAAACTCCATTTTGTAGTATGTGAAGTAGCACTACAGTTTTACTACTCACATACTTAAAAATGGTATTCATAAACATTCATGAGGAGGAGACCTCCACAAGGAGATCTCCTATCCTATCTTTTCTATGCGGAGATCCGCCCACGTAGGTGTATGTTTTTGTAGTAAATGTGGGAGAGTCTGAGGGAGTGGCTGGAAAATAGGGAAAGCTTACTACTAAATGACAGGGGCTTAGGGATTTTAAGGAGGAGTTTAGAGAGGGATTTTGGAAGTTTTAGGAAAGACATTCAATTACAGACACATATCCACAAAAGACAAAACACATTGCTATTGACAAATTACACTTCTAAAGTTACTACAGCCCTAAATGTCACAAATCAGTAGTAACTCTAAACTGTATTCTAACTGGGCACTGGAGTCAGTCTAGCTTGGCATATGGCCACTCACAGGTACTTTAACACACTCCCTTAGAAAATAATGTAGGCAGGGTCCTAGTAAAACTCCCCATAGGAAATACCATGAAAATACTTCAGTTATTTCAAATTTTATATTGTTGACCCTGTGGAAAAATATGCACAAAACTTGCCAATCTTCAAATTCTGCCAGCTAAGTTTCAGTATCCGACCACAGTAAAAAAAGTTTAGCTCCCATAGGGGATTTTGCCAACAGACAGAGCCAAAACAGCTAAATGGATTTATACCAATCTTGGCATGAAAATAGAACTTTACTCAGAAAGTGTGCTGTGTTTGATTTTTTGTAACTCTGTCCAGCAAGACTTGAGATATTTATATTTAAAAAAGGTGCTGGGCAGGAATTAAATGGTTAACACTTTTGTATATGCTGTCAGTTGAAAGGCTATTTGTCAGTTTGCTGATATCTTTGGCACCATTTGATGACTATGCCTAAAATTTTGCAGACACCTAGCATGTTGAGATTATTATTGGTATTTTCAAATTTGTGCCTATCCATAAAGGGGAGGCGGTTAAAAAGAGGAAACATAAAAGTGTTTGTTTGCTACTAACATTGGCATTGTGTGATATATCTGCCCAATATTTGGCAGAAACATAGTAGGTTTGATTTTTGATTGGTTTGTCATGTTTTGTGACCATCCGTCAATGAACAGGCAGAGGTAAAAGGAGGGGGCAATAAAATGTTCAATTGATTATTACTTTAGCATTGTTCAGGAATCTGCATCAACTGTGGCAAGCTGTTAGCAAGTTAAACCCATTGCCGGTATTTCTGGCTTTGTGAAGGGCCAATGGGGCAAAGTTAAAGACAGGATCAAATCAGTTTTGATCTACTAATTATTTTGCCAGTGTCTGGTGGACAAAATTCAGCAGAGACATAGCATGTTTAGCCGTCTATTGGTTTTCTTAATTTCATGAAGGTAATCAAGGGGGGAAAGATGTCTTAGGGGGGTTAAAGAACGTTCATATGCTAATAAATTTGGCACTGTTTGATTCACAAAAAAAATTGTCAAATATTTAGCAGGATTTAAAAAAACATCTATTTATTGAGATTTAGTTACATTAACAGAAATTTACACATCTGCATCACTGTATGTTGTTTGGTTGTCGTGCATTACAAGTCATATAGTAACATAAATCTGGAAGAGCTAGTAATCTATCAATAGTCAGTTCAGGCTAAGCTTGCTTTGTCTCCTTTTATACCCTCTCCTGGGCCCCGCCTCCTACCCTTCCCACAACACCTCCCTCGATCGGACAGTACACTAATTGTTGCATATACCCTCACGACTGCTAGCGGCCTCCCCCTGACCACATGTAAGATGTCTTGCACCCTCTCACTTAGATCTCGCAGCTCCCACATCAGTGGGCCAATGGTGGATGATTTAGCAGATACATTCATAAGGGGTCCCATATATCCCTCGGTCTAGAAGTAAGCGGGAGAAGTTCTGCAGATATCATGGATTGTTCTTGCCACAATATGAGGTCCTGGAGCCAGTCCTTGAATCTAGGAGCCCTGCCTCTGCCCCATCTGCAGGCCACCCTTCTTTTAGCCAATAAAAGCTCCAACACTGTGAATTTCCTATAAGCAGCCTCAATGTCCTCAGTGTACCCCTGTAGTGCCATAATCGGCGAAGCTGGTAGTAGAGTCCTTATCATCACCCCAAGGGCTTCCAAGACCTTACACCAGTATATCCCAATGGGTTCACATTTCCAGGCTAAGTGTAGCATCTGTGAAATGTATCATCTTCCCAAATCTGAAATCTGTGCACTTAACCGGCGTGTAGTACAAGCGGTGGAGGAATTTATAATGTGTTATCCGCAAGCGGCTATTAACAGAGATGTTCCCAGTCTGTTTGCAGCAATACTCCCACTGCTTGTCTGAGAGGAATGTGCCCAGATCTACTTCCCTCTGTTCTTTGGAGCCATAAGGGGGATCTGTCAAGGATGTTTGTGTATGATGGTATAGAAGGGAAACCACATGAGTCGGTGAGGTGCACTGTAGTATAGCATGCAGTGGACCCAGCGTGGGAGGTTTTGAGGAAATTTGGGTGTAATTGCTTTGACGCTTTGTCAGAGACTCACATATAGAAAGAGCTCCATGGGTGTACGTTCGCCACAGTGAAAGAATTGGTCCCCATTTTTAAAAATTCCAATGGTATACCGGTCTCCCCAGGTGTTTATGTGAACTTTATGGAGCATTCTTCCACAGCTCAGCTCTCGTGTCACCTCAAGATCTGGGTAGTGCGGGAGCTGTAACAGAGGTGAGTACAGCATCGGCATGGCCAGCCTCCCGGCAATACCCCTCCATGCCGCTGTGGTGGTGCAGTTCACTGTGGTGGGGTCTGTGTCTCTGCCCTTAGGTTTATTCACAATAAATCCCGCTAATGGAATGGGATCCATATATCCTTGTTCAATGGCCAGATGCAGAATGTAAGGGGAGGATGGAACCAATACACCGCAAAATGTGCCTGCGCACATAGATAATAAAGTTTCATGTCAGGGGCTTCAAATCCTCCCTGCGAGAAGGGTCTCGTTAGTGTGTCCAACTGGAGTCTGGGTTGTTCTCCCCCATGCCAGTCTGATCAGCTGCGATTTGAGTGTTTTAAGAAAAAGTCGGCCCAGATTATATGGTATGTTAAGGAAGAGATACAACAGTTTGGGCAGGATCACCATTTTGATCAGTGAGATTCGCCCCGTCATTGATAAGGGGAAGGCGATCCAGCGCGTTATCATATCTGTCATGGATGTCAAAGTTCTACCATATTTAGCCCGCATAAGGTCTGTCCTGTCTCTAGTGATTATTATACCCAAATATTTCACCTCTGACTGGCACCATACTATTGGGTATTCTAAAGCATATGGGCGGACTGACTCAGTGAGAGGGAAGATCTGAGTCGTCTCCCAGTTAATGTTGATTCCCGATATCCCCCCAAAAGCTGTGACCTCCCGTAATATGGTGTTAAGACTAATTTGCGGGTTTCGAACATAAAGCGTTATGTCATCCGCATAGAGGGATACCGATATCTGTCTGGTGGGATAGCGGATCGCAAGCTCTTGATCTTGTTGGCGAAGTTTAGCAGCAAGCGGCGACACGGCCAGCGCGAACAGCAGGGGGGAGAGCTGGCATCCCTGCCTCGTGCCCGGCGAAATTGGGAAGGGGGCAAAGCCCACCCCATTAATCAATGCTCTCACCTTTGGCTGATGATACAGCAATGTTATCCAAGAGAGGAAGCCAGGGGGTATATGCATTCGACCCAGCACCCGTACTAGATAGTCCCACTCCACCCGAATCAAACGCTTTGGTAGCGTCTAAAAAGACTGCCACTGCCTCTATCTTGGGGTCCACATCCTGCAATAACGAGAAGAGAATACGTAAATTGTGCGAGGTCGCCCGTCCGGAGATAAACCCCACCTGGTTGGACAGTGCGACAGAGCTCATGAGGAGGCTCAACCGGTTGGCCAATACTTTAGCCAGGATTTTAACATAGCAATTTATCAGGGATAGTGGTCTACATGACTCGCATTTATCACCTGGCTTTCCCAGGTTTACCAATGAAATAATTGTCACCTCCCTCATGGACATAGGAAGAATACCCTCCCTCCTGGCTTCGTCATATACCTGTTTAAGTATGGGAGTCAAGTAGTCGATATATGTTTTATAAAAGTTGGCTGGGAGACCGTCCGAGCCAGGAGCCTTGCCAGAACGCAACTGCATCACTGCCGTTCTGATCTCATCCTCCTCGATTTCTGCAGATAGGAATTCCTTCTGCGTCACTCCCAGCCATCCCAATGCCACATCCTCCAAATACATCGATAGGGAGATTGGCTGTTTCCGTCTTGTGGTGTAAAGGGCAGAGTAAAATGTAGTGAAGGTATGTAAAATATTGGCCGTGTCCTTGTGAGTATTGTCATTTGTATCTCGTATCTCAAGCACATAGTTAGAGAACAGAGGGTGGCGGATTTGATCAGCTAATGCTTTCCCCGGCCGTTCCTCTTCTCCATATCTACAAGCCCGGAAGTACTTGCCCTGAAACAGACATTCCCTCTCTTCAGTTTCTCTGTACTCTGTCAGTTTGTCCCTGAGGACGAGTTGTGTCGCTCCTGTAGGGGAGTCCAAAAGCTCCCATTCCAGGCTCTTGAGGTCCGTCTCTAGGCGATTGAGGGTGTTGCGTATGTCTTGCAACACCCCATCTCCTTTCGCAATACATAAACCACGTATAGTGACCTTGAAGGCCTTCCATACTGTTGTCAGGTGGGGGACCGACCCGACGTTAAATTAAAAAGTCCTGCATCTCTCGCCCCACCTTCGCCCTATACGAGGCATCTAGTAAAGTTGTTGGGTTAAGGCGCCAAGCGGCCTGTGGCGTGCAGTCCGTCTGGGGAACAAGTGTTAGACTAACCAGAGAGTGATCTGAGTAAGTGCGAGCCAGGTGCTGAACTTTTGCCACCCATGTTCCCATCCCTCTGGAGATGATCAAGTAGTCCAGTCTGGACCATGTAGAGTGCACCGCAGAGTAGTGGGTACCCTCCTCTAACTGGGGGTGAAGGTGCCTCCACGCATCTAGGAGAGAATGGTCTGTAAGTATGCGTTGCTTATGCCTCTGTGTGGCTGTGTAATGATGGGGCAGGGGGTGTGATCTGTCCCGGTGACGCTCCAGTGTTGTGTTGAATCCCCCTCCCCATATCACATAGGTGGACCCTATGTCCAACACCTTACCCCAAAGGTCATTAAAAAAGGAAGGATCATCCATGTTTGGGCCGTAACAGCACACCAGAGTAATAGAATATGTTGCTAATCTTCCCCTCATAATACTGAAGTGCCCCTGTGTGTCTTGCAGAGCTCTCATTGCCACATATGGCGTACGTTTCTTGCTCAAGATCACTGTACCTCTAGCATACGTTGAGTATGTGGAAAAACATCTATGCTCCGCCCACCGGGTAGCGAATGCGCGATATGTCAAGGACCCAAAATGCGTTTCTTGTAACATGGCGATTTGGATATTGTGCCTGCCAAAGTAGGCCAGGACTTGCCTCGCTTACATGGGTTCCCCAGTCCTCGTACACTCCAGGTCAAGAGATTTAAGCCCTCACTCTCCCAATGTCCCGCCATGGAATGGAAAAAGGGTATATTATACTATCTAGAGATAGATAACCATCCCCCAGAGTCATAACAAGCCTGAAATGTAGTATCTTCCATTCTAATTTGTGCACAACAAAATTTAAAAGATGCATCCCCCCACCCGCCTCCCACAGCAACAACCCCAACTTGTCAAAGACAAAATCCGCCCCCACCCCCACACAAACATGTGCCTCTAAAGATCCTATAGTCATTCTCTGGGACCCTTCCATTCTCAATAACAATGGATCCAACATATCAAAGCATTGCAATAAAAACTTTTTTCCAAAAAGCAGGTCCTCAGGTTCCAACTCCCACACGAAGCTCCTCATCATGTACAATGCAACAGTGTGTATAAAGGCAAAGAGATAACAGTTGTGAACTCAAAGACAAGAATAACAATAGTGAGATAGAGATTAAGAAGAAAAGAGAAGAACAAAGAAAGGAAGGTCACAGGAAGTCTAGTAGGGATCTCCTGGCTGGGTTTTTCAAGGGGGCACAGCAGTCAACCCCAAGCCACACCATGGGAGGGGGGTGCCCGGGCATAGTCTCACTAGTGTCTCAATCCAACCCTATAATAGTGACAGTGTCTTGTGGGGAAGTCTGGCCTTGTTCATTCTGTTACGGACAGTTTACAATCTTCTGACAGTTATGGAAACCTAAGGCAGTACAGCGCCCAAGATCTCCGCCTGGGGCCCAGGATCCTCTTCAGCGAACTCCTCTGGGGAACACATCTATCCTTGCTCCGACGATGGCGACAGCGAGTGCTCTGGCGAGCTCACGGAGGCGAGCTGGGTACAGCATTGCATAGTCTATTTGTCCTGCCGCAACTTCTTATTCACTAGCAGGAACTTCTTTCTGGCCTCCTGCACCACAGTTGTAAGCTCAGGATATAATGCAATGCCATTCCCCTCAATTGCAAGTTGCTTCTTCTCTCTGGACAACCGTAGGGCAGTATCACGGTCACGATAGTTAAGGATCCTATCGATGACGGGATGCAGGGGCGCACCGGGGGGGGGGGAGAGGCCCTAGAGAACGGTGTGTCCTCTCAACCACTAGCTGTGTGAAAAAGGCCTCAGCACCAAAATTGGTTCCACATGGTTCTCCATTCGTCCCGTGTTTGCGCTCTCCGGCATTCTTGTAATGCGCACATTGCTTCGCCGGGAGCGTGCCTCCAAGTCATCATTCTTGGTGGCGATGACCTTTAAGAGGCCCTCCATGTGTAATAGTTGCTCCTTCCTACCGTCTGACGTGTCCTCTAGCTCAGAGATTCTGTGCTCTGCTTCTTGCAGTCAGTTATCATGTTTCTCCAACTTTTGGGTGAGGAAATCAACATGTGTACACACTGAGTCCATCTTAGCCTCTATTGACGTAAGGCTCTGCTTCATAGTCAGCAGGAGGGACTTCATATCATCCCCTGTGGCATCCTGGGCAGTAGGGAGTCGCTCTGCCATCTTGCTTCCTGTATCTTTAGATTTGGACCTCGCCACACTGCGGGGCTCGAAGGGTAGCTTTGACTGCTTACCCTCTGTTCTGCCCATAGTAGGCCTTTCTGCTCTGTGACGTTAGCTGCGGCGCCGCAGTCCACTTGCAGACTGCGCTTGAGGAAGTGGTCCTCCTCCGCCCTGAGAGCCGGCTAGGTCGTTGGTGTGGCCCCAGCCGGAAGCAGGAGCCGGGCCGCCTCCACCCGCTCCCTCAGGGCCCTGTCCCCAGTATGGATGCGGTGCTATCCGTTCCACAGGATGCCTCCTCGGCACACAGGTTGGGCTTTCAAGCAGCGTCCACCTTTAGCATTTGTAGCTCTGTATCTTCAGGCCTGCTCCAATCTAGGCAGAGTCACTGCCGTCGCATACTGCGACCAGAGCAGAGCACACTCCCTTCCTTGCGGGGGCTCTCGCAAACCTAGTGCGGCGGCCGGGCATTACCGCCACTGTGCCCTCAGCACTGGTTCTCTGCGTGGGGGGGAGGAGCATGTCATCGGCCCCCTGCCCTCCCTTCGTCTGGCTGCCGCAGATCGGGCCTCACACTTCCAGCCAGCGTGTGTGCGCCGCTCTCTGCCAGGTGCCCTTCGCCAGCTTCATGGGCCACCCACCACTCTCCTCATCTCACAGGCTGCGGAGGTGGCCCACAGCGGTCTCTCTGCACGGTCTTCGCTGCAGGAGCCCCTCCTCCAGAGCTCGGTAGCACCCGCGCAGGCAACGTCCTCTCCGCTGGGCCCACAGGTAGGCTCTCGCTGTTTCTTGTTCTCGGGGGAATCCGACCTCGTCGCAGGCGTTCCCAGCCAGCCCCCCCCCCCCGGCTCACAGTGTTGCCCCACTGTCTCACCAGCAATCGGTCGTGGGCATTTGTGCAGGATATTGTTAAGTAATAGTCCCGGGCTGCGGGAGCCTCACCTCAGTACGGTCATCTTGCACGCACGCAACCTGGTGCCCCCCCCCAAAAAAGATTCTGTGGTGGATTCGGTGGGAAGTAAAATATCTTTTCCACCGTTTCAGAGATCTTCCTATGGGAAAGGATTGAGAAAAATAATAAAGTTTATTATTTTTTATAAAATCTATGTTAAATATAGTTAAATGTAAAATATAAATCTAAAAAAACTAAAATATATTAAAAAATAAAATAAACTATTTCCCCCATAGAAAGATCTCCAAAACGGTGTCAGAGATAACACCTATTTGTGAAGAGTTACTAGTAGTAACATTACAGATGTAAATTCAGTCTTTGATGCCTACCCCAATGAGCTGAGGAGTTGGAGACATCTAAGTCTTTACATAGGTGTAAGTCTACACTCAGAAACAGTGACTAGAAAAAAAGTGTAGCTTACACCTCTGTGGAGGAATAGATTTTCATGTGAGGAAATATGTATGTGTACATTTACAATTGTGAATAGGTCCTATAGTCTGTATATTTAGCAGCGATCCAAATGTCTGTAATGAGATGGATGCTCTGCGCAGCACTCTACTTCAGTGCATCAGCAACTAATTCTTGTTCCGGAAGCTGTGGCTCAGAAATAGTTTATACAGACCAGATGATAGTTTTGGTGGTACAGTACATCCTTGCTGAAACAATCCTTGACAATGTGTGTTCTTTGATGGCTCAAGTAACGTGCATGGAGGTAAGCTGGTTGGAGAATTTGAAGTGACTGTGATGGCCCCTCATGGCCTACGTGTCCTGATGAAGACATCTGCTACATCATGACCCTTATCTCCTATTAGTTCAGGTTGATCTGTTTCAACAATACCCAATTTTCTTATGACTGTAAGTATGTTATATTTATGGGCCAGTTGGCTCCTAATACCACAATGTCCACCTGGATTCAAATGATGCACTGGTTTGAGGCAAATGGAGCAGTCTGCAATGTGCTCCTCATTTGGCCTAGCTGTTAGGAAATCCCAAAGGAGGAGGAGCTTCTTCATAGACACAAAGCCAGAACAAGGAGTGCTGCAAGCCCAACCTCCTGCTCCACTCATACCTCAGGAAGCGTAGTAAACTCTTGTTTTGGTTTGTTATCTAGAAAGGTTAGGTTTGCTAGAAGAAAACTCTTTCTGGCTCACTGCTCTAAGACATGAATGTATTTAATGGTGCCATGCATTTAGCCTCCTTCATGTTCCCATATGTGTAACATGGGCCTTGAAAAGAGTACAGATATTATAGCTTTCTATGTACCAGTGGCCTTTGTGGGTATATCTGTAATCCCTTCAAGGCCCATGTTACCCATATGAGGCTATGAAGGAGGCTGGCAAAAAAGTATTACATAAATGGGAAATGATAACCATGGCCCACAACCCCATTACCATGGCAGAGAATTAAAACAAAGGTTACATGAGAACTATTATCTGATGTTCCTCTATGGCCTATGGGATTCATTGGCCAAGATCTGTCTAAGAATACAAACTTGCAATCTCCAGTGACATTGCATAGGTGTGTGACCCCTACTTGCTTTCAATGGCCTATAAGAGAATGTGCATGGTGCCCTTGAAGATGGCTTGGAGATAGGGAGAAGAGAATGGATAAGAAGAACCAGGTTTGGACTGCCTACCTGATGGCTTTCGTTCTTTCATTTGAGATTGGGTCATCGGTGTGATCTCTCATTTTCTCTACCTACGTAAAGATAGCATTCCAGACTTTACCTTCAAAACTGTTTCCATACACATAATCACATCATCATCCATCACCAACTCTGTAATATGTTTAACTTTTACAAAATAATTTAAACTACTTTGATTAAGTCTATTTTTTCCACTGTTGCTGTGCAGAAAGTGTATTCAGATAATTTAATTTTTTCAAGGTTCACTGTAGAAATTCACATTTCTTTACATCAATGGGTGTCAAGAGGATATCCGGAGACTGGATAACACCCTGAGGAAATCACAGGACTGGCTGGCACACAACCATCGAAAACTAAATCCGCTGAAAACTGAATTCATTCTTTTCACCCTACCCCTTAGATTCCAACAGCTGCAACCTTACTCTCTTAACATCAAATCGCTAAACTGCACACCAACTATTTGTAACTAGATAGAATCACTTGGCATCACACTAGACTCAAATCTTAACATGTGAGCTCAAATACAAGCTGCAACCAGAAGCACTAACCTACATCAGCACCTTCTCAAAAACAAAAACCATTCATAACGCTAAGAGACCTCAAAACAACGATGCAATCTCTATTGTTCTCAAGACTGGAGTATGGAAATGCAACACTCATAGGGTTACCTAAATCCAGACTAGCCCCAAAGAAAGCAACAATAAATGTAGCAGCAAGACTTTTAACTGGCACACGCTGTTAAGATCGCATCTCCCCATCACTCAGAGCCCTCAACTGGCTCCCAGTTGAAGCTAGGATCCAACTGAAGGTTGCATGCATAACGCACAAAGCCCTAAAATCACTCTTTGGTCACTCTGCAGAGGATAAGCATCTGTACTGTGTTTGGGTGGGGCTATTATAGACGTGACACAGGCATACCAAAATTATGCTGAAGATTTGTGAAACTTCTGCAGATCTTGTTGTAGATTTGCTGTACTTCTGCATATCCGAGAACTGAGGTGCTACTGAGAATCTCGGGCGCTCAGGATGTTGACCAGATGAGAAAGCCATGGGAAAATGCCTCTCACAGATGATGTTCAAGGGGTTAATTGAGCATGTCTTCATGCCCTCTGAGGTGAAGTGGATGGGGACGGGAGAACTGTGTCACTGGAGGCCACATAGTTGGGTCCTGTTTTCATGTGAACTCTAAGGTAGAGGTGACAGGAGTTGGGTGACAGGGTCGCTGTGGCATAACAGAATTCCCTACTCCCAAAGCTTTCCAGTTGGTTTGTATGTATCTGGGCAGCAAGCATGAGCAGATCACAGTAAACGTGGAGCGTGCACATCACATGCAGATTTCCAGGAGTGTTCCTCAGGCCCACACCCTTTCCAGTCATTCAGGTAATATAACCTCCACTAATTCTCTACAATTGACCTTAGTTTATTTGCCTTAATGTTGTCTATTAGTATTGTTGATTGTTCTTTTGTAAAAACCCTGTGTCAAGTATTTAATAATGTTGTGTGAAACACTGAATTCACTTTTAGTGATGGTGGTCACTTGAGTTTTGCTGCCACCAGGTTTATCATTTGAAGTATTATAAATGGAGCTAGAAAACGAGGCAGCAATTTGCGAGACCCCTTCAGTTTGATAGTTTTGTTGTCAACCATACTTCTTACCCAGGCTTCTATATATGAGATGTTCGTTGATATTTATCTACTTGTGCTTTATAAATGTATTTTGCCCAATGTAATTGCAAATTGAATTCCTGCATAATATTTCGGAGGTGAGTGTGATGGCAAGCTACTCCTGGGAACGTTTCAGTGTAGGCTGGGGTGTCAATAGTTAGTATACTACAGTTGCAGAATATGGAGCTTTGTTATATGTAATGTGTGCAATATTTAAGGCTTCCACCCAATCGTCAGTAGCGCTTGCTAATAAACATCTCAAAAACTGCTCCATTGACTGATTGGCGCATTCGCTGTGCCTATCTCTTTGAAGGTGAAAAGCAAAGAATAACCTAACATCTTTGTTAAAGGGTGTACACAGAGCCTTCCAAATGTGGGAAACAAATATGGGGACTCTGTCCAAAATTATTATGCAGGACAAACCATACAGTCATACGACGTTCTAATTAAAAATGTTTACTAATTCTAATGTTGTTGCCAGCTTTTCTAAAGGCATACAATGTTCCATCTTGGTTTCAATGTCAACTACCAACAAATGGGATTAACTCATGAGTTGGAATGTCAGTTACAGAATCCATATCTAAAGTATGCCTGCAGTGAGGTGGGATTGGTAAAGGATTAATGAGTCTTGCTGGCTGTGCATGGGAGGCCTTGTTTTGGGCACACTTCTGAACAAGGTTGTGTATATCGCTAGACATATATTTCCACCAGAGCCATCTTTGAACCATTCATAAAGTCTATGTTTGGCAGAGCATCCTGTGTTTGAGGAAGAGTGGCACCACTCCAAGACCAGATTTGTTTTAATCTTGTGCAGCCACACCCTGTACCCAACCCTCTGCAGATGGCTAAATCTAGTTACACATTGCCCCTGCAGCTTGGTTTGACCGCAGAGTCTAGGTCTGCAGGGTCTAGGCCATGCAGCCAACCTCCAAAGTGCACTGCTGAAGGCCATGTGCAGGGGGGGCTGGGAAGAGTGTGTGGACAGAGGCTAGGCCCTTCACCTAACCCTGCTGCTCATGACTGCCCTCAAAAGGTTTGGCATAGGGAATAGCTAGATGTGGTATATGATCAGAAAACCCAAACATTAACTGAAAAAATATAGGTTTAAAGCGAAGATATGGTTAGCTTTCATTATAACACATCAATATATGTTTAATTTAAAAAACTCTGAAATTTACCTAGAAATCTATAGTTATGGTGCAATTATGGATATGAATTAAAACTGAAGAACAGTGAAATTCACAAGTTATGCTAGCACAATCCACAACTCGCAAAACAGCCATGCAAACCATAACTCGCCCGCCAAGTGCACTGCTTTTGACCACACAATATTTATGGCACTAAATGGCACCTAAGAGCGTAAAGTAATTAAACAATAACACAATATCATAATGATAGTACATTCCGAGTCATCTCTGTCCATACGGTAAAGGCAATCTCATCTGTAAGTTGGTTTACACCATCTGATTCATTAAGGGTGAGGTTATAAGCATAGCGTTTGGCGTGCAAGTTATGGTTTGCATGGTTTTTTGGCCAGGTTATGGATTGTGCTCCTCAATGACACATCAGCAGTGAGGATGTAGAAGTCAATTGAATGTAAAAATGATTTTGAAATGGGAATGTGCCTGGCAGGGTATAATGACATGAGACTCTGCCCTGAGCAACCACCTGCATGTATACCTGGTATAATCACTTTTTACTAGGTGAAGCTCACACGCTAATCTAGAATTGACACTGAGGCCTTCGGCTAGTCCTGTAAATCCCAAGGTGCAGAAATTATTTTGTTAAATGGAGGGGTGCCCTTTTTTGACTAAATGGGACAGATGACCATGGCCTGAGCTGTTGATATGAGGTGGCCATGGAGGCATATTGACTTTTGTGAATTAATATCCCTAACCAGACCTTTTTTCTATGTCAGAAAGGAGTGTGGTCTACTGGCCCCAATGTGATTAAAGTTGTATTGTATTGTATTGTATATGATATTTATAAAGCGCAACAAACACCCTACGGGTACCCTGGCGCTAAAAGTACATGTATACAGACCAACGTCAAGCAAGAAGGACAGAACCTAAAAACATTGCTCAAAAGGAAGACAGGAACGCTATCTGGGGAACAACCACGTTTTGATCCTTTTCCTGAACAAAGACAGGGTACTGCATTGTCTGATTTCAATTGGGAGTGTGTTCCAGAGCTTTGCAGCAGCAACACTAAAAGACCTTCCTCCCAATCTGACCTTGTTGAACCTGGGTATCTTTGCCAAATAAGCAGAAGAGGAACGAAGGGTCCGGGTAGGAGTATACCAGACCAATTTCTTCTGCAACGGTCTAGGACCGATTCCATGTAACGCCCTAAACCCCATACAAAGGGATTTAAAATAGATTCTTTGCTGCACAGGGAGCCAATGTAGCTCCGATAGGCACATTGAAGCAGAAAAACTTCGTGGTCTAGACAAGGCCAATTTCGCAGCCGTGTTCTGGACACGCTGCAGTCTCTGTATCAAATACTTAGGGGACTCCAGCAGCAGAGCATTGCAGTAGTCAAGTCTACTTAGGATGGCGCCTTGAACAACCAAGGCTCTAGCCGAAATTGGGAGCAACGGAAGAATCTTTCTCAGAGCCCTAATGAGGCCAAAACAGCACCCCACCAACTTGTTCACTTGCGTCTCCAGAGATAGGTTGGCATTGAACATAACTCCCAAATTTCGCACCGTCTTAGATGGCGCCAAAACAGTAGATGAGCCAAGGGGCCAGAAGTTGTAAGGAAGAGGCAGATGGACCTTCCCAACTGCGCAGTGTACAATTTCGGTTTTATCCGAATTAAATTGCAAAGAGTTATTACGTAACCACTGCGCAGTGTCATGCATACATGCATGAAAATCCTCCAGGGCATTGGGTGACGTTCCATCAAGAGATATAATAATCTGAGTATCATCAGCATAATTCACCAATTTTACATTATGAGCCCGAATGATATTAATCAGTGGGCTCAAGTAGATGTTAAATAAAATTGGGCTGATGGCGGATCCTTGTGGAACCCCATGACAGATATTAGTGAAGGCTGACTGGAAAGGGGGAAGGGCCACTGCCTGACACCTGCCAGATAGATAGGATCGAAACCAGGGCAGTGCCCACTACTCCCACCTCCTCTAAACGTGTTAGCAAAATGTCATGGTTGACCGTGTCGAAAGCGGCAGACAGGTCAAGCAAAATAAGTATTGCCTGTTGTCCCCTGTCTGCCAACAGACGCAAATCATCCAACACGGTCACCAAGGCTGACTCGGTTCCGTGTTCTGGACGGAAGCCGAATTGTACATCTGCCAGACAGTTGTTACGTTCTAAAAAAACTGACAGAGATTTGCTAACCAAACGTTCAAGGATCTTCACTGGATAGGGGAGGAGAGAGATGGGCCGATAGTTACCCGGACAGGTTGGATCAAGAGTGGCCTTCTTCAAGAGTGGCATAACTACAGCCTGTTTCCAGCCAGATGGTACAGCTCCACTAGATAATGATTGATTACATATCTGTCGAAGTCTGGGGAAAAGTTCTGATGCAAATTCCTTCCAGATTTTATGAGGAAGGGGGTCCAAAGGAGAGCCGAAGAAACACCCATAGCAAGCCTATAAAATTCCTCATCCGAAGGGGACTCGAAATGGTCCAAAAAACTCTGTTTATCGGTCCCTTCACCAATCTGTGTTCCTACGCCAGGCACCCCTCCCGTATCAACAAACGGAATAGCTGGCCCTGAAGTCACAGCCTCTGTCCCCCCAGAGAGGTTCTTTTTGAGACCTGAGATGATAGTTCTAATTTTATCATTAAAAAAAGTAGCCAAACTGTCACAAAGATCTTGAGTAGGCTGAACCTCATTCAGTTCAGAAGTTCTGATTCAGTGTGCCACCCAGATCCTTGTGCTGACATTCAGTGTGTATGTGTCAAATATGTTTGTGCATTGTGGATGTGTGGCTGTGCTGTATGCAATGTATGTTTGCTGGGACCAGCTAACCCCATTATGGATGGCCCCTGATTTAGCATGGCACACGATGGACAATGGATGCAGCTTCCCTCTTACAGCAGAAGTGTATTGCTGCCTTCATGAATCTATAAGGTAGACTTTGAGGTGAAAGAGGATGGAACAGTGCTACCCTTAGAACTTCAATGAGGACTTTTTAGCAAAGGATTGATGATTAGATTTTCCTTAGGACTGACATTCGGTGGATGGTAGAGGAAAGGGAAGGTGAATCAGCAGTTTCTGTTGTTAAAGGTGAGAAAGATTATAGGCAGGGCCTGCCTATTTTTCTGTCACTGACTACTAGTTCAGGAGGGCTGTTGACAGCCAGGTGCATTTTTCACACTTAATTGTGCCATGTTTTGGATACTTCAGTTTGGAGCTCACATCATTGTATACTACTGTAGGAGCTATCATCTTGCTCAAAGGCTGCTTCTGCACAACAGCCAGAAAATGGTATTTGCAAGGTAACCACCCCAAACTGGATCCAGAATCTTAGACAGTGGATCAGTATCACCATCTGGAAAATGAGTATAAAGGTGGGATCCAAACCAACCCACTTTGTTCTAGTTCCACATTCTCCTCAGCTAAGGAATGGAGTGTTCCCCAGAATACTTGCAGTGCTGCTCTGAAACCTGTGCTGGAGTCTGCTGGACAGCAAGTATCCTTAGGAGAAGGAACATTACCAGAATCTGTGGACCTTGCTCAAGTACTGTGGTTGTGCCTAATGGATAGTGGCCTGCCTGCTTGCTCCAAGAGGGAAGGAGAGTGCCTGGTCCTTCAGGAAGAGAGACCAGTGGTGTGACGAAATTTGCGCCCCCCCCCACTCCAAGGTACATGGAGGGGGCCCCTCCGGACTCAATCAGGAGCTCTCCGGGCAGAGAACTGTGCTGAGGGGGCCCCCTCTAGCTTGGGGGCCCCCCACACCGCAGGGCTGCTAGGGCCTATGTTACGCCACTGAGAGAGACTGTTCAGGAGGAGAAGCCAGCTGTGTTCCCAGTGTGTGGAAAACCCAGATGACTGGCTGCTCATTGCGATCATCGCTGGGACCGACCCTTGTTGTAAGGGGTTGTCTGGTCTCCCAGAGAGGGACTCTTGTGGTGAATTACATAAGAAAATCTTGAGCCAAGCAAAGAGATACTGTCTGGCACCCCATCATCCTAAAGGACTCCTGCTGCTGCTTTTGACATGAGCCGCAACTTTAGAAGAGTCGTTGCTGCCAAAGCAAGAGACCTGCTCTGGCCCAAAGCCCCAACTGCTAAAGATAAGCACCCATTAGTCCAGACTGGAAGCTACATCTGCCAAACCCGAGAGCCTATCTGATGGCCAGGGGGCCCTAGCTGCTGAAGATGAGCATACGCTACTCTGGCCTGCCATACTGATACCAACAGCGGCCCAAGAGAGAAGAACAGGACCACCACCACAATCCAGTGATACAACAGAAGACGATGACCGTGTACGCTAACACAAGCCTCAAAATCCACTGAGCAGATAAATGCGAGGCCTAGCTGCCGGAGATTGTAAAACTATGACTCAAACAAGGATAAGCCGCAATTTTAGTGAGACACTTTGGGCTAGGAAGTGTTCAAACTGATTTACAAGTTGCCAAGGCAACAAAGAAACTTGCACTTATGCCTAATCCTGTCTAAACTAGACTTGTGGAGAGACATTGGGTGACACTGTAGAGTGGAGGCGTTTATATTCCAGAGGGTGCAGGACTTCACCAAAAGCCCTTTGTTGGACTTGGCCCTTTATGCAGGGTCATCCCTGAACTTTTTGCCTTCCTCCTAGCCTTTTTTCTGACATGGTGTTGGTGGTTTTAGGACTCTGGGCACTTTAGCACTGCTGTTCAGTGTAAAGTGTGTGCGCTCTCTGTGGTAAACATGGTAAGATTGGTCTACACCTGTTTGGCATATTTAATTTACCTGTCAGTCCCTTGTAAAGTGGTATCTCAGATACCCAGGGCCAGTAAATTAAATGCTACTGGTGGGCTTGCAGCGCTGATTGCGCCCCCCACCGAAGTAGCCTTTCAAACCTGTCTCAAGCCTCTGCCAGTGCAGGGCCTGTGTGCGCAGTGTTACTGCCGCTGTGACGTGGCACCTAAAGTGTGTGCCATGTCTGTGACCCCCCTTTTCCTGCATGTCAGTCACCCCTAAGGTAGGCCCTAGCTAGCCCTATGGGCAGGGTGCATTGTAGGTAAAAGGTAGGACATGTACCTTAAGTGCGTGACATGTCCTGGTAGTGACAAACAGCCATTTTGATTTCTCACTGCTGTGAGGCTGCCCTCCCATAGGAATGCATTGGGGATTCCCTGATAAGTGTTTCAGTGGTAATTCCTGATATGAGAGAAGCAGCGTGGTCAAGTTTGGTATGTTTGGAATAGTAATAATAAATGCTACGCAATGGTGTGCGCAGATTTATTATAACTATTTTAGAAATGCCACTTCTAGAAGTTGGCATTTCTGTGTGCTATGTGTCTGCCTGCCTGATGTGGATTGCATGTCTGGCTTTGGAGTGGCAGGGGCTGGTGAGGTGTGTGTGGCTCCAGTAGGGGCAGGGTGAGTCAGCGCTAGGCTGAATAGGGCATCTGCATTTGGAGTGGTGGGCGGAGTAGTCCCCTGACCCTGAATAGGTCTGTGCCTGCCTAGGTGAATGCTGGCTCCGCCCCCCTGTGGTGTGTTTGATGACGAGCCCCCACCTGACAAAGGGGAAGAAGAGCCTTGTCAACAAAGTGCTCCTAAACCCTCCAGAACCAGTTTAGGCTGGTTCCCCCAAGCCCTGTGCCAGGGCAGACAAAGCAAATGTTGGTATACATATTGGGGCTGTGACCCCATGAAAGGTGTGCTTTGGTGCTTCCTTGGGACCTGTTGCTGCTGGGCCCCAGGAGGAACCGCCACGAGGGCCCAGCTTTGTCCCTTGACCCTGGAGGGCCCTGTGTGCTGGCCTGCCTGGGCCCAGCTGTGTCCCCTGAACCCTGAGGACTCTTGCGCCTTGTGAGCGCTTTACTTTTATTGCCAGGAGAAGAGGAGCGTCTGGCCTCTGCAGCGCTGAGCTGCAGAGGCATCCCGAAGGAATCCCGGCGTGGGGATTCCCCTGCACGACGCAGGAATCGGGTGGGAGCCCACCCCGCACTTTGCGCTCTTTATGGAAGGCGGGAGCCTACCCTGCATTTGGGTTTCGTGAGCAGGATCTCACCCCGCGTTTTGCGCTGTCTGGCGGGAGCCCACCCCGCCTAGTGCTGTGCTTGTGGAAGCGGGAGCCCACCCCGCTTTTTTGCCACTGAGTTAGCAGGAGCCGCCGAGAAGCACCGCCGCGGCCCGAGCCGGAAGACAGGCAAAGGTTGCCTGTTCGTGGGCGGGGCCTGCGGCCTCTCGGACGTCCGGAGCCTCGCGGGCTCCACGTCGAAGTCCCGGTCCCAGGAAGGGGGACCGGGCGAAGTGAGGAGAGGAGAAGTCGTGGCCTGATTATTGAGCGGGGCTCCCGTGAGCTGGAGAGAGCCCCGTGGAGTCCGGAAGTTGGCGCATGCCTGAGCGGGGCTCCCGTGAGTCAGAGAGAGCCCCGCTGGCGCCAGAGAAGTCGGAGCTGTGCGAGCTCTATTTCGGCCTTCCCCCGCCTCTGAGAGAGAGGTGAAGCCCCCGCAGGAAGACCGGAGGAAACCCAGAGGAGCCCGGTGAGTGGGGCTGGCTGGGGAGCAAGAACCTGTCGAGGCACATTATCGGTGCCTCACCTACGAGGAGCCCCGGTGAGCGTGGGCTCCCCCAGATCATTGCTGGTGCCGAGATCGGCCCCAGAAGAGCCCCCGTGGAGTGGGGCTTCCCGAGGCACATTTTCGGTGCCTGGAGCCGCGTTGGTGCTCATGAAGGCACAAGTAAGTGCCAGTGCTCGTTTTGGCTCGCCACAGCTGCACCGCAAGAGAGAGCGGGCAGCTGCAACGTTAGGGCAAAGTTATTTTAGGAGTCCCAGAGTGGGGCTTCCACGGCACGAGTAGTGCCAGTGCCATTTTCCTTTGGGGGCATTTTTGTTGGTGATAAGGAGGGGGTGAGACGCTCCCCGTGCCCCAGCGCATTGCGCAGCATCTTCTCTGCATTGGCAGCTAGAGGGCCATTTGAGAGGCCCCAGTTCAAGCCCTGACATATATGGACAGAGGGCCTTCAGAGCACCAGTGAAAGGCCAGTGGGCCTGGGGTCAGTTGTAGGTTGGTAGGGCACAAGGCCCTAAGGTGATTTATGTGATGCCTATGACATAAGGTGTTTATGCTGCTGATTATGCCTGATCTAATGTGATTTATGCACCATGTGTTTTATGTTGCTAATAGGATATAATGCTGAGTACAGTATTTCGCCAGTAGTTACTGGTTGCGATATTATTTCTACTGCTTGTGCTTGTGATGGTTCTGACAGTGGCCCGATTGGCCCTGTCACCTGTATATAGTCCCCTGTAAATGTTGCCTAGTGCCAGTTGGCACAGTGTATATGTGTGATTATAATTCTAATGTGTTTTGGATAATACAAAGGCTATTTTTATATAACCTTGTGTGGAGTTTCTTTTGTGGTGTGCCTAGTGTGTTGCTGCTGTGTGTGTGTGTTGCGCAAACTCTTTACACATTGCCTCTGGGATAAGCCTGACTGCTCGTGCCAAGCTACCAAGGGGGGAGCAGGGGTTATCTTCAGTGTGTAACTCCCTTGCCCTGACTAGAGTGGTGGTTTCTGCCTGGCTTAGGCGCAAGCCCTAGCCAACCAGAAATCCCATTTCTAACACCCTTCAGTGACACTATTTAACCTTGCAGTCAAGCCCCTAATTGTGCAGTATTCTGTACCGCTGTGGTATTAAAGTACTTTCTTTGACTGAAAAGATAAGCACCTGGGTTGATGGTGATTTATTGCATCTGTTATTTCACTGTTGAATTATGACTATTTGTCCTCTGCACTACCTTTCTCAGAATCCTTTGACTACTCGCCCTCACTACCCTGAGAGTCAAGTGTAGAACGGATGTTCTTGGCGCAGTCTGCAGAGCCATAGTATGATGGACCCCAAGATACCAGTGGAAAACGATCCCAACCACCATGGTTGTGGCCTTGTGTGCTCTACACCCCCCCAAAAGGGGGGCCTGCAATGATAAAATATCTATTGGCCTAACAGTTGCCCGATAAATCTCTCAAGGCAGAACCAGAACATGGACATTGACAAAAAGTTAATTATAGTAAAACATGTCCCTAACACTAATAACCCCGGGATAAATGCTCAGTCAATTGCTTTCAAAAGTTGTAGAAAAAGAACACAAACAGATGTCAAGGGATAAGAAGGACACATGGCATGTGATAAGAAGGCTGAGATCAAAGTAAAATGCCTGCCTGTTAGGCCTGCCCCCAACCTCGCCAGCCAGCATCAACCACATGAAGACAAAAAATACCCGAGTACGGCATGCAGTCAAGGCCCTCCTCAAGTTCCTAAAACATCTTTAGAACAGAACTGGAAATGTGAAAACCTGCTTAAAATAACTGAGAAAAACAGGAAACAGACTAGTTCACCAGGACCCAAAGAGGAAAGCACCATAGAAAAATTGGGACCTCCACCAGCCATTCCACCTCCACCACATCCATTAGGCCTCCACCAGCCCAAAATGTCTATTGTACCTACATACTTCCTTATATGGGTATGCCCTGCATCACCAGCATCCCCCAATACAGACTCATTGCCTTCGAGCACAAACAAACAAAATTAAATAAATCCAAAAAGCTGAAAATGACTGCCCTTCTACAAATATTAGCACATCAAAAAGAATTATTGGTAAAAAAAAAATTAATGAAATTACTTGTTTTTTGGACGATGCAGCAGACACTGCAGATAGTAATACTTTACCGCTAAGATTCAAATCCGTAATGACTGAGACAAAAAAAGAGAAGTCTTTAATAGGATTAGGTGATATTTGTGCAATTTCCTTTGCAGAAATTCCATGAAATGCATAAACGTTTTCAATAAATGATGCATTATGTGAAATGCCAACTATATTTATCATTCGATGCATCCTCATGTCCATTTTTGGCTTAAGTATTCATATGAACAACAGGTGCTTGCATTTGGTTTGTTCGTGTTCTTCCTCTGCTCTTACGATATGATTTTTACCAGAACGAAGTCTCAATTCTGCAACATGATTTAATGGCATAATCTCGGGCATTTTGTGTAACAATCATATTGCGAAATGCCGGAAATTATGCGAGGTTACGCAGGCGTAAATGCAAATTTCACCCAGTACTAGTGTTTAGGTCAGCAAAGGGAATTTGTTAATGTATCTACAGCACACTCACTCTTCATGGCACCTCCGCTGTTAGGGGGAAAAAAAAATGTCATGCTTAAAATTTTGCTCCGTTGCTCCAATGGTGCTTTCGAGTAAAGAATAACTTGAAACTTCTTTCAATAATCGATGCCCAGCAAAACAAAAACGGTGAGTACCTCTGTCTTTCAAGCTGCAATTGCAAGCACTGTTGTTGAGGCACGTTTTCTTACATTTCATAATGGCTTTATTGGAGGAATTTCACATCAGCTCCATAATGCGAAATGTCCAATGTCACGCGAGATTACACCGTAATAAAAATAACTCGCGGGTTTACTGTTCAGCAAGCATACAAAAACCAAGTATACCAGATGTGGCCGGTGGCCATTCTCAGCCTTTAACAGCTATGCTTAAACTGTCCAGCCTCCTCCCTCCATTAGTTATTCTTTGTTTCACAATACAGATTTATTAAAAAAAAAGGATTGTATGTGCCTTCATAATGAAAGCAGCAAGGAGCAGTAACTCTGCTTCCTAGTTGGTTTCTCAAATACGACCCTCACTGACAGCGATCAACTTTAGAAAATTGCCTGTAAAGAAAATAAATGAAATCTGATTAAACATGAAACGATGAGATGGGAAACCCAGGGCACCAGAGACACGCCTGAACGTATAGGAATCAAGCATATCATGGCAGCAGAGGCAAGCCTTAACTGCTTCCAGAGGCCTTTTGAAAGTCATTACATGGAAATATGTAATATTATGCATCATTGGCCACAGCACTGCTCAGACTTATGTACTACAGACACCATTGCAGTAAAAACCAGAGGCTATCCCTATTGCACTAGGTTCCTGCACACAGTGGCTTAGCACAAAGTGATAGGCAACCCCTGCAGAATGTGGTGAGGTGCACAAATATTCACAGATCTTGGGCTGCATGGGGGCCTCTTGAATCTTGGGTTCCTCTGCACCGAAGGGACTGCAGGGGCTTGCATTAAACCCCTGCCTGCAGGCACTCATAAACTGGGGTGGGCGGAACTTGTGGAGTTTCACGCTCACACTGCAATTTAGCATCGGTAGAGCAAGCAGCACTGATAACTCAATGTGATCGCCATGTGTGATGTGCACAAGAGCATGCAGCCATTCGAGTTTATTTTGCTGCTGTTAGAGTAGAAAATCTACTTGAGCGGCAGCACATCTACTAGAGAGGTAGCCCTCTGACCGCTATCATTCATGACCACCCAGCATCATAAAATCACGCTAGGTGACGCCAAATCTCGCTCGCAATTCTGGAACCTCACAGGAAAACAACTCTGCCAGGTGGCGATTGACGAAATTTGTCCGGAACTCCGCATTACAAGAGTAACAAGGCATTGCCAAATTCTGCCAATTCCGCCGGCGGAATGAAACATACCGCGCACCCCTACTCATAAACTGGACTGCTTGGCTCAATGGCCTAGAATGGGTTACTAGATAACCTTCCTCCAAGGTCATGGGTTCAAAGCAGTAACAGTCCAATCGACAATATATCATCTGCACCAAAGTCTCCCCTCATGGGTGCAGAGTGAAAGATGGCTAGACACTAAAGGAAGAAAAAGTGGGCGCGGACAGAAAAGGACACTGGTCCCATATGACGATGGGACGCTTTATTGGGTGGAGGAATTGTTGAGGAGTGGGTAAGAAGAAAAGCGGACAGCCGCAAAATATTTTAAATATTTTGGTGGTATGCATTAAAATGGTAGTTGAGCAGTGGAAACTGCAAAAAACAGGGGCTTTACTAGTGTTTTTCATGAAAGAATAGCAAAAAGTAAATACAGCAGGTGAATAAAGCAGGTTACCTTGTGACTCCAAGTTACCTTGTGACTCCAAGTTGGGAAACAACCTTTACAATGCAGTTGTTACACCGCGTTACATTTACAACGCAAGTCATTAGATTGACTTGCTCTAATGGCGCTCCAACCTAAGGAGGAATAGTATGATTTACTATTCCAACACCTTCCCTACTGTTGCGCAGGGTGGAGTTGGAATAGTAAATTATACTATTCCTAAGGTTGGAGCGCCATCTAGTGCAAGTCGATCTAATGACTTGCGTTGTAAAGGTATTGCGTTCTAACAACGCGGTCGTTGTAACGACCGCGTTGTAATGGAACACGATGTGAAAGCATGCGTTGAAGCATGCTATATTCCTCCAAGTTACCTTGTGACTCCATGTAAAGCACTGGAAAAGAGAATGGAACTAACAGTTGTTGTATAGTCGCACAGCAATGTACATTGACTGCCCAGAAACAGGTAGCACCAGGTCCAACATGTTAAATTAAGCTTCCTTTTTCAAATCTGAACCAGAGCGCAAGAAACACAAATTCACCAGCTTTATACAATCATTGATTTGCCTGGCAGATCTCTCCCAGTATGTAGATCAGACTTTCTCATCTCCGCCTGTAGGCTGAGTCCATTACCTTTTAACATGAACCCCAGCTATCTCATCTTTCTCATCCTGACTCATGCTGCACATCAACACCAATAATATTGAACACCTGGGCGTCACGTCGCCACCTCACCCTCGTGACCAGAAAGCATGAAGACTTGACCGCACAAAAGCTATTTCAAATGGGATGATCCCCAGCTATCTTAAATGAACCCCTTGGATCAAGAATTTGATTGTGGGAGTGAACGTCCTTTCTGGAAGCAAGACTTTGGTTCAGTTTCTTTGGACCTAATCCTGTAGATAGCTACAGTGATTAGGGCCTGTTGGTTCAGGCTGTCACATCTCAATAGTACACTCATCTTCAAATCTGGTAATACCTATGAGGGTGTATTTGAAGGCACGATAAACTCCAGGTTGGATTATGTGAAGGTCCAAATGGAGATCTCCCTGATATTCAGATGTGATGGAGTTGAGCTCTGCAGGACTGCTGGAATTATTTGTGGGAGCGAAAATATCATTTGAGGACCTGTTGAGGATGAACTGCCAAGCCAGGTCCTCCCTGGACCAGAAACAAGCATCCTGGGACCGGTTTCGGGGCATCATCCCATATCAGCCAGGCTTGCTTAAATCCAGTGGCGCAGTGAGCACGGGACCCACGTCTGGGCATACCCTTCCCACTTAGGGCTACAAACGCAAAAGGAACAAATGATGGACGAAATGCGGAACAATGCAAACATTCACTCCCAGTCACAAAGATCTGGGTTTAATCCATCGTTCTTTTGCTCACCACGCCACCCCAGTTTGGACACAGCCATATGCAAATCAGTCTTGACCCTGTGCCTCATGGGAACAGTCCAGCCCGAACTGCCAAGCCAGGTCCTCCCTGGACCGGAAACAAGCACCCAGGGACCGGTTTCGGGGCATCACCCCTCATCAGCCAGGCTGGCTTAAATCCAGTGGTGCAGTGTGCACGGGACCCACGTCTGGGCATAACCTTCCCACTTAGGACTACAAACGCAAAAGGAACCAATGATGGCCGGAATGCCGAACAATGCAAACATTCACCCCCTGTCACAAAGATCTGGGTTTAATCCATTGTTTTTTGCTCACCACGCCACCCCAGTTCGGACCCAGCCATGTACAAATCAGTCTTGACCCAGTGCCTCATGGGAAGCAATTTTGCAGCACCGCGCTGAGTCATTCTAAAAGTGCAGGACTGTGCCATATTTACAAGAATACGGTGCATTCCTGTACTGACCCCTGCACTAAAAAAGCAGCCTAGCGCCAAAAGAGGCATCCTTGCGCCATGTTGCAAGGGTGCCTGCCTTGCTGGGCTAATTGATTTTGTGCAGGAAGGGACACTGTTCTGAACAAAATCAATCAATGGAGGCGATTTCCTCCTTCTAGGTGTGCTGCAGAATGCTGCACACATAGAAAGTAGTAAAAAAACAGGAGAAATAAGGATATTTCTCCTCGTTGCGCTTCCCTAATGCCACCCCTGGGGTGGCGTTAGAATTTGACTCATTTCCAGGTTTACGATTCCTCGTAAATCTGGAAATGCTTCAAATTCCATGGGTGTTGCGTGGGAACACCCACAGCAACACCCATGGAACGCCCATTTCACGCAGTGTTCTGCGTGAAAGGGGCACATATTTACAAGGCCATGAAAAGCCACGCAAAGTCACTTTGCGAGGCGTTGTAAATTTGCCGCGGTACGTTGTGCCACCAGAGCGTCAAAAAAGTGCCACTCTGGCTGCGCACCAGTGCCGCTAGGGCCTTGTAAATGAGGCCCTGGGTGTTTAACTGATTGATACCTTAACAGGTTCCTCTCTGCAGACTTCCTTCACATCTGAAGATGTATCCTTTTGTATTTTTTTTTTGTGCTCTGCTTTGCCATGCTGGTGGGATCTTATTTATCAGCTGCCTTGTATATAGTGGGCCAGAGTAGATCTACTTCTGTAAGGAAGGCAGTATTTGTGGGAATTAGAGAGTGGGAGTAAGACAGCCAGACAGAGGCCTGTGCAAAGCATTCACTCTGTCTCTGTGGTGCGTAGTTTTGTGAAGCAATTAGCATAAACACTCTTTTGTCATTCGTTGTCACTGAACACCCAGCTGATCCTCTCCCTCACCAAAGACCCTCACACCGCCAAAGCCCACCTCCACGAAGGAATGAAGGCCGTCGCCGAATGGATGAGGACCAGCCGCCTGAAGCTGAACTCGGACAAGACGGAGGTCCTCATCCTTGGTTCCAACCCTTCAGCCTGGGACGACTCCTGGTGGCCAACATCACTGGGAACAGCCCCGCCACCCACCGACCACGTACGCAACCTAGGGGTCATCCTCGACCCCACCCTCTCCATGACTAAGCAGGTCAACGCCGTTTCCTCATCCTGCTTCAACATCCTCCGAATGCTCCGCAGGATCTTCAAGTGGATCCCCACCGAAACAAGAAAAACAGTCACCCAGGCCCTCGTCACCAGCAGGCTGGACTACGGAAACGCCCTCTACGCAGGAACGACGGCTAAGCTCCTGAGACGGCTGCAACGCATCCAGAACGCCTCTGCACGTCTTATCCTCGACATCCCCCGACGCAGCCACATCACACCCCACCTGAGAGACCTGCACTGGCTCCCTGTCAACAAGAGGATAACCTTCAAGCTCCTCACCCACGCACACAAAGCACTCCACAACTCCGGACCAGCCTACCTCAACAGACGACTCAGCTTCTACACCCCAACCCGCCAGCTCCGCTCGACCAGCCTCGCCCTTGCCACAGTCCCCCGCATCCGGAGAACGACCGCCGGCGGCAGATCCTTCTCCCACCTCGCCGCCAAGACCTGGAACACCCTCCCCACCAACCTCCGACAGACCCAAGACCTACTGGCCTTCAGAAGACTCCTCAAGACCTGGCTCTTCGATCAGTAGCAGCACCACCCCCCTCTTCCCCCAGCGCCTTGAGACCCTCGCGGGTATGTAGTGCGCTTTATAAGTGACATGATTGATTGATTGATTGATTGATATTGTTACTTAATTTACCCTAAATTGAATGTGTATGCTTTTAATCTTAATAATCAAATTCAGCAAACTCTAAAATAGTATTGTAGTATCTTAAAAGGCAGCTACTGAATGGGCAAGTCTGAGTAATGCATTACATACTAATTACAATGCAGATCCCAGGTCCAGCTCTGAAGGATGCTAAAGTCTGAGCAGCGTTGCTTGCTGCCTTATGAAAAAATAATGTTTTCTTGTTGGATGGGGAGGACTCCCAAGCAAACACTGTTCTGTCTGTATTGAATAACAGTGCACAATAGGTCATTGGAAGGTAAACTGAAGTGTATATTAAAATGCAAGCTCTAACATTGATGGTAGACTTAGTTAGCTGTGGCCATGAGAATGCTCTTTGGAAACAGATGGAAAATTATTTTAAAAACTTGTTGCTGCAGCGAGTCCCTTACAAATGAAATTTACCATGTTTTTAAGATCTTGATTCCTATAGTACATTCACAGACTAAAATATGCTTCTGTCCCCTCTCAATTTGTTTCACAGCAATCTGTAGGTTGCTTTTTTACTGTGAGGTTTTCCATTGTTGCAGAGGCTTCCCCGACTATGGTTAATTTGGTGCTGCGATGGGGGTGGTACATAAATGTCAGGGGTATATTCACAAGAACGTGTGATAACTACCGCAAGAGTAGCGTAACGCAACTTTCAGCATCGCAGCCTATCTCGGGAAAATAACCCCGTGTCAACGTGGAATTCACAACACAGCGGTAGCATGCGATAGTTGGCAGACACCGCGGCCAATGTCTGCGAGACAACCACCTCAATGGAGATAAAAACACAAACCACAATGCGAAAAAAGCTGCGATGGGCCAAATCGCGATAAGAAAACAGTGACAACCAGCGCGAGGGCAGCAATACGCACGCGCAATGCGGGAAAAAGCACAAGAACAGTATACGGAAAATGCCACAGAACAAAATACATCAACAGCGGAGTACCACGGTTGCACCCTGGCCAACTGCAAAGGACAACATGCACACCACAACATCCACGCACCACAGAAGAACAGACCCTACAGGCACACCACATGAAAGAGACCAGTGGCAGACAAATCAGAGCCGCAGGAGCGACACACCCACCGTGCAGCATACGCACATAAGCAGAAGTGCACCCGGACAGTGACAACATCCCGGTACAAACAGCAACACCTCCACAACTGAACACAGGACACAACTGGATCGGAAAATGCACACAACCTGGCAAATCACACCTGAAACCCCAGAGACATGTAACATGACAATGTACAATTCCAACCTGTGACCTGCAAACATGTTTTACTCACACATGCAGTGCAATTGGACATCTACTACTGTCCCATGAATGCCACGGAGGGTCACAATGTGACGTGCTCATGAGAAGTAAGTGGCAATGATGGAATCCCTACGGGCCATTCCTGCCGCAGCTGCAGTGGGATGTGGGCCACCTGCCCCATCACCACCATCATCGTCCGGTACCTCTGGAACTGGGATCCATGGGGCCCTGGTGCGAACACAGATGTTGTGCAACACACAACATGCAACGATCATCTTGCACACGACGTCCGGGCTGTACAGGAGCTTCCCACCAGTGCCGTCCAGGCACCTGAAACGTGACTTCAACACGCCAAATGTGCGTTCCACGATGCCCATGGTGCGTATGTGGGCCGCATTGTACTGCCTCTGGGCGGGTGTGTTCGGGTCTCGGAGGGGTGTCATCATCCAAGGGCAGAGTGCATATCCTTGATCACCTGTGACAGTGCAGGGAGAAAAGAGTCAATACTTGGTTCGGCAGGATGTGATGGCAGGCCCACCAATTCAGTGACGCCTGTGCTGGCTGTGTGTGGGGTGAGTGTAAGCCAGCCCTCAGGGAGTAGCTGGTTCTGGCAACTACACCAACAGTCATCAGGCACACAGACATGCAATGTCAGAACTACAAGGGGGGATGACTCGAGGCGCACAGGGCTAGTCGCCCCGGATGCACGGCGGACAACATGGGCCCACCACCACGGGACGCTGACCTGCGGGAGACTGGGGTAGGGTCATGAGGGCCGAGCAGTGCCTCACATGTGTCATGGCTGCATTCCGCATCTCCACACGTTCAGCTGTTGTGTGGCTGTGGTGCCATGTGAAGTCTGTATTGGGTGCAGGGGTAACCCAGGATGACCATGGAGTGGTGTAGTCATGTCTGGTAGGTGGTCGTGTAGTTTAACATGTCGGATGTGGTTAGGTCACGTGTGCATCCCCACAGTTGTGCCTTGTGCGTTGGTGGCTGTGGGATGTGTGGTGTGTTGATTTGGTACTTACCAACGAGCAGTCCCGTTCCATATGCGCCATCCTGGAAGCGCTGGTTGATGATGGACTGTCGGAAGATGAAGGAATCATGCACACTGCCTGGGTAGTTGGCGACGACATTGGTGAACATTCCCCGGTGGTCCACTATTGCCTGCACATTGATGGAATGCGTGTGCTTCCTGTTGCGGTAGTGGTGTGCAGTATCCGCAGGGGGCACAAGTGGAACATGTGTGCAGTCTATTTCCCCCAACACGGCCGGGAATCCGGCTATGGCGTAGAAGCCTTGCTTAGTCTCCAGCTGTTCCTGTGCAGTGTTGGGGAAGTGTAGGTACTGGGGTATGAAGCTGATGATGGCATCCAGGATGGGTGTGATGAACTTTGATAGGGCTGGCTGTGAGACCCCTCCGACTCTGGCAGTTGTTGGTTGGAAGGTCCCAGAGGCCAACAGGTGCAGCACTGCCAGCAGCTTTGTCTGCGGAGGGATGTTTGTTCTCCGCTGTGTTGGGACCATCAGCCTGTGGGCGATGTGGGTCAGGATGCGGAGGATGGTTGTCCTTTTGAGCCTGTAGTGGGCAATGACTTCCGCGGGCGTTAGGTCTGTGAGAGTGGTGCGTTTTCGGTAGGTCCGCTGTCTTACTCTACGCTGCCTCTGTGGTGGTCCAGGGGGGGGAGCGGGTCCGGGTCCTGGGGGTGGTGGCGGTGGATGTTGTGGCCCTGTTGGGGCTCCGAGCTGCATGTAGAGTAGCTCCATGACGTCGTTTGTTCTTCGGGTATGGCTGTGTGCGGGACTCCGTTGCCAACTGCAGGTAGATGTCCGTCTTTACACCTGCTTGAGGCAGGTGTTAAATACCTGCGGCTAACGCACCTTATCGCCTGTTTTGTGCTCTTATCGCCGATGTGGCTGATCGTTGTGAATGTTGAGGTGTGATATTGTCTCGACTTTTGGCATGGGAACGCCCACTCTGCATCTCATTAGCGATATTTGCGGGGGTCCTCTGTGGCGATGTTTTTTGAGGCTGCTATCGCGGGTAAACTTGTGCTGGGGGCTATTTACACCGGCTTGTGAATGGGGAGGTAGATTTATCACGACTTTGGCTGCGATAAAGTGCCGTTAATTCGGAGATAGCTCCTTGTGAATATGCCCCTTAGTGTTTTCATTTTTAGGATAGCCTTTTTAGGGTAAATTAATTTGTAAAAGTATATATTTTAAAATCTTTTTACATATTTTTATAGGTGGTATTTTAGTGTTTTAAAGTAGCACTTTCTATATTTACTGCTGGTTTTTACAACTGATAGTACTGGAAAGAAACTGTCACCGCCTGAGGAAAAATCTGTGTATGCCTTTTGAAATGGAACTGTCCACAGAGATAGATTAATATCACATGTGCACAACAAACATAATAGAAGGTTAAGTAAAGAAAAGGGAGGGGAAGATATCCATCTTCAGTTCAACCCAAAGCTTGTTTGATTTGGAAAAATGAGCTGGAAGATAAAATAGAGAGGACAAGCAGCATTTGTAGTAGAGCAGGCCACATCAGTGAAGAGACTTTAAAACTTGTGCAGCAAACATTGGTGTTGATTAAAATGAGAAGGCCATGGTGAATTTGAAACACATCAGAAACAAAGGGGGGAGGTAGAGGGGAAAGGAGCGGACTCATCCTCCAAACTATATATAAATAACCAAAAAAGAGCCCCTCCAAAAGGAAAAGAGAGATGAAACGGTAATGACTCCAACCTCGTCGTGGAAGGAAAAAGTGTTCTCCTTTTGAATAACCCTCACCCACCAGGGTTACCCCTTGGTGGCATGCTTGATCATAGGGTTCATCCCTGACCTGCTACGGAAAGGGGCGTGCTACGACCAGTGACTACACGGGAGCACTAATTAATGATGTTCCTATACACCTATCCTGGCTGAGATGGTAATGGAGTGGGTTCTATAGTGCATAAAAAAGGTTAAAAATATCTAACTAGTGGGAGAAAGGCAAATTTATTCGCTCCCCTAGCTGATATGAATAAAAATGGGGGATGTTGGAAAACCACGAGGGTGTATGACCCACTGTTTCACTGGTCAACTAGTTTCAAGCCCTACCCCAAGGCTTTTCTTCAGGACCAAAGGGGATTGTTTCCACTCCTATAGTCAATTTATCTCTAAGTAATAGCAAAATAAAGGATGCACAATAAAGAATGGAATTATGGAAAAAAATATACAGCACCAAATTTGTCTGTTCTCAATTTGTTATGTCACTGTAGAGGTTAGGGAGACAAAGAAAAATCATTAAAAATATGCACGGCCCATGGGCCTTATAAAAGTTTTGTTCTGCATGCGTTCTTATAGTGAGTAGTGATATATTTTTCTCAAAAATTGTGAGCATGCTGTGAAATGTGATAATATTGTATGAAAAACAATACACCAAACACAAAACACACATATATCATACTGGATCCCAAATGGAAACCGTACATAGCTAGGAGAAATTACGTACATGTAAACAACCATATTCAGTCCTCATGAGTCCAAATCGGGGAAGAAGGGACGCCTGTAGCCAGACCCTAAGCGTTAAGAAACAGAATTCCGTGTTCCGATGTTAGATGCAGAGGAAGGGAAAAATGTATCTTCCAGGTGGTCAGCAGAACCTGTAAGGTATAAATGCACTCATTTCCTGTTCAACCCGCGGTGCGCTCCTGGAGTCTGGGTTCACGCCTCGGCTTTCTAATACTTGTTGCGTGTTAAATGTCCATTTACCAAAAAACAATGAGAGCGGTAAAGGACACAAAAAACAATCGTACAAATTTACTAGTAAAAAGGCGCAGCTGCTCAGCACTTTATAGAAGGGCAATAGACTGCAAAAGGTATTGGTTATTCGGTTGAAGTACTGTGTATGTTGTGATTGGCTTGAAAAGAACATCTGTTGTGAATGAAAAACTTTGTTGGGTCACGGGGAAAAAGGAGTACTACTAAAAACGAAGTACTACTGAAAAAACTAAATACTACTGAAAAATCTAAGTACTACTGAAAAAAATGAGCAGGTATTCAGTGCTGGACCCCATCGCCAGATGGAGGGTATAAACACCGTTAATAGTAGCCAAAATGGGTAGTTAGTATCCCCATACAGAATACTACCTCACTAGGGCACCGTCCAAAAGTTGTTAGGGTTGCTGTGTAGGAAAGTCCAGATATGGGTTGACGGGTGTGTGGCGTAGTCAGCACGACTGTGCTCCTTAATAAAACCTTATCTTAACACCTGAGAGTGACAGAATGATCTTTACAAAATTGCCAACAATCATGATTAGACCACTGCACTGAATGATGATGATTTGTTGGGGAGGTAAGATCTAACAAGAAAAGATGGAGGGGACAGTTGTGGTCAGCAGAACTGTTATATCTTAGGTTTTGATATACCATGCATCTTCCCTGTTTCTCTGCCTCTGTTGCTCAGACAGTGTGAATGTGTTGGGTAGAATGTTGATGTGGATGGTGATGTCATTGGAATGTGTGGATTGCTGTGAGGTGGAGTGTCAGTTGGATCCTGGGCTGAGCAGCAGGGAGGCTACTCCTGGTGGGGTTAATTGCATCTATACCTCTGAACTTACTTGAAGATTAACCTTTTATCGAAGAACAATAAATCTATTCATCTTTAACCTTACTACGTCTACTGGAACTCCTTTCTACGACACAACATAAACTGGCGACGAGTTGGATCAAAAACTACGTGTGAGGACTTTCTTCAAGCTACTTCTAAGGAACTTTCATTCAAGATTATACTTATAAAAGAACCCTTTCAAGGATTTTGCACCCTGCTGCCCCACCAGTGTCCAGATTCACCGGACAGCCCATTGACAGGGCGCATGCTTCCTGCTCTGCTTACTTCATCTTTAAGCCAAGAGGCAAACCCTCTCACACTACGTGCTACAGCGATTTGTGACATCTACAGATTTTGGTCAACTGATTTTCTATGAAATGGCATAATTGGGCCTGCACCAGTGAATTTCGAAGTACTGCGGGCTTTATTGATCTGGTAAGGTTAAGCCTTTACTACATGCCCGACTTCGATGGTTGACCTGTCCTGCTGCTCCTTCTGCCCTTTTGCGACTATTCCTGGCAGTCATGACTTATGGGATGGGATCTGGAGAGGGACGCTCCCTTTGTTTCCCTGAGAGACACACTTGTGGGTCTCATTTTTAGAGTCTGAATTCACCCAAATGCCATTTTCTGTTATGGTGTGGCTTCATGACGCTGTGCGCATTCTTACCATTATCTTTGCGCATTCTTCAAATCTTCTGTGAGGACTCCATGGTCTCTGCGTGTGCCCTGCGTGCTCTCTTCCACGTGAGCCTGTTCTTGGACGTTCCTTTCTTCTTCCACCTGACTTCCTGGAATCCTGGATCCTTGCTGCTTGCAGACGCTCTCACACACTTGCGCACCTTGAGCCATCCAGCGTGCGTCTTTTCTGCGTGCCGCCATGTTAATTGGGGCGATCCTTCATTCTTCAGTCCGGACTTTCCTCTCCTGTATTCTCTTCGATGTCCGTGGAGCCTGATGTTTCTCAAGTACTTTGGGGCTTATTTCTTTCCTGCCTACAGCTCTCCGCCATCTGAACAGATACGCTTTGCAGATTTCGCCGCTGCGTTTCTCTTTCTCCTCCAATTAATGTGGAACTTCAGGTCATGCTTGGTAACTCAAGCAACGGTGTTTTGCTGTTACATATTGGCTCCCATAACCACTGCTTTTTTACCATTATTTTTGTTTTTGTTTTTCTGCTTCTCCTTGCACCTGCATTTTTGCTTTTATTTCATTCTTGCCATGTCACATATGCTTTCTAACGTTTCTCTATTGATAGAAGGTGTTAATGCTTACTTGTTTCGTGTAGTACTGCCATTATATTTCTGATGTCTTGCATATTATTTTATTATTTTCCTGCTTTAACTTTATTCATGATAGTGTGTTTTTACTACATTGACATTTATATGCGACGGTGTGTTAACATGTTTCTTAATTGCATGCAGGTTTTCTTTCTTTTTGCTTTCTGTACTTTGATGTGTAACTTCTTCTCTTTGGTTCTCATTGAATTTTCTCATTTATCTTTTGCTTCTTTATACGACCTCCATTTACTGTGCATTCCTTTTCTCTTGTGTGCTACTGGTTGCACGTGCATTTCTCTTCGTTTACTTTCCTGCGTGGTCTCATTTTGAGGTGTGTCTGCACCATTTATCTTCTGAGGGGTGCAGTCCACCCAGATCACTCTGCTTTGCATTTTCTGTTTGGAGATTTTCCTTTACTTCTGTGGGGCGTAGATCTCCCTTTTCTTTGTTTTGCTTGGTGTCTCACTGGTGGTGTGTTGGGTGCTTGTCACCAGTTTCTTGCTTTCTGTTTGGGTGCTAGCCACCCGTTGCTTACTTTCTGGTTGGGTGCATGGTACCCGTTGCTCGCTTTCTGGTTGGGTGTCAGTCACCTGTTGCTTGTTTTCTGGTTGGGTGCTAGCCACCCGTTCCTTACTTTCTGGTTGGGTGTATGCCACCCGTTGCTCACTTTCTGGTTGGGTGTCAGTCACCTGTTGCTTGCTTTCTGTTTGGGTGCTAGCCACCCCTTGCTTACTTTCTGGTTGGGTGTGAGCCACCCTTTGTTTGCTTTCTGGTTGGGTGTCATTCACCCGTTGCTTATTTTCTGGTTCAGTTGTTTTCTTCTTGTTTTTCACTCTTGGAGTTCTGTCTGTGTTTTGTCATGGGACTACTTGTTTTTTCTGGTTGTGTCTTATCCCTGTTTTCTGGTTTCACGTGGTTTCCTTTTTTCTTCTTTTGCTGTGGTCCGTGTTCCCCATTTTCTTCGCCAGCCAGTGTGGTTTTGGTTGTAATTTGGAGCACTCTACTCTTGTTTGTTTTCATGCAATACTTTTCTCTTATACATGTATGTCTCTTTCTCCTTTTTTTGGCGTTTTTGGACAGCATCCTTCTTTTTGAAATTTCTTGTTTCATTTTGCTCTGCTAAGGAAGGAGATGTGTATCTTTTCTGGTTCACGTATTCTACATTTCCATTTTTGTGTTCTACTTTGTTATGCTTCTTTTATGTAGCTTATTTCCTCTTGCACATTTCAGTATGTTTATGCTTAGTCTCTATTTAGTGCGTTGTGTTCTCCTATTGCAATGCTGTATACATTTTGCATTTTGCTACATGTTCTCTTTTTCTATATTGTTTCTCTTTAGTATTATATTTCCTCTTTGCTTAATTTAGCATGTTTTTGCATAGTTACTTTGCATTTTCAATTCTTTCTCCTGCAAGTTTATTTTGTATTACTGTGATGTTCCTATTTATATTCGCTTTTGTTTTGTGCATTTTTATAAAGGGGGAAGGTGTGTTATATCTTAGGTTTTGATATACCATGCATCTTCCCTGTTTCTCTGCCTCTGCTGCTCAGCCAGTGTGAATGTGTTGGGTAGAATGTTGTGGATGGTGATGTCATTGGAATGTGTGGATTGCTGTGAGGTGGCGTGTCAGTTGGATCCTGGGCTGAGCAGCAGGGAGGCTGCTCCTGGTGGGGTTAATTACATCTATACCTCTGAACTTACTTGAAGATTAACCTTTTATCGAAGAACAATAAATCTATTCATCTTAAACCTTACTACGTCCACTGGAACTCCTTTCTACGACACAACAAGAACACTATTCTGGACATCCAAAGGAAGGAGAGAGTACCAAGATGTCGAAGACCTCCAGAGTACTTACAGGGTGCATTAGTGGCTGCACCCCTATCCCCTTCAGCTGAAATGGGGAACATAACCAACAGATCCTCCTCACTCGGGTCCTTGCTCTCTTTCTCTTTTTCATGTGGTTCAGTGATCTGGAGGAATAGGTATGGAGGAGGGGGCAGAGCAGTTGGAGCACCAGCCCTTAGTCTGTCCATAAGGTGACTGATTTGGTGGTCTAATTTTTCTTGGGACTTTATCAATCTTGCACTTGAGGTTCTTGGTTATACTTGTCTGCCGCCTTTATAGGAAGAGAGGTCATTGCTCAGCATCTGTATTGTTTTTGGGATCCTTCAGCGTTGTGTAATTTGAAAATCTTTTTATATCAAAGGTACCATGTTCAAGAAAGGACTTCTTCCCATCCTCATTAGTGAGTCACATCCACTTGCTTAAATACTTACATGTGTCTTTACCATATTGTTGGTAAGTAGTATGAGCAGGATTCCCTTTTAGTGGGGGCCCACTAGTTTTTGATTTTAGATTTTTTTGCCCCCCTTCTCTGCTTTTTATTTCTCACTCGCACCTGGGCAACAAGCAAAGTGTCTGCCAGCCTTGTGCCAGCAGCTCATCCTGTGGAGATGGAAATGGGATAGGTTTCCCTCAGTTATACTCCTTCTAACTGTCTCATAGGGCAGAGGATGCTGAAAACTCACACTCAAAGATCCTCTTGCATTCAACAGACCTTCAGTCAACACTGAGGAGGAGCTTGTAAAGGGGTGAGCGACTAGATCAGTGGGCCTCTTCCTCACACACATTCATACTTCAAGAGCCTGTGCTTCAGGTCCAGCCTATCTTTGCCATGACTACACTATTTCTAGAGCCCTCCTGCTCTAAAGCATGGATTTACACTCACACACATTTTCTGTTCACTCTCCTCCTCCCAATACTTTCTGACCAAATAACTTGTTTTCCCTGATGTCTCCTACCCAGATGACAATTGTGCACACCCTTTTTCCAACAACACATTGGCAACCATGAAACAATACAGGCCATGCAAATAAGAAATCAAAGAAGTATAGGTAAGGGAAGTTAGACTGTACGTAAGTTTGTTTCAATTGTGCTAAAGATTTTTTCCAATTCTCCAGGTCCAGTGCTGGACCTTGCTCCACCCCAGCACCCCAGTCCCTCTGGGGAAACTTCTCCCTAATCTCTGACACCTGGGGTTGCCATGAGGAGTCTGGTCCAGAACTCTCTTGTCTAATGCTTGAGGAGTTGATTTTCCAGTACAGCATCTGTTAAAATAAAATATAGTGCCTGAGGTGGCAAAAATGCCAAACATTTGTTTAATACAAAAATACCAATCAGCGCAGTGCAGCAAATAATCAAGAGACAATTGTCGTTTCAAGAGACCAGAGTACTCACCCAAATTGACCAGTTGGAGCATGTAATGCTAAAATGCATGCAACATTGAGCGGCTTCAATACATTTTCCCTCTGTACAAGTCTATGGGGCTTACACCTGTGATAGAATATTTTTACTTTCAGTGAAACTCATCTAACGAAGAGTTGACAGGATCGTCTCATAGAGAAAATATGAGACTACCTTGAAGCAAGAAATATGATACATGAACACACAGCTGACTTCAATATTTCTTAAAATTGACTTCTAGTTGCCAAATCTGAAAACAAGGTACATTTTACTAAGAGATGCAGGAAATTTGCAAATGTACTAGTTCGAGCAAAATGGCTTCTAGGCCTGCTAGAGCCAAGAAAGCAGGTGTATCGAGGCTAAAGGACACTTACAATTATTACAAAAACCGCACTCATATTTGGTTTTGAAATAAATCAGTGCATGTTTTAAGATACAGGTGCCAAGGGACACTGATGTTAAAGAAATAGGAATACATTATTATGCGTTCTAAACTGGTAACACAAAAGCAAAAGCTTTGATTTTAAATAGTCCAAGAAGCGATTCCTGCAAAATATGAATCGAAATACCCACAATAATTGATAAACTTGAAATTGAAGACCAACTGCTTGAAGCAAGAACAGCCAATCCTGATATTTCAACTTCCAACATGTCTGCCCCCACTGGTGGAAGCGATACCAAAGGGGATGATGGACGGAGCGCTTGAGCTAATCAAACACTCACCTCCAGTCAACTGATCTGGGTTTAATCCATCATCATTCTTTAGCTCACTCCACCACCCCAGTTCAGACATGGCCATATGCAAATTAGTCTGACCCTGTGCCTCATGGGAACAGTCCAGCCCGAACTGCCAAGCCATGTCTTCCCTGGACCGGAAACAAGCATCCTGGGACCGGTTTCTGGCATTTCAGCCGTCATCAGCCAGGCTAGCTTGAATCCAGTGGCAAAGTGAGCAAGGGACCCACGTCTGGGCATACCCTGCCAACTTAGGGCGAACAAAGCGATACCAAAGGGGATGATGGACGGAGCGCTTGAGCTAATCAAACACTCACCTCCAGTCAACTGATCTGGGTTTAATCCATCATCATTCTTTAGCTCACTCCACCACCCCAGTTCAGACATGGCCATATGCAAATCAGTCTGACCCTGTGCCTCATGGGAACAGTCCAGCCCGAACTGCCAAGCCATGTCTTCCCTGGACCGGAAACAAGCATCCTGGGACCGGTTTCTGGCATTTCAGCCGTCATCAGCCAGGCTAGCTTGAATCCAGTGGCAAAGTGAGCAAGGGACCCACGTCTGGGCATACCTGCCAACTTAGGGCGAACAAAGCGATACCAAAGGGGATGATGGACGGAGCGCTTGAGCTAATCAAACACTCACCTCCAGTCAACTGATCTGGGTTTAATCCATCATCATTCATTAGCTCACTCCACCACCCCAGTTCAGACATGGCCATATGCAAATTAGTCTGACTCCTGTGCCTCATGGGAACAGTCCAGCCCGAACTGCCAAGCCATGTCTTCCCTGGACCGGAAACAAGCATCCTGGGACCGGTTTCTGGCATTTCAGCCGCCATCAGCCAGGCTAGCTTGAATCCAGTGGCAAAGTGAGCAAGGGACCCACGTCTGGGCATACCCTGCCAACTTAGGGCGAACAAGTCGATACCAAAGGGGATGATGGACGGAGCGCTTGAGCTAATCAAACACTCACCTCCAGTCAACTGATCTGGGTTTAATCCATCATCATTCTTTAGCTCACTCCACCACCCCAGTTCAGACATGGCCATATGCAAATCAGTTCTGACCCTGTGCCTCATGGGAACAGTCCAGCCCGAACTGCCAAGCCATGTCTTCCCTGGACCGGAAACAAGCATCCTGGGACCGGTTTCTGGCATTTCAGCCGTCATCAGCCAGGCTAGCTTGAATCCAGTGGCAAAGTGAGCAAGGGACCCGCCTGGGCATACCCTGCCAACTTAGGGTGAACAAAGCGATACTAAAGGGATGATGGACGGAGCGCTTGAGCTAATCAAACACTCACCTCCAGTCAACTGATCTGGGTTTAATCCATCATCAATCTTTAGCTCACTCCACCACCCCAGTTCAGACATGGCCATATGCAAATCAGTCTGACCCTGTGCCTCATGGGAACAGTCCAGCCCGAACTGCCAAGCCATGTCTTCCTGGACCGGAAACAAGCATCCTGGGACCGGTTTCTGGCATTTCAGCCGCCATCAGCCAGGCTAGCTTGAATCCAGTGGCAAAGTGAGCAAGGGACCACGTCTGGGCATACCCTGCCAACTTAGGGCGAACAAAGCGATACCAAAGGGGATGATGGACGGAGCGCTTGAGCTAATCAAACACTCACCTCCAGTCAACTGATCTGGGTTTAATCCATCATCATTCTTTAGCTCACTCCACCACCCCAGTTCAGACATGGCCATATGCAAATCAGTCTGACCCTGTGCCTCATGGGAACAGTCCAGCCCGAACTGCCAAGCCATCTCTTCCCTGGACCGGAAACAAGCATCCTGGGACCAGTTTCTGGCATTTCAGCCGTCATCAGCCAGGCTAGCTTGAATCCAGTGGCAAAGTGAGCAAGGGACCCACGTCTGGGCATACCCTGCAAACTTAGGGCGAACAAAGCGATACCAAAGGGGATGATGGACGGAGTGCTTGAGCTAATCAAACACTCACCTCCAGTCAACTGATCTGGGTTTAATCCATCATCATTCTTTAGCTCACTCCACCACCATGAGGCACAGGGTCAGACTGATTTGCATATGGCCATGTCTGAACTGGGGTGGTGGAGTGAGCTAAAGAATGATGGATTAAACCCAGATCAGTTGACTGGGGGTGAGTGTTTGATTTGCTCTAACGCTCCGTCCATCATCCCCTTTGGTATCGCTTTGTTCGCCCTAAGTTGGCAGGGTATGCCCAGACGTGGGTCCCTTGCTCACTTTGCCACTGGATTCAAGATAGCCTGGCTGATGAGGGTTTTGAACCCGAAACCGGTCCCAGGATGCTTGTTTCCGGTCCAGGGAAGACATGGCTTGGCAGTTCGGGCTGGACTGTTCCCATGAGGCACAGGGTCAGACTGATTTGCATATGGCCATGTCTGAACTGGGGTGGTGGAGTGAGCTAAAGAATGATGGATTAAACCCAGATCAGCTGACTGGGGGTGAGTGTTTGATTTGCTCTAACGCTCCGTCCATCATCCCCTTTGGTATCGCTTTGTTCGCCCTAAGTTGGCAGGGTATGCCCAGACGTGGGTCCCTTGCTCACTTTGCCACTGGATTCAAGATAGCCTGGCTGATGAGGGTTTTGAACCCGAAACCGGTCCCAGGATGCTTGTTTCCGGTCCAGGAAGACATGGCTTGGCAGTTCGGGCTGGACTGTTCCCATGAGGCACAGGGTCAGACTGATTTGCATATGGCCATGTCTGAACTGGGGTGGTGGAGTGAGCTAAAGAATGATGGATTAAACCCAGATCAGTTGACTGGGGGTGAGTGTTTGATTTGCTCTAACGCTCCGTCCATCATCCCCTTTGGTATCGCTTTGTTCGCCCTAAGTTGGCAGGGTATGCCCAGACGTGGGTCCCTTGCTCACTTTGCCACTGGATTCAAGATAGCCTGGCTGATGAGGGTTTTGAACCCGAAACCGGTCCCAGGATGCTTGTTTCCGGTCCAGGGAAGACATGGCTTGGCAGTTCGGGCTGGACTGTTCCCATGAGGCACAGGGTCAGACTGATTTGCATATGGCCATGTCTGAACTGGGGTGGTGGAGTGAGCTAAAGAATGATGGATTAAACCCAGATCAGTTGACTGGGGGTGAGTGTTTGATTTGCTCTAACGCTCCGTCCATCATCCCCTTTGGTATCGCTTGTTCGCCCTAAGTTGGCAGGGTATGCCCAGACGTGGGTCCCTTGCTCACTTTGCCACTGGATTCAAGATAGCCTGGCTGATGAGGGTTTTGAACCCGAAACCGGTCCCAGGATGCTTGTTTCCGGTCCAGGGAAGACATGGCTTGGCAGTTCGGGCTGGACTGTTCCCATGAGGCACAGGGTCAGACTGATTTGCATATAGCCATGTCTGAACTGGGGTGGTGGAGTGAGCTAAAGAATGATGGATTAAACCCAGATCAGTTGACTGGGGGTGAGTGTTTGATTTGCTCTAACGCTCCGTCCATCATCCCCTTTGGTATCGCTTTGTTCGCCCTAAGTTGGCAGGGTATGCCCAAACGTGGGTCCCTTGCTCACTTTGCCACTGGATTCAAGATAGCCTGGCTGATGAGGGTTTTGAACCCGAAACCGGTCCCAGGATGCTTGTTTCCGGTCCAGGGAAGACATGGCTTGGCAGTTCGGGCTGGACTGTTCCCATGAGGCACAGGGTCAGACTGATTTGCATATGGCCATGTCTGAACTGGGGTGGTGGCGTGAGCTAAAGAATGATGGATTAAACCCAGATCAGTTGACTGGGGGTGAGTGTTTGATTTGCTCTAACGCTCCGTCCATCATCCCCTTTGGTATCGCTTTGTTCGCCCTAAGTTGGCAGGGTATGCCCAGACGTGGGTCCCTTGCTCACTTTGCCACTGGATTCAAGATAGCCTGGCTGATGAGGGTTTTGAACCCGAAACCGGTCCCAGGATGCTTGTTTCCGGTCCAGGGAAGACATGGCTTGGCAGTTCCGGCTGGACTGTTCCCATGAGGCACAGGGTCAGACTGATTTGCATATGGCCATGTCTGAACTGGGGTGGTGGAGTGAGCTAAAGAATGATGGATTAAACCCAGATCAGTTGACTGGGGGTGAGTGTTTGATTTGCTCTAACGCTCCATCCATCATCCCCTTTGGTATCGCTTTGTTCGCCCTACGTTGGCAGGGTATGCCCAGACGTGGGTCCCTTGCTCACTTTGCCACTGGATTCAAGATAGCCTGGCTGATGAGGGTTTTGAACCCGAAACCGGTCCCAGGATGCTTGTTTCCGGTCCAGGGAAGACATGGCTTGGCAGTTCGGGCTGGACTGTTCCCATGAGGCACAGGGTCAGACTGATTTGCATATGGCCATGTCTGAACTGGGGTGGTGGAGTGAGCTAAAGAATGATGGATTAAACCCAGATCAGTTGACTGGGGGTGAGTGTTTGATTTGCTCTAAGCTCCGTCCATCATCCCTTTGGTATCGCTTTGTTCGCCCCTAAGTTGGCAGGGTATGCCCAGACGTGGGTCCCTTGCTCACTTTGCCACTGGATTCAAGATAGCCTGGCTGATGAGGGTTTTGAACCCGAAACCGGTCCCAGGATGCTTGTTTCCGGTCCAGGGAAGACATGGCTTGGCAGTTCGGGCTGGACTGTTCCCATGAGGCACAGGGTCAGACTGATTTGCATATGGCCATGTCTGAACTGGGGTGGTGGAGTGAGCTAAAGAATGATGGATTAAACCCAGATCAGTTGACTGGGGGTGAGTGTTTGATTTGCTCTAACGCTCCGTCCATCATCCCCTTTGGTATCGCTTTGTTCGCCCTAAGTTGGCAGGGTATGCCCAGACGTGGGTCCCTTGCTCACTTTGCCACTGGATTCAAGATAGCCTGGCTGATGAGGGTTTTGAACCCGAAACCGGTCCCAGGATGCTTGTTTCCGGTCCAGGGAAGACATGGCTTGGCAGTTCGGGCTGGACTGTTCCCATGAGGCACAGGGTCAGACTGATTTGCATATGGCCATGTCTGAACTGGGGTGGTGGAGTGAGCTAAAGAATGATGGATTAAACCCAGATCAGTTGACTGGGGGTGAGTGTTTTATTTGCTCTAACGCTCCGTCCATCATCCCCTTTGGTATCGCTTTGTTCGCCCTAAGTTGGCAGGGTATGCCCAAACGTGGGTCCCTTGCTCACTTTGCCACTGGATTCAAGATAGCCTTGCTGATGAGGGTTTTGAACCCGAAACCGGTCCCAGGATGCTTGTTTCCGGTCCAGGGAAGACATGGCTTGGCAGTTCGGGCTGGACTGTTCCCATGAGGCACAGGGTCAGACTGATTTGCATATGGCCATGTCTGAACTGGGGGTGGTGGCGTGAGCTAAAGAATGATGGATTAAACCCAGATCAGTTGACTGGGGGTGAGTGTTTGATTTGCTCTAACGCTCCGTCCATCATCCCCTTTGGTATCGCTTTGTTCGCCCTAAGTTGGCAGGGTATGCCCAGACGTGGGTCCCTTGCTCACTTTGCCACTGGATTCAAGATAGCCTGGCTGATGAGGGTTTTGAACCCGAAACCGGTCCCAGGATGCTTGTTTCCGGTCCAGAGAAGACATGGCTTGGCAGTTCCGGCTGGACTGTTTCCATGAGGCACAGGGTCAGACTGATTTGCATATGGCCATGTCTGAACTGGGGTGGTGGAGTGAGCTAAAGAATGATGGATTAAACCCAGATCAGTTGACTGGGGGTGAGTGTTTGATTTGCTCTAACGCTCCGTCCATCATCCCCTTTGGTATCGCTTTGTTCGCCCCTAAGTTGGCAGGGTATGCCCAGACGTGGGTCCCTTGCTCACTTTGCCACTGGATTCAAGATAGCCTGGCTGATGAGGGTTTTGAACCCGAAACCGGTCCCAGGATGCTTGTTTCCGGTCCAGGGAAGACATGGCTTGGCAGTTCGGGCTGGACTGTTCCCATGAGGCACAGGGTCAGACTGATTTGCATATGGCCATGTCTGAACTGGGGTGGTGGAGTGAGCTAAAGAATGATGGATTAAAACCAGATCAGTTGACTGGGGGTGAGTGTTTGATTTACTCTAACGCTCCGTCCATCATCCCCTTTGGTATCGCTTTGTTCGCCCTAAGTTGGCAGGGTATGCCCAGACGTGGGTCCCTTGCTCACTTTGCCACTGGATTCAAGATAGCCTGGCTGATGAGGGTTTTGAACCCGAAACCGGTCCCAGGATGCTTGTTTCCGGTCCAGGGAAGACATGGCTTGGCAGTTCGGGCTGGACTGTTCACATGAGGCACAGGGTCAGACTGATTTGCATATGGCCATGTCTGAACTGGGGTGGTGGAGTGAGCTAAAGAATGATGGATTAAACCCAGATCAGTTGACTGGGGGTGAGTGTTTGATTTGATCTAACGCTCCGTCCATCATCCCCTTTGGTATCGCTTTGTTCGCCCTAAGTTGGCAGGGTATGCCCAGACGTGGGTCCCTTGCTCACTTTGCCACTGGATTCAAGATAGCCTGGCTGATGAGGGTTTTGAACCCGAAACCGGTCCCAGGATGCTTGTTTCCGGTCCAGGGAAGACATGGCTTGGCAGTTCGGGCTGGACTGTTCCCATGAGGCACAGGGTCAGACTGATTTGCATATGGCCATGTCTGAACTGGGGTGGTGGAGTGAGCTAAAGACCGATGGATTAAACCCAGATCAGTTGACTGGGGGTGAGTGTTTTATTTGCTCTAACGCTCCGTCCATCATCCCCTTTGGTATCGCTTTGTTCGCCCTAAGTTGGCAGGGTATGCCCAAACGTGGGTCCCTTGCTCACTTTGCCACTGGATTCAAGATAGCCTGGCTGATGAGGGTTTTGAACCCGAAACCGGTCCCAGGATGCTTGTTTCCGGTCCAGGAAGACATGGCTTGGCAGTTCGGGCTGGACTGTTCCCATGAGGCACAGGGTCAGACTGATTTGCATATGGCCATGTCTGAACTGGGGTGGTGGCGTGAGCTAAAGAATGATGGATTAAACCCAGATCAGTTGACTGGGGGTGAGTGTTTGATTTGCTCTAACGCTCCGTCCATCATCCCCTTTGGTATCGCTTTGTTCGCCCTAAGTTGGCAGGGTATGCCCAGACGTGGGTCCCTTGCTCACTTTGCCACTGGATTCAAGATAGCCTGGCTGATGAGGGTTTTGAACCCGAAACCGGTCCCAGGATGCTTGTTTCCGGTCCAGGGAAGACATGGCTTGGCAGTTCCGGCTGGACTGTTCCCATGAGGCACAGGGTCAGACTGATTTGCATATGGCCATGTCTGAACTGGGGTGGTGGAGTGAGCTAAAGAATGATGGATTAAACCCAGATCAGTTGACTGGGGGTGAGTGTTTGATTTGCTCTAACGCTCCGTCCATCATCCCCTTTGGTATCGCTTTGTTCGCCCTAAGTTGGCAGGGTATGCCCAGACGTGGGTCCCTTGCTCACTTTGCCACTGGATTCAAGATAGCCTGGCTGATGAGGGTTTTGAACCCGAAACCGGTCCCAGGATGCTTGTTTCCGGTCCAGGGAAGACATGGCTTGGCAGTTCGGGCTGGACTGTTCCCATGAGGCACAGGGTCAGACTGATTTGCATATGGCCATGTCTGAACTGGGGTGGTGGAGTGATCTAAAGAATGATGGATTAAACCCAGATCAGTTGACTGGGGGTGAGTGTTTGATTTGCTCTAACGCTCCGTCCATCATCCCCTTTGGTATCGCTTTGTTCGCCCTAAGTTGGCAGGGTATGCCCAGACGTGGGTCCCTTGCTCACTTTGCCACTGGATTCAAGATAGCCTGGCTGATGAGGGTTTTGAACCCGAAACCGGTCCCAGGATGCTTGTTTCCGGTCCAGGGAAGACATGGCTTGGCAGTTGGGGCTGGACTGTTCCCATGAGGCACAGGGTCAGACTGATTTGCATATGGCCATGTCTGAACTGGGGTGGTGGAGTGAGCTAAAGAATGATGGATTAAACCCAGATCAGTTGACTGGGGGTGAGTGTTTGATTTGCTCTAACGCTCCGTCCATCATCCCCTTTGGTATCGCTTTGTTCGCCCTAAGTTGGCAGGGTATGCCCAGACGTGGGTCCCTTGCTCACTTTGCCACTGGATTCAAGATAGCCTGGCTGATGAGGGTTTTGAACCCGAAACCGGTCCCAGGATGCTTGTTTCCGGTCCAGGGAAGACATGGCTTGGCAGTTCGGGCTGGACTGTTCCCATGAGGCACAGGGTCAGACTGATTTGCATATGGCCATGTCTGAACTGGGGTGGTGGAGTGAGCTAAAGAATGATGGATTAAACCCAGATCAGTTGACTGGGGGTGAGTGTTTGATTTGCTCTAACGCTCCGTCCATCATCCCCTTTGGTATCGCTTTGTTCGCCCTAAGTTGGCAGGGTATGCCCAGACGTGGGTCCCTTGCTCACTTTGCCACTGGATTCAAGATAGCCTGGCTGATGAGGGTTTTGAACCCGAAACCGGTCCCAGGATGCTTGTTTCCGGTCCAGGGAAGACATGGCTTGGCAGTTCGGGCTGGACTGTTCCCATGAGGCACAGGGTCAGACTGATTTGCATATGGCCATGTCTGAACTGGGGTGGTGGAGTGAGCTAAAGAATGATGGATTAAACCCAGATCAGTTGACTGGGGGTGAGTGTTTGATTTGCTCTAACGCTCCGTCCATCATCCCCTTTGGTATCGCTTTGTTCGCCCTAAGTTGGCAGGGTATGCCCAGACGTGGGTCCCTTGCTCACTTTGCCAATGGATTCAAGATAGCCTGGCTGATGAGGGTTTTGAACCCGAAACCGGTCCCAGGATGCTTGTTTCCGGTCCAGGGAAGACATGGCTTGGCAGTTCGGGCTGGACTGTTCCCATGAGGCACAGGGTCAGACTGATTTGCATATGGCCATGTCTGAACTGGGGTGGTGGAGTGAGCTAAAGAATGATGGATTAAACCCAGATCAGTTGACTGGGGGTGAGTGTTTGATTTGCTCTAACGCTCCGTCCATCATCCCCTTTGGTATCGCTTTGTTCGCCCTAAGTTGGCAGGGTATGCCCAGACGTGGGTCCCTTGCTCACTTTGCCACTGGATTCAAGATAGCCTGGCTGATGAGGGTTTTGAACCCGAAACCGGTCCCAGGATGCTTGTTTCCGGTCCAGGGAAGACATGGCTTGGCAGTTCGGGCTGGACTGTTCCCATGAGGCACAGGGTCAGACTGATTTGCATATGGCCATGTCTGAACTGGGGTGGTGGAGTGAGCTAAAGAATGATGGATTAAACCCAGATCAGTTGACTGAGGGTGAGTGTTTGATTTGCTCTAACGCTCCGTCCATGATCCCCTTTGGTATCGCTTTGTTCGCCCTAAGTTGGCAGGGTATGCCCAGACGTGGGTCCCTTGCTCACTTTGCCACTGGATTCAAGATAGCCTGGCTGATGAGGGTTTTGAACCCGAAACCGGTCCCAGGATGCTTGTTTCCGGTCCAGGGAAGACATGGCTTGGCAGTTCGGGCTGGACTGTTCCCATGAGGCACAGGGTCAGACTGATTTGCATATGGCCATGTCTGAACTGGGGTGGTGGAGTGAGCTAAAGAATGATGGATTAAACCCAGATCAGTTGACTGGGGGTGAGTGTTTGATTTGCTCTAACGCTCCGTCCATCATCCCCTTTGGTATCGCCCCCCCCCCACTGGTGGAAGGGCTGCAGTTGACAAAGCATTGCCTTCTCATACAGAACCAGATCTAAGTACAATGTGGTAGCAGTATTAATAGAGCTCAGTCCCTCCTTGCCAGATTTAATTATTTTCAAAGCACTCTTCGGGTTGTTTACCAGACCATGACAGTTTTATTAAATGCACTATGATGGATTCAGATAACGCTCAAGTTGATCAGGCACTTTCTGAATACCAGCAATTCTGCAATGTCTATAAAGAGTTACTGTTAGACCTAGCATTGCATCTTTTGGCATGGTTTCCCCTGTCTTTTTGCTTCTGGCCTCCTGTGTTTTTAACTCTGTGCTGGACTTTATTTTGCTGGTGTTTGGACTCTGGGCACTTTACCACTGCTAAAGTGCATGTGCTCTGTGTATAAACTGGAATGGCATTTGGTTTCTCCATGATTGGCATATTTGATTTACTAATAAGTCCCTAATACAGGGCACTACATGTGCCAAGGGCCTGCAAATCAAATGTTACGAGTGGGCCTGCAGCACTATTGTGCCACCCACATGACTAGCCCTTCAAAGGTGTCTCAGGCCTGCCACTGCAGAGCCTGTGTGCACAGTTTTTAACTGCCATGCCGACCTGGCAAGTACACCTACTTGCCAGGACCAAACCTTCCCTTTTACTACATTTAAGGCACCTCTAAGGTAGGCCCTAGGTAGCCCTAGGGGCTAGGTGCTGTGTATTTAAAAGGTGGGACATGTGTTTTTAAGTTTTATGTGTCCTGGTAGTGAAAAGCCGCTAGATTACCTTTTCACTACAGCAAGGCCTATCTCTCCCATAGGTTAGCATTGGAGCTGTCCTGTAGCATTTTACCGGGGTATCTTCCAATTTAAAGCTGATAAAAAATTGTTGCCCAGACGTGGGTCCCGTGCTCTCCAAGCCACTGGAATCAAGCTATCCTGGCTGATGAGGGCTGAAAGCCCGAAACCGGTCCTAGGAAGCTTGTTTCCAGTCCAGGGAGGACCTGGCCTGGCAGTTCGGGCTGGACTGTTCCCATTGGGCGCAGGGTCAAGACTGATTTGCATATGGCTGGGTCCAAACTGGAATGGCATGGTGAGCAAAAAAAGATGGATTTAGGCCCAGATCTCTGTACTGGGGTGAATGTACGACATTGTTCTGCATTCTGTCCATCAACTGTTCTTTTTGCATTTGTCACCCCGAGTGGGACGGGTATGCCCAGACGTGGGTCCCGTGCTCTCCATGCCACTGGAATCAAGCTATCCTGGCTGATGAGGGCTGAAAGCCTGAAACCGGTCCTAGGATGCTTGTTTCTAGTCCAGGGAGGACCTGGCCTGGCAGTTTGGGCTGGACTGTTCCCATTGGGCGCAGGGACCGACTGATTTGCATTTGGCTGGGTCCAAACTGGAATGGTATGGTGAGCAAAAGAACGATGGATTTAGGCCCAGATTTCTGTACTGGGGTGAATGTATGACATTGTTCTGCATTCTGTCCATCAATTGTTCTTTTTACTTTAACCATGCAGTGCCTCTGTCTGTCCCTAGAATACACGTCTGAGTTGTATGACAGTTGGGCTTTGTGAATTCACTGTAGGCAGTCACATACAAAGGGAGCTGAGGTGTGCCCTACCTATCCCGATAATCCATCACAAAGCTGATGGTCTTCCTGAACTAGAGTGGTGGGAGGAGTTGACACTTGCACCTGAGTTGAAATGTGCCGATCCCCACACAAAGAACTGCATTCCCCCTGTAGTGTATCTGGAGCCAGGGCCAGGAAGGGCAGTGCCTTGTGTACTACAAATAACTTTCTTTGAAGTTTCCCTACTTCAAAGGCCAAAATGGGTATAAGTACTGGACCTCTGACACCATAATAGCAGAAACCCTTCTGGACTGAGGACCTTCTGCCAGGAAGAAGAGCTGTTGGACTGCCAGGAGGGACTGACACTTTGCTGCTTGCTTTGCTGTGTTGGCCTGCTGTCTGCTTCTTCTTGCCTGTGAGTGAAAGGACTGAGCTTTGTTCTCTACATCCTGCTTTCTAAAGTTTCTCCAAGTGTTGAGTTGAGCTTGCCTCATGTTGGAAGTCTCTGGGCCATCAAAGACTTCACCTACGTCTTGCTACCAGCACCTGGGCCTTTCTGCTGTGAGTTAGGACCTGCCAAGTGGTGCCAAACCCAGTCCTGGACCCTCAGAGTTGATCCTGGTGCTGCAACCAAGAAATCTACGTATCAAAGCCAAACGTCACTTTGGAAACGGTGCATACCTGCAAAATCAATACATCCCCGCTGTCTGCACCTAAGTCATGGTCACCGCTCGCTGAGTGTGCAACGCAATGACTGCGACTTACAACGCAAGCCCCGACGGTGCTGCAGCACCTCCGTAGTGCCACCACTGCATTAGTCTCGAGCACCGCTTCACTAAGTCTGTGATGCACTGCTCCAACTCTGACACAGCGCCTGTGGCCTAGTGCTTCGACATCGAAAACGTGGAATCAACGCACCGGGCTGTGACACTGATGCAACATCAAATAAATTCACACTTCAGTACGTCCGGTGAAATGTGGTTCATAGCGCTAGAGGCTAGTATCCTGCCCATAGATATGCCCTTTCAGAACTAGTGAGTTGGTGTGTGAAGTGCTGACGTTGTTTCTCTGGGAGGAATCAGAGGAGCAGAGGTGTTTTAGATGAGCGATGGAAATAGAGTCAGTGAGAGACAGAGTGCATTCAGAAATTATAGTGTTGTGTAGGTTAAAACTACATCCAGAGGGCCAAAATCTTTTCATTCAGTAGGTCCAGAGGAGTAGGCTTAAAAAGAGGACTGGGGTTTTTTAACAAATATTCCCCTCTTGGTGGTCGTGGTCAACATGTTTCTGCCCATCAGTGGACCCCAGAAGGGGTTCCAAGGCATTCATCAGGACCTTGCATGGTTAAGTCACTCTATTAAATGTGCTCATATGAAGCCAAAACTCAAAAGATAATTATTCTTTATCCTGGCCCATCAATGATCGAGAAAGCCAGGTCGGTGGCCCGAATATGTGGAGGGTCCACCGTCGTTCTAAGAAAATATAAAAAAGGAGAGAAGACAACAAATAAACAAATAACATTTCATTCTCACACCATATGTGTTCAATTAAGAAAGGGTGCACAATTATATATGCAGTTATTCAAATTTTTAAATTTTTGTCAGTTCCATTTGTCCAAGACTACAAGGTGTGTAATCCAACATACATCTATTTGAAAAATGCTGATTTAACCTCACAGGCATTTCCTATGCTGTGTGATGGATACCTTGCCTCCTCAAGGAGTCAGTCGTATCCACCCTCAAGCCACTAGTTACATCCAGGAGTGCCCCACTGAAAAGGAAATCATAAACAATAGGACCTGGCTGGTTCTCTGTTTGGTCACTCATGGTATTGGCAGCATACATATAACCAGTCCGTAAACCACCTGGTGTCTATCAGCATAATAATCATGTGCTCAAATCGTGTCTAAAAAATAACTCTGTGGCCCTAGCAACGAGGGTAAAAAAACGCTCTGCTAACTGTCCATTATAGTGACAATGCAACAGCGAAATAGGGCGCTATCCTTGCCTACTCCAAAATACATATAGTCTCATATACGTGTCCCCTGGGTGGACTCTCATTCTGGCATGGATAATTACAGTCAGAAGCGGCGTCCTGCAACAGCCAAATAGGGCGCTATCCTTGCCTACTCCAAAATACACATAGGGGCATATTCCCAAGAATGTTTGATAACCACCGCAAATTTAGCTTAACGCAACTTTGCATATTGCAGTCCATCGCGGGAAAACAACGCCGTGTTAATGTAGCATTCACAACCTGGCGGCACCATGCGATAGTCCCACGATAACGCGTCAAATGTCCGCGTTAAAATCAACGCGACGCCGCAAACATGCGAAACACTAACGCAAATAAAGTCGCGATGAGGCCAACCGCGATAAAAAAATCAGCGATAACCAGCGACAGGGCTACAATACCCATGCGTCATGAGGGAAAATGCACAATAAAAGCAGAACAACAAAAAAAATAAAAATAAACTGCGTAGCAACATGGATGCACCCGGAACCAGTGCCCAGGTCAACGCGAACCCCACAAGCCCCACAGACCACCATCAAGGAACCTCGGGGTCGGGATAGGCCAAGGAGAAGAGGAAGAGGAAGACGGGGCACAGTCCGCATGACAACCTGATCGTCCCACGGAGGTGACAGAGCACGAACAACAACTGTCCGTCACCTCCACCGTGTCATTGGCAACACAGACGGACAAATGGCATTCCATTGTGAATGCAGTCGGAGCGTCGATGAGGCCAAGATGCGCTGGCACGATGTGAAAAGCCAAACCAAGCAGAAACCCGCTGCCAACAGGAAGGCAGCAACGGCGAATGGAGGTGGGAGCCCAGCGCCACAGGAGGAGCTGGAGCAAATGGCGGCCACAGTCATCAGTGCGGAGACGGTGCAAGGAGTCAGGAGTCCTGATACAGCACAACATGACCGGACACAACATTAACAGGGTGAGTAACGAACAGGGACTGGGGGGATGGGCACAATGGCACACATGCACAATGACGTGTAGCACACTGCACACCCACAACGACCCTGGGTCATGTCCCTGATCCCCGTGGCACACTGCAGCACACATACAAACATCAAGTAGGCCCCCGTCCACCATGTGCCCAAAGCGGTCACACCTCACACATCACCAAGTCCATGACACACACATGCACCCGTGCGAAAGACAGCAAAGATGCGTATGTGAGAGCCACACTGACAATGCAAGTGACACCACATGACGAGCAGCATGGCCGGAGTACAATCACCATGACATTGTGCATGCCACGAGACTGAGGTGGCTGAGTGTGGACCACATCTGGAAAGGAGCAGGTCACACTCTGACACATCCACCTGCACAAACAACCACTGACGGCAACAAGACATCTGCAGACAAACAATGCACAAGAGTACAAAAACCGTCCAAGAGTACAAATGACCCAAGTCCCCAACATCACAGCACCTTAAAAGCCCAAAAGTCAAAGGCACACCGCCTCCAAGGGATAAGGGGCAGCAAAATCACAGCTGCAGGTGCGACCCTCCCAAAATGCAGCACACACACATAGCAATGCCAGCACATCCACATGGACGACAATGTGGTACACAGTGCAACACTTACACTGCAGAACAGAGGAAACAACTGGGTCCGCCTGTGCGTAGGAAATGGCCAATCACATCTGACCTAGCAGGGAACTGTGAGATGCAAATGGACGTGTACAACCACCCCCACGTCATGTAGTCCAAATGTCCACTGTCCCGCATCAGACAGTCCGCCCCTCTCAAACAGTCACAATGTACATTGACATGCAGTCTGTATGCAAACCTGAATAATGCGTGAGTACATGCCAACACAATGTCAACAAGCATCTCCCCTTCACATTGCAGAGGGACAAACAACACCTCCAGCAGAGCATACCAGACAACTCCACAGTGATTCTGAAGAGGACCTCCACACTTCCGACACCGACGCCCTACAACAGTACATGGACATCTTTGGGCAATCGACCCCCAGGAGCAGGGCAGCCCAGCTGCATCGAGGATACCCCACCCCATGCACAGACAACACAGCTGGACGCACGCACCACCACGGCTGGCTCCCAGCAGCGCGCCCAAGCACACATTGCATTCCAAGGCCAGGTGTCAGACTGCCAGAAGGGGGTGTCCGAACAGGTGCGGGTGGGCTCCCACCTCATGGAAGCCGAACTAGATCACATACATGGGTGTCTAAGTCCCATCATGGACCACCTACACTCCCCAAAGGAGACCCACACTGCGACAGAGACACCCGCATCTACACATTTCCATGACTGACCACGGGATAATCATCCACACCCCCACGCTGGACTGGCGCACGCCAGCCCAGTCCACTCCTCTTACGTATTGAGTGGGGGACGACAAAGCTACATGTGCAATGTCAGACACTCTGGCTGCGGTGACATGGCTGCGACCTCTGCACACAGCATGATGTGATTTGTGGGGCCTTGGCCCGAATGCATACATCATGAGCACACGCACACAATCATAGAGCTCTTGAACTGGCCACGGGCACGTGCGCCCGACAGCTTTATTGGCATGGTCACATGCACAGTGACGCATGTGCTGGATGTGTGTGGGGTGAGTGTCAGCCAGCCCTCAGGGAGTCGTTGGTGCTGGCAACAACTTGAACAGTGATCACAATTGAAGCAGAAACATAATAAACCAGCATAACAGAAACAACTGTGAAGCATCATGATGGTAGCCGGAGAGAGTACAGTGTTCACCCAACATGCAAGCAGAATGGTCCTTGATTCGTTGTGCACTGAGTAAGTGGCACCTGTAGGGCTGAGCAGGGTATCAAGCTGATGATGGCACCCACGACAGGTGTGAGCAACCCTGACAGTCTGGCAGTTACACACTTATGACTCTGGCACCTGTCGTCTGGAGTTGGTCCTGGCGGTGGTGGCGTGTGCATCCTGCGGTGATGCCACATCCGGGCAGGCCCGGACTCGATCTGATGTGTGAGCCCAGGTGGACCGCAGTTGAGGCTGGAGGCAGCGGACAGCGCAGGGCCACAGAGACATGGCGTTGAGGCCCCCCAGGCCATCGGAACCGAGGTCATCCGACATGCCCTCAGGTTGGGGCCATGATTTGAGCAGCACAGAGTTAGTGGCCCCGGTTGCACTGCGGCGGGCACAGCCACACCGCCACGGGACGGTGACTTGCGGTGCAGTGAGATAGTGCCACGCTAGGGGAGCGGGTCCTCGTCGATGTTGAAGGTGAATGTCGTGGAGGTTTGTGGGGGACAGTGGAAGGGCTCCACCAGGGCATGATGCAGAGGGCAGTAGCCGGCCGGAAGCGGCAAATGGAGGAGTGGAATGCTACAGCCTCGTCTTGGCAACATAGTCAGTATCACCAACACGATGATGAAGACAACCCCCAAACCATGGACTCAGTAACCAACAGATCTCAAGAAGTAAGTGTCCATGGATGTCGGGGAACAGACTTAGTGGCACCGGAGCTGTGAGGGGATGCAGTCTGCGACGTGGCCAGTACAATGTTATCAGCTCGGCCAAAAATGATTCATGACAGAGTTCCCAATGTGTGGCCTACTCGACCGCTGTGTGGTCCGGAGGCAGCGGGCAGCGCGGGCCAACCGCTGTTCAGCAAGCTCCTCCTGGAACACTAACACACAGCGTTGAAATGGCATGTGGTGATGACTCGTGGTTGACCGAGGCAGTAGCGACAGAGCTGAGCGGGTGTTTGGCCAGCGACGATGCCGTGTCCTGCCTGGTACAGACTGGATTGGATTTGTGTGAGGCCTGCAGGCCCGCAGTGTAGTCCGAAGGCGTAGTCTCCAAGGGCCCACAGACACGTGTGGCTGGGATGCCATGCACATACTTCCTGTCACCACATAGAAGGGAGTATAGTCAGTTAAACTCGGCATTTGCGTGTGTACTCGGCCATTGCCAAATCAAGACTCAGTCCCACATGTGTGACCTACTTGACCACAGTGTAGGCCCAGGGCAGCGGTCAGTAGGGGCACACATCCATGGGTCGTTGGCCCGCGATGCACAGAGTTAGTGACACCAGGGCAGTTGTCGTCAGTGTCCGGACACCTCCGTGAAGATGGTCCTTTTCTCCTCCGGACTGAACCGCGTCTTCCTCTTACTCGTCTCCTTGCGTACAATGATATGGACTCCGCCATGCAGATATCACGACTCAGTTCCACATGTGTGACCTACTTGAGCGTAGCGTAGGCCGGAGGCAGCGGTGCAGTACGTAAAAGGTAAAGGGGTGAAGCGGGCCTGTGTCGCGGGGGCCGTGATGGTGTGAGGAGGCTGCCAAGGACGCGGGGTTATGGCTTGGAGTTTGCGCCGGCACGTGGTGGGCCCTCTTCGACACACGCCGGTGTTGGCAGGTGAGCTGTGAGGCCTGTATTTGCAGAGGCGGGCATGACAGGTTGGTAGTCCAGCGGCCCGTGGTGCTGGAGGCGCATAGGTTCGCAGGCCACAGCGCTCACGGCGAGGGCGTCGGCCTCGTGGCGGGCTAGGAGGCGCCGCACTGGCAGGCACGTTTGCCATTCTGGAAGAGGACCACGCCCAGGGCTACGTGCTTTTTATTCACACCCCTACGCTGGCCTTGCGTACGCCGGGCCAGGCCACTACGCACACGCTTGCAGGGGGGGACGTCACAAGCTACATTTCCGCGTTCTTCCCCACTGGCTGTGGTGACATGGTTGCGTCCACTGTCCACTGCACTCCACACATCAGCAGTGCATGTGGGCATGGATATGTCTGTGGTCTGCATACTGCTATCTCTCCAGGACATCTCCGCCACAGTTGGCATTGTGTACATTCTCATTCATGGGTCACTTGCCTCCTTTGCACATACCTGGTTCCCACCTCTCCCCACATTCAACTATTGTGTGGCTGCGGTGCCATGCCATTGATGGTTCGTGTACATGGCTGAGCAAGGTTGCCACAGTGAGTTGTGCTGTCGTGTCTGGTGGGTGGGCATGTTGTCTGGCATGTTGTATGTGATTTTGTGACGTGCGCATTGCCAGTGTTGTGAGTTGCATGATTGTGGAGCTGAGGTGTGTGCTGTTTTTATTTGGTACTTACCTACATGCAGTGCATTTCCATGGGTGCCATCCTGGTAACGCTGGTTTATGATGGACTGTCGGGGGATGCTGGAATCATGCACACTGGCTGGGTAGTTGGCTGCAACCTTGGTGTAGGCTCCCCGCTGGTCCACTATTGCCTGCACATTGATGGGATGCGTGTGCTTTCTGTTGCGGTAATTGTGTGTTTTTTCTGCAGGGGGCACTAGTTGCACATGTGTGCTGTGGATTGCCCCCAACAGGTGCAGGACTCCTGCTATGGCGTGTAGTCCTTGCTTGGTCTCCAGCTGTTCCTGCACATTGTGGGGGACATTTAGGTACTAGGGTACCTGGCTGGTGATGGCATCCAGGACAGGTGTGGGGGACTTGGATGAGGCTGGCTGTGTGTCTTCTCCGACTCTGGCGGATGTTGTCTGGGGGGTACGGGAGGCCAACTTGTGCAGCACAGCCAGTAGCTTTGTCTGCGGAGGGATGTTGGTTGTCCGCTGTGTTGGTACAGTCAGCCTGTGGGCAATGGTGACCCGGATGCGGTGGATGGTTGTCCTTTTGAGCCTGTAGTGGGCATTGACATTGTTTGGTGTTAGGTCTGTTGGGCTGGTGCATTTCCTGGGGGCCGCTGTCTTTGTCTGCGCTGCCTCTGTGGTGGCCCAGGGGGGTTGGGGGGGGGCTGGGGCCCTGGGGGGGGCGGGGGGTGTTGTTGCCTTCTAGAGGGATCCGGGATGCATGTTGAGTAGCTCCATGGCATCTGTTGTTCTTCATGTGTGGGTGTGGACTGGTCTCCCTTTGATGGTGCAGGTTGTCGTCCGACTTTACACCAGGTCAGAGCAGGTGTTAGGTTCCTGCTGCTAACGCGCCTCATCGCCTGTTTTGTGGTCTTATCGCTGATCGGGCTGGTCGTTGAGAATGTTGTGGTGTGCTGTTGTCGGCGATTTTTGCTCGGGAACGCCTACTCTGCATCTCATTAGCGATAGTTGAGGGGTCATCTGTGGCGATGTTTTTGCGGATGCTATCGTGGGTAAAATGGTGTTATGGGCTGTTAACACCAGCTTGTGAGTGGTGCGATGAATTTATCGCCACTTTGGCTGCGATGAAGTGCCGCTAACTACGCGATGTGTCCTTGAGAATATGCCCCATAGTCTCATATGTGTGTCCCTTGGGTGGACTCTTATTGTGGCATGGATAATTGCAGTCAGAAGCGGTATCCTGCCTCACTGCAGAGATAACGTGAAAAAGGAGATAAGGCTATAGCCTGTATATCCAGATTTTTTAGAAAGGTGTTTCTTAGAAGAAGCAGGTAGTGTCCCTGATAAATAACAGGAGACAAACATACAGCGTGTCTCTCAGTCAGGTCGTGAGGTATCTACTAAGGGAATAACAAGTGGTGCAATAGAAATCCCCTGGGACTGATAAAACGTCCCGTGTAAATAAGCTAAGCCGCGGTGGCTCCTGTGGTTACCCCCTGCTAGCAGGTGAAGCATGAGTGGGTCTCAACCACTTATTTGCACGTTATACTGTGTCTTGCATGTCTCGAAACACCTTTCTCAATCTTTGATGGGCCAGTATAAAGAATAATTATCTTTTGAGTTTTGGCTTCATATGAGCACATTTAATAGAGTGACTTAACCATGCAAGGTCCTGATGAATGCCCTGAAACCCCTTCTGTGGACCACTGATGGGCAGAAACATGTTGACCACGACCACCAAGAGGGGAATATTTGTTAAAAAACCCCAGTCCTCTTTTTAACCCTACTCCTCTGGACCTACTGAATAAAAAGATTTTGGCCCTCTGGATGTAGTTTTAACCTACACAACAAATTATAATTTCTGAATGCACTCTGTCCCTCACTGACTCTATTTCCATCGCTCATCTAAAACACCTCTGCTCCTCCCATTTTGGGAGTTTTAGCCCACACCACGGATCTCGCAGTCCGGGTGTGAGGAGGGGACCCAATGATGAAGTATGTCACCCTTGGGTGAGTGAGGGTTCACGTCCTTAAAAAGGACTCCTCCCAGAGAAACAATGTCACCACTTCACACACCAACTCACTAGTTCTGGAAGGGCATATCTATAGGCAGGATACTAGCCTCTAGCCCTATGAACCTCATTTCACCGTACGTACTTAAGTGTGAATTTATTTAATGGTGGGATCAGTGTGTAACCGGCTAGGCCGATCCCGTGATCCCCAGTGTGAATACTACTGATGCAAGATCGACACCACATTGCTTTCAGGACCTGAGGTCTTGCACTTCAACCGATGCATCACCTCCCCTGCCCCCGCATCATCCCCGGGCATTAGCGGCTCAATGACCCTGCACCATCTCCAGGAACCAAGGCATCACTTTGCTACAGTAAGGCCTCACCTCCTTTGCACAACGCGTCGTCCCCGGGTGCCAATGTGCCAATGACCTGCATAGCAGTAAGGAACCAACGCATCACCTGCCTTCGCAATACCTCACCTCCACTGCGCATCGCACCATCTTTGACTTTGTGACTCATCCAAGTGACTGTACTGGGGACCATGCGACTCCTATAGCCGGCCCACACTCCATCTCGGTCAGACTGAACTTGTGGATTTGTCTCAATCAAGCATGACCAAATAGCCCCAGTTGGAGCTATTGTTTTCTAAGCGCTATAATGGCATTTAATATTGAAGGATTCATATCTTGACTTGTGTATGTTGGATTTTTGTCGTTCTGGTCTTGTTTTACTCAAATAAATATTGGCTATGTTTCTAAACTGGTGTAGAGAAATTTTGTGGTGTTTTCACTGTGTTACTGTGTGTGTGTGCACAAATACTTTACACATTGGCTCTTTAGTTTAGCTTGACTGCTCTGTGCCAAGCAACCCGAGGTTTAGCACAGGTAAACCTAGTGTTTAATACACTTACCCTGACTAGAGTGTGGGTCTCTACTTGGACAGGGTTCAAACCACTACCAATTAGAGACCCCATTTCTATCAGTTACCAATTGCTCATGCACTCACTTCAGTCTATAGTATACTTTCGGACCCGCAGACACCCAAACCACCCATGCACCCAACTTCACCAAAGTATTTTACATAATATGCATCCCCTCCTACCTACCCGACTGTGGCAGTGCTGTATGCAAAACAGATTTTTGCGCACTCAGACGCTGCACTACTTTAGTAAGTCAATGGGTTATCATGGAGCATTAAAGTATCTCAACTTGCAAGACTGTGCAAAAATGTCTGCACTACAGTACACCACAACCTGCCCACGATAGCTGGAATATTTAGCAACTGCAACTATACATGTGCTGATAATTTTAAATAAAACCATTTTATTGCAAGGACACGTTAAGAAAAGCAGTCCAGCCACAGCATTGCCCTCCCTGCTTGCACACAGAGTGCAGAGAACGTTAAAGGTACAATAAGAGTTTGGTCTGAAAAAGGTGTACTGTCACATTAATCCTTATTTTGCTGACACACATGAGCTGCACTATGGGGGATTAAATTTTGGCATTGAAATGTTCCTGTTCTAGAACAGCAGCAGAGCAGAAGCAGCACTGTGGCTGTCCCTTTTTCTCATCCTTCCACCACAATCGTGCCCCAATCCTTTAGAGCTGTTCATGTTTCTCTCTGTTTAAATATATGTCACACGTGTTGACAGTGACCCCAGTGTACAAGCTGCAGCCCAAGGGCCTCATTTGGGGGTTTGTAGATGTGGAGCATCTGCAAACACTCAGAAGAGATGGGTACCAGAGGGATTCTGACAGCAAATCCACTGCACTCTCTCCAATCGGAAACCATTGCCTTGATGGCCAGTCCATCAGTGGACCACCAGGTCACTTTGATAGTTGTGCTGCCCTGTGGAGGGAAGGAAGATCAACATCGTGTTTCCCTACCCAGGACTGCAATTCAGACAGGAAAATCAACATTTTTTGCTGTAAAAATAAAAAAGGATATTCTTAAAAAACAGTGGTTCTCATTGGAATCATAATATCTAAGAATGAATACAATATCGAAACCAACAATAGCTGTAAACAATAACTATGTTCACGGAATTAATCCCAGGACACAGTGCAATTCATCCTTTTCTTTGTGTAATCATGTATTCTGTTCGAATATGCTATAAAATATCACAAAACTAATGACTTTGAGGGGTTGCCATATTTTTACCAGTACTTGTACTGAACTTGTTAAGAGCCATTGTTGCTCCTGGGATTAATTAGCTTTAGGTAGATTTAGCTGGAACCAAACCCAGCAATCCTCTCAGTTACTCTAACTCACCATGAGTTTTGTTCAGAAGTGGGTGAGACCGCTCGCAGAAAAGGGACGGAAATGAAAGCATAGACCAGACTTTTATAGCAGGGGCAGGTCTCCATGAGAGGCTCTGTGCAGCTTCTTAGTCTTGTCTTATACTGATCGGCTAGGATGGACCATTCCTTATCAACATGTTTTCACATGGATACGAAGCTTCTCAAAGAACCAAATTAAAGTAGCCCATCAGAGTAAATGCAAGACGCTGCCTAGTGGTCAGGGGAATGAATTTATTTTCTTAAGATACGCTCAGATCTGAAGGTAGATGGCGTCTGTAACTGACTGTACTGAGAGGCAATAGGGCGGCCATTACTGTCTCGAGTGTTTCCTGAAGTCCAGGCAGCTGTACTTCTGCTGTGTACTGCTGTATCCCGCTCCCACTTGTATCCCAGAAGGACTCTCTAGGGCTTGTGTTGAGATCTCGACAAGCTCTCAAGTGCCTCCCACATTGTTTCTTTTGTTTCTGCGCCCGCTTGCTTCTCCTGCAGAGCGTGCATACTGATGCCGCTTTTGTTGCATGCAGTGATTGTGCTTCATGCTGCATGTTTTTCTTTCTGCTGCCTCTCATTTGAGATGCTCTCCACCGTTTCATGTGCTGTAAAAGGACCTGTCTTCATTGGAATATTTTGTGTTGAGGGTTTTCTCACAGCATAGTCGCAGCCCCAGAGAGCTCTTCTGAGGTTTGCGTGGGCAGTGCTCGCATTGACAGTGGATGTGAGGTGTGGTTCAGCTCTCCACTTGATCGACTGTCTTCTGGCCCTCAATACAAGTATCCGAGGTCCACAGCTGCAGCGGTACATTGAATCCTCCCAGGACTAGGCAAGTCACTCTAGCAGACTCAGGAGATGCCAATGATTATCTTTGTTGTGCAGTTTATCAGAGAGGCTGCCGCGTGCTTATTGCTCGAAAGGCAGAGCTGAGGTGCTGAGGCACTACCTTCTCCATAAATAAAATCTGAGCTTCACAGTTATGCAAATGTTCTACCCTATGGCACATTAGGTGGGAAAAGATCTGTCTGGAGTTGAACCCAGAGAAGACAAACCAAATGATTGAGCCTGGCGAGCGACTGAAGTCATAGCTGGTCGTAACTTAGGGAGCTTCAGGGAGTGCAGCCTTGTCTGAGAGCATGTTGAGGATTCCCTTGAAGGCTCTCTTACGATTGTAGTTGGTTCTTTAGATACAACATGATGTGCATGGTCTGTCGTATGTCATTTTCAGAACTAACACCAGCACGGTCAGGTCGACTTAATTGGAGAACCTCTTCAAACCTCATGCATGACAGCCATAATTTCCAACACAATCCATTCTAAACAACCCACACTCTGCCGACCAAACACAACAGACTAGCGTTTGACCCAACCACCCAGAAGTATGTAGATATCAACTCTATCGACCTTTAAACTCTCTGCTTTACAGCCACAAGTTTGTTACAATAGGGTTGTGGCACCCATCCAAACCTCAACTGAACACCAACACTTCATACACTGACCACACCAAAAACCCACAAACTATCAAATGTGTACAAACAATAAGGTATCCTCTTACCCAACCAACCAAAAACTCTTCTCTGGCCCTCATCATGAGTATAAAGTGCTATACAAATGTTACAAAACAATTGGGCGGAATGTCAATGTGTATTTACGTGTGAAGAAACTGCCACTGTTCTTGTGAAATCTTGCTCAAAAGACCTCCTTCTTGTACTTTGCAGGTCAACAGGGACTATACGAGACCAGCATTAGCACTGACGGTATACTAAGACGCTCCTCAGAAACTGAACAAAGAGGTTACACCAGTAGTTTAGGAATTATTGTATGGCATCTTATAGGAGGAGCAATGTATGACCCTACAGGAGCTGTAAGTGTGAGATTCCCCAGGAACTGTTGGCGAGAGCCCCTAGGATGGGCAATGTGCGAACACCTATTTCAAATTCAATGTAAAATCCTGTAGAAATTACTTTATGGGATCCTGCAGGGAGTGACATTTGTTTCTCTTCAGGAACTGCAGTGTAAAATCCAACAGAAAAGGTCCCTGCACGAAATGCAAGGTGAGATCCTGTGGGAACTGTACCACGAGACCCAGCAAGAGGGCCAAGTGAGATTGCACAGGAACTGCATTGTGAGACTGTGCAGGAAATGCTATGTCAGATTGCGCGGGAATTGCAATGGTGGATCATGAGTGCAATGCAACGTAGGAACACAGATTTCTCAGGAACAGCAGTGTGAGATTGCGATGTTAAATTAAGCAGGAACTGCAAGTTGAGACTCGACGGCAAGTCATTGGCCTCAGCATCAAAAGCAATGAGGGACAGTGCGGGGGGAGGGGGGAACGGGGGGGGGGGACGAAGGTGGAGGGAGCGGCATCTAATACTGGCCCGGAAAGGAGTGCAGCAGCTCCCAGCGTCGAGCCCTGCAGACAGAGGAGCGTTTACCCCACTGGGAAACCAGGGACCCTTTAAAAAGGTTAATCCCACTCCCAGTGCAACATTTTCCCATTCAAATTGAACGATTGGCGAAAAAATACCTGCTCGATATCTTGGAATACATTTGTAGGTAATGATTTCTCCTCGGGGAGGCGGGAGGGGGGGAGGCCTGCCATTTATTTGACTAACTTGTTTGACAGTCTCTCGATATTTTCTCCTATTGCGAAAATGTATTTGTTTTCTTCTTGCATTTAATTGTTTATTGATTTTGCAGGCTCGTGTTTAAGCTGTGTCCATTTAGATTTGATGAATAGCGTGAGGTGCATTGTGGGAAAGAGCCTGCTCTTTTATTTGGGTCTATATTTAGAAAATACAGCAAGGATGACAAACAGTAGTATGGCGAGGTCCCAGGGGCCCTGTTACCTCTAATACTTCATTAGGGCGCCTGTTTAACAGGTTAAACCGGGCCTGGAAGGGGAAGCTAAACCAGCCACGTGTTCAAACCATAACCGCACCAGAGTGTGCAAGTGTGGGTACGAGCAAACCTAGCTGGCGGTCTCCAGTGGGGACAGCAGGAGGGTCTTTCCGCAAAGAATATTTAATATAACATTGAACCAAACAACGGGTATTACTGCACAATTTTACAACCACTGTTGTTAAAAAGCCATAGAGTATTTACACGCTGTTCTGAAGACAAAATAATTGCAAAACATTCAGGTCTGCTGCGGTTTCCAGGAACAATATTTTTCTAAACCATATATGGCTTATAAAGAAATGTTGTGACAGATATAAACAAGCAATGAAAAGCCAATAGGTCTTAGCTCTCGAAGGCTGAGCTAGTGTCGTTGCCAATGCTTTTGTGAATGCCATGTGAACGCATGCGTGAAGGCGAGTGCGAGCGCGTGGTCGCCATTTTCTAAGAGGGATTTCTATTAAAGAAAAGCGTTCCAAGATGGCAAAGCGCAAGAGGGAATGGAAGGCACGGAGAAAATGGAGGAAAGATAACGAGTATGGAAAGGGAAGAGAGAGGGAGGGTTGGGGCGAGAATGGAAGGGACAGAGAGGAAGAAGTGTGGGGAAAAAAGAAAGAGACAGAATGGAGGAGAGAGTAAGAATGGAAAGGACAGAGATAGAACAGATGAGCGAGAGATAAAGAATGGAGTTGAGAGATACAAATGCAGGAGAGAGAGAATGGAGTGCAGAGACAGAATGAATGTGTGTGGTGGAGATTGGAGATTAGAGAAAGAGAGGAGAGAGGGAGTGAATGGAGGAGAGAGTGAGAGACAGAATGGGGGAAGAAAGGGAAAATAGAGGGGAGAGAGTAGAAGTGAGAGATACAAAGAGAATGGAAGGGAGTGTAAGAGAGAGAAGAGAGGGGAGATAAAGAAAATGAAGGAAGAGCGAGAGACAGGAATCAGGGGGAGAGATAATGAAGGAGAGAGCGAAGGTGGAGAGAGAGCGAGAGAGAGACAGACTAGTAGGGGGAGAGAGAGAAAGCGAGAGAGACAGAGAGAGAGAAAGAGACTGCAAGAGAGACAAGGATTGTTTGCAGGTCATAAAGGATTTAAACTGGACTTAGGCAAGCATGGACACAGAAGGGCCAGATTTCCTGACAGACACTACAGTGGGGTAAGATACAGGACTAGACCTCGGGGATCTACACACATCCATTTTTAGTGAGAACATTTGTCATGGTTTATCAGTGCCACAATGCCCTCTATCTCCTGCGACGTTGACCTGAGTCACAGCGCATCACTGGTTGACAGCAAGAGGGATCCTGGGCAGGTTCTTCCTTGAGGGGGATGGTGTCTCAGGCGGAGGTGTATTGGTGGGCCCAAAGACAGAAAAAGGTTGTATCAAACACTGGTATGCAGAGCCATGGCCGGCACGAACCTGGTTACTGATTGAAAACAGAGCAAAAAACTCAACTCAACCTGATGTTATGGGTCGGGGCCGGTGCATGTATGCAGGAGGTACAGCATGATTCTCCCTGAAACTCATAAAACCTACCACGGTCAACAATATAGCACAGGACAAGTCCTTTTTGGAAGCAGGTGCACTGCAACCAAAAAAGCAAAGCAGCACCTTGCAAAAGTAGTAACATGGTCTAAAGGTTCCACAAAACCATTCAGTATCTGGCCCTGCTCGATCACTTGGGGGGAGGCAGGATGAGACCAGCCTCTTGTCTCCTGGCTGCCTGGATGGCCCAGTCATCCCTACGATAGGATCCCCTTAAATGAAAAGACAGAAAGGAAATTAGTTGTGTAGCAGCCCATCCTGGGCAGGTCCTACAGGGCAGGGGTGCACTGGGACGATAAAGGAAGTCAGGATGATGCCTGGTTACAGGCAGAAGTCTTGCACAACTTCTCCTCCTTGCACAGCCCGACTGGCCGCTTGATAGTTGACAATATTTGAGCTCTACAGTTCCTTTTATTATAGTCCATTTCCAGACACCAAATGTGATTTAGAGTCTAAGGGCCTGATTCACAAAGGTAAATGTACACTTTTTGTAAGTTTACACTTTTTGTGTACTCACAAAACTGCATTTTAATAGTACGTTTACAAGTGCAGAGACTCCACAGTCAGGGTGGGGAACAGGCATATCTTTTCATGTGCGGATTTCTCCACCTCAACTGCGAAGTCTCCACATTCGTCAACTTACTATTAAATTGCAGTTTACCTTTGTGAATCAGGCCCTGAGTCTTTGAAGTTTATGTTGAGGGTCTGCTTCCTTTTGAAGTGCCCTCCTCTCTGTTCTCTCTTCCTACAGTAAGCATTCTGTCACAGCAGGAGTGACTCCAAATCTGATAGCTCCACCACACAGGCCATGAGAGTGACTAGAGGTTCACACCTGGATGTCAGACACAGTGATATGTCTATTAAAGTGTTCCCTCAGGACCTCAGACCCTTTATGATTCTCAAATCAGCCTCATCTCCTTCCTGAAATGTGCCCAGGCCCCTTCCCAGTGACCTCCCTCTGAACAGAGGAGCATCCTTTGAAGTGTATGAATAGCCAGGCTCTCCCTTCTTCCAGTGTGTCACACCCAGCTTACAGGAATGCAGCAATACACAAATCTCTCTGGGGGAATTTCTCTACTTCCTCTCCTCGTGTTCCTCCAGTCAACCCTGGGTCTCCCAAAATGGAATCCAGAGTATTCCCTGTACTGTCCCATTCACAGGCACACATACATCCAGCACATACACATGTGCTGCACAGCACTACATCCTTTATGTATTGTACCATTCACAGTCACACATGCACTCAGCACATGCAGTTAATATACTGCCCAGCACTGCATTATCCCTGTATTATACCATGCACAACATGCAGCCAGCACATGCATATACCACACACACTGAGCAGCACTACAGACCAAACCAATATAGGCCAAGGATGAGTTAAGCACACAGCAGCGGAACTTTAAATGAGAGAGCTTGTCGGCCTCATTCCAGTACCACAGGTAAAAAGACTGTTCACTCCTGATTACTACACATTATGCTGTCACCACCGTACTTGTGTTGCTTAACTCCTGGCAAAGGCAGTAGCCTTTCACCAGTATGAGGATAGCATTTTGGGCACCACTGACGGTGTAATATGACCCCAATCCATTAGACAGGCCTATATCACGGGGCACACACATGGTCCTTGTTCAGCAATGATAACAAAAATCAGCATTAGGGATCCAGACATCAGTACAGTTGGGGCACTCAGGGCAGGGGTACACGCTCATCACCATGCCAAGGACTTTTTCATCCCACAAGTATATCGAAAGGAAGAAGAGGAGTTGGAAGTGAACAAAATAAAAATCAAAGAAGACAAGAATGGTATCTTTATGTTTTTTTCGTTTCTTCCACTTTCTTTATATTGAAGAGGGAACGGGTAGGAAGAATTTTGATTGAACTGAAAGTGAAATTGGAGGAAAACTGTGGACTACTATTATTGTTTCCTTTGTTAAAGACTCTCCTGACTAAATGCAAATGTATGAAAAAGGCAAGATTACATAAAACAATAAATAAAAACCCAAGACAGTGTAACCCTAAGTCCTACGTTGCTTCTGCCCATTTGCACGTGGTGTTTGGAGTGGGATGAGTAGCCTTAGAGGATTGATCCCATAATATATCAGTTAGCAGAAAGGCAAAGGCAAGTCCAATTAGTATTAGAACAACACGTTCAAGCTGCAAAACAGGAAAAAGTGTCTTTCGAAAATGCTTTACTGATAAACTAGCACGGAATTTGAGCTCACAAGACAATGCCATTATGGGCTTAACTGATGCGGTTGCTAACCCATGAGTTAACCTAAATATTCCAGCATCCTCCATTTGGAAACCCATGCCAGGGCCAATGCCCCCTCCTTATTCACTAGTTCTGAAAAGGTAGATACAAATTCCACATGGCCAGTAGAAGGCTGCAGACAATACTTTGCACCTTGAATGGCAGGTGAATTTCAAGTGGTCTAGCCCTTCTGGAAGAATGTCTTATGAGGAGCTGAAACAAGCCATTTTCAACAACTTGGTTTGAGTGGAGAAATCTATAGGATTAAATTCAGAACAGAAAAATTGAGTCCCAATGAAAGCCAAACTTTCTATTTTAATTTAGACTTAAAGATCTGGGCAATGGATGGCTTCAATCTTCGAAAACTACAAAGGAAGCCCTGATGAATAAGATCTTCTTAGAAAAATATATTGCAGCCCTTCCCTTAAGTGCTAAGGGATGAGTGAGAGAACATCCTGAACAAACTTTGAATGATGCTGTTGACTTTGCTTGCTCTTAGTGTAGGGCTCAAGAATGGAAACTTACCTCTACTTGTAAGTCAACTACGTACTTTTCAAATGGCGAGTAAGAAATTGGCTCCTCATCCACGATAAGAGACTCGATCCAAAACAAGGCTCCCTTAAGATCATATTGAGAAATTTGGAGAAAAGAAGGTTCTACTCTGACCCCTTTCATACCTTTAAGACTACAATGTATTTGATTGTGGCAAGTTGAGCCACATTGCTTGAAGCTATTCACTGAGTTACATGTCAGTAGAATCAATAGAAATTGGCTTTGAAGGAGATATGGCACTGTTCATAGATGGAAAAACCATGGCATATCAATAGTCAGTAATGTTAAGCAGTGATCAGGAAAGGCTCTGACAGGCAGAGTTTGTGTACAAACTGTTGTCAAAAAAGAATACTGAGTAAACCCACCACTGAAGGAAAAGAACCCAAGAATGTGCAATATGCATATCATGGTATGGAAAGAGATGCCCAGCTTCAGTGGTTCCCTGACAAGCAGGAGAAGAAATCATTGAAACAAAGGTAGGTGTTATTCCAAAATTGCCTTGGGATTTAATATTTTGAATCAATTTCCCAGGTTCAGGAAATGCATAGAGACTTCAAGATGATACAGAATGGTAAAAGGAGGCATCCTTCTCTCAAAGGATTAAAAAGGCTCTCCTTCCCATGGCAATGAAGTAGCATTAATAAGTGTACAGAAAATCAAAGTTCAACACTGAATTTCATCTTAAAAATAGCAACACGAGAAGCAAAAATGTTTAATAAATATGTCAGTAAGTATAGGTAAAATAATGTAATTTACCACTTTGATTCACACACAATGGCAGCAAAATAAATGCAATTTCAATTTCAAATCACTTACAACAGCAGTCAAATTCAGTATGCAAATACGATATTCCAGAAGAAGCAGCATATTTGCAATGTGAATCCACAGACAGTTCACTATTAATATAATCTGATATTTATGACTATATTGTGGCTTTATTAAGAGTGCACAGACGTTGAACTCCTTTTCCCAGAGCCCATGATTATTTAAGGAGAAGCCACCGTTTTTGGAGGTTTCAGAACTTCGGCATGCCCCCACAGTAATATGTTTTCAAAATATTGCAGGTATTACATTAAACAACAATCTATTTAACAAAAAATTGTCATTCAAACGGTTCCAGGAGAAGCACAAAAAGAGGTGAAATTGAACAAAATAGAGAAACCACCCCCAGCAACATTTAAATGTTTTGTAGGGTATTTATAATATAGAAATAAATGTTGTACCTGAGAGGATTGCCATGTCTGTGGATGACTGTGGGACCGCAATGTCCCTGTAGGGGGGGCAGTGGTTGCAGGCAGTATGCTTTGGCTGCGCATGAGTGACAGAGCCTGTGAGTCATTGATTGGTTGAGTTGCTTGCCTGGGGGGGGGGGAGGGATTGTCTGTATATGCAAAAAGGGAATGCTCAGACATTTTTTATGTTATTTTTTTTTTTCAATAAATCCAAGTTGCTAAAAGTTGAGGAGCCACCATGCAAAATTTGTAGGGCATGAGGAGGTAGCGAGTGGGTTTAAGGAAGAAATGTATGCAATTTAAATAAGATCCTTCGAATGAGCCATCTAGGCCCTGTCACTGTGTTAAAAAAATCCTTTTGCTGTAAGTACAGCTTTAGCAGTCTAAATAGCAGGTACGTCGACTGCACATTACATGTTAGCGAGAAGTCCCCAAACAGGCGGTTAGGTGACCTGCCATTTACGGAGTGCAGATTGCAAGCTGGCGGCAATCTTCGCAGGCTGTACTTAGGCTGCCACTCACGGCTCGGCACTTACCATGCAGATAAATGGCCAGTGGTTATTGTAATTACAGAGTTAAAGGACACCTTAGAGGCACCTTTCTGCCTAACCCGCACTGGGGGAAATCTACAGCAAGCTGACATTCGCCGCCATTTCCCATGGCTCTGAGTCATGCAAATCCTTCAGCTATAAAAGCAGGGCTCATCCCTGAGGTGGGTTTAAACATTGCCCCTATGTGTGCTGGTGAAATCCATTAAACGTACATAATATTTTTTTTAATTAAGGTGAGACATTTTTAATCCGTACACCACTCTCTGAATTCAGAATGCACTTCTGAGAGGTGTTATGGAGCTCACGGAAGACTGCAATCCCAAATAAGAACCTGAACCCAATTTAGTCAATAAAGTCTTATCCGTATAGGAAAATGAAATGACTAGGAATTTTGTCTTTCTGGAAATTAGATATAAAAAATGAGTTTTATTCTTGGAGAGGAGATCTGTTTCTCAAAAAAAACGAGTACCTTACAACGTCCCCTCACACAACCTGGGGCCTGAAGAATGTTATGATAAAAACAAAGGGGCATATTATAGAAGAACGGCGTTAAAATTATCGCCGGTTTAGCGGCAGAAAACTGCCGCTAAAGCGGCGATAATGGGCTTGATAATATGCCCTGGAGAATTCCAATAGAAGCCCAAGTTCACACCAGAACATGGACTTCTATTGGAATTCTCAAGGGCATATTATCAAGCCCATTATCGCCGCTTTAGCAGTAGTTTTCTGCAGCTAAACCGTGGATAATTTTTAACGCCGTTCTTGATAATATGCCCCAAAGATTTTTTCCGAAACTTAAAGGGAAGATCTGTGCAATGATAGGTGACTAGGCTAACGAGTTCTCCAAGTTGGCTACCTTAGAGAGAGTTACAAATACTATTCAAAAGCAGACTAGATATGTTTAAAGGTACCTGGAAATTAATTAGGGGTGGGCGTAACTGGTGTAATTCTTTGTAGTGTAATTGCTCATAATTACCTCAAAATGACCCGTAATTATGTGAGAAATGTAACCCAGCATTTAGGCTACTTTCTTAGTGCAAAGTGCACCCTGACATCCAAACTGGGCCAGAGGATGCATCTTGAGCTAACAAAAATGGCAGGAAATGCTACAGGACACAAACCGTAGTAGCCACATGCTCTCTCTTAGTACTATGTTCCTGCACTCCTGCAGTAGGATGTTTGCCCCATTTTGCTCTTAATTAGTCGAGCTGGTGTAATTGTGTTAATTTCGCATCACAAGAGTAATGCGTAATTACTGGAATTGCTCTGATCACTCTGTCGTCATTAAAATTTCTCCCAGGCCGAGGAATAGTATGACTGACACTATCCATGGATTGTATTTGATACTTTGGAAATGTGATAGGACGGGCTTGCCTTTGTAGAATTTATATGAATGAATACATAAAAACTGTATAAGCAAATAGTCTTTATACAAAGAAAAAAACAGAACTAGCACTGTTTTGTAGCTGTTACTGTTACCAGACGACTGTAGGGTATTTTGTTTTTATAAAAGTACAATAAAAAGGCATAATAAAAATCAGTTTGACAAAAAAAAATGCAACACTAACCTTCTGTAGCAACCTATTACAATTCAGTTGTAGCCTCACAATTGATGCTGCGCGAGCAGAGAAAGAAAAGCAGCTCCTCGAGCTAAGCATCAATTTCTGCTCAACGAATGCAAGGGGAGATTAGTTTTCCACCCCCCTTCTTTTTCATTTGGAAATTCACGGGCAATATTTGCTAACAAGAAGATGTTCAAAGTAGTATGTGAGTTTACGGTTAAGTAGTATGTGTGTTTACGGTTAAGTAGTATGTGTGTTTACGGTTAAGTAGTATGTGTGTTTATGGTTAAGTAGTATGTGTGTTTACGGTTAAGTAGTGTGTGTGTTTACTGTTAAGTAGTATGTGTGTTTACGGTTAAGTAGTATGTGTGTTTACGGTTAAGTAGTATGTGTGTTTATGGTTAAGTAGTATGTGTGTTTACGGTTAAGTAGTGTGTGTGTTTACTGTTAAGTAGTATGTGTGTTTACGGTTAAGTAGTATGTGTGTTTACTTTTACACTTTTGGAGTTCACTTTAGAGAAACAGAAATACCACATATTCTAAACTGTAAAGCTGGTTATAATAGTGATCGACACCAAAATGCTCAACTATGTTTTTGAAAAAAATGAGAAATCGCTCATTGGCCTATTTAGATCCACAGCTGGAAAACCTGGAAGACCCTGCCTCTCCACCTCAAGCTATCCCCGACGCTGACCCAATTCAGGAAGGATCTCAAGACCTGGCTCTTCGACTGAACCTCAGTGCCCACTAGGATCAGCTGCCCCCCAGCGCCTTGAGACCCTCGAGGATGAGTAGTCACGTTTAACAAATACTGATTGACTGACAGTGCAGACTGCAGACGTGTTTAACATATTTGCAGCCACAGCATCTCTTTTCTAAGAAGGAACAAAATTATAGTAGATGGAAAGGTGGGGTGGAGGAGAGATGTATTATCATGAAGAGAACACTGTCTACCACAAGCAAAAATATATTGGCAGTGGATGTCATGTTCCATGATCTCATAGAGGAGTTTGAACTTGGACCTCTATTTGGTCACAGAATTCCTTGCAATATCCTTGTAACATTTGCTATGGTGTTCCAACTTGTGACCTCTAACTTGCCCTGACTGGAGCTCATTCCAGAGAGTTGTCTTACTGGACCAATAAGTCAATTTGAAAGCAGTATCTTGCTAAATGCAAATCAGTCCTGCCAAGAGTTAAGATAAAAAGAGCCTGCGATATTCAGTTGTGCCTCCTTCATTGTAAGAATCTATCTCTTGAATGATACACTCACACACACACACACACAGATGTGCACCCATGAGATCCCTCTTATCAGGCTTAAAATACAGGGAATTTCACGCCCCTCAATGATAAGTGACATCTGTATTTATGTGAATGGCATGCGAAGCACCACAACCATCCTCTACTTCTCTTCCTTTTCCTTGCAATTGTCAACTAACCTTGGGCTTTCACAGCACATGAAAGGAACAAACTACATTCTACACTGTGTGCCCTGTTGCCCAAGGTAGGAACACTCCAAAGCATGCTCTTCATGCCACAAATGCCAACACACAAAGCCTGAAAATCACATATACACACACAGCCAGATTCCACATAGACGTTGTCACAATAGCAGTTTATGACACTGCAGTTGTCCTTTGGCTGATAACCTTGCGTGGCTCTGTGTAGCATAGTAAATCTAGATTAACGCAAGGAAGCAATGCACTGCCTTGCGTTACTTTACCCTGCGAGGGCGTGCCATGGGTGGAGTGTGGGTGTGGCCACACATCCACCCATGGATTTTGGCGCATACCTAGATTTACTAAGACCAGTAAACCTAGGAATGCATCAAAATGCTACACCTTCCCAGGGGAGGCGTGACAAGGAGAAATACGTTTACTTCTCCTCGGTTTTTTTCTCTCTACGTGTGCTGCATTCTGCGGCACACCTAGAAAGAGGAAAAAGCTTCAGAGGATTGTTTTTCTCTAGGAAAGTGTCTCTTCCTGCACAAAACAATCCTAGCTGTAACGCAGGCACCCTTGCACCATTGTCTGCATTGGCGTTTGGCAGCTACAGGTGCACCAGCGCAGAGGGAGAGCAGGAATACGCCATAACTTAATAGGTATGGCACATTCCTGCCCTCTCCATTTGACGCAGTGCAGCACAGTAGGTTGTCTTGCTGCATTGCGTTGCGCCTAATATTAGTAAATCTACCCATGGTCTTTAAGCCCCATAGCATACTTACACAGGCAATGTTGAGTCCAAGGCACACTTATGCGCTCAGTTTATAAACCCTTGCATTCTTATACCGAAGTTCTGAGGGCTACTCACAGCCTCAAATATGACCAATTAGTACACTTATACCCATAGGGGCATATTTTCAAGGACACATTGCGTAGTTAGCGGCACTTTATCGCAGCCAAAGTGGCGATAAATTCATCGCACCATTCACAAGCTGGTGTTAACAGCCCATAACACCATTTTACCCGCGATAGCATCCGCAAAAAACATCGCCACAGATGACCCCCGCAACTATCGCTAATGAGATGCAGAGTAGGCGTACCCGTGCAAAAAGCCGCGAAAACACCACTCCGCAACATTCTCAACGAGTAGCCAGATCGGAGATAAGACCACAAAACAGGCGATAAGGCCCGTTAGCAGCAGGAAACTAACACCTGCTCTAACCTGGTGCAAAGTCGGACCACAGCCTGCACCACAAAATGGAGCCCAGCCCAGAGCCACACCTGAAGGGCAACAGATGCCATGGAGCCACTGATCATGCAGCTCGGAGCCCCAACAGGGCCACAACACCCACCGCCCCCCCCCCCCAGTACCCCCCCCCGGGCCCCCCCGGCCAAAGACATGCCACATCAACTATACGGAATCATGTACCAAATAATCCACCTGATGTCGCACAATCACATTTGGTGGCATGCATGTGTCGTCACAAAAATGAGCATCACACATCCACCTTCGATGTAACAAATGGAAATGTATTCAAAGAAACACAGAACAGAAATGAAGACACATGGCGTCTCCCCTCGGGACAATCCGTAGGTCACAGCCTGCAAGACAAAAATCATGATGAGAAGGTGTGTCTTGTGCACATCAAAGGACAGAGAGAGAGCGAAGGAGAGAGAGAAAGAGAGGGAGCGAGAGAAAGACGGACAGAGAGGGGGAGCGAGAGAAAGACGGACAGAGAGGGGGAGCGAGAGAAAGATGGACAGAGAGAGGGAGCGAGAGAAAGACGGACAGAGAGGGGGAGCGAGAGAAAGACGGACAGAGAGTGGGAGCGAGAGAAAGACGGACAGAGAGGGGGAGCGAGAGAAAGACGGACAGAGAGAGGGAGCAAGAGAAAGACGGACAGAGAGGGGGAGCGAGAGAAAGACGGACAGAGAGAGAGAGTGAGACACAGATAACAGAAGAGACGGACAGGGAGAGAGAGTGCCCACAATGCGCACCCAGGCCACACTGCCCACCTGCTGCCACCGGTGTGTCTCCAACCACGTGCCTGTATGCAGTGCAGTTCACCAGGTCACACATCTGAAACAGATCCGTCAACTGAAACAGAGTCCAGAGACATGAATGGCAAAGTACATACAATTGCACAAGACATCATCGCCTGTCTGCCCCTGCGCACCCAGGCAGATGTACCCGAGCCCCTCCCGCCGCCCAGCGGTGCATGCCCGCCCCTGCGCACCCAGGCCTCACTGCTCACCATCCGCCCTTGGTGTGTAGTAATGATGGCCCACCACGTGCCGCTGCAAGCCACATGCCCGGGGCCCGCGGACATGGCACCCTCCACATCATGCAGCCCCACTCCGCAGGCCAACAGGTCTCACATATGATTCTGGGTCTTGATATCGCCATGGTAGAGGACATACCAGTGCACTGGCCACATCGCAGGCTGCACACCCGCTCAGCCCTTGAGGTGCCACTAACTCTGTGAACCGTGATGCGATGCCACGTGGCGTTAGGCGCGCGCTGCCCGCTGGCTCAGGCCTACACTGCGGTCCAGCAGGGCACACAAATCCTGAGCAGTCCGGACTGCCGGGACGGGGCGTCATCGCAGGCTGCACACCCGCTCAGCACTTAAGGTGCCCCTACCTCAGTGCACCCAAAGTCACCGTCCCATGGGGGTGTGCCTGTGCCAGCCGCAATGTATCCGGTGCCACCAAGTCTGTGTCCCAAAGTCATGGTCCCTGTATGATTGGGTATCGTGTTGCGGACACCATCATGTCACCTCCGGTCCTGGGGAATGTGATGTTGCCGGCCCGAGACCCTCATGCCTACATTAACACCACACGGACGCACCCAGATGGAGAGTGGAAATGGTGTTGAGCACGTGCGCCCGTCCCTTTTCATTGGCAGGGTCACATGTCCCGTGACGCGTGTGCTGGATGGGTGTGGTGTGGGTGTAAACCAGCCGTGAGGGAGTTGCTGTGGCATGCTGACAACTAGACCTGTGAGCAGCAGGTCACCACAAGAAAGACAGGGGACATGTAGCGTTGCCGTCCCCCCCTGTGAGTGTAAGCGGAGTGGGCTGGCCTGGCGTCTGCCAGTCCAGCATAAGGGTCTGTATATGACCCCGGGGCCCTGGGCATGGTTCCGTACTGGGCTGGACAAGGAAGTAACTCATGCGTGTGCCCCTGTTGTTGTGTCAGCGCCACCCGGACCGCATTGGGCAATGTGTCACCCTGTGACCCCTGTTCTACGACATGAGCCACATGGACATAAGAGGAGTCCAGTGAGCCCACATTCATCCATACTTCCACACTTAAAAGACCATAGACATGACACATCTGTGTGTATATGAATGGTTAATGCACATTCAGTGGAGTGTTGCATCTGGAGCAGTACAGGGCCATGCAAACCCCACATGACGATGTTGTCCCGTGGAGGTCCAGCCAGGGTCCTCCAGGGAATGACAAGTCCAAAGGAAGAGGACGAGTACAGTCTGCAGTCTGATTGTGTGTCAATGGTGATCAAACATCATATGGCAGTCCATGTCGGGGTCCAAGGTGAGTGTCGCAGAGTGCATGGGGGGGTGATGATGCAGAGGGCAGTACCAAGCTGAAGCCGGACCTATGGATGAGATGCATGCTGCTGCGTCCTCCTTACCATGAGGGCACTATCATCCGCATCTTCGTTCTCTGCTGTTTCATGTGCCTCACGTGTGGGTGGTGGTGTTCTGTCTCCAGCACTGTGTGGCAGTGACACATCAGTGGCCGGAGGTGGAAGGTCTGCCGCACTGTGTGGCACTGACACTTCAGGGGCGGAGATGTGGATGGAGTGGTGGCAGCAGCATGCATCCGCACCAGGCCTTGTGGCAGCAATGCCATGAGGAGGGTCCTGAGGTCGTGAGGAAGCCAGCTACCTCTCGCTGGTGTGCTGACGTGGCAGCCGCTCGTTCCGCATTCGCCCGTTCCATGGTCTCCATTAACCTCCGCATGTTTCCCAACTCCCGTGTGACATCGCTAGTGCCACTCGGACTGGACAGTTGTACTATTCTCTGAGTCAGGGCTCCAGCGATGTCAGCCATGGTCCGTTGGAAAGCATGGAGCGGACTGTGGGTGTCCATTAGGACAGTGAGTGGTCCCTGATGGGACTTAGACACCCACGTATGTCATCTAGTTTGTCTGTCCTGCGGTCGAAGCCCACCTGCACCTGTTCAGCCAGATTCTCCTGGCACCCCAAAACACGGCGTTGGAAGGCCATGTGTTCTCCGTGGGGGTCCTGGGAGGCAGCAGTGGTGGTGGGTGCTTCCTGCTGTGTGGTCTGTGCAGGGCGTGGGGTCTCCTCATAGCAGCTGGGCTGCCCAGCTCCTGGAAGTGGGCTGCGGAGGCTCTCCACGAGCAGTTGGAGGGCGTCAGAGTCGAAGCTGTGGTCGTCCTCTTCGTCTTCAGAGAAGAGAGGGTCGGACTGCTCTGCAGGAGGTGTTGATTTTCCCTCTGCAATGTGAAGGGGAGATGCAGTTTAACAATGTGTCCACATGTATGTTGTCGCATTGTACATGTTTACATACAGACAGCATGACTGGGTACATTGTGGCTGTTTGAGAGGAGCTGCCTATTTGATGGGGGACAGTGGACATTTCGGCAACATCACGGATGTGTGTTTGTACTTGTACATTATCAACGCACATATCCCTGCAATGCCAATTGTGATTGGCCAGTGTCTGCACCCAAGCGGCACCAGTTGTGTCCTGTGTTCTGTTGTAGGTGTTTTGCGGATTGTGTCACATCGTTGTCAATGTAGATGTGCTCTGTATGTGATGTGTGTGCTGCATTTTTGGGGAGTCACCCCTGCTGCTCAGATGTTGCCGCCCCTTATCACTTTCGTGAGGTGTGCCTCTGACTTCTGTGCTTGTACAGTGTTGACATGTTGCATACTTGGGTACGTTGGTCTCTTGGTGGGAGTTGGTGGTCTGGGGCATGGTGTGTCCGCAGATGTGCTCAATTTAATTGTGCATGTGTGTCATTGTGCCCATCTCCCCCGTCCCCCAGGCCCTGGTGGTTACTCACCCTGTTGCTGTTGTGTCGGGTCCTGTTGAGCAGTGTCCGGGCCCCCAACTCCTGCCACCGTCTCCCCACTGATGACTGTGGACACCATTTCCTCCATGTCGTCCAGCTCCTCCTGTGGCGCTGGACTCCCACCTCCAGTCTGCATTGCTGCCTTTAGGTTGTTGGCGAGTTTCAGCTTGGTTTTGCGCTTGACATCATTCCAGTGCCTCTTGACCTCGCCCATTGTCCTCTTTAGCACTCCGACTACATTCACCTTGTCCACGATGGACTTCCATAATGTATTTTTTGTTGCCAATGATACGGTGGAGGTGACGAACAGTTGTTGATGGTGTTCTGTCACCTCCGTTTTCAGGATCCTGTTTTCCTGCGGACTGAACTTTGTCTTCCTCTTCTTCTTGTCTTTGCCCTTCCCTGACCCCGAAGTCCCTGGATGGTCCTCCGGGAGGCTTGTGGGGTTCTGGCTCTCCTCCGTACTTCCTCCGGCAACGTCCATTGTGCTTCGCTGTTGTTTGGCATTTGTTTGTCTGTTTTTTTTCTACTTTTATGGTGATTGTTCCCGACTGACGCGTGTGGATTGCAGGCCTGTAACTGGGTTTCGCTGATTTTCGTATCGCGATTGGCCTCATCGCAGCCTTTTTTGCGATGGTGTTTTGCATTTTTGCGGCGTGGCGTTGATTCTAATGTGGTCAGTTGGCGCGTTATCTGGGGAGTATCGCATGGGGCCGCCGTGTTGTGAATACTTGGTTAACAAGGCGTTAATTTCCCGCGATGGACTGCGATATGCAAAGTTGCGTTAAGCTAAATTTGCGGTGGTTATCACACGTTCTTGGGAATATGCCCCATAGTGTGGATACCCCAATTACACTACCACCCATGGAGCCTGAGCACTTACATGACTCACATCCTTGGGTTATGTGCCGCTTAGCCCTTTGTCACCCGCAGTGTATGAAGACCTCCCACTCTCACACCCATGGTGTATGAACCCACAACATACACCAACGGTGTTTGATGCCCAGATACACTCATACCACTGCTTTATGAATTCCGTAGCCATACACACTCACTTGGTGTTAGCGTTGATGGGGTACACACGCAAATTTAGTGGTTCACAGTATGCGCATCTTCTCCACATCCTCAGGGCACTCTTGTAACGGCTGTCGGTGTTAACATGTTTCTGCACTAGGGTTGAGTGGGCACCCTTGGCACGCTGCAGCCTGCCTGGGTGCTAAAATCTGCACAGAAAGGTACCTGCACGCCCAAGGATGTACGCTTTTTGTGGGCATTAGCAGCTCCATGCACGACTGTCGGGTGTAGGCCTCTGCCTGCGGCTGGCCAGATCCCCGCAAAGCGTGTAAACATCTTTCAGAGCCTGAACAGCTCCCTTAGTCACGCAGGTATAATTCTATACATGGGCAGCTCCTTCCAGATCCTAAAGACGAAAACATCTTTCAGTACATGGATAACTTCCGGTTGAGGATGTAAACAACTGTCAGCAACTTCACAGTTCACGCTTGAGAACGTAAACACCTTTCAACACCTGGCAAGCATTGCGCAGGGGCTGACCTTGTCTCCATCTTACAGAACCTAGTCAGCTTTTAGTAGAGCGAGAAATCGTCTTTCAGCCCCAGGAGGAGAGGAAATATGCCCTTTTGCTAGAACTGCAGACTTTGGAAGTGGGGAGCCTGGTTTGAATCCCGGCATCTGGTGATTCTGGATATCACTTAATTTCACCGTGCCTAGAAATAATGTGTAACATATTCTGCTGTTAATGTATACATCTATAAAAATAAAATGGAGGGGTTGAGAGAGTAAGATCAGTTCGGGACCTGAACAGCTGTCAGGATGGAAGCATCTTTAAGGTGTGGAACAGCTCCACGGAGCGTCTGAATGCGCACATATCTTTCAGGACACGGACAGATCCTGCCTGTGGGTGTAAGTGCCTTTCAGCACTAGGACAGCTCCATTCCGTAGTTGTCAACACCTTTCGTCACTTGATCAGCTTTCTGGAGGAACAAAGAGGTCAAACATGTTTCAAAACCTGGGCAGGCCCATGTAGTGGTCAGGCGTGAAAATGCCTTTCAGCACCCGGGAAGATCTCTGCTGAGGGAGTCAACACCTGGGGGAATTACTGGCGGCCGGGACCGGGGAGCGGGCTGAAACTGGCCCGGTAACTCCACTGACGAAGCAGGGCTGCATCGGACGGTTCAAGCACCCACAGGTAGGACGGGGACACGCTCTGCCACGGGAGCCGGCGGAGGTCGAGCACCCTCAAGATGGCACATCAAAAGTGAACGACGGCCCTGGAGTGTGCCGCGAGGCCTGAGACCTGCGAGGACACTGTGGCCGAGTTCAGAGGGGCCGCGGGGGAAGAGGAGATGCCAGCGGGACCGGCAAGGTGACCTCGGGCGTATAGCTGGCGCACCCCGGACAGTAAGGAGTTAGTGGACGGATTGAGGCCTGGACCCAGAGATCTGAGGGCGGTGAACTTATCCAGTTTCCGTGATCATTACTTAGTGGGGCCCAGATTCGGAAACGCTAGCTTTGCCACAGTCTGTTAAAGTTTTAATAAATTTGGGACTTAAGTGTGCCGCCGCGAGCTAGCGATGAACTGCCTGAGCATTGTGCCTGACCCTGACATGGCGGTTGCACTCCGACTCTCAGCCAAACACTGCGTGCGGAGAACGAGTCCAAGGAAAGTGTCCTGGGTATGCCGCCTGACCTCCAGCATGCTGCTTCCCCCACCACCATCCGGCCTTCTACCCCTATGGACATCTCGAACTCGGAGATCCCTCCAGACCCGAGACCACCACCCTTGAGTGCAACACTACCTGAACACCTGGCTGAACGATGGCAAGAATTTCCTGCTCTGTAAATATGTAATATATAATTGTCCAAGCCTAATCACTGTTAAAATGTAATCCTGAGTGAATTTTCAATTTGAATATATATAACTCTAACCACTAGTATATGTAGTAGACCTTTGTACTTACTACCATTCCTATGTGATTTTAGAGTTTATCTGTTTGTATCTCTTCCTTGAGTGACTTTACAACTTGTACATTTGCAATTTTTTCTGTTTGTAACTCTTATGTAACTCATGTAATCCAAAGTCCTTATGTAACGCAACTGGTTCTTTTGTAAAGCGCTCTGACACCTTCGGGTAATGTTCGCGCTATATAAAATTGCATTAAATAAAAAAAAAATCAAAGTGTCACCGGGGGCGAACGGGCTTGTGCACCCACTTTTTGCACTCCTGGTGCACTTTGATATTCAAGAAGCGGGTAGTCCTAGTACTTTTGCCATGGATGGCGCCCTCAAGGCAGCACCTTATGGGATGTAAAATGACATCTTTTACCCTTTTCTCAAAATACTTGGGGAATATACTGACACTTGCCCCTACTGTAATACAGATTGCACCAGCACTAAATGCGTGCCAGGTGCCATATTACAGAGAGTGCCCCGGGGGCGCAATGGGTGTTTGCGCCCGCTTTGTGCGCCCCGGGGCACTTTGGTATTACAGAAGGGGCCACAGACACTTGTGCGGCCCCTTCTGTAATACCGATAATGCTGGTGCACTTAAAGCGCCAGCGCTATCTGCAAGGGCGTTTGCTCATTTGCATGGGGGCGTGCTCTATGCAAACGAGGGAATCCCCTTTGCCTCTGCGGCGCAGCGGCAAATAAGTTGCCAGGAGGCACCTGGCAGTGTGCCACTTAAAAGGTTGCACACTGTCAGTGGCCCCTTGAGAGCTGCCTTCTCAGGGGTTAAAGGGGGTCCTATGGACCCCCAGACATCCCCTTGCAGGTGGGTGCAGTCACTGACTGCACCCACCTGTAAGGGGATCTCTAATCCCCTTTAAAAGTGCAGGCGGATTGCCGCCTGCACTGTGAAAACACGGAGCAGCTCCAAAGTAGCTGCACGGTTTTCACTTGCATGCGCTGGGCAGCACAAGTTCGTTGTTGCCCTGGGGGCAGCATATTATATGTAATAGGGTGCACTTTCTCTGTTTGCGCCCGGTGCACCTGTTTTAAGGTGCGCTAGGTGCAAACAGGGAAAGTGCACCCTAATACATAATATGGCACTAGTGCAATCTCAAAGGGTCATTCCCTCATTTGTGTGAGGGCTTGGCCACATGCAAATGAGAGGATCCTTTGCGTGACACATTATTATAGGTGCAGAGGCAAAGAGGCCATTAGAAGGTGCACTACCCATGTGCCACATTCACGTGGTGCACAGCTGGTATGCCTTCCAAAGGTTACCCTTGGAAGGGGGTAATTGAGGCTCATGGTCCCTCCCAGACACCCCCTTCCACTTAGATTCAGTCACTCTTTGCATGTGTCTGCAGGGCGATATCTACCCCTTTTATAATGAAAGTCCCTTTCCATCTGCACAGTGAAAGGTGGACAGGCTACTACAAACAGCCGAAATGCCTTTCAATAATGTGCTGCCCATAGGGCAAGTGCAAGTGTACAACTGCATTGGGGGCAGCACATTCCTTTTGATAGGATGCACTGACCCGGTCTGTGCTTGGTGTGATCAGTTAATGGCATACTGCAGTGCAGACCAGGTCAGGGCACTATATCTGTGTACAGTGTATCATCTGACACTTTCCCAAGTAAATGACACAATTGTCTGTTCTTCCACATCAAGAACTGCTTTCTGCAACTCGGCCTCAACTGGACCCCACACTCATTCTGTTTTACACGCAGTAGCTCAAGCTCAAGACACACCTGCAATAGTAAAAACATGCAAGTTTCAGTGGCGGCCGGCATGTACCGAGGGTTGTGGGGCGGGGGCACAAAAAATAAATTATTTAAATGACTTACCTTCGCAGCGCGACGTCCTCCTTCCTCACGTGTCTTCAGGAAGCTCCGGATGCAGGAAACTGCACTACCCAACCCTGGCTCTGCTCTCATAGCATGAGAGCAGCGCCAGGATTGGATAAAGCAGGGTCTCTAAGTGCTCCTAAGGGCATTGGAGACCTGTGCTTTCTCTAACCCAGCTGTCTAAGACAGCTAGGTTAGAGAACTTTAAAATGCGCATGTCTGGCTGGCCATCCCAAGACGGCCGGCCAAAGAGACATGCACATTTTAAAGGGCACAGCTCCCTGCTGCTGCCACTCGGCAGCACTGGGCACACCCCATCCTGGCTCTTAGTTCGAGACGGGTTGCTGAAAATTAAAATGGTAATAGATAAACTTTATTACCATTTTATATTATTGCTCTGGGGCTTGTAGGGCGATGCTTCTCCGCTCAAATGAAGAAGCCGCCCAAGCCAAGTTTGTTTCTCAGTACAGCTTGAATTTCAGAATGCTTCTACGTATTCTCAACTGACCTCCAAAAAACTCTCAATGAAGCAATTTCTTTTGCAAAACGAACTCTGGAATCCAAGTAGTAAGGTCCTGGTTGCAGCAATATTGTTACATGGTGGCCTACTAAGGACATTTTCTACACACACAAAGGCTCACATTAGGCAACGCGAACACTCTGTGTACACCGCCAGGCTTTCCTTCTCCGAAATGGACTCACTCTGAGCAGATTAGAGTATTGTGTCCCTATGACAGCCAAGCCATTAGCGGTAAGCCATGCCTTCTGACATGCCTCTTCACACACAACTAATAGAAGCTAGCACTTAAAATACAGAGACTTCCATGACCTTGCAACCTCAGTTGGTGGTTAAACTGTTCCAGACCGTACCTGGAAGGAAGGTGAGCCCCTGTTCGCAACTGAGAAGATCTAACATCGCCTAAGGCACCGTTGCAATCAGGGTGGGCTTTTTTTGGGTGTGGGTTTTTTGGGTGGGTTCAAGGAATAATGCGAACGAAACTCATAGGGAGCAACACGAGTATCGTGCAACCACTTCACCACTGATACTGGCACTGCCTCTGCTCCACCAACTGAATATATGCCAGTGCATCTAAGGCACACTGCCACCAATGTTGGAGGAGGTGTGGAGGAGGTGGAGGATGAGTAAGTCCTGCTCTGTGCTGTGTACATGGCACACACCACCGGGAGCAGTCATCGACAAATTGGAACACCAACCCGCAGGTACCACCACTAAAGGACAAATGGCACTGTATCACTGTGACCCCAAACAGGAGGAGGGAACAATCCTCTATTCAGGGACTTGCAATACACATTCTTGAGCAAGAAGAAGGATGTGTGTTAAAGGAACTTTCTTGCAAAACAATCCTTCAAATTTCATATTAGAGGGCTATGGGCCAATTAGATTAACATTTAAATCTTGTCCACTGGAATAGTTTAGACTACCCCACAGATTACCACAGTACTAATTTACCAGTGGTAGATTAATTCCAGTGCCCTCTTTTTCAAACCAAAGTACAGGTTGGACTGTGATTTATTGCTATCAGATGTTTTTGATTGCTAAATCACTAACCCCACACCACCTGCCTGAGTAATCCCTATACAGCTCAACTTTTAGTGGGCATAGCATTGCAACTTAATCATGAGAGAGCCTCACCAATGTCTTGGATTCCAGACCTGGATGCTGGAGTGGAAATGCTGGCTAAGCAGTGGCGGCTGGTTGGGAACGGTGGTGGGGGCGGGGGAGGGAAGTGGGGTTTAGAAAGAAAACAAAACCATTCCTCATCATCGCCGATCGCCAGCCACCTCCTCTCCTCCTCTGAGCAGGAACAGGAAGGAGACAGGCTCCCAGAACCCCCTGACACATCACAGCGCAGCTAAGGCAGCGTTGTGATTGGTCTGAGGGCCATAGTTCGGCACTCAGACGGGGACTGGGAGGCTAAGCAAGTTCTCCACCCAGGCTGTAATGCAGCCTGGGTGGAGAACATGCAAAGTGCGCAAGATGGTTTGGCCGGCCCGAGAGGGCCAGCCAAACCATCTTGCGCACTTAAGTGCAGCGGGAACCACTCCTCCTCCCTCTACCAGGCAAGCCCAAGCCCTGCACCAACCTGGCTGGTTCCAAAAATAAAATGATAATAATGAAACGCTTTTAACGTTGCGTTATTATCATTTTCTTTTTTTGTTTTTGTACTTAGTGAGGCGATGCTCCTCCGCCTTAGCGGAGGAGCTGCCCCTGTGGCTAAGTAGCCTTGGCCATTATGAAGAAGGCTAGCAAGCTGATGTTTGATTGGGGCAGGTCTGGGGGCATTGAAGAAAGACTACCCAAGGACTCCTGATTAATTTAGAAAAAGAAAAGGGACTATCTCCAAGGCTATTCGAGATAGAAATGAGACTTTATTGCTTGAGGGAATACTGTGTCTTGAAGTCATGGAAAGCCAAACATTGCCTGCCTGGCATTTGCTCAATTGCAGTGTTGAACTATATTAGGCATTCATGGAGTTTGTATCATTCTCTGTGCTTTTGTTAAGAAATGTGCCTTGTTTTCTACGAACTGTGGTTCATTAGGCTGGGGAACGGTTTAGTTGGTGATTCGTACTTATTGACATGTGCCATAAATAACACTGTTAAATGCATGTGTTGAGTTAGTAAATTTCTGTGTAAGTTGAGTTCTGTTTGAGATTTTGGTTGTGGAGTAATAAACGCTTAGTACAGCTGGAAAAATTGAACATTTTAATTATCCACTTGTAGGTTGTTTATGGGAGTACTGTGTGAGCATTTTCCTTCAATCCAAATGACGTCCAATTAGTAGTTTGGTCAAGAAGGTGTAGTATCCATCTGTGTGTTGTTGTTTAGATAAGTGCTGTTTGTGCATGTCCAAGTGTTGTAGATGTGGGGAATAGCAGTACCCCTTAGCGAGAGATATAAGTGTAAAGTGTGTGTGTATTGGTTCAAACTGGGAAAAGAGCAGTACCCTATTGGTAAAGATTATATGTAGGGAGTACCCCAACCTATGTGAAGTTGGGTAAGCATAGTAACCTGTCATGAGAAGTTGCATGGGGAAGTACCCTTTAGTGTGCTAAGTTGGGGAGGACTAGTTGGAAAGATTTGTCAGAAGTGCGGCACAGGAGGCAGAGTGTTTGCGATGGTTTATTGGTGCATTTTATACAGTTGCTCGAAATGGGGTCTGTCAGTGCTGTGATTTAATGGCAGTATTAGATGCACCTCTAGTGTGTTGTTGCTGAGTACCTCCTAACGTGCTGACACGGTTTTTTGTCATTGGTTGTATTGCTGGACTGCTCTAGTGTTTGATTATTGTACTGTGTTAATTTTTTAGTATTCGTCTACTGGAGACTGTCATCTTTATGCTCAGAAGACATCACAATTTTTTTGTATGCAATTTCCAGGGGCATTATAGTGGGTGCAGATTAAGTGCTTTCTTTGGCCTGGCTCCTGGTCATGTTGGTCTGGTCAGCTAGTTGGCCTTGTTGGCGTGCTTGCCTGTGTTTCTGTGTCTGAGTGTTTGATGGAGTGTCTTGTCCTACTTTGATTGTGTGTATTGCTTCTGGAAAATGGAGAAGGTGTGAGTTTCTTGTGTTTTGTAATTTAGCAGTGTGATGTGGAAGTCTGAGGACTTTGGGGCATATTCACAAGGACTTATCGCCGAGTTATCGCCACCTTAACGCATCAAAAGTGGAGATAGATTCACAAGCGTGTGCAAACTGCAGACATCGCCAGTATTCCCGCAATAACTGCCCCAAAATTTATCTCCACGGGTGACACCACCAACTAACCCTAATGAGATGCAGAGTAGACGTTTCTGTGCAAAAACACACGAAAACACCACTACACCACATTCACAACAAACTGCCAGATCTGCGATGCGAACCAAAAACAGGCGATAAGCCGCGGTAGCAGCAGGGATTTAACACCTGGCTTCTGCTGGTGTTGAGCAGGATGACTACCTGCAGCATGAAAGGGAGCCCAGGCCAGAGCCACACCTGAAGACCCACAGATGCCATGGAGGCAGTGATCATGCAGCTCGGAGACCCATGAGGGACACAACACCCACCGCCACCACTCCCAGGCCCCCCCCCAGGCCCCCACCTCCCCCAGACAAACACATACCGTGCACGACACAAGAGCCACAAAAAGCGCATGATGCCGCAGAATGACAAGAAACACACATGTGTGGTCAGAAGAACGAGTAACAGTCACTCATCATTGAAGTAACAACCAAAAGCTTTATTGAAATACAACACAAAACACCAATGCGGAAGACTCCTGTCGGGTCCGACCGGGAAAATCTTGATGTCACAGCCTGGAAAATAAAGCACCAAATCAGAACGTGTGTCATGCGCACATCAAAGGAGCGAGACACAGAGAAACAGAGAAGGAAAGAAAGGCAGAGAGAGAGAGTGAGAGAAGGAAAGGAAGGGAGAGAGAGAGAGAGAGAGAGAAGGAAAGGAAGGGAGAGAGAGAGAGAGAGAGAGAGAAGGAAAGGAAGGGAGAGAGAGAGAGAGAGAGAGAGAGAAGGAAAGGAAGGGAGAGAGAGAGAGAGAGAGAGAGAGGGAGGGACACTGCCGCCCCGCGCACCCAGGCACCACTGCTCACCTGCTGCCACCAGTGTGTCTCCAACCACATGCCGGTACACACTGCAAGCCTCCAGGTCTGCAATCTGTAATCGAGGCCAGAGTCAATCATGGCAGAGTCCATCTCACTGCACATGGCAACAACGCCTGTCCGTCCCTGCGCACACATGCAGCCGCACCCTACCCCCTCCCGCCGGCAAGCGCTGGCTGTCCACACTTGCGCACCCAGGCCCCACTGCTCACCTGCCGCCAATGGTGTGTCCACCAGTGGGCACACCACGTGCCCGTGCAAGCTCCAGGCTCCGGTCCCACCACCATGGCATGCTCCACATCATGCGGACCCGCACCGCGGCCCAGCAGGTCCCACACATGACGCTGAGTCCTGAGGCATCAATGGCAGAGACCACATCAGTGCACACGTCATCATCGCAGGCTGCACACCCGCTCAGCAATTTCGGTGCCACTAACCCTGTGCAACCCCAGTCAGCGCCGCGTGGTGGTAGGCCCGTGAAGGCCGCAAGGCTTCGGGTGCCACTAACCCTGTGCAACCCCAGTCAGCGCCACGTGGTGGTAGGCCCGTGAAGTCCGCAAGGCTTTGGGTGCCACTAACCCTGTGCGCAACAACTCATGGGCCCTTTATGATTGAGACTCGTGGAACGTCCGTCATCCAGTCACCACTGGCAGTGGGGAATGTGACGTTGTCGGCCCCTTATATTGGTGGGGTCACATGGCCTGTGACGCCTGTGCCGGATGGGGTGGTGTGTGTGCAAACCTGCCCTCAGGTAGTGGCCGTGACATGCTGACAACTAGACCAGTGACCTGCGGACCATTAGCGTGTAAACCTGCGACTTGTAGCCATGTGGCCCCCCCCCTCGGAGCGTAAGCGGAGTGGTCTGGCCTGGCGTACGCCGTACCAGCGCAGGGCTTGCAACAATGCCTCTGGGGCTCTGGGCATGGTTCAGTCCATGTCCGGACAAGGAAGTGACTAATGCGTGTGTCCCTGTTGTAGTGTCTACGGCCCCCGGAACGCAATCGGCAATGTAGCACCCTGTGACTGGAATCCCACTAGATGAGCATCATTGACGTTAGGGGGAATCACTGACCCTACATTCATCCACACATTCATACCTGCATGATGAAAGACATGACACAGCAGTGCGTTTCTGAATGTTTAATGCACATCCAGTGGAGTTTTGCAGCTGGAGCAGTACAGGGCCATGCCAACCCCACTTCACAATGTGGGCCCATGGAGGGCCAGCCAGAGTCCATCTGGGAATGACAAGTACAGCGGAAGAGGAAGGGTACAGTCCGCAGTCTGGTCGCCGTGTCATTGGTCACCAAACAGGATATGGCAGTCCATGTCGCGGTCCAAGGTGAGTGCAGCAGAGTGTATAGGGGGTCAGTGGAAGGTCATGGGGCCATGTGCGGCACCAAGCTGCAACAGGCCAGGTGGCAGACATGAATGCTAGTGCCTCCTCCTGATCTCAAGCCCATCCACGTCCTCGTCCTCGGATGTGTGCTCTACCCCACCTGTGGGTGATGCAGTTCCGGCTGCGGCGCTGTGTGCCACTGGCACATCAGGGGCCAGAGGTGGATTGTCAGCCACACTGTGTGGCAGTGACACATCAGGTGCCGGAGTGGAAATGCCTGCCGCACTGTGAGGCACCGACACACCAGGGGGCGGAGATGTGGATGGTGTAGGGGCAGCAGCATTCATCTGCGCCACGCCTTGGGGCAGCAATGCCATGATGAGGATACGCAGGGCATGGTAGATCCCAGCTACATTTTGCTGATGTGCAGCGGTGTCTGCCATCCTTTCCGCCTCCATCCGCACCATGTCCTCCATGATCCTCCGCATGTGTGCCAGCTCACGGCTGAGATTGCTGGAGCCACTCTGAGCGGACAGGTGTTCTTGTCTCCGAGTCATGAATCCAGCGATGTCAGCCAGGGCTAGTTGGAGACCATGGCGTGGCCTGTGGGTGTCCGTTAGGGACTGGAGGTGGTCCCTGATGGGACTCAGACACCCATGGATGGCGTCAAGTTTGGTAGCCATGATGTCAAACCCCACCGCACCTGCTCAGCCATCTCCCTCTGGCCCTCCAACACACGGCGTTGGAAGGCCATGTGTTGTTCGGTGGGGTCTTGGGAGACAGCCGGGGTTGTGGGTGCCTCCTGCTGGGTGGTTTGTGGAGTGGGTGGGGTCTACTCAATGCAGCTGGGCTGCCCTGGTCCTGGGGGTGATTGGCAGATGAGTTCAATGATGTCTTTGAGGGCTTGGGTGTCGATGCTGGTGGTGTCCTCCTCGTCATCAGTGAAGAGTGGCTGGGACTGCTCTGCAGGAGGTGTTGACGGTGCCCCTGCAATGTGAAGCGGAGATGCTGTGTTACAATGTGTCCACATGTATGTAGCCGCATGGTACATGTTCACATTCAGACAGCATGGCAATGTACATTGTGACAGTCTGTAGATCAGGGTCATGATCCAGAGTCATTGTGGGTGTGCACTGTGCTCTGCTTGATTGTGCATGTGTGCTATTGTGGCCATCTCCCCCGTCCCCCAGTACCTGGTGGTTACTCACCCTGTTGCTGTTGTGTTGTGTCATGTCGAGCAGTGTCCGGTCCCCCGACTCCTGCCACGGTCTCCACACTGATGACTGTCGACACCAGCTCCTCCATGTCATCCAGCTCCAGCTGTGGTGTTGGGCTCCCACCTCCAGTCTGCATTGCTGCCTTCTGGTTGCCTGCGAGTTTCTCCTTGGTTTTGCGCTTGATGTGAATCCATCGCCTCTTGACCTCGTCCATTGACCTCTTGTGCTCTCCGACGGCATTCACCTTGTCCACGATGGACCGCCATATTCCATTTTTGGTGCCCAATGACACGTTGGAGGTGACGAACAGTTCTTGATGGTGTTCCATCACCTCCGTGACCAGGATCCTATTCTCCTGCGGACTGAACTTCGTCTTCATCTTCTTCTTGTCCTTGCCCTTCCCTGTCCCCGAGGTCCCAGGCTGGTCGTCCGGGGTGCTTGTGGGGTTCCGCTCGTCCTCTGCGCCTGCTCCGGCTGCCTCCATTGTGCTTCGGGGTTGGTTATTTTGTGTTTGTGTGCTTTTTGTACTTTTGTAGTGATTTTCCCGCCTGCCCTGTGTGTTTTGCAGGCCTGGCGCTGCTTATCGCTGATTTCCTCATCGCGGTTTGGCCCATTGCATGATTTTTTGCATTGGGGTTTGGGTTTTTATCACCGTCGTGGTTGTTGTATCGCGGACATTGTCCGCGTTTTCGGAAGACTATCGCATGCTATCGCCGTGTTGTGAATTACACGTTATCACGGGGTTATTTTCCCGCGATAGACTGCGATGTGTAAAGTTGCGTTAACATTTTTTGGGGATGTTTAGCGCACGTTCTTGTGAATATCCCCCTTTGTCTACTATTGTTGCTGTGAGGACAGGTTTTGTGTTGGAGTCTAGTCAAGGTAGTTTTGAGCTAAGGTGATGTATGGTTAAATTTCCTGTTGTTGCTTTGTTTGTGCCTTAAATGTGTAGACTTAGGGATAACAGGGGAACCCTTTGTCAGAGAAACCTGGTGGATTTCCTGCCCAGGCTGTTACATGACTGAGCATGCATGATTACTTGTCCTTTGTGCATAAATGTGGAATTGTATTTGGAGTTGCATTTCTATAGCACTTACTACCCCATACGAGGAGCTGAAGCGTATGGTATTATTGTTAGTGTGCATTTATGTGGTGGTAAGACCTCAGGTCTGAGGAGGCCATACTACGTTCATGTCTTCTACCGTTGTTCATTGGAGTCACAACCTAGTTGTTGTCCATTTTCTTTATTTGACGTAAAGTGTGGGAAGCCTCATGTCTTGACCTTTCACAGAGTTTCTGTTGCTGCTATTTGTTGTCCTTGTGTGTCTGTGTGGCTACTGAAGATTTTAACAGATTGTTGCCTGGGGAATGTATAATCCAGACATGTTAGAGATGTAGGGCCAGAATCACAAAAGTAATCTGAGACAAAATCCTAACTTTATGACTTTTGGTATTCACAAAAGGCATTTAAGAGTAGTAAAGTTAGGATTCCTAACTTTACTAATCTTAAACCGAGACTAAATCCTAACTTTACGACTTTCGGTATTCACAAAAGGCATTTAGGAGTAGTAAAGTTAGGATTCCTAACTTTACTACTCCTAAATGCCCTTTGTGAATACCGAAAGTCGTAAAGTTAGGATTTTGTCTCAGTTAATCTTAAGTTTTGGTCTTGTTAATTTTTGTGAATCGGGCCCGTAGTGATTGTGAATGATTGTTCATGTGCTATGCTGCTGTAAGATAAAGGGCTAATTTGAAATATAGAACTTACCTCGAACATGTGTGGCTCCAGACTCTTTTATGAAGACCCTGCCCTCTAGCTTCAACACCTTTCCAATGTTTAGCAGCAACATAGCCTCAGCCAGAGGTACCTTCAAGCGGAGATGTACAGGGAAACAAAGAAAGTAACCTGAGAAAAATATGTCTGACCCAAAACCCAAAACTAAATCCTGTGACTCAATTCCAAACCCTGAGAGTTTTCAGAAATATTTGAAACTCTTAGCCCTTCGATGAAACATCCCAAAGCATCCAAAACTGTGCTTTTACTTCCATTCTCTAAATGGCAAAGCTGATTTGTGTATTAACAAATAAAAAAGGCATTTCTTCTCATAAACATAATATAAACAGGGCAGTTCTGGGAAAAAGGTCAATGGACACTAGATGGATATTGGACAGTATCCAGACTCGCAGAAGACACAGACAGCCAATATGGTCTGCGTGTGTGCAGATAGGGCAAAGCGGAAGGGAGGGTCAGCAGGCCATGGGAGGTGCAGGTACAAGGACACCATTTGTGCAATAAAACAGATCCAATAAACTTGTGCTTAACGCTGCATGCAGTGATTCAGTAATGCGACACCAAGAATTTGGTAAAAGAACTGCAACTCAAAAGAAGTAGTGAGTTCAAATAAATCTGTTAGTGGTTTGACAAGGTCTATTTCAGCCAGCTCCACATAAATTTTTGACTGTCAGCCACATGAACTTTATTATAATACCATCTTCCCCTTGTGACTGAGGGCCTTATAATGATGTCGGGCGAAAGGGCATCCGATAGCTCGTCGGTGGCGGGCCACCCAACATCTGAGGCATCAGTCCAATAGTTGTATTATGATAAAGGCGGTCTGACCGATGCCTGCGAAGGGAATACGCTCTGCCACCGACAGGCTCAAGGAGCCCATTGGGGTGCGGGCAGATGCGTTGCCTGCTCAGGCACCACCGTGGGGATTACAATGCACCTTTCCGACAGCCTTTTCATGTTGGTTCGTCCGTCATGAAAAGGCTGGCTGGAGAGTCTTTTGGGGCCCCTATCAGGGCACCTGTCCCCCATGGCCCTCCACTATGGGCCCTGGGGGGCACCTTTGGTGCCCCCCATAACATCCATTAATTGTGTGGCAGGAACCACATGGTACTTGCCACGCGGTGCATGGATGTTTAAAAAGTGTATTTTTTCTATTGCGTCTTGTGCTGCTGCCCGCAGCACAAGTCACTATAGGAGAAATACACTTTCTGACCTCTGTGAAGGCGGTCGCATCGTAATTTGGGAAGTGGGACCGCCCACTCCTTGTCAGGCGGTCCTGTTTCCCACACGATGCCGGTCGGACGCTTGTCCGACTGGCATTGTAATGAGACCCTAAGTTGTGTGATAATGGGTAAAATATTTCAAGTTTCTGTGCGCAACTTTACTTTCGGATAAATGTAAGCAATTCCGAAACTGTCAAGGCACCATAATTCAAATTAGGCAGTCTCTCAACCCTCTTTTGTTGGAACTCGAGTTTTTTTGTGAGGACAGAAGTAATCCTTAAAAATATGCCGAGAATGGCAAAGCCACCTCAGTTATTTCCAGCGCGAGAAGAGAAGATTGGACGGAGGTTCAACGAAGAAGCAATTCAACGAGAGCATAGGAAGGGCATACAAAACCTCCTCATTCTGTATAATAGCACTGGATATTGTCAAAGAGAGGTAGGCAGCGCTAGGTATGGTCAGCAAATGTTTCAGATATCTAACAGATTCTGCCCATGCCCCACCTGTCTTTCTGAAGAGTGCTGCCTGCCTTAGAAGACAGTGTGGATTGATCACCAGATTCCGCCACTGCTTTGTCAGTAATAAAGTTAGTTGCGCCTCTGAGTGAGAATAGGTTAGGGGTAATTTTGTCTGCATAAAAAAATGCTCTAGAGATCTTGGGACTGAATAAGATATAAAAAAGGCAGAGAAAACTCATTGTCAGATACTGAGCGGAACATGCCCTCACTCAACCTGCTGGTCCCATTTCCGGGTGCGACGGGAACGCGTTGCTATTGCAGAGCACCCACCGCCTGCGGTAGATGATTTCGGTGTCGCTAATAAAGATATAATTTCCTTAATCGGCAGGGAATGCTAACGGCTATAGCCTGCAATTATTTTTCTTGGGTTTGAATTCACAACAATCAGCTGTAATAGCGTAATTAATTCGCACCGCGGCGCCCCCCTCCCCACTACCCCGCTCTTTAAAGTCTTTGCAATCTCTTCTTGCTCTTTTCTTCCCGCCGCTTGGGAAATTGAGAAGCAACCGGGACGGCGGCGTGGGGGCCCTTTCCCAGGTGGAAATTCAGATATTTGTTATCTGTTGGCTGCGGCCCTAAACTGAACTGTCACTCAGTTGTATGTAATTATGTTGATATGCTAACAACTCAAAAATTAACATGAGAATGACACAACCTCGCACTCTGCACAGACATCCTGTATCCACAAAAATACCTATACGTTGTTTGTCCGGGCGATCTGCTGTTCTTGCCTCCTGAGAGGCCCATTCTCTTAACCCCCAAATAAGGGGTAGGCTAGGAAGAAGAGCAGAAATTACTAGGGGATTTACTTTGCCCTGTAATCGGAAATGATTGCGGTGCTCCCTGCTTGTTTCTGTTCTATGCAGTGTTGGGCATTAACTTAGGATGAATGCAGGACTTTTTCACAGAGTGGCCTTTCTCAAAAATCCCTTCAGACCCTGATGAAGTTATAATCTTTCCCACAAGAACTCTAATCTTCCAAGGCATTCAGGAATATCCCACCATATTCAGCAAATCGTCTGGCAATTAGCAAAACAGAGGGCGACATACAAACTACTTATTTTGATATTCAATGGTAGACACAATGGGGCAGATTTACAAGAAAGTGACACATCTGTAGAGAGGTGTCACTTTCCCTGCGCCACCCTGAGAAACCCTTGCGCCACCATGGATGCCCCCTATTTACAATACGGCGCACCATGGCGTAAGGACTGACAGATGCGTCAGAAGGGGCAAAAGTCACACATTGCTGGAGTCGTGTCGCAAGCACAACACAACTCCAGCAATGCATTTTGAGGCCTATTCCCACTACACTGCGTCACTCCTTACGCCTGCTTCAAGCAGGCGTAAGGTTTTGACGCAGTGGAGTCCTAGAAGTGACGCAGTGAAATGTTGTGGATTTCACTGCGTCACTTTTTCGAGGCTATCCTGCGTAGAAACGCCCACCCTGCTTACAGTATACCTGATGCAGGTATAATGTGACGCAGGGCTTTACAACGTGACCATCTCCCTAGTTGCGTCACGTTGTAAAGTGGCTGCATTTTTTATGTCGCCGCTGCGTCACAAAAATGACGCAACGGCGGCGCAAAAGTGTCACAAGGGGCTTGTAAATCTGCCCCAATATATCTCTCACTTACCCACCAAAAATGCTGAACAGATATCTCCTCGTCTCTCTATGTCCCCATATGCTGCCACAAAGTTTTGCCGACTTTTGCTACTCGGTCCCCACCATTGGTATAGTTTCTTTACCAAAATACACTTAATCTCCCTTCTCATCACCACCAAACCCATCTTAAATTTGGTTCTGCAAAAATTATAAGTTTGCCATGGCAAGCCCTTGTCTATTCAACTGGAAGCGCCTAATGTATATATGTTGATGTATTCTCATGTCTATTCCTTAGTGGTCTTTCTAATCTGTTGTTTAATGTCAAAACTATGGGCCATATGTATGAATACATTTTCCCATAGACACAGAATGGGTAAAACCCATTGATACATCTGGCCCTATATGGCTGATTTAAATGTTCACAGAAAGGGTACTCTGTCACTATGGTTTGCCCTTTCTGACAACCTGAAGGACCACCCACCACATTTAGAGTCGGGCAGACCTTCAGTGTATAGACAGCGGAGACTACTCTGTCTCCCCCACCTATACACACTTCCAATGTCACGACGGAGTAAGGGCCTTTCAGAGGTTTGGCCATGTGTCGCCCACCATATTTAGACTGGGTGGATACATGGCAAGTTTTCACTGCCTGTCACAGCCATGAAAAACGTGGTGGTAAAGGGCATTGAAAGCTTTTTAATGATCCCCTTGCCATTGTAGGATGCTAACATGGTGTGGGGTCATTGCTTTGTTTATTTTCAATGAGAAATTCCCGTTTTGGAATTTTCTTTTTGAAAAAAAAAAAGCTATACGTTTTAAGTACAGCTCCTTCATGTTGACTGAGTCGTCCGTCAAACTTACTAAGGATTTCCAGGAACCCCTTTGACGTCAGTTCCTGGATATGCTAGAGATGGCTGCAGGGTCAGCGGACATCTCTAAATACGGCAGGCGGAGTACCCTCATCATGGAGAGAATAAAGTACTCCAGCAGGGCGACGGTAATTACTCCATCTGCCAATAATTAATGCAGCCCCTATTTCTAGCCTGTATAAGGTTCATCTCCTCTACTCACCACGAGCCTTACCTAAAATGAACTTTCTTTTTTGTAACACCCAAACTCCTTGTGTCTTTAGATACAATCAATATTTTCAGGATTTCTTGTTGAAAAACTCATTTTTTGCTCTATAAATTTAAATAAACGAATAATATCTGTTTGGTGGAAAGAATTCTACCTCCAAATTACACTTCGAATTTATCACTTTCTCTACAAATCAGAAGATTTTTTAACAACTACCAAACTCTAAACCTGATTATTTATCAGCAGAGAGGCACAACTCTTTTAGATATGCAACACTCACAGACAGGGTTTGGCCTCTTTGAGACTCGAAAGCGCAGTGCAGTTAAAAGCTTTCAGAGGAATGAAGAAGGCAGGCAAATAAGGTACAAGCTCAATGGGTAGCAGAGGTACAACTTATGTATGATATATCCAGCAGATTGTACACAACAATGCTGCTCTGCACACCCCTCCCCCATCCAGGGATTTCACACTATAAACAAGCCATGTGACGTCTACTTTCTGAAGCATTGACTTAGGTTATCTGAACATTCATGCACCTATAGTAGAGTCGAATAATGGGCAAATCCCAAATTATATGTGTTGTGACTGGACTATAGCAACTGCAGAAAATATAGGAATGATAGCAAACAAAGAAATCAGAGGCTTACTGACCTACCTGGCACATGTTGACTACTTTTCTATGAAGAAATAGAGCATTAGGTTCCAAAAAATCTAAGTTTAATCACAACTGTGTGGAGTCTGGGTACAACTGGCCCAATGGTCCTGGAGGTTAAAGGCAAATTGGTCTTTATACGTTCCTTGAACAGTAGCAGACACTTACAGCCAATGAACACAGTCCCCATAAGCAGTAGAGTTCCTGCAAGTCCACATTACTTCTTTGAACACGCAGTTGTCACACGCTGATTACATATTGGTCAAAGAGTTACACAGCCAATAGTGGAATTCCCCAGCACATATTGCATGGTTGAATTCGGGATATTCCAAAATTCTATCACAATGTCACGCATCAGGCACACTGAAGTCCTAAGCAAAATACCATGATCATACTAGAAACCTCGACCGTTACTGCGTCCATCAATCATTTGCGCCAGGACCCTAGCCAGGAGCCCACAGTCTTCCACAAGCCCTCATGATGTGACATCAGGAAGATGTTGTGTATCTGTCCTATTTATGAATGTTAGCTGTGTTGTCAGGTACATCGGTGCAGCATGCTGTACTTAATATCTTACACACACCCCATTCTTAGAAAGGGATGGATCAAGAGGTACTCTATTGTGTATGGCCATAAAACTCATGGCTGCCATTTCTTCTGTAATGTTGGCCAAAGCATCTGCATTGGATACTGACAGCACCTTTATTTAACTTGCTAGCCTCCTGGTCCATATGCTAGTTAATGTCATCTCTAGGAGTGAAATGAAGTCCCCCATAATGTTGAGTGCTTCCATCCTGGGCACAGTCCTCTTGGTCCTAAAGAAAATATTTTAGTGTAGCTTAGGAACATGGTAAGGCTCTGGTACTACTATGGCAAAAAAGCAAGTTCCATGTCATCCTCTAGGCAGGAAGAAATTTGACTTCCGGCCACATAGATGGAACAGTCCCCTTTATCATCTTAGTGGGGTTGATATTCCTGGGTGGTAGCTCTATAGTAGTCTTACATCTCTACTGGCACTGAACCCTTGTCAGATGCACACAGAGGCACTTGTGTCCCTGATAGGATGGAAGGAAAGGGTATCTCTTTTTCAAATACTCCCATCATCTCTGGCAAATATTTCACATAAAGCTTCAGCCCTATATGCGTTGTATTGGGGATGGTGGTGCAGGCGTTTTTTCCGCTAATCTACAGGCTGCCATTCAGCAGTGGTTGAGGATATTCAGACACAAATAAAATAATTTCTTGTAACATAATGAACGCCACTTGCAGAGGAAGAGGGGGAGAGAAGTGAGCTACCTTTAGGCTGGCAGATGCTGCTAGGTGTGAACCTAGATAACAATTAGATTCATTTATGACATAATAATTTTCCTGCAACATTTTCACAAATATGTTGTCCTTGTATCCTTCTTGGTGATCTGCATATCTTCCATTCACCATTTTCATCCTTCTTGTTGTCTATTATGCACATCCACTCCCTACATGATCAGCATTGCCATCACTACTATTGTTATGTATATTATCACAGCACCTACAATCAGTATATATCTCCTTTCTTCATTGGTTTTTAAATCTCCTTTTACTTAGAACATAGTGCTGTCCCTCTATCTCGTCCTTGTCCACATGGGGAAATGTCACTATTCCTCCAAGCACTTTTGGTCCCAGTCCTTCCGACAGTTGGGTACCTGACACTATAGTTGGTGGAAGGTCAAACCATAACCATATGGAAGTTACCAGCACATAGGTGCCCTGACCCCTGTCCTTCGGACCGTTGTTTGGGTATCAGGAGGTTTGTGAGATCTCTGACCATAGACAGGCTGGGTTTGGCCTAAGGAAATATCCACTTGTTGGTCTGGAAGTGTTGGCTTCTGTATAGATGCATAGCTGTCTTCTTGGTGTGCAAGGCCTGAATCCAAGAGCGAAGTACACTTAGCTGCCATTGATGTTATTTACAATACTGGAAAGGGTGCTTTCCAGCATGACTGAAGGCAAGGCTGTTTGCTGAAGCTCTTCACAGAGACCCAGTCATCGGGCAGCAACTGTGTGCTGGGTAGGCCTGGGTAGAGTTCGCAGAGCTCTGCTGCGTGGAACTCTGCAAAGTGCTGAAAAAACTCTGCCACCCTCCGCGGGGTCCTGCAAGTGGCGAAGTGAGGTAAGCCGCACTGTTTCTCAATGCGAGTGGTAACGACCTGCCACGACCACCCGCGTGGAGAAATCTCGCCGGGAGGTGGTCTAGCATGCAATTTTCCTCACTCGCGCTCCCCGACTTAACGTTGGCTAGCTGCGAGAGATGACAAACTCTGCTCCTCACTGATACGTGGAGTTTTTGGAAACTCCACACTCTACACAGAGCGCAGAGTGGGAAAAACTCTGCAAACTCCATGAGAGGAGTGGAATTTTACGCTCAGGCCTAGTGCTGGGCCAGATGGTATGACCAGAAATATCTGCTCCACTTGTCTGTAAATAGCTCAGAGTGCATTTGTTAGTCCTTTGCAATACTTTAAAATCAAATAATACGTTATTACAATACTGGCAGCCCAGGAGTGGCCTGATACTGTCATGGGGCGACCCATATGAATGTCATGAGGGCAGAGCTTATTTATTCTGCCTGGGGTATTTATCATGTACATGAAGGCCAGTGGGAGAGTACCAACTCATGTTAAGTCTGTACAGTTGCATATTTTTCCTATCTTACTTTTCACCACCCCGTTCCTCCTGTCAGCTAATCCCACAGGCTGAGTGTGGTAGAGACAGTGAAATTTCGGGTCAATCTCCTACATATGCCTTCCATTACTTTGGCAGTAAATTGTTTCCCGTTATTTGAGGATAGTTCCTTTGGCATTCTCAAACATGGCATTAGTTATTTAACGAGGCATTTTGCAACTGTGAGTGCATCATTAGTCTTGGTGGGATATGCTTCTACCCATTTGGAAGACATGCATACAGCAACTACCATGTACTTGCATGTACTTACGCTTATTGTAGGGAGGCATCTCAATAAAGTCCAGTTGGAATGTACAAATGGTCCCTGTGGTGGCGGAAGTGTCTTCCTGAGGTAGGTGTGCTCTTTAATACATTGAAGAGTCAGCCTGTAGAATATGTTGAGCATAGTTTGTGTTTCGCCATGAAAACCCACATTATGCCAGCACTGTGAAAACAGCCAAACCATACCATCTCTGCCCACATGGAATTCATTCTAGATGGACCATTGCATTAAAAAAGGAGTTGGATAGAACCACCCTCGCTGACGGGTCAACCCACAATACCGCCTCATTCTTGTACGCCGGCTCTTTCCCTTACCCCCTTCCCCTTTAGGTGGCATTCTGCTGCACTTGTATTTGTGGTGACCCTGACTGAGCACGCTTACCTTGGTCACCCTGCATGCAAAAGCAAGAAAATGTAACACGCGGAACATGTAGCTTCCCTTGCGGACATATCTGCTCTTTTATTTCCCATTGAAATGTAATCCTTCCTGTCTGTATGTGCCACACATTTGATTACATATGTAGAGAACAGTGGTTCACACCAAACTCAATTAAAGAACAGTTAGGTAAACAGAACAGTAAAATTACTGTATCTGATAGATACATACGGAACATTTTACAGGTTCTTGTCTCACAACGTGGTTTATTTACAACCTAAGCCACATTACTCTGTAGATATCATGTAACAACAAGTGTACATAAAATTGAAGTTACCCCTGTGCAAGAACCAACTTCCAAAACGAGGTGAAATAATAGTGCAAGAGTACAATGTGGTGTTTTGATAGACAAGCAACATGCAAGATTTGTTAGTCTATTGTAACAGGCTTGTAGTCACCTGTGCACGTATAAATCATGGAAAGACAGTTTGCATGCATCATGTCGAACTGCATATCAGAACATCACCTTGTACTCTTGCACTATTCTTTCACCTAGGGCCCGATTCACAGAACTAACTTAAGACAAAATCCTAAACTTACTACCATTTTGGTATTCACAGAAGGCACTTACTCATTTTGGTATTCACAGACGGCACTTACTTACTCATTTTGAGTAACTTACTCATTTTGAGTAACTTACTCATTTTGTGTAACTTACTCATTTTGGTATTCACAGAAGGCACTTACTCATCAATGAGTAAGTGCCTTCTGTGAATACCAAAATGAGTAAGTTACTCAAAATGAGTAAGTTACTCATTTTAGTATTCACAGAAGGCACTTACTCATCAATGAGTAAGTGCCTTCTGCGAATACCAAAATGAGTAAGTTACACAAAATGAGTAAGTTACTCAAAATGAGTAAGTAAGTGCCTTCTGTGAATACCAAAATGAGTAAGTGCCTTCTGTGAATACCAAAATGGTAGTAAGTTTAGGATTTTGTCTTAAGTTAGTTCTGTGAATCGGGCCCTTAGTGTCGGAAGTGGGATCTTGCATGAGGGTCACTTCACATGGCCGTTCCATTTTAGAATAGAAAAGAGAAAAGATATCAACTGTCTGGGTGCAATGGGATTGAAAAAATATGGAGCAAAGGTCTATTACGCTAAAATGTGTAGCTAACGGGGGATTGAAGGAAAAGATTGTGGCAGAGTTAGGTACTACAGGAAATGTAGGTACCACTATGTTGTTTACCACCTGCAAATCCTGCACAAGCCTCCCTCAACCGATCCCCCACTCCCAGTCTCTTTGCCTCCTTCTGGACAGGGAGTATTGGGGTGGTGCAGGGGCTTCCTGTATTGGGGACCAGTACACCAGTCGCAACATATCCTCTATGATGTGTCATAGTCCCTCCTCCCCTTCCTTGGAAATCTTGTATTGGGAAATGTGCTGAAGTATTGCACCTGTCCTCAGTTTTATTTTTATGAGGTCTATATTTAGCATCCGACCCACCTGGTTTAGGTATGTGGCCCATAATGTGGAGGGCACCTTGTCCATCAACCCACGAGGTATTGTGTTTAGTTGAAGTCCACACTGCTCCTCTGTCGTTGATAATGCTTGCACAGTCAAACCAACAGTTTTTTAACACCTTTTGCAAGTGTACAAACAATAAAGTGGTCTTAGACCAGAGAACAATAAGGAAACTGTACTTGCTTTACCACTACTGTTGTGAATGACCTACTATCAAAGAAGCACACCTATTTCTAAAACAACTGTTCTGTGTTGACAGAAGAAGTTCATTGATGACGTGCTGCAGAAAAATACTGGTCCGGTTACCAAGATTACCACACATAACACAAGATAGAAAAGAGAAAAAACGCCAAAGACAGAATGATGATTGCGCAAACATACCAACCAAGGATCAGGTTGACAAAGGAAGGTGGGGAGAGGCAGGGCATGATGCAGAGGTTAGGGTGGAAGTGCACAAGAACCACCAAATTTTAGTTGCTTCAGATGTGTCCAGTCGAACCATTAGTGGGACAAATGTCCAAGAACAGGAACACCCTTAATCTCTCAATATGTGCCAAATTCCCTGCCTCGACCCCAATATATAAATATCTGACTTGTCCTGGTATGGCCACCTATCTACCTGGGAATATTCGACTACTGGCCTTTCCGATGGTACAACATTAAGGCGGGCAGACAAACATTTTTGATCTCCCAATACTTTAATGGCACAGGGAAACACTGCTATGTTCTCATCAACCCCTTGTTTCACCCATAGGGAATACCCAACTATACTAGGAGGCCTGAGAAGACACAGCTGCCTTTTTGCCACAGCTTTTATAAAAGACCAAACTGGGCAGTATGTTAAAGGCACGCCGAAGGGTGAAGCTAATTGATCAAGAGAAACAGAAGAAAGATGTCCCCTTTGTAAAAAAATAACAAAAAAACTATGTGTTTTCTTTAAAAAGATCTGTCTTTTTATTTTGGCATGCTATTGTGACCTGTTATTATAGGGGTATCAACCTCTGCATTTCTGTTATTATGACCTATCACCTTTGATGGACCCCTATACTACTATGAATTGCTACAACTACACGGATACTGAGAAACTGTAGGAGGTGTCTCTTCATTTCATCTTTCTTTTCCATTTTAAGACCCATCTCCTGTACTTGCCCACGTAATTTGTCTTTTTACACCAATCTCCCCATTATTCCAAGAAATTAGATCTACCCCACTGTGGATGTCTCCACAATATGTCTGTATGTGCCCCTATACCTGAATGGACATAGAGAATTGAGAGAGAGCTTTTCCTTCTCACCATCTGTCTGCATAATGTGTACTTTCTCTTCTGAATGTACTCTCATATACTCAAAGATACACTGAATCAGACATACATTTCCTTACTTCTTCACCATCTGTATTGTATCCTGATTCCATTCCATCAAGGTGTCCCCATGGATCCATCCTATGCTTCACCCTCTTTACCCACTTCAACATATACATGGAGACACTGAGGGGTATATTCACAAGAACGTGTGATAACTACCACAAGAGTAGCGTAACGCAACTTTCATTATCGCAGCCTATCGCGGGAAAATAACCCTGTGTCAACATGGAATTCACAACAAGGCGGTAGCATGCGATAGTCTGCCAAAACCGCGGACAATGTCCGCGATACAACCACCACGATGGAGATAAAAACACAAACCACAACACCAAAAAACACGCGATGGGCCAAAGCGCTATGAGGAATCAGCGACAAGCAGCGCCAGGCCTGCAACACACACCTGGCAGGCGTCAAAAATCTCCATAAAAGTAGAAAGACCCCCACACACAAACTGACCAACACACAAGCACCATGGAGGCAGCCGGAGCAGGCGCAGAGGACGAGCGCAACCCCACAAGCACCCGGGACGACCAGCCAGGGACCTCGGGGACAGGGAAGGGCAAGGACAAGAAGACGAGGAAGACCAAGTTCAGTCCGCAGGCGAACAGGATCATAGTCACGGAGGTGATGGAACACCATCAACAACTCTTCGTCACCTCCAACGTGTCATTGGGCACCAAAACTGGAATATGGCGTGACATCGTCGACAAGGTGAATGCCGTCGGAGAGCACAAGCGGACAATGGACGAGATCAAGAGGCGATGGAATGACATCAAGCGGAAGACCAAGGAGAAACTCTCCGCCAACCTGAAGGCAGCAACGCAGACCGGAGGTGGGGGCCCAGCGCCACAGCTGGAGCTCGATGACATGGAGGAGCTGGTGTCGACAGTCATCAGTGTAGAGACTGTGGCCGGAGTCGGGGGACCGGACACTGCTCGACAGGACACAACACAACCGCAACAGGGTGAGTGACCACCAGGTACTGGGGGGACGGGGGGAGATGGCCACAATGGCACACATGCACAAACAAGCAGGGCACAGTGCACACCCACAATCACTCTGGAACCTCTCCCAGACCCACAGACTGTCACAATGTACAATGCCATGCTGTCTGAATGTCAACCTGTACCATGCGGCTACATACATGTGGACACATTGTAATACACCATCTCCCCTTCACATCGCAGGGGCATCATCAACACCTCCTGCAGAGCAGTCACAGCCACTCTTCACTGATGACGAGGAGGAGGACAACACCAGCATCGACACCCAAACCAACCAAGACCTCATTGACCTCATCCGCAACTCACCTCCAGGATCAGGGCAGCCCAGCTACATCCATGAGACCCCACCCACCACCCAAACCACCCAGCAGGAGGCACCCACAGCCCCGGCACCCTCCCAAGTCCCCCAGGAACAAAAAATGGCCTTCCAACGCCGTGTGCTGGAGGGCCAGAGGGAGACGGCCGAGCAGGTGCGGGTGGGGTTCGAGCTCATGGCTACCAAACTGGACGCCATCCTTGGGTGTCTATGTCCACCCCATGGACTCCAGCGAGCCCTGACTTACATCTCTAGAGTCATGACTCGGAGGGAAGAATACCTGTCCACTCAGAGTGGCCCCAGCGATGCCAGCCGTGAGCTGGCACACATGCGGAGGCTCATGGAGGACATGGTGCAGATGGAGGCAGAAAGGATGGCAGCCACTGCTGCACATCAGCGAAATGTAGCTGGGATCTACCGTGCCCTGTATGTCCTCATCATGGCATTGCTGACACAAGGCGTGGTGATGATGAATGCTGCTGCCCCCACACCATCCACATCTCCGCCCCCTGGTGTGTCAGTGCCTCCCAGTGCGGCAGGCGTATCCACTCCGGCACCTGATGTGTCACTGCCACACAGTGCGGCCCACAATCCTCCTCCGGCCCCTGATGTGTCAGCGGCACACAGTGCCGCAGCTGGTACTGCAACACCCACAGGTGGGGCAGGGCACACACCCGGGGACGAGGACGTGGATGGGACTGTGGTCAGGAGGGCCAGGCACTAGCATCCATTTCCTCCACCTTGCCTGTTTCTGCTTGGTGCTGCACATGGCATCAAGACCTACCACTGACCCCCGATACACTCCGATGCACTCACCTTGGACAGCGACATGGACTGCCACATCCTGTTTGACGACCAATGACACGGCGGACAGACTGCGGACTGTACCCTTCCTCTTCCGCAGTACAGGTCATCCCCGGATGGACACTGGCTGGCCCTCCACGGGCCCATATTGTGTAGTGTGCTCGGCATTGCCCTGTACCGCTCCAGCTGCATGACTGCACTGGATGTGCAAATAAACATCCAGTGACGCACTGCTGTGTAATGTCTTACGTCATTCATGTATGAATGTGGGGACAGTGCCTTCCCTTGCGTCAATGATGTTCATCCTGTGGGATGCCAGTCAGAGGGTGCGACATTGCCTTTTGTGTACCGGGTTCCGTGAACACTACAACAGGGACACACGCATCAGTCACTTCCTTGTCCGGACATGGACTGGACCACGCCCAGAGCCCACGAGTCATTGTTGCAAGCCCTGCGCTGGTCGGGCATACGGCAGGCCAGACCACTCCGCTAACGCCCCGAGGGGGGGCCCTCATTGCTACCCATCGCAGCCGTACTCGCTGGTGGTGTGCAGGTCACTGGTCTAGTTGTCAGCATGTCACAGCCACTCCCTGAGGGCAGGTTTTCACACACACCACACCCATCCGGCACAGGTGTCACAGGCCATGTGACTCCGCCAACATAAGGGGCCGACGACGTCACATTCCCCTCTTCCGGTGGTGATTGGATGACGGCCCTCCACGGTTCTCACTCATGTAGGGCCCATGAGTTGTTGCACACAGGGTTAGTGGCATCTGAGGCCTTGCGGGCGGCACAGGCCTACCACCACGTGGCGCAGACTGGGGTTGCACAGGGTTAGTGGCACACGAGGCCTTGAGTAAGGCACGGGCCTACCACCACGTGGCGCAGACTGGGGTTGCACAGGGTTAGTGGCACCCAGGGCCTTGCGGACGGCACAGGCGGATCACTGACAGAATATAGAATGCCAAAATATCGACCTGCAAAAATATCGTGGATAAAATATAGAATGCCAAAATATCGAATTCCTATCTACAAACAGGTAAGTACAAAAATATTGAATCCAAAATATCGTTGTAAATAATATAAAGGCCCATTACGATACCCGGCGTAAAAAAATCCGCCACGCATGAAAGCGGCAAAAATCCGCCCGCACACACCGTCTGAACACCGACCACGCCATTACGATGACACAAACCGAAAACCGCCATCGGCGGAAAAATCACACAAGATACCGCCCGCCCTCGTCCGAGTCGGAGTCAAACCGCCCGCCACGGACGGAAACACGCACGACAACACAAAACCGCCCGCCCTCAAGGCCGACACACCGCACGTGAAATTACGATCGCACCGCCATGAGCGCGGGTAAACTACAAATACACCGCCCGCCAGCGCAAACAACGCCGATGAGAATTGACACGGCAGAAGCCATGGCGCCCACGTCCCTGCACAGAAACCATCCGCTGACAAAAACAATCGCACACAACATGGCCAACAAGTCCACACAACAAGGCACGCACAAATACACAAGCACAGTACACATCCCGAAAACACCCCCCCCTGGACAAACAAAAACTACAAAGGCCAGAACACCAGACACAACACACCTGAAAACAACAGACCATGAGGACACACCCACATAGGTAAGTACAAAAGCAGCACTCCCACAGACCACAACCCCTTGCAACATTGCAAACCAGAGAGGAGAGGAGAGGACACAGTGACACAGCAAGGACAGCAGCACACCACAGAAACGCACACACCACCACCACCACCACCACCACCACCAAACACCGGCACCACAAACCCCCTGCACATTACACAACACACACCGCACCAGCACCACAAACACCATGGCACCACAAAGAATGCCCAAGTTCACGCCCATTGAGCTGACGGTCATGGTCGACGAGATTATCAAGGTGCACCCACAAATCTATGGGAACCTGGTCCAGCACACACCACTAGCCACCAGAAAGAGAATGTGGAACCGGATCGTAGACCAGGTCAATGCAGTCGGGACCCTGCCCAGGAACAGAGTTGAAATCAACAAACGGTGGAATGACGTCAAGAGCCTGGTCAAGAAGAAGGAGAGCAAAAACAGAGAGCTGGCTGCCGTCACTGGCGGAGGGAATCCCGCGCTTTTCAAGACCTTCAAAGCGTGGGAGGAGAAGGTGCGAGTCATCATACATCCGGAGATCCTCACCGGATTACCAGGGGGAGTGGAGGCTGGTAAGTACAAACTAATGTATACCAGCACACCGCTATGTACTCACATGCACTACCACCATGCCACAGCTCCCAGGGACAAACACCCCCATGTCCAGCACACAATACACAACACATCACACACACATGCAACAGACACCACCACACACAGCCCAAACCTAACAACTGTAAGATACGTGGGGGCATGTGTACACTCAGCCAGCCACGTAACCACCAACAGGTCCCCAAGTATGCCAGAAGCGCCACAACGAGCACCCACCACACCCATGTGTCCGCCATAGCTGCACTAACCGACAAGTAACAGGTAAGTGGCAGGAACACAAAGTGCAGTGGGTGGGAGGGTGGACAGCTCAAGTACAACACACACCAGGCCCCTAGTCCCACAGCACAGCAAGGAGGAGCATCCCCCACACCCCACACCCACGTGTCAGCCACCGCAGTGCACACCGACAGCCGAAAGGTAGACATCACGGTCCACAACAATCGGTGTCAGTGGGTGTCCAGCCATCACCACGACCCACAACACCGCCCCCACCCCCACAGACCTGCAACATGGAGCACCCCCGCTTAGAACCATGTGGCATCCAGTACAGTGCACGCACGAACAACCTGCAGGTGGGAAACTGGACAGGGCTGGATTACTGGAGGCATGAGGACCGTAACACGACCAACACATGGGACATGTCACGTAGCAGACGAACACGCAGCACCGCCCACTGTCACGAACAAGTGAACAATGTGCACACGGACATGAACCACAGACTCACACCCCACATGACCCATCACAGACACAGCAACACCCAAGGAGCCACGTCTGCATGCACAAGCCACACTGAATATAGTACCACACGGCAGCCACTGTGCAACCCATCACACACAACCGAAACACCATTGAAGTCCTGTCCATGTAGCCCCTACTGCCTGTCAACCACACACCCCACAACTACGCCTATGTAAGACAAACAACACTAGACGCAACAGAGCGGAACAACATAAATGCACACGAACACCACTGAACCCATCAAACACACAGACACACCATGCACATACAACATACCATCCATCCCATCCGTCAGCCCCAGTCTCATGAAAGGCATGTCATCCGAACAGCTGCCACACATACAGCAGTCACGCTAAGAGACATGCCCATGACCAACCATGTGCCAGAAGTCAATGAAGCGCACGCCACACTGTGAGCAACAACACACAACATGGGCCACACCCCCCCGAGCACTGCAGTGATGCACATGGCACAGGGCAGCACGCACACCAAGGAGATGGGACAACTGCAATACGTCGGGTGGCACACAACCATCACTCACTCATAACGATGCGTCCAATGCCATGTCCAGTAATCACAACAGACAGCAAATATGCAGGGCATGTCAGGCATGCACACACCTCAGACCATGCACTGTCATGCTGCCACAACACATGTCACGTTCGGCACCCATGGCTCACAGCATGTACCCCAAAAGCATATTCCATCCCAAATGCGTTTCTGGGGCATGACCCCCATGTTGCCATATGCGTTCCTAAGCGTTCCATTTGAACCCCAAAAGCATATTCCATCCCAAATGCGTTTCTGGGGCATGACCCCCATGTTGCCATATGCGTTCCTAAGCGTTCCATTTGAACCCCAAAAGCAAAGTACAAACCAGACCCAGGATGGGCCTGGAGCCCGCATACACCAGAGTCACAATAAGTAGGAGCACAGCAACACACCCATCGGCATAGCCAATCCGTCCCATGCCACATGTGCACAGCACACAGTCCCATTGCCAAGCACACACAACAACAGATTGTACAGCCACACACCCGCCTCCGGGACACACGTGCACGAGAGTGCACGAACGGAGAATGTCAGACAACCAATACAGACTTCGCCAGGTGCAACACAATAACAAATCTCATTCTCTCCACAGGTGACGAACTGCTGGATGCTGGGGATGGAGACAGCAGCCAGCACAGCCAGCCTACAAGCCCCCAACGAGGACACACGGATGTGGAGGATCTGTCCTCCTCTTCGGACACGGACCACCAAGCAGGCCCATCTAGTGTGGCAGGGCCCAGCCGCTCCCCAGGACCCCTCCTACCCACCAACCCATCATCCAGGGCTGCTGAACATTCCCAGCCCCCTGCTGCCACAGTCGTTGCGGCCACACCCATGGTCATTGCGGCCACACCCACGGTCATTGCGGCCACACCCACGGTCATTGCGGCCACACCCACGGTCATTGCGGCCACTACCACTGCCGCAACCGCCACCACGTCTTCGCTGGCCCCAGCCCCAGCGCAGGTGGTGGCCCGGACGACTGGATCCACCCTGGGAGCCAGGGCGAGGACCGTGGTGAGCAATGTGGCTAGTGGGCAGGCCGGTGGCAGCAGGACTGGTAGGAGGAGGAGGGTCAGGGAAACGCCAGTCTCCCCTGGGAGCCATGCCCTGCCTCAAATGGCCAGAGTCCTTGGGGCCTATGAAGAGGCCCAAGGACAATGGGCCAGGTCTGCTACAGACACGCGTGAGGTGCTGGGGGTGCTGAGGTCCATGGACGCCCGTATGGGCCAACTCGTGGACCTCATGGGCCAGCTGGTGGTGGCGGTGAGGTCACAGCCAGGGACAGCAGCTCCCCTCCGCCACCACCTGCCGGGGCGCAGGGTGGAGCAGCAGTGTCCAGTTCCCCTGCGTCCACAGCCAGTGAGCACACCTCAACCACCAGCAGGTCGCAAGCAGGCACCCCCTCGCAAACGTGGAAGGGGCCGTCCGAAGTGGAAACAGATCTCCCGGGAGGACTTCGCACGCTCCAAAGGCAAGTGAGGCAGCCAGCCAGCCTTCCTTGACCACCCACTGCATTGACTTGGACTACGATCCCACTCCACACAGCCATCTGGATGGCATGTGTGTGTTGGACTATGGACATAGAACCAGTGGGTACACCCTGAGCATCTCGCAGCCATGACCGACAGCTCATTGTCACTGCACGCACCACTTTTGTCATCACCTTACACACAATCACATGTCACAGTTTGAAATAAATGCACCTCTTCCACAAACTGCTGTCTGTGCCCTGTGTTTTAATTGTACGGAATACAACGGCCAGCTTGAGCGGAACGGCACCTGATGCGTGGCATGGCAATGGAACCGGAGGGCCTGTAGGGACCTAGGGGTGGGAGACAGAACAGGAGCACATTCAATGAGTGTGTCACACACCCATCACACAGTACATGTCAACAACTACAAGCAATGTACACACATCGCACAGAGCAATAGGGCACAATGCCACAGCCACCATCAGTGGCATACTAACCTGGGCATGGAGCGTTGACACACAGCACGCAGTGAACAAAAGGCCACCCTGACACAGCACACACACACCTGCACAAATACAGACACATCAGCCGTCGTACATGGACACTCACCGTCAAGTGAAGTAGCGGGCGATGAGCTGCTGGCGCACATTCCCAGCTTCCTCCTCTCCGCTGTCCTCCTCACTCGAGCTGTCCTGGTCTGCGGGCTGGGGCCCTGGTTGATCTCCGTCATCCACAATGAGGGGGATCTGCTTCCGAATGGCCAGATTGTGCAGCATGCAGCATGCCACCACTATCTGGCACACCTTCTGTGGGGAGTACGCCAGCGCACCCCCGGTGCGGTCCAGGCACCTGAACCTGGACTTGAGGAGGCCAAAGGTACGCTCGACCACACGTCTGGTCCTCCCATGTGCCTCATTGTAGCGATCGTCTGCTGGGGTGCGAGGATTCCTCAATGGACTGAGCAGCCATGCCCCATTCGGGTACGCAGAGTCACCTGGGTGTGAGGGACACAGAGAACCGTTGCTATTCCAACTGGACAGGGGACAGCATCGCACAGCCAGCACGCTACACCACTCCACATACTCACCGACAATACAGCCACGATCCTGTTGCAGATTGGACATCAGTCGTGGCAAGATGCTGTTGCGCATTACGTGTGCGTCATGGGCCGAGCCTGGGAACTTTGCACACACGTGGGTTATCACCATGTCCGCAAGGCACACCACTTGCACATTCAGGGAGTGCGTGTGCTTCCTGTTGCGGTACAGGTGCTCAGTAGCCTGTGGTGGAACAAGGCCAACATGTGTGCAATCAATGGCACCAACGACGTGTGGGATCCTGCCAAGGGCATAGAATGCACCCTTCACTGCCGCCAATTCACGAGCCCTGGGGAATCTGATGTACCTGTTTCGGTACAGCATCATGGCTGCCAGTACATCCCTCAGCACCTTGCTGAACATGGGCTGGGACATCCCTCCTCCACTGCCCACTGTGTGCTGGAATGACCCAGTGGCGAAGAAATGCATGGCGGCCATCACCTTAGCCGTGGGGGTGAATGCTGTCGGATACACCCTGCGGGGACGGAGATGGGGTTCCAACATGGCACACAGTCGATGCAGGGTTGGCCTGTCCAGCCGAAACTTCCTTATGACCTCAGTATCGTCCATGTCCGCCAGCAATTGGTATGGGCGGTCAATGTTCGGTCTCCGCCTAGGGAAGATGGCAGTGGACACATGTCAAAGCAACACAACACATAGCAATTTCGCATTCACATCACTGACATGACTGAGCAAGAACATGAGTCACAGCCCAGCTGTCAAGCAGGGACGGCACGGCCACAATACACCTACACAGGTCTCCCACCAATGGCAATGGCTAGTGATGCAAACCACTGCCATGAGCATGCACATGGGGATCTAGGCCCCAATGACTTGCGGGGCGTGCTGATGGGGACTGACTGCATATTCGTCAAGTGGCAACGCCACGGCAACATGAATGTCTGCTGAGCATGGCACTGCTTCCGAGGCTGGATGAGTATGGCACACGACGACGACGATGTGGGCACAGGCTGAGCGGCCAAAACAAGTGGGACCTGTGGCACGAGGGGATATGAGACAGTAGTAGGTGTCAGCACTGCACCCTATGTACAGCACTGTACGGATCACACCTCCCGAAACATTGACAGGTGTCCACATTGACAGCCCCATGCCAAGACGGCTGTGTGCTTGCAGACACACGTCACAGGTGAGAGGTTACATTGCACGTGCCAGGTGGCAGCCGTACATAGTGGGAGCTGGCATGTGTGTGCATGTGTCTCCTGTTCAGGATCCACCAGATGGGCGCTGACTCTGTACTGACCATTGGACACAGCATGTTCCGTGGAAGGCTTGTGTGTGTGGGATGGTGGCACTGGATGTGCCTCCGTTGGGTGAGGGGCCATGCACAGGGCGGGTACGTCGATGATTGCGCATTGTTGGTCACGGTGGGTGCACCCACTCAGATGTGTTGCCCTGTGTTCAATTCCTATGTCCGCATGATGATGGACTGTAGATGTGGGCAGACTACACATTGGTCGATGTGCTGTCTATATGCATGTGCCTTCACACCAGGCACAGCTGCCCCTGCACATGTGACCCCTGCTGGACTCGCTGCTGGGTCTGTGGAGCTGATGCACCTTCTGTGCGTGGGGCGGACAGCTCTCCTCACTTCCCTCATTGCGCATGTCATGACTTTGCCGCAGGTGACATGGATCATGGAGGGCCCACATGTACGCGTGGGTAGGCTACACATGATTGTTCACTGGTCGCCACCCCCAGTCAGTGTTTCGAATGGGAAGGTTGTTGTGCTGGTGGTATATTCGATGTGGCGGATGGGCGGGCCTAGGTGCGGGCTTACATTCCGGACATGGGGGGTAGTTGGATTGGTGACTAGTTGCAGTACACACGGGACACGTCTCTTCCTTTCCACATCTGGGTCATCCCTTGTACTCACTGACAGTGATACAGTCATCTTCGCCCCAGCCCTCATGTCCTCCCCTCGCTCCCCCAATATGCATGTGCACCTGCGAGGCTAGCGCTTGCACAGGCAGCCCCAAGCTTGCACCAGAGAGGGCAAGGAGTGTATGTGTGGGTCCAGTTGCACGAGTGGGCTGTCTCAGGGTATGATGTGTGGCGGGACGCCGTCCACCTGCGTGGTGCCCCAAATGGAGACCCGGCCTGCATGGACTATGCATCACAGTCTTCGCCTTCCGGATCCGCCACCTGCGACACCCAGTGGTTGTGGCTGCCCTTGCGGCCAGGCCGCGTCCGTCTGTAGGTGATGGCCCACACATTCACTCTTTGGCCTCTCTGGGGAGGGCTCGGGGTGGTGGCGCACGCGCTTGCACTTAGTCGCAATGGCATGTGGCGTGGTTGGTATAATGGGCAATGGATGGGATGGTGCGAGCCACCTCCCGTGACGTCAGTGCTGCTCGTGCTGTGGTGCGTCCCCCTACACTTCCATTTGACTTGTGCCATGCTACACGTTGAGGTTCTATTGCCTGCGTGATATGACCAGGAGGAGCGCGAGGAGACCTCTCACACACCATGCTCCACTGCCATCCCGTGCCCTGTATCGCCTGTGCGGATTGACTATGTTGGGGTTACACCTGGTCGACTCGGGCTGTGTGTGCCTTGGCAAGGGGCATGGCGGTCGCACAACAGGATCCAGCTTGTCCACGGAGGGTGGGCTGACGTGTGCGCCTGGTACCACATTGTTCGTGTGCCCGGCTGCTGTGCACACACGTGTTCACTTCCCCCCCCGACAGGTGTCCTCCCACAATGCCCAGGGAAGCGGTGGTGTACTGTTCATGACCCCTCCCAACACGGCGTGCTCCAACTTGGCATGTGCGCATCTACCCGTCACACCCACCCACCTGAGCACTGCGTCCATACGACTTCACACGACACATGTGTGTCTTCCACAGTTGTGCTACTCATTTGCGTTGACATCCAATGCCAGTGGACTACATGGTCATGTCACGACTGCCGTGTACTTCACATACTCTCATCCTCTCTCATTCGTACTTGTGAAATGAGTCAGCGGAGACAGTTTTGGTTTCAAACATTATATTGAGTCTTCTGTCCTCTGTGATGCAGTATAGTGGACACTACTGGCAGCGGAATACATGTTGAGGATATACTGAGCATGATTACAAATGGGATAGGGTGTAGGGTTACATGTGATTAGCTGTTGCATGTGGGATGTGGGCTTCAGAGTTACATCTGCTTGGCCAAGGCTGTGCTAATATACATTTACGTATAGCTGCGGAGCTGCGGACTTTGACACAGACGGTATACAAGTAGCCTACCAGACCGCTTGGCATCATGGGCACAGTCCATCTCAGTTCCATGTGACAGGTTTGCTGCGGTTGTTCCTCATGCACGCGTGCATGTGAGATGACATCAGGGCATGTGCTTGCGTGCATGCAGCGGCGTGCCACTTGTTGTTGCAATGTGGTGGTTACTGGACATGTCACAGTCACTGGGGTCGTGTTGTTGTTGTATGCACTTGTCGTCCATGCAAAAGTCCTGGTATGGGATTCCCGGGGCGGGGGTGGGAGGGGTGCAGCACCCACAGACTCCAGGCGACCTATTCATGTCCACTGAGCGGTGTGTGTGTCCATGGGCGCTGGATCCATGTCGTGTCCTGGTTGTTCGTGCAGTTCCGTCCATGTGGGTGCGATACACAGACCCCATGCCACTGCCTCCCACGATGCATGCGGTGTTCCTGGATGTGATGGGGAACAGTGTGCATGTCCCGGTCATATCCGATGTCATGGCGATGTCGTTGATGGTGTGGTAATTGTTGCCGGTCGTTTGGTATGGCTGTTGTGGTGGTGACTGGCCAGTCCGTGCGGAAGCTAAGCATGGGTGCGGGGTTGGACATCATAGGTCAATTGGGGAACCTGCGTTGGGGTCCGACGAATTTACAGGTTGTCAGGTATGCGATGCCGTCCAGCAGGGCATCCATGTCATTGGTGGTGTACATGTTTGCCAGCCAATGTAGCGGATGGTGGCTGTCAAGGTGTTGTTCGTAAGTTGTCCCTTGGAGGACCATGATGGGGCATGCTGGGTGACATTCGATGTAGCTGTGCTCGATGATCCGTCGTGTGGAGGCACAGTGGTCCCATTTCAGTGCGGGTCCGATGTTGGCCACATACGCCATGCCCCCATAGGCAGAGCAGGCCCTGTCGTGTGCGTCCAGAGGGAGGAGTAGTGGTAGCAGGTCCGCCTTTAGACATGCCGGGTTGGAGAGACACATCTCCACGGGATGCTGGTAGGGACACCTCCGACAGTAGAAGACGGGTATGACGCAGCTGAACAATGTGATGCGGTAAGTTAGTCGGTAACTTACGTTCAGCAGGGACAGGAGTTCGCATCCCAATATATGTATCAGGTTGGTTTTGTACAGCTTGACCTGTCCGGCGTAGTTGGGTAGGTGTGTTGGGAGTGCCATTTTGCAGCGGTGCGTTGTGGTGGCGTGCTCCGGCTGTGTGTGCAGTCTGCAATGTGCACGCTCCGAGGTTGCTGTGAGCTCTGTGTAGTCGTAGGGAGACAGGACTTGTGTTCTGTTGGCTTGTGCGGAGGACACGGGCCCTCATCCCACATGCTTCTCAGACAGTTCAAGGTCAGTGATGTGTGACTCCTTCCAGATAACTTGCATGGGGCCGACATGGGGGAGTGTTTTCTTTTTTCTTTCCCGTCCGTAGTGTTCTTCTGTGATATGCGCTATCTGCCCTGTGGTCGGTCTCCTCTGCATGCCTGTGTTGGTCTTTTATTGGACAATGGCTGTATTCACCGGCTTCTTTCGTAGGGCTGTGGTTTCGGAGTTGGAATGGAAGGTCATTCAGTGCTGTCTGCTCTCCCTTGTGTGGGCGGCAGGCTGCCTTTCCGCTCTGCGTTGGGCCTTGTGTGTGAATGTTATTCTTGGGCCACCTGTTGTCGGTCCCCGGGCTCTTTGGTGTTCCGTTTTGTATGTCTTGTTCATGTGTGCAGGGTGGTATGGGTGTTTCAGTGTGGTACTGGCGTTCCTCTTCCCGAAGGGGCCCTGCTTCTCCTAGTTGGTGTTGCCGCCGCTGTGTGCTTCGCCATGTTTGTTACACTGGGGTGTGTCCTGCTGTTGCGTGACTTCACTGACATGTGTGCGTCGGTTGTGTGACGTTGGGTGTTGACCGTGAATTGGGCGTTGGGGACATGTCTGTGGCAGGCCTGTCACGTGTCATGTGCGTTCGGGGTGGGGCTGGTGTGTGTGCTGCTTGGTTGTGTCCCTGTGTCTGTGTGCGACGCATGCATGGCGCTGCGGTTGGCCTCTGCGTTGTGCGCATGTGTGGCAGCGTCATCGCCGCTTTGGGGCCGTGACGGGGTCGTTGGTTCCTAGTCCCAGGTGGTGTGTACACATGTGTTACGAGATGTTACAATTTGGCCTGTGTGTCATATGTGGATGCTATGGTAGATGTGTCGTGTACACGCGGGGGTGGGGGTTGTCCGCTTTTTCCGCCCTTGCACTGTGTGCGCTGTTTGCGTGCACTTGTTGTGTGTGTGCCTACCTGCGTCTTCGCGGTACGTTGCGTCCTTGGTGGTGCATCAGATAGAGCATAGGGAGGGCCTGCAGTGCTGGATTCATGCTCGGGGGTGCCGCTTCTTCGGTGTCCGTGCTCGGCGTTCGTGTTACCGCTTCGGTTTGACGTACGGTGTCTCTTAGCCGTGGGATCAGTTTGTTTGCGGCATCGTAATTTGTACGCCGGGCGGTACGTGTTTCGTCGGACGGTGTGTGTCAATTGAGCTGCGCCGCTACGTGTACGGGCGCACTTTGATGGCGGACGGTGTCGCTGGCTTGCCGGCGGTGTTTGGCTGACTTTTCGCATCGTAATCGGGCGGGCGTGTGGACTGCTGCGTGCCGACGGTAACTGGTGGTTTTTGCATCCGCCAGCACGGCGGTAGTGCTTCCGCCCGCCATCCTAATAAGCCCCATAGTTTGTTAAAATATCGAATTTTTTAAATGTATTAACAGTAATGTAAAATTAATAAAATAATAAATATAATTAACTGAAACATACTTAAAAATACTTAAATAACCTTAAAATTAATAAATAATTAATGTAAGTTATAAAAAAATAAACATACATTTTTATTTTTTAATACATATATATATTAACTTAATATTAATAAAAAATATTCAATATTTTTAGCGTAGGATAGCGGGAGGGTAAAATTTACTATTATCACTCCAGAGAGTGCAACAGTCAGGAAAGCGTTGGATAGCGTAGGGGTAAAAATTACTATTCCCACTCCAGAGAGTGCAACAGTAAGGAAAGCGTTGGATAGCGTAGGGGTAAAAATTACTATTACCACTCCAGTGAGTGCAACAGTAGGGAAAGCGTTGGATAGCGTAGGGGTAAAAATTACTTTTCCCACTCCAGAGAGTGCAACAGTAGGGAAAGCGTTGGATAGCGGGAGGGTAAAAATTACTATTCCCACTCCAGTGAGTGCAACAGTAGGGAAAGCGTTGGATAGCGGGAGGGTAAAATTACTATTCCCACTCCAGTGAGTGCAACAGTAGGGAAAGCGTTGGATAGCGGAAGGGTAAAAATTACTATTCCCACTCCAGTAAGTGCAACAGTAGGGAAAGCATTGGATAGCGTAGGGGTAAAATTACTATTCCCACTCCAGAGAGTGCAACAGTAGGGAAAGCGTTGGATAGCGTAGGGGTAAAAATTACTATTCCAACTCCAGTGAGTGCAACAGTAGGGAAAGCGTTGGATAGCGTAGGGGTAAAAATTACTATTCCCACTCCAGAGAGTGCAACAGTAAGGAAAGCGTTGGATAGCGTAGGGGTAAAAATTACTATTCCCACTCCAGTGACTGCAACAGTAGGGAAAGCGTTGGATAGCGGAGGGGTAAAAATTACTATTCCCACTCCAGTGAGTGCAACAGTAGGGAAAGTAATGATTTAATATTTAAATAAAAATAAATTAATTACCAATACCAATAAAAAATTAATTAAAATTAATGACCAATTACAAAATATTTAATAATTAATTAATTATAAATACCAATAAATATTATTTATTAAAAATTAATTACCAATTAATAATTAATCAACAACCAATTAATTTTCAATACCAAAAATGTAATAAGTAATAAAAAAAATTACCAATTCATAATTAATTAACAATAAATTAATCAATACACAAATAAAAAATCAATAATTACTTAATTACAATTAAATTACTTCCCACCCTATTCCCCTATAAACCCACAACCCACTCCGAATAATAAATTAATACAATTAACATAATTATCAATTAATCAATTAATAAAAATTAATTACCAATTAATAAAAAATTACCAATTAATAATTAATTGACAATAAATTAATTATCAATACCAATAAATAAAAATAAATATTTTCTTAATTACAATTAAATTACTTCCCACCCTATTCCCCTATAAACCCACAACCCGCTACAGAACTAAAACGCAAAATTAAATTAAAAATAATTAATAATTCCTAAAAATTAATATTTAATTTACTATAATTAAATTACTTCCTACCCTATTCCCCTATAAACCCACAACCCGCTACGGAATTAAATTACGCAAAAATAATTTTACATAAATTTCGGAACTTTAAAAAATATTAAACATACATTACAAAAATAATATACATTTTTAACTCATATACTAACATACAAAACACTTACAAAAATTCGATATTATTAAAAATTCGATATTTTTTAATGCCTATATTATGTACTTCTATATTTTGAAAATCGATATTACTTACCTTCATTTCGATATTATTAACCACTATATTATGTCCATTCGATATTATGTCCATTCTATATTTTGAATTCGATATTCTGTCCATTCTATATATTTTTTTCGATATTATGTCTATTTACCGGCACAGGCACCCCGCCACGGGACGGTAACTTTGGGTGCACTGTGTCAGTGGCACCTTGAGCTGCTGAGCGGGTGTGCAGCCTGCGATGATGCCCCGTCCTGGCGGTCCGGACAGCTCAGGTTTTGTGTGCCCTGCTGGACCAGAGTGTAGGCCAGAGCCAGCGGGCAGCGCGGGCCTACCGCCACGTGGCGTCACTTCCGGGATCCCAGAGTTGGTGGCACCCATTGGGCTGAGCGGGTGTGCAGCCTGCGATGGTGCCGGGTGCACTGCTATGTCCTCTGCCATGGAGTAATCAAGACCCAGCACCAAACGTGAGACCTGGTGGCCTGCGGAGCGGGGCTGCATGATGTGGAGGGTGCCATGTCCGCGGACCTCGGGCTTGTGGCTTGCAGCGGCACGTGGTGGGACCTCCTGTCTACACGCCAGTGGCGGAAGGTGAGCATTGAGGCCTGGGTGTGCATGGGCGGGCATGCTCCGATGGGCGGCGGGAGAGGTTGGGGTGCCTCTGCCTGGGTGTGCATGGGCGGGCAGGCGATGTTGTCTTGTGCAAGTGTGTGTACTGTGCCAGTAATGTATCTGGGCTCTGTTTCAGCTGACGGCTCTGAATCAGATGTGTGACCTGGTGAACTGCACTACACACCGGCATGTGGTTGGAGACACACCAGTGGCAGCAGGTGAGCAGTGTGGACTGGGTGCGCAGGGGCGGCACTCTCTCTCTCTCTCCCCCTCTCTTCCTCTCTCTCTCCTCTTCTCTCTCTCTCTCTCTCCCTCTCTTCCTCTCTCTCTCTTCTTCTCTCTCTCTCTCTCTCTCCCTCTCTTCCTCTCTCTCTCTCTCCCTCTCTTCCTCTCTCTCTCCCTCCCCCTCTTCCTCTCTCTCTCCTTCGCTCTCTCTCTGTCCTCTGATGTGCGCAGGACACACCTTCTCATCATGTTTTTTGTCTTACAGGCTGTGACCTATGTATTGTCCCGAGGGGAGCGGCCATGTGTCTTCATTTCATTTCATGTTCATTTTAATAAAGTTTCATTTGTTGCTTCGAAAGTGAATGTGTGCTGGTCATTTCTGTGACGACACATCCATGTCACCAGTTGTGATTGTGCGGCATCAAGTGGAATATTTTGTACATGTTTAGGTGTGGCTGATGTGGCATTTCTTTGGTCGGGGGGTGCCAGGGAGGGGTGGTCCTGGGGGTGGTGGCGGTGGGTGTTGTGGCCCTCTTGGGTGTCCGGGCGCATGATGGGTGGCTCCATGGCATCTGTTGCCCTTCCGATGTAGCCCTGGGCTGTGCTCCCTTTTGGTTTGCAGGCTGCCGTCCGACTTTACACCAGGTCAGAGCAGGTGTAGATTTCCTGGTGCTAACGCGCCTTATCGCCTGTTTTGTGTTTTTATCGCGGATGTGGCTGGTCGTTGTGAATGTTGAGGTGTGCTGTTGTCTCAGTTTTTGTCACGGGAACGCCTACTCTGCATCTCATTAGCGATATTTGCGGGGGTCCTCTGTGGCGATGGTTTTTGCGGCTGCTATCGCGGGTAAACTGGTGCTGTGGGCTGTTAACACCGGCTTGTGAATGGGGAGGTACATTTTTCACGACTTTGGCTGCGATAAAGTGCCGTTAATTCGGCGATAGCTCCTTGTGAATATGCCCATGAGTGTCTTTCTTTACAACCCTAACATCTCCTGCTACTTCTATGTAAATGACATCCAGGTGTACCTGAAAGGCACATCATCCATGGGTATAAAATACCTTGTTCATAATCTTGAAAATATGCAATCTTAGATGTTCCAGCATCATCTTGAACTGAATCCCTTGGAAACAGAATTCCACTGATCTTTTCCCATAACAGTTCTGTATCAGTCCAATCCAGGCTAAATGCCACCAGAATCTTCAATTGCCCACCCACTGTTGTTTATCACTCAAAATCGCTTTCAACTTCACAAAAATCTGGATCTCCAGTCCAACATAAAAGGTTTAGCTAAAGAAGCTCAACTTCAAATCAAACTCCTGAGTGGAGTGAAACATCTCCTTCTGCCTGTGAATTCCAAACTTGTGGTCCAATCCTTAGTCCTCTCAAGAATAGGTCATGGTAAGACCCAAAACTCTGCCTGCAGCCCCTGAAAGCAGCTCTCCACTCTGCTGTCAGATTAGTATTGGGCTCAAGGAATTATGATCACATCAACCCTATCACAATTTCAGTAAACTGGCTTCCGATTGAAGCGAGAAGTAGTCTTAAATTGGCATGCATCATTCACAAATCTCTTCATGTGAAGTCCCTGATTGATCTCTTTGAGAAACTGGTCATTTCTGGAGGGCAATGATTCCTTCACAGCACCAACACCCACCTACTTGGAGTTTCCTCATGTTAGAGGCGAAAGAACCCTCAAATAAGCCTTATCAGGATTTGCCGCTAGGCAGTGGACCTCTATTCCCTCATCAATTAAAACAATCCCCTCTCTTGAGGTCTTCAAGTCGGAGGTGAAAACTCGACTCTTGCATCAATTCAACCTAGATGGTCCAATTACCTTTCTCTTAAAGCCTATTGACCAGAATATTACGGATTGGTATGAAATAGGTAATTCTCTCTACTAGTATTTAATTTTTCACTCATTCTGGATTTGATAGGAGCGCAGCCGCATTCTACCTTCCGTCCTATTTTGGAATGTTGTCACTATGTATTTAATTGCGTATCTTCTGCATGTTTTTTGCTCGAACTGGAAGTCCTTCCCACTTTCGAACTGGACCTTGTTTGAATCACATTATTTTCTATTCATTTGTGTCAATGTGTATAGTCCTGCATTGTCTGTTTTATCTATCTAGCTTGCATATATTACTTACCTCTGAAGCCCCTTGGGATTTAGTCCATGCCATATAAAACCCACAATAAATAAATACATAAATAAATAAATGTCTGAAACAAATTGGCCCACTTGCGATTTTCTCAAACCAAAGCCCAATATTGCTAATTTTGGGTTTTAACTTGAGAATTCCCCCACTCAGCCAATATTCGCCTGCAAAATGCCCCCACTCACAATATTGCTAATTTTGGGAATGCCATTCATCTTTTGAGAAGTTGTGACTGATGATAAGTGGAATTCCAGAAGCATAAGTTGCCAGTTAGATCAAAAAACGTAATAGTTAGAATTTTTGGAATCAGCCTAAATAAGCAGTAATCTGTGAGAATACATCCTAATGTGCTGATGTTGTGTGGTCAGACTACATAGGAAGGAGTCTGGGGCCAGTTTTATGAGTATCAACAAGTAGGCAGTGAGAATCTGCACTACTACAGCTGGTATTAGAATCCAAGAAAACAATATCTCAGACCATTGATTGTGATGAGAGAAATATATTTTGAAATTAAACAATACATGGTGGATGTGAATGTTTTCACCACATTGCAATCAAATATTATTACGAACTGGTCCTGTCTGGTAGCATGGGTTTTGTCTATTTCGTATCTATAAACCAGACCTTAAAGTAATGCCTGTGATACATCATTTTCACTATTTTAGATTGTACTTGTTAAGCCTTTGCAATGATCTTTTGGAAGCCCTGAGCACTTGGGTGTGGTGCCCAGGGAGCAAGAAACTTTCAGACCAGGCCATTACACAAATGATCGCTGTTTAGGGCAGTTTAGCAATGAGATCTGTAAAACATCAATGAAATAAGTGTTTGGCAGGGAACACAGGTAAGAAAAATGTCCTTTGGTAAGATATCACAGCTTGTGTCAGGGGTACTCCAGCTTTAAGTGTATTTTCTATGTTGAGATATTTTAATATAAGATAGGACAATCCCAAACTATATTAATCCAAATGCCTCATCTCTAATCTAGAGTCAACTAACTTTCTTCAAATGCTCTCTGGGCCTCCTCTTACAACCAGGCATACATTTATCACTCCTAATAACAGTGACAGAGACTATCCTATCAACTTGACTGATATCAGTGATCTAAGTCACTGCCTTCATTCTATTGTCAATGAAGACTGATACCACCGAAAATGACCTGACAAATGTGATGCTGTAGAATAGATATGAGGTATGTTCTTTTAAAAATCAACTATTTGGTTTTTTCACTTGTCAAGGTGATAGCATTTTAATAGTTGTACCTTGAGCTGACAACCTGTCCTATTTATGATCCTTTCATCTATTGAACGGTATAGGAGAACTGGCTGGATAGCATTTTAAGTAAAATACCAAAATACAAAGAAAGATTATGACCTTAATCCTCTAACTGAGCTCATGTCTTCCTTCAATCTCCACTGCTACAACTATGCATATAATACATATATTGTACTTAGACTTCAAAATTCATCAGATGAATGCGAATATAGGCCTTTTTTTCGCATGCCATAACCACGCATGCCTTAACAACGCGGTCGTTACAATGACTGCGTTGTTATTTCGCATACCGTTACAACGCAAGTCGTAACAACGACTTGCCTTTAGGGGGCGCTGGATGTTGGAATAGTATAATTTACTATTCCAACTCCAGTCTGTGCGGACACTAGGGAAGGTGTTGGATTTTAAATCCAACACCTTTTTCCCCCTAACGCAAGTCGTTTTTCCGACTTGCGTTGTAACGGTATACGGAATAACAACGCGGTCGTTGTAACGACCGCGTTGTTATGGCATGCGTTGTTTAGCATGCAAAGTAAAGGCTGTTTACCGATGAATGCACCTTACAATTAGAGAATGTTTGCAAGTGATAGAACACTGGCTGCTATCTAACCACCTCCTGTAAAGTACTTCTGTAAACAAAATACTAACGTGGCAAATGCACTAACTACCACCTCTCAAACATCGGGAACACACTCTACGTGGGAATCAATGCACGCCTTCTGAAGAGACTACAGACAATACAAAATTGAGCAGCAGTGCTCATCCTCGACCTCCCCAGAAGGACCCATATCACACCACACTTCAAGAAGCTACACTGGCTCCTGATCCAGAAGAGATGCCAGTTAAAGATGCTGACCCATGCATACAAAGCCCGTCACAATGAAGGACCAGCATACATCAACAAACGCTTGACCTTCCACCAACCTACCTGACACCTACGAGCCACCTCCCTCTACCTTGCAGACACCCCTCGGATTCACTGAAGCTACAGCAGAGGAAGCTCCTTCTCATACCTGGCAGCCAAAGCTTGGAACGATCTTCCCCTGTACCTTAGGACCACATCATTGCTCAGAGAATTCAGGAAAGGATTCAAGACCTGGCTGTTCGATTGAACAGCACACCACAAAGCAGCCAGCAACCCTAGTGCCTTGAGACCCTCACGGGTGATTTGCTGCATTTTATAAATCTGATTAATTGATTGATTGAAACATCTGGCCACAGGAGCTAGGGCTACCACCACACTACTCAGCTGAAGGCAGGAAGTTGTTGTTGGTCATGGACTCCAATTTCTCCCTTAAGCTTCAAGTTAGTTAGATCCCAAACAATGATTTTACATGATGAGATGGCTGTGCAGAACATCCCATGCCTTGGCTTTCCTCAGAAAGTCCAAGCAACCCATTCCTTAGTGCCTTCCCAACTCATTATGCTAACAGACTATACCTCAGATAACCTGATGTCCTCACACTTTTTACTCTCAAGCTGTTGAGGCAACAGAACAGTCTTCTTTTAACACAAACTACACACGCATCACCAAAAAGGACCATTACATTCCAATGTGGCCCCTCTTCTGATCATCTTTTCCTTCAAAAAGCCTGAACTGGAGGACGCTCCTTCTCCATCCAGAAACCTGCCACTAAAGCATGAATCACGAAGAATAAGATTCGCAAATCACTGGGAATTCCAGAAAGCACTACAAACTAATGAGGCTCTTCACATCCACATAATTCCATAATACAGTGACCAATTTAAAAAATGTGGTTATTTGTGGGCATGTGTGTGCGTGTATTCTGACACTCGATGCAGCAGCGTGAGCGTAAATGCAGCAATGCATGGCACACCATGTTTGAAGCATATCTTTGAACTTCATGCATCTCACCAATGCCTTGCATATAGAAAAAACTACATCCTTACAAGCACACATTACAAAAGTGCATCTGGATGCCTGAAACAAATGAGAGCGCTTCATGGCGTTAATATGGCTTATGAATCACTATTTAAATTCAACAAGTGTATTTCTCTAGTTAGTTCAATGCAATCAAAACAAAACTACAACACCTAGAATGCATTACGTTGTCACACAAAAGGCCAGGAATGTAATCATAGAGTCCATGATGTTGTACAGTAAGATGGCCACGTGACAAGGGTTCCTGTTAGAAGTCGAGGCAGAGTGACTGGCATGCAGCTGGCAAAATTGTGGAAGGCATTACTGCTGCCCTGGTGGTGGCCATTTCTTCTTATGCTTGCAGAGTTTCCCACTTCTTTGTTTTGCCAAGGCATGCCCTGAACATTTTGCTGAGTCAGCGGTGCTGGGCTGACGTGAAGTTGGAGCTTGGCATTGGCTGCCCACTCCCAAGCCACATCTGAAAATTGTGCTGCTCCCTCCTCCTTTTTCTCCTCCACCTCTTTGGTTGCAACTAGGGGAAGAGGCTATTGGCGGGTGTATGGGGCTGATCCTGTCTGGTGGTGTCTGGGAGCCTGTTGCTGCCTGAAGCTTTTCACCTGGGACCCAACCATTAACCTGCAGCTGGCTGTCAACTCTGCTCTCTTTGGTTTCCCATCTAATGCCTCGAAGTTCTCTACATCTTGCTCACTTTGCGGGGCAGTGCTGGGCTACTTATGTGCCATCTGATTTAGGTATTTTGTCATAGCTGGGATGAAGCCATTTTTGTTGTGGACATCTTTTGGCTGTGTGGGACCTTGATGTCTGGACTATAAATGCTTACCTTTATTTTTCATCTCTCTGACATTTCTCATTCTGAGAGGTAATAATGAGACTGCATTTCTACCATTTCAATTCATTATTATTGCCACTGTTTTAATTAGTTTTCTCCTTTATCTAATTTCTTCTATGTTCTATAAGTTGTTATCATGTCAAATTGTGTTCTGCACCGTCTGATTAATTATAGTACATCGCTTTGGTTAAATATGCGATAGTCAAATGAGTATAAATGCAAATGCAAGCACCAAGCCAACTTTAGGTCAAAGATATGAATGTTATCTTACTCGCTATGAGTGGAAACGAGAAACACAGGTGTTTCTAAGGCTGACAACATGCAAAAAAGAACAATTGATGGATGGAATGCTGAAACAATGTCAAACATTCACCCCCAGTTCAGAGATCTGGGCCTCAATCCATTGCTTTTTTGCTCAGTCCCCATTCCAGTTTAGACCCAGCCATATGCAAATCAGGCTTGACCCTGCTCCCCATGGGAACAGTTCAACCCCGTAGTGCCAAGCCAGGTCTTCCCTGGACCGGAAACAAGCATACTACGACCAGTTTCAGGGTATCAGGCTAGCTTGACACCAGTGGAATTGTGAGCACGGGATCCATGTCTGAGCATACCCAGCGCTCTTAGGGTGGCAAAAGCAAAAAGAAGAATTGATGGATGGAATGCTGAACAATGTCAAACATTCACCCCCAGTACAGAGATCTGGGCCTAAATCCATTGTTATTTTGCACACCATGCCATTCCAGTTTAGACCCAGCCACATGCAAATCAGGCTTGACCCTGCTCCCGATGGGAACAGTTCAACCCCTAACTGCCAGGTCAGGTCCCCTCTGGACCGGAAACAAGTATACTAGGACCGGTTTCAGGGTATCAGCCAGGGTAGCTTGACTCCAGTGGCATTGTGAGCACGGGATCCATGTCTGGGCATACTTAGGGCGAGAAAGCAACAAAAAGAAGAATTGATGGATGGAAGAGTACCGCTTCACATTCTGCAGGGGGCTCATCATTCTGTGTTACACCCCAGAAAGCCTTATATACTGGGCCTGGGACCCTTTCACCCCAGACTGGAAGAACGCTTCTAGAGGCAACAGTGAGATTTGAAGGCTTCCCTCTCCACCACTGTTATGTGTGGCCTGTAAATGGGATCACTGACAGAATATCGAGGAGCAAAATATCAACCTGCCAAAATATTGATGAAAAAATATAGAATGACAGAATATCGACTTCCTATCTACAAACAGGTAAGTACAAAAATATCGAATCCAAAATATCGTTGTAAATAATATAGGGGGTCATTACGATGGCGGGCGGAAACACTACCGCCGTGCCGACGGAGGTAAAAACCGCTAGTTACCGTCCGCCAGCAACTGCCCGCATTCCCGCCAAATTAGGATGTGAAAAGTCAGGCTAATACCGCCCGCAAGCCTGCGACGCCGCCCGCCATCAAAGTGCGCCCGTTTACGTTGTGGCGCCAGCCAACGGAGGCACACCGTCCGACGAAATGACGCACCGCCCGGCGTACAAATTACGATGACACAACCAAACAGCCTCATCGGCAAAGAGACACCGCACGAGAACAGGAGGCGGAAACCACATTGACGAGCACAGAAACACCAACCCGGCCTACTCCGACATGAATCCTGCACTCCAGGCCATCCCAATGCTGTACCTGATGCAGCAGCTAGGAGTGAACGCGCAACGACGACGCAGGTAGGCAGACACACAACAAGGGCATGCAAATACCGCACACAATGCAAGAGCGGAAAAACTAAACATGGGCCCCCTAGACACCCCTGTGGGGACAGGACACATCCAACACTGTACCCACACATATCCCACCTGTAAAATATAATCAACCCGCAACACCCTGGGCACCCAATACCCCGGACCAGGAGGTGACGCACCCGGCACGGCACCGCAGCGCCCCGGCGATGACGCACATGCGCACAACGCAGAGGCCAACGACAGCGCCACGCATGGGCTGCATGCAAACACTGCAGGGTCACAACAACACACCACACACACCAGCCCCACCCTGAAGGCACAAGTCACGTGATCCCCCTGCGTCAACCATGACCACAACCGACAACTCACAGTTGCCAAAACGTAGTCACACAAGTGTGCCGAACAGGGGAGCAAAGTGACGTCGGAAGAGGACACACACCTGTGTGCAAAGCATGGAGAAGCACACGGCAGCTGCGACAGAACTGCACAAACAATGGACATTGCCCGCAAAAGGCACGCCAGTCACAACAAACAATATCTATACCATCCTGCACGCAACAACAAGCCATGCCATGTCCAAAATAGAGAAACCCTGCTGGCTGAGAACAGGTGTGCACAATCACGGCGCCCACACACAAGTCCCAATGTACAGCGGGAAAGAAGTGACCCACCCACACACGGGAGAGCAGATAGCAGTGAATGTCCTTCCATTCCCACAGCCAAATCACATTGCAACATATCCTGCAGGAGAACGGAGCCATTGGAACAACCACAACCCAAACATAGCCATGCTGAGTCAACCATCCCCTGGCAGATAACGCCGAACATGAAAGAAAGATAAAACCACAAAATACAATTATACCACTGCGCCTTGTGGCTCAAATGCAAGTAATCAGGAAGGAGTCAGACACCACTGGCCTTGACCATTCATAGGAGCATGTGGGATGAGGGCCTGTGGCCGCCTCCCAAGCCATACACAAAGTCCTGCCGCCAAACATCCATTCAAGAACACACAGCACCGTCCGAGGTCGCACTCAGCAGACAGCCCAGGCAGCCGGAGCACGCCACCAGAGCACCCAGCAGCAAAATGGACGGGGCACCAGTACTATACACCTACGCCAGACAGATGCAGCTGTACAGCAATAGCTTGATACAGACAGTGGGCTGTGCAAATCTGGCCATGCTGAATGTAAGTTATCGAGTAACTTACCGCATTGAAATGTTCAGCTGCGTCATCCCCGTTTTCTACTGTCGGAGGTGCCCGTACCACTGGCCTGTGGATTTATGTCTCTCCAACCCGGCATGTCCAATTGGGGACCTGGTACACCTGTTCTCACCCCTGGATGCCCACGACAGGAACTGTTCAGTGTATGGGGGCATGGCGTTTGTGGCTGCAATAGGACACACACTGCAATGGAACCAGTGTGCCTCCGCACAACGTATGCTGGATCACAGTTTCATCGAATGTCACCCGACATGTCCCATCAGGATCCTACAAGGGACAACCTACGAGGAACACGTTGCAACCCACCATCCGCTTCACTGGATGTCAACCACAAATACCACCAATGCGAGGGATGCACTGCAGGAAGGTATCGCATACCTGCCAACCTGTCAATTCATGGGTCCCCAAATCAATACCCACAATTGAACATTCATGTGCAACACCGTAACCATGCCTGCCGTCCGCACGCAGAGGCCAGTCAGCTGTGCAACAACTATACCATGCACACGGAAACAAACACCTGACCATCAACACCACCGTCATGACACCTGACATTACCGGGACATGCACCCTGTCCATCACCACATCCCGTGTCCCTGCATGAACACGGGGAGGCTGAGGAATGGGACCTGTGTACAGTGACCACATGGCCAACATTGCACGAACCACATTGCCACAATATGCATGCCGCGCACCTGAACACAGGCACCTGTAAGTGCACGCTGATCTGTCTGCTGAATAACTTGAGAACTGTCATCACACCTTCTCCTGAACTTCCGTGCAAGGACATTTGCATGGACAACAAATGCAACACCCCACAACATGTCCCCGGGCATTGAGTCATGTACAGTAGCCACCATATCGCAACAACATGTGAGACTATGCTGCATGCATGTAGGCTCATGCTCTGATGCCACCTCTGACGCAGGTGTGTCGGAGTCACTATTGTCGTAAACCTGTACCATGGGACTTAGATGTACTGTGCTCATGATGTCAAGCTGTCTGGTAGGGTAAACCAATACTGTCTGTGTCACAGCATAGGGCACCTCAGTAATGAGCTAATGTACTGTAGCATAGCAAGGGCAGGGCATTCTTAACTCTGAAGCCTCATTTCCACAATTAACAACTTATCACATCTACCTGTACACCCTTTTGAATGTGTAACCATGCTAAGTATATCCTCCACATGCATTACGCTGCCAGTAGTGTCCACATCCTGCATCACAGAGGAAGTAAGCTGAAATACATGCCTTAAAGCTAATATCTGACTCTGGAGTATTATTGATCGTAGACAAGTACGAATGAGAGAGGATGAGAGTGTGAGAAGTACACAGGACTCGTGAGATCACCATGTAGTCAAGTGACATTGGATGTCCGCCCCTGAGAGAGAAGCACAACTGTGGAATACACACATGTGGCATGTGAAGCGGGAGGGCCTCTTGGCACAGGTGGGTCAGTGGCACGGGTGGGTGCACACATGCAGTGTCGATACAGACTGTGTGGGGACGAACCCTGCGGGGTACATTACCACTGTTCTGGGTATGTGGAAAGACCAGCTGTCTGGGGATGAATGTGGACTAGTGTGTGTACAACAGGCGGGCACACGATCCATGCTGCATCAGGTGTGGACGTTGGCCCTCCCTCTGGGGACATGCTGGATACTGCTGTGCGTCAGCCAGGCCCGTGCCGAGACATGTACACCCCTGGCCTTCAGGTGTACCCCCTACATCATCCACCTGCACAGGCTACCCAGGGCATGGGATGGCAGTGGAGCTTGGTGGGTGGGAGGTCATGGCACCCTGCTCCTGGTCACATCTCGCTGGCAATACATTCTCAGTGTGCAGCAGGGCACAAGTCCTGACAGAAGAGGTGGTGGCACGCAGACGTCATGACAGGTAGTGACGTCACGGAAGATGGCCTGCACCATCAGACTCATCGCCTCCCCTCGCCCACCCCACTGATGCGATTGCATCATGGGAGCACGCGCGTGTGCAGCAGCTCCAATCTCTCCCCAGAGAGGCCAAATAGTGTATGTGTGGCTCCATTCGCCCCAGTCACCGAGCTCACGGCAAAATAGGTGGTGGGACGCCGTACACCCGCATGGTACCCGGACTAGAGCCCTGGTGTGCAGGCAGAGCTACCTAATGTGCTAGCGAAGTGTGTGAGTTGCATGACACCCGTTGGCGGTGGATGGCTCGGAGGCTCCTCACCAGGTGGCCCATATCACACACCATGGGTCCCTTGCCAATGGCAGCGGATGCTATGACATTGCGCGCCGGGGGGTGTCGACATGTCGTCTGGGATGGTGTTTGCGGCATGGGCCGCTAGGGCAGCTACAGCTGCTGTGTGTTGCATGTTGTGTATCCGGAATCCGGAGTCAGCCATGCTTCGTCACTGTTGTCCAGGGCACGAGTCGGGGTACCATGCGGCTGTACGGCATCACCCCACCTATTGTACCGTGAGCACGGTGACTGGAGCGAATGGAGCCACACATACACTATTTGGCCTCTCTGGGGAGAGATTGGAGCTGCTGCACACGCGCGTGCTCCCATGATGCAATCGCATCAGTGGGGTGAGCGAGGGGAGGCAATGAGTCTGATGGTGCAAGCCATCTTCCGTGACGTCACTACCTGTCATGACGTCTGCGTGCCACCACCTCTTCTGTCAGGACTCGTGCCCTGCTGTTGTCAGATGCGCCACTGTCCGGGGGGTGGGGGAAGGTCAGGTATGTCAGCCTGACAGTGGCCCAGTTCAAGGACCACCTTGACTGGGGGGACAACTATTGGACATACTGGTGTAGCCCACCCACGCGCTAATGTAGGCCCTCCATGAACTATGTCAACTGCGGAAAGGTGTTGCCATGGGCAATAAAGTCATTGAGGGAGGCTGACTGACCCACGCACAGATGCCGCACATGCCCAACAGACACGGCACTGAGTGCAGCAGGGGTCGCAGGGGCAGCTGTGCCTGGTGTGAAAGACACTCTAACCGTCATCCTCGTGCTGACACGTGTTGCACCAGTGGAAGTAGTTGGGAGGGCGGGCATTGGCCTCCGCGTGGCTGCAGAGGAGCTAGAGTGCACGTCCCCTGTGCTAGCAGACATGGACACATGACCACTGTACTCAGTTGACGCAGCAATTGTTGTATGGGCCTGTGAGTCATCCAGCACACGTCTGCCCCCTCCGATGCGCCGGTCACATTTGTCTCACCCAGCTCCTGTGCAGCTGCACCATCCGATGCCACACCACTGTTGACCGTCCCCTGTCCCTCAGCACACATGGTAGTTGACACATGAGGGACAGCGAGGTGGCCTCACTCATTTGGCATCAAATCCACATACATGTGCAAGGGAGCCAGCACAGAACATTCCCAAGTGCACATGTTGCATGATACCTGTGCAAATGTATACAGCAACCACAATCAGCACGTAATGGCTGTCGTACAGGTAATGAACCCGCCAACAAGTGACACATGTGTTGTGCACATGGAACAACACCCGGACTGTCACCCTACGGCCATAGCCACTCATCGCCGTGTACACACCCACTCTCCTGATGGTGTTAAGGATGACCACTACAGAATTAGGCCAAGGACATACCTGCATGGAGCAGAATGTGTCACCACACACACTGACTGCAACATGACAGTCCACAATGGTCATGAGCCCATGCCAGACAACTGTCCATCGCACGGCCACAACTACTGTTGCACCGTGTGCCGGATGTGTGAGTATCAGGAATATGTGGTGAGGCATCGCACACATGTGTTAAGGTCGAAATCAGAGTATGCACAGTACCACACACATACATGTGAATTGCCACTCCAGCTGACTACAGGCTGTTCCTGAGGCCTACGTCTCTGAACGCATTGACTATGCTGAGTGCCCAAATTACATCTTGAGCCTCAGGACACGCCCATGCATGTGAGTTGCACCCAGCACAGAGTACACTCAAAACCCACTGCATCACACAACTAACATCACATTACCCAGAACATGGGTAGGCTGTGGACACATGCTGCCTCTCGCTGCAAAGGACACAATCCCACAGTACTGTACACCTGCCTGCTGCTGATGCCCCTACACACGTGCATCCGCCACAGGCTGTGTGACTGTCAATAGCAGACCATTAGTGGTGACATGCAGCGCCGTGCCAACCTGTCAATATGAGGGAGCATCCCCCGATTAGTCGCCGCAACATGGCCACACATCCGGCAGATGACGTCACCCTCTTCGTGGGATTGGCTGCACTGTCGGTTACACGTACACAGAAGCATCAACGTGGATGCAATGGCTCATCACAGGGCCTTGGGCTGGTGGACCTCCAACTACAGGGATGGTACACATGAGGGTTTGTATATCACACATACTCTTCACAGCATCACCCACATCCACCAATAACAGTGGCATGATGCTGACCCATCCTAAATGAACAGAGACGTGTAACAGAGGCAAGACGGTATGGGACATGGCATTACAGCATGTGTACACCACACGTGAATGCATGCTGGTGGGAGTGTGTACACAGTACCTGTCCATCCCATTCAATTCAGGATGCCAGCACTTTGAGCAATGTGTAGTCTGCCCACATCTACTGTCCATTGTCAGGTAGACCGACACATGGCTCACAAGGCTACACATCTTTGTGGGTGGACTCACTGTGTCCAACACTGCGCAGCCCTCAACGTACTCGCCCTGTGAATGGCTCACCCCGCAATGGAGGACACAATCAGTGCCACCATCTCTCACACACATCCCTATCACAAGGCCTGGAGTGTTCAATCGACAGAGCTGAGTTAGCGCATATCAGGAGAGTCGTGAAATAATGACACATGTAACCCACTGTACAGTCAGTGTAGTTTCCTACTAGGATTGGGCGGTCAATGTGCAGCCCAGGTCTGCCGGGACTGAGAAGGCCAGCATTGAGCCAGCCAGCCATTCACACAAGCAAAAGCTGCCCAGAATCATGCATTGCCAAGTGTTTGCGTCACTGGGTGTCTGACATGAAAATGTCATGTACCACCACTCGGGAGGGACATGCATGGGGAAACACCTGGGAGCCTACATGCACCTTCCACCTGTAGTTAGCATGGTAAGCGGTGCATGTTGGAACCCCACAGGCTCAGTCTCATAGTGCTGCGGATGAACGACATGTGTGTCCCCCACATGCACTCCCACACACACTGTAGTTGTCTTACACACACATGACTTTTGCCGGTATTCGCCATGGGCAGTGTGCGTGGAGCACGGAATCCAGGAACTGCAGCTCCTCGCCGGTGAGTGGACATGGACATGTCATCAGTGTCGTCGACATTAAGGTGGACAGGTGGCAGCAGCAGCAGGTGTTGTTGAGGGGTGGCAGTTAGCAGTCCCTGGTAGCTGTGGTAAAGCCTGTCACCCTCCCACACTGATATAGCCCCCTTGGGGCTGATTCTGCGTGACCAAGCTGCTGCGATTGGTGTACCGCTCAGCCTGTGTACGTTGTGTTGTTGGTGTGTGCCATACTCACCCAGCCTCGGAAGCGGTGTCAGGCACAGCAGCTAGGTATATTGCCGTGGTGTTGCCGCTACCCACATATGCAGTCTGACTCCGTCATCATGCCTATCAAGCTAATATGGCCTCACTCCCCATGTGCATGCTCATGGCAATGGTATGTGTCAGTGGTCCTTGCTACTGGTAAGGGGATCTGTGTAAGAGTAATGTTGCTGTGCAGTCCCTACTTGTCGGCTGTTCGTTGATACTAAAGCTTTGACAGTGATCTTTGTTTTGTGTATGTGTAAATGCCATGTTGTGTGTTGCATTGACATGTGTCCACTTCCATCTGTCCTAGGAGGAGACCAAACATACATCGCCCCTACCAATTGCTGGCAGACATGGAGGATGTGGAGGTCATCAGGAAGTTCCGTCTGGACCGGCCCACCCTGCATCGCCTCTGTGCCATGTTGGAACCGCACCTTCGTCCTCGCAGTGTGTATCCAACTGCATTCACCCCCTTGGCCAAGGTGATGGCTGCACTGCATTTCTTCGCTACCGGTTCATTCCAACACACGGTGGGCAGTGGAGGTGGGATGTCCCAGCCCATGTTCAGCAAGGTGCTACGGGATGTCCTGTCGGCTATGATGCGGTACAGGAACCGGTACATCCGATTCCCCAGGGCCCGTGATTTGCCTGCGGTGAAGGGTGCTTTCTATGCACTCGGACGCATCCCCCAGGTTGTTGGTGCTATTGATTGCACCCATGTTGGCCTTGTTGCACCACAGGCCAATGAGCACATCTATAGGAACCGGAAACATTTCCACTCCCTGAATGTGCAAGTGGTGTGCCTGGCGGACATGATAATTACACACGTGTGTGCGAAGTTTCCCGGTTCCACCCATGACTCGCACGTCATGCGCCACAGCATCCTCCCACGTCTGATGACCAATCTGCAACCGGACCGTGCGTGGATTGTTGGTGAAACTGCATATCCTAATGGACCTTGGCTGTTGAGTCCACTACGCAATCCTCGTACACCAGCTGATGTCAGGTACAATGAGGCACATGGGAGGACCAGATGTGTGGTGGAGCGGACATTTGGACTCCTGAAATCCAGATTCAGGTGCCTGGACCGCACCGGGGGTGCACTGGCATACTCCCCAGAGAAGGTGTGCCCCATTGTTGTGGCATGCTGCATGCTGCACAACCTCGCTATTCGCAGGCGGATCCCCCTGATAGTGGATGACGGTGATCAGCCAGGGCCCCCGCCTGCAGGCCAAGCCGTGTCCAGTGATGAGGACAGTGGAGAGGAGGAAGCCCGCTACTTCACTTGACGGTGAGTGTCCATGTACGACGGCTGATGTCGCTGTAGTTGTGTATGTGTATGTGTGCATTGACAGGGCGGCCTATTGTTGACTGAGTGCTGTGTGGCAATGGTCCATGTCCAGGGTAGTATGCCACTGAGAGTGGCTGTGACATTGTGCCCTGTTGCTCTGTGAGATGTGTATACATTGCTTAGGCATGATGACAAGTACTGTGTGATGAGTGTGTGACACACACAGTCAATGGACTCTTGTTCTGTTTGTCACCCCTAGGTCCCGACAGCCTCTCCTGCCCTATCGACAGAACACACTACAGATGAATTTCTGAACATGCAGACGTTTGTGCACCATTGATAATAAACATAGCAGATGACATAGGATGTGATTCAGGTGTATTTATTTTAAAGGTGACATGTGATTGTGCAAAAGGTGATCAAGAAGGTGGTGCATGCTGTACAATGAGTTGGCGGTCCTGTCCGCGTGACAGTCAAGGTGTACCCATGTTGTCTTGGGTCCACAGTCCAACAGACATTTGCCACTCGACTGGCAGTGTGGGGTGGGATGGTAGTCCAAGTGAATGCAGGGGGTGGCCACCATGGCTGGCTGACTCACTGGCGTTTGGAGCGTGCGAAGTCCTCCCTGGACATCTGTTTCCTCTTCGGACGGCCCCTTCCACGTTTGAGGGGAGGGGGTTGTGTTTGTGGGCTGCTGGTGGTGGCTGAGGATTGCCCACTTGCTGTGGACGCAGGGGAACTGGATGTTGCACGTCCCTGCGCCCCAGCAGGTGGTGGCGCAGGTGTTGTGGTTGGCCTTGAGTGGGCCCTCACCTCCACCACTAGCTGGCCCATGAGGTCCACAAGTTGGCCCATACGGGTCACGAATTGGCCCATACGGGCGTCCATGGACCTCAACACCCCAAGGACTTCCCTCGTGTCGGAAGCTGACCTGGCCCATTGTCCCTGGGCCTCTTCATAGGCCCCAAGGACTCTGGCTATTTGCAGCAGGGCTTGGCTCCCAGGCTCTGTTGGCGTTGGCCTGACCCTGCTCCTCCCACCTGGACTGCTGCCACCGACCTGCCCACTTGCCACATTGGTCAACCGGGGCCTCCTCCTGGCTCCCAGGGTAGATGTGGAGGTTTGTGCCACCTCTTGGGATGGCGGAGTGGTCAGGGAGGCCGTGGTGGTGGTGATGGTGGTGGTGGTGGTGGTTGCGGCGGTGGTGTTGGCCGCAATGACCGTGGCAGCAGGGGCCTGGGACTGGTCACCAGCCCTGGGAGATGGGTTGGTGGGTAGGAGGGGTCCTGGTGTGCTGTTGCGCCCTTCCACGCCAGATGTGCCAGGTTGGGAGTCCTCGTCCCTAGAGGTGTCCAGGCTTTCCACATCCGTGAGTCCGTGTGGGGGGCTTGTGGACTGGCTGTGATGGCTGGTGTCTCCATCCGCAGCATCATGCTGGTCGTCACCTGTGGGGCGGAGATGAAAAGTTATTGTGTTGCACCTTGCATGGTTTGAGTTAGATGTCTGACATGCACAGTTTGTGCACAGTTGTGCACTGATTTGCCGGATGCGTGTGTATGTCTCTACAATGTGTGTGCGTGATCAAGGCAATAGAATAGTGTGATGGGTGCATCTGGCATGGGACGGATTTGTAATGCCAATTGGTGTGTGTTGCAGTACCCCTACATTTTGTGGCTTTGGTGGGAATGGGGTACAGCCCCATGGACGGTGTAGTGTTGGAATATGGTACTGTGGTACATACAGTGACATATGGGTGCAGAAGGGGACATGTGTTTTGGCCACACGACACTACAGAGACAAAGGTGTGTGTATGTCTGACTTGGCCAGCATATCTGCTCACTGTTGTCATTTATGGGCATTCCACAGCAGGCATTGTAGTGAGTGAGTGATGGTTGTATGCCACACGACGTATTGCAGATGGTACAATTCCTTGGTGTGCGTGCTACTCTCACCCATGTGCAGCAATGCAGTGCTCTTGGGGTGTTGACTGCATTTTGTATGTTGTTACTCACAGTGTGACGAGCGCTTCAGACACAGCAGACACATTATTGGTCATCGGCAGGACTCTTTGCTGTACTACCGTCTATGGGGCAACTGTTTAGCTGATATACCTTTCATGTCACTGGGGCTGGATGATGGGATGGATGAGATTTTGAATGTGCATTGTGTAGCTGTGTGGTTCATGGGTCCAGTGGTGTATGTGACATTACTGGGGTTCCACTATGTTTCATTTGGACGAGACAGACTTACATGGGTGATGTTGTACTATGTCAAGGGTAGGAGCAGACACGACTACATGGACAATACTTGGATGGTGTTGCTGATGTGTGTGATGACTGACACAGTGCACGCCATGTGGGTCAGTACTCCAGTTAGACTTGTGCATGCTGACGTGACTCGTTACGTGTTTCTGCATTTGAGATGGCTCATGTGGGATATGACTCTGTAATAGATGACCGGGTGCACATTGGTCACATGTTTGTAGCAGGGAGCAGTGCTACCTGTCACTCTGCTAGGTGACATGTCCCACATGTTAGTCGTAGTACAGTCCTCATGCCTACAGACACCCCGCCCTGTACAGTAGTCTACCCAATTGTTGGTTTTGAGGGTGGAATGCAATGGCTGCCACATGGTTGTGGGAGGGAGGGGTGCTCCATCTTGCTGGTCTGTGGGTGTGGGGGCCGTGTTGTGAGTCGTGGTGATGGTTTACCATCCACAGACAGCCCTCCATGTAGGGTAACATATCTACCTGTCGGGTGTGGGTGTGCACTGCAATGGCTGGCACATGGGTGTGGGGAGTGCTCCATCTTGCTGTGCTGTAGGAGTGGGGGCCTGGGTGGGGGGGGACTTCTGCAGTCCTCCCTCTGATACTCGGAGTTTGTGGTATGGCTCCTTACCTGTTACTTGTTGGTTAGTGCAGCTATGGCTGACACATGGGTGTGGGTGTGGGAAGTGCTCCTTCCGGCACATCTGGGGTACAGAGGGTCCTGGTGGGAGTTGTGGTGCTGGCTGACTGTGCACATGCCCCCATGGTTTTGTTTGTTGGTACCTTTGGGCTGAGTGTGTGGGAGTGTCTGTTGCATGTGTGAGAGATGTCTGGTGTGTTGTGTGCTGGACATGGGGTTGTTTGGCCCTCGGTGCTATGGCATTGTGTTAGTGCATGTCTGTACATGGCGGTGTGCTGGTATACATTTGTTTGTACTTACCAGCCTCCACTCCCCCTGGTATTCCGATGAGACTCTCCGGATGTAGTATGCCTCGCACCTTCTCCTCCCACGCCTTGAAGGTCTTGAATGGCGCGGGTGGTCCGCTGCCAGTCCTGTCAGCCAGCTCACGGTTCTTGGCCTCCTTCTTCCTGACCAGGGTTTTCATGTCCTGCCACCTCTTGGTAATTTCCCCCGGTTGCGTGGCACGTTCCCAACTGCATTCACCTGGTCTACGATCCTTTTCCACATCCTGTTTCTGGTGGATACTGGTGTCTGTTGGACCTGGTTCCCATAGATTTGTGGGTACACCTTGATGACCTCGTCGACCATGACCGTCAACTCTGTGGCAGGGAACTTGGGCATTCGTTGTGTTGCCATGGTGCGTAGTGTAGTTTTTGTGGTGCTGGTGTGGTGTGTTTGGTGTGTAATGTGCAGGGGGTTTGTGGTGCCGGTGTTTAGGTGGTGGTGGTGGTGGTGGTTGTGGTGATGGATGTGATGTGTGTGTGCGTGTGGTATGCTGCTTTCCTCTGTGTCTCTCCGTGTTCTCTGCTGTGGTGTTGGCTTTGTCGTGGTGCAAGGGTTTGTGGTCTGTGAGGGGACTGCTTTTGTACTCACCTATGTGGGTGTGTCATGATGGTCTATCGTTTTCAGGTGTGTTGGGCGTGGTGTCCTGGGATTTATGCTAATTCTATGTTTGGCAGGGGGATGTGTCTTTGGGATGGGTTCTGTGTCTGGGTATTTTGGCGTCGTTTACTGTGTGGACTTGTTGGCCGTGTTGTGTGTATTTGTTTGTGCCGCCACTGATTTCCATGCACGGACGTGGCCGCCAGGCCTTCCGCCTTGTCAGTTATTCATTTCTGTAGTTCGCCGTTGCGGGCGGGATATGTGTTGGTTTCCCGCCCTCATGTCGGGGGATCATAATTTGACGGGCGGTGTGTAGTCCGTCCGCGCGGTCGTGTTAGGCTTTTTCGGGCGGTATTGCGTCCGTGGCGGACGGATTGTCTTGGACTCTGACATGGACGGGCGGTATTCTGTTATTTTTTTCTGCTGCGGGCGGTGGTTGCTTAGCGTCATCATAATTGCTCGTTCGGTATTTCAATGTTGCAGGTGGGCGGTATTTTCAGGCTATGGCGGTTGGCGGTATTTTTACCGCTGGTTATCGTAATGGGCCCCATAGTTTGTTAAAATATCGAATTTTTTAAATGTCTTAAAAGTAATGTAAAATAATGAAATAATGAATATAATTAATTAAAACATACTTAAAAATACTTAAATAACCTTAAAATTAATAAATAATTAATGTAATAAAAAAAAAAAAAAACATGCATTTTTATTTTTTAATACATATATATGTTAACTTAATATTAAAAAATATTCAATATTTTTAGTGTTGGATAGCGGGAGGGTAAAATTTACTACTCCCACTCCAGTGAGTGCAACAGTAGGGAAAGCGTTGGATAGCGGGAGGGTAAAAATTACTATTCCCACTCCAGTGAGTGCAACAGTAGGGAAAGCGTTGGATAGCGGGAGGGTAAAAATTACTATTCCCACTCCAGTTAGTGCAACAGTAGGGAAAGCGTTGGATAGCGGGAGGGTAAAAATTACTATTCCCACTCCAGTGAGTGCAACAGTAAGGAAAGCGTTGGATAGCGGGAGGGTAAAAATTACTATTCCCACTCCAGTGAGTGCAACAGTAGGGAAAGTGTTGGATAGCGGGAGGGTAAAAATTACTATTCCCACTCCAGAGAGTGCAACAGTAGGGAAAGTCTTGGATATCGTAGGGGTAAAAATTACTATTCCCACTCCAGTGAGTGCAACAGTAGGGAAAGTGTTGGATAGCGTAGGGGTAAAAATTACTATTCCCACTCCAGAGAGTGCAACAGTAGGGAAAGTGTTGGATAGCGTAGGTGTAAAAATTACTATTCCCCTCCAGTGAGTGCAACAGTAGGGAAAGTAATGATTTAATAATTAAATATATATAAATTATTTATCAATACCAATAAAGAATTATTAAAAATTAATGACCAATTACAAATTATGTAATAATTAATTAATTATAAATACGAATACATATTAATTATTAAAAATTAATTACCTATTAATAATTAATTATCATCAAATTAATTTTCTATACCAAGAATTAATAAGGAATAAAAAAAATTACCAATTAATAATTTATTAACAGTAAATTAATTATCAATACACAAAAATAATTTCAATAATTACTTAATTACAATTAAATTACTTCCCACCCTATTCCCCTATAAACCCACAACCCGCTCCGAATAATAAATTAATACAATTAATATAATTATCAATTAATCAATTAATAAAATGTAATTAGCAATTAATAAAAATGTATTACCAGTTAATAATTAATTAACAATAAATTAATTATCAATACCAATAAATAAAAATAAATAATTACTTAATTACAATTAAATTACTTCCCACCCTATTCCCCTATAAACCCACAACCCGCTCCGAATAATAAATTAATACAATTAATATAATTATCAATTAATAAAAATTAATTACTAATTAATAAAAATTAATTACCAATTAATAATTAATTAAAAATAAATTATTTGTCAATACCAATAAATAAAATAAATAATTACTTAATTACAATTAAATTACTTTCCACCCTATTCCCCTATAAACCCACAACCCGCTACAGAACTAAAACGCAAAATAAAATTAAAAATAATTAATAATTCCTAAAAATTTATATTTAATTTACTATAATTAAATTACTTCCCACCCTATTCCCCTATAAACCCACAACCCGCTACGGAATTAAATTACGCAAAAATTAAATAACAAAAATCATTACTTTAAAAAAATGCAAACATACATTACAAAAATAATACATACTTTTAACACATATACTAACACTTAAAACACTATAAAAAATTCGATATTTTTAACAACTATATTATGACTGTCGATATTACTAACTTCGATATTATGAAAATCAATATTTCTTACCTGAATTTTGATATTCTGCACCACTATATTTTTGTGACTCGATATTATGTCCATTCGATATTTCAAACTCGATATTTTGCCAATTCGATATTAAAAATTCGATATTGTGACTGTTCACCCTGTAAATGCCATAGATACCTGGAAGAACTGATACCTCAAATGATAAAGGCAGATAAATGTATTTCTCCATCTGGTAAGCGCGCCAAAGTGACTGGGATTGGATATGAGGCGAACGTTCTACAAACGCGTCTAATCAAGGGTGGATTTAACTTTTAGCGTGGCGGCTCCTTCCAATGTTCAGCACTATGAGCAATTAAAAACGCAAACATTGAAACGGGTCCCTGCTGGGCCGATATTCATGCCCATAACATTTCAAGTAAAATGTATGTGTATGTGTGTCATAAGTCTGAGGGGCATATTCACAAGGAGCTATCGTCGAATTAACGGCACATTATCGCAGCCAAAGTCGTGATAAATTTACCCCCCCATTCACAAGCCGGTGTTAACAGCCCACAGCACCAGTTTACCCGCGATAGCAGCCGCAAAAAACACCGCCACAGAGGACCCTCGCAAATATCGCTAATGAGATGCAGAGTATGCATTCCCGTGACAAAAGTCGAGACAACAGCACACCTCAACATTCACAACGACCAGCCACATCCGCGATAAAAACACAAAACAGGCGATAAGGCGCGTTAGCACCAGGAAATCTACACCTGCTCTGACCTGGTGTAAAGTCGGACGGCAGCCAGCACCACAAAAGGGAGCACAGCCCAGGGCCACATCCGAAGGGCAACAGATGCCATGGAGCCACCCGTCATGCGGCCCGGACACCCAAGAGGGTCCCAACACCCACCCCCACCACCGAAGGACCCCATCCCACACCCGGAACCCCCCCCGGACCAACACAGACGCAGCGCAGAGAAAGACAGCGGAACCCCAGGAAACGTACCAGCCGCACAGACCCAACATCTGACAATGTCACCTTCCACTCCAGGCTGAAAGGGACAACCAACCTACACATCCTGGCCATCATCGCCTAACAGGCCTACGGCAACAACACAGCAGACAACCAACATCCCACCCCACACAAAGCTGATGGCGTGGCTGCACCTGTTGGCCCCTGAGACCCCCATCCAACACCCGCCAGAGTCGGAGGAGTCCCACAGCCAGCCACATCCAAGTCCCCCACACCTGTCCTGGACATCACCATCACCCTGGTACCCCAGTCCCCATACATACAACACAATGTGCAGGATCCGCTGGAGACCAAGCAAGGATCATACGCCATAGCAGGATGCACGCACGTGTTGGGGGAAACACACAGCACACATGTACTACCTGTGCCCCCTGGTGACACAGCACACAATCACAGCAACATGAAGCACACGTCTCACACCAATGTGCAGGCAACAACAGAACACCGTGGATCACCCAACAATGTCGCATACAAATACACAGCCAGTGTGCATGATACCTTCATCCTCCGACAGTCCATCATCAACCAGCGTTCCCAGGATGGCAACAAGGGAAATGTACAGCCCCTTGGCAATATACAAATGAACACCCCACACACCTCAACACCACAACCATGCACCTCACAACTCTGGCAATGCACACGTCACAAAATCACATACAACAGGCACAACAATATGCCCACCCACCAGACACGACAGAACAACTTACAATGTCCACATGGGCAAGCCCTGAAAATGAGCCAGCAACGGCATGGCACCTCACGACACCTCATGACACCACCAAAAGAGCCAGCTGGTTCACCTCGGAACTCCTAGCCTCCAAGCGCACCTGCCGGAAACTAGAGAAGAAATGGCACAGTGATAAGACACCGGACAGCCACGCAGCCCACAAAGACGCCATCCGTAACCACCACCACCTCATCAAGTCCGCCAAGAGAATCTCCTTCAAAGACCGCCTCGACAACAACGCACACAACAGCAAGGAGCTTTTCAACATCGTAAAGGAACTCTCCAACCCCAGCTCCAACACCAACGACATCCCGCCGTCGCAACCCCTGTGCGATTCCCTCGCCACCTTCTTCCACCGCAAGATCGCCGACATCCACGACAGCTTCAACACCCAGACAGACCCAACTAAGATCGATGCACCAGACCCGCCGCACACCATCGACCACGACCCCCTGCCAGCCTGGGCCAGCGTGAACATTGAGGACACCATCAAGACCATGAGCACAATACACTCCGGCTCCCCGTCAGACCCTTTCCCGCACCACATCTTCAACAAAGCCAGCAGCTCCATCGCACCCCACCTGTGCAACATCATCAATCTCTCCTTCGAGACCGCGACCTTCCCAGAGAGCTGGAAACACGCAGAGATCAACGCCCTACTCAAAAACCCAAGGGGGACCCGAGAGACCTCAAGAACTTCCGGCCCATCTCCCTGCTTCCGTTCCCAGCCAAGGTCATCGAGAAGATCGTCAACAAACAGCTAACCCGATACCTCGAAGAAAACAGCATCCTGGACCCATCCCAATCGGGGTTCCGCAGCAACCACAGCACTGAGACTGCCCTCATCGCCGCCACCAACGACATCAGGATCCTGCTGGACAACGGTGAGACCGCAGCCCTCATCCTGCTGGACCTCTCCGCCGTCCTCGACACTGTCTGCCACCGCACTCTACGCGCACACCTCCACGACGCAGGGATCCGAGACAAGGCCCTGGAATGGGCCACCTCCTTCCTCACCGGCAGAACCCAGAGAGTCCGCCTCCCACCATTCCGATCCGAAGCCTCCGAGATCATCTGCGGCGTACCCCAGGGATCGTCCCTCAGCCCAACACTGTTCAACATCTACATGGCCCCGCTCGCACGCATCGCCAGACAGCACGACCTCAACATAATCTCCTATGCCGATGACACTCAACTGATCCTCTCCCTCACCAAGGACCCCCTCGCCGCCAAATCCAACCTCCATGAAGGAATGAAGGCCGTCGCCGATTGGATGAAGATCAGCCGACTAAAACTGAACACGGAGAAGACAGAGGTCCTCATCCTCGGCTCCAACCCCTCAGCCTGGGACGACTCCTGGTGGCCAACGACGCTGGGAGCAGCCCCGACACCCACCGACCACGCACACAACCTGGGAGTCATCCTTGACTCAACGCTCTCCATGGCCAGGCAAGTCAACGCAGTCTCATCCTCCTGCTTCAACACCCTCCGCATGCTTCGCAAGATCTACAGGTGGATCCCGACAGACACAAGAAGAACAGTCACCCAGGCCCTCGTCAGTAGCAGACTTGACTATGGGAACGCCCTCTACGCAGGAGCCCCGGCCAAGCTCATCAAGCGACTGCAACGCATACAAAACGCCTCCGCACGCCTGATCCTCGATGTACCACGCCACAGCCACATCACCCCCACCTGAGGAACCTGCACTGGCTCCCCGTCGACAGGAGAATCTCCTTCAAACTCCTCATCCACGCACACAAGGCACTCCACAAGACTGGCCCAGCCTACCTCAACAGACGACTCCTCTTCTACATCCCCAACCGCCAACTCCGCTCCGCCGACCTCTCCCTCGCCACCGTCCCTCGCATTCGAAGAACTACCACCGGCGGCAGATCCTTCTCCCACCTCGCCGCCAAGACCTGGAACACCCTTCCACTAAGCCTACGACAGACTCAAGACCTGCTGACCTTCAGGAGGCTACTCAAGACCTGGTTGTTCGACCAGTAGCAGCACCCCCCCCCTTTTTTTCTCCCCAGCGCCTTGAGACCCTCGCGGGTAAGTAGCGCGCTTTACAAATTCTGTGATTGATTGATTGATTGATCAGCCACATACTAGCCGAATGTTGGAAGAGGTGGCAACCAGGCATGTGTGAAGGATGCAGTGGAACCATGATTGGGAAAGTACACAATGCCAAGAGTGCCGGAGATGTGCTGGACACCTCGCAGTATGCAGAACACACCCATATCCATGGCGACATACACCGCTTGCGTATGGAGTGTAGTGGACAGTGGATGCCACCATGTCACCACAGCCAGTGGGGGACCTCGCGGAAATGTTGCCTGTTACGCACCCCCCTAAGCGTCAGCAGAGTGGGATGGCCCGGCGTACGCCACGCCAGCGTAGGGGTGTGAATAAAAACCACGTAGGCCTGGGCGTGGTCCACTTCCGGAAAGACCCACGTCTCTGCCAGGGCCATCCCCGTGAGCGGAGTTGCCTGAGATGCCGTGCACCTGCCGGACCCTGGCACGCTGGTCCATGAACCCGTCAGGCCAGCCCCTGCGCAGCCAGGCCACACTGATCACCTTCCGACACCGGCGTGTGTCAAGGAGGGCCCACCACGTGCCGGCGCAAGCCACAAGCCTGAGGCCCGAGACCTTGGCAGCCACCTCAGACCATCACGGCTGCCACGACCCCGGCCCGCTTTATTCCTTTTTCGTTGACGTACTCCACTGCCGCCCCCGGCCTACTCTTCGGACCAGTAGGTCCCACATGTGGAACTGTGTCTTGCGTCATGAATGGCAGTGACCCCATATCCCGGCCAGCGGCCACAGCACCAGACCCCCCCAGTTCAGTGAGGCATAGTTCCATATGGGCATCTTGCAACACGTGGCGCCACTAACCCTGTTCAATGCCAGCCTGCTACACGTGGTGCCACTAACCCTGTTCAACGCCAGGCTGCTACACGTTGTGCCACTAACCCTGTTCAACGCCAGGCTGCTACACGTGGTGCCACTAACCCTGTACAACGCCAGCCTGCTACACGTGGTGCCACTGAACCTGAACTACGAAGGCCGGTGGGGCCATCCGACCTATGCCGGCGACACTCAGTGAATGGGCCGTGCTGACCGCTGCCTCAGGCCTCCACCACGGTCAGGTAGGTCACACATTTGGAACTGAGTCTTGATTACACTATGGCAGTGAACATCATTTAAGGCAGAGAACAATACACTGTACACCCTCCGATGTGGTGGCAACAAGTCTGTTCATGGCATCACAACCACACATGTCTGTGGGCCTACGCGGACCACTGCCCTCGGCCTACGCTGCGCATGAGTGGGATCACTGATTTGTAACTGAATTCAGAAGGCAGAATACATTTCCTCGTACGCAAGGAAGGGCGTAAGAGGATGACACGTTGCAGTCCGGAGGGAACAGGATCAGCATCACGGAGGTGATTGAACACTACCGACAACTGCCACTGTGTCACCAACTCTGTGCCTCGCGAGCCAACGACCCGTGGTTGTGGGCCACTGCTGACCGCTGCCTCCAGCCTACACTGCAGTCCAGTAGGTCACAGAGCCTTAATTTGGCAATGTCGGAGTTCACATCTGTGTAACGGCATCATCGCAGACTGCATGCCCTCACACCACCTGTGCCGCTAAGTCTGTTCCCCGACATTCATGGACACTCACTGGTCGTACATTGGTGGCGTTTGAGTCTATGGACTAGGGGCTATTTTTCAACCTCATGTAGCTGATCCCGAATTGTTGTTGCAAACGAGGGTTGCGCTTTCCACTCCTCCATTTGCTGCTTCCAGATGACATCAGACCTTCCGCATCATGCCCTGGAGGACACCTTCCACTGTCCCCCGAAACCCTCCGCAACATACACCTCGGACATTGATGGGGACCCGCTCAGGTCGCATGGCCCATCTGACTGCACTGCAAGTCACCGTCCCGTGGCTGGGTGCCTGTGCCGGCCGCAGTGCATCCGGGGCCACTAACTCTGTGCTGCTCAGGCCTGGGACCCCTTCTTCTGAGACATTGAATGGCCTCTGTGGCGATGGTCTTGGGGTCATCAACGCCATGTGTCTGTGGCCCTGCGCTGTCCGCCTCCTCCGGCCCCAAATGCGGTCCACCAGGGCCCACACATGGCATCGAGTCTTGACCGGCCCGGATGTCGCATCACCGCAGGGGGCACACACCACCACAGCAAGGACCACCTTCAACCGCCATCTGCCAGAGTCGAAAGGGTGGTCCTGACAGAACTACGGAGTTGCTCAGACCTGTCGTGGATGCCATCATTGGCCTGATACCCTGCTCAGCACTCCAGGTGCCAGTGACTCAGTGCACCGCAAGCCATTGTCCGTTACTGATTGTGTTTTGTGCTTTTGTGAGGTTGCGCAGCACTTTCACCTCATGCAGTGGGGAAGACCTGGGACTATGATGAGGAAGATGTGTCAAGTGTGCGGAAGGGAGAGGGCACAGACAATGGGAGGGCAGGAGGCAACAGCCCCAAGGCAGGAATGCAGACTGGTGGTGGTAGTCAAGCTATACACCCGGATCTGTTGCTGGGTATTGCGCTGTGGATTGCGGACGCAACTGTCACCTCAGGCAGTGTGGGAGACCTGAGACGTTGATGTGGAAGTTGATGCAGGTGTAACACACCCCACTGCATCTGCATCAGGACTAACCCGAAGGGACACAATCCTGGCAGTTTCTTCACATGAGCGCGCTCTTCTCTAGTGTGCCCCTGCCTCAGTGCACTGCAACTCAAGGAACGTCCAGACTGAATATTGGGTGACCTCTGTCCTTACTCCGGATCCCTCCATGTTGCTCTGCAGTTGACTCTGTTATGCTGGTGTTTTCTGTTTCCATTGCACTGGTGTCCACTGTTCAGGTTGTTGGCAGCACCAAGCACTCCGTGCGGGCTGGCTTATACTCACCTCACACACATCCAGCACAGGCGTCACTGTACATGTGGCCCTGCCAATAAAGGGGCCAGGCGCACGTGCCCGTGGCCAGTTTAACATGATATGTGCATGTGTCTCTGTGGAGGTGTGGGTCTCCTTTGTGGGGTGTGGGGGGTCCCTGAAGGGTATTGGACACCCACGTATGTGTTCTAGTTCGCATTCCATGGGTTCGGCAACACCCTCACCTGTTGGGCCACCTCCTTTTGGCGTTCTGCCACCTGGCATTGGGATGCCATGTGTGGGTGGGTGAAGTGTTGTGAGGCAGCCGTGATTGCGGGTGCTTCATGCTGTGTGGTCTGTTGCAGGGGCTGGGTTCTCCTCTGAGTGGCTTGTCTGCCCTGGTCCTGGTGGTGGGTTGTGTGGGATGTCCATGGGCTGTTGTAGGGCGTCAGTGTCTGGGCTGTGGTGTTCGTCTCGGGCATCACTGATGGGTTGTCTGTTCTGACCTGCTGGAGGTGTTGTTTGTCCCTCTGCATTGTGAAGGGGAGGTGCATGTTGGCATTGTGTTTGCGCCTTGTTCTTGTCGACATGCAGACTGTGTGACGATGTACATTGTGACTGTTTTGGCGGTGGTGGCTATTTGAGTTGGGACAGTGTCCAATTGGCCTACATGGCTGATGTGGGGTTGTAGGGGTAGATGTGCATCTCACAGTTCCCTGCTCTGTCCGATGTGATTGTTCTGTTACTGTGCCTGGTTGGACCCAGTTGTGTCCCCTGTTCTGCAGTGTGGGTGTTGCACTTTGTGCCACATTGTCATGGTATGTGCTGTGATTGCTATGTGTGTGTGCTGCAGTGTGTCACGGGGATGGGGGACATGTCCCTGGGTAATTGTGGGTGTGCAGTGTGTTACACCTCATTGTGCATGTGTGGCATTGTGCCCATCACCCACCGTCCCCCCAGTCCCTGTTGGATCCTCACCCTGTTGTTGTTGTGTCAGGTCCTGTCGGGCTGTGTCCATACTCCCTACTCCTTGCATCCTCTCCACACTGATGACTGTGGCCTGGGTTTCCTCCTGCTCTTCCTGTGGCGCTGGACTGCCACCTCCTGTCGCCATTGCTGCCTTCCTGTTGGCAGCGGGTTTGTACCTGGTTTAGGTTGTCAGGTCCTGCCGGCGCCTCTTGGCCTCCTGGATTGGTCTCCTGGGCTCTGCGACTGCATTCCAGGCGGTCTGCTTGTGGGTCACTTGCTGGTAGTGTTCTGTCACCTCTGTGGCCTTGGTCTTGTTTTCCTGCGGTCTGCACCCCATCTTCCTCTCCCTTTTCTCCTTGGCCTTCCCCGACCCAGTTGTTCCTTGCTGGTGGTCTGTGGGGGTTGTGGTGTTCGCGTTGCCCTCTGCGCTGGGTCAGGGTGCATGGATGTTGCTACGTGCTTTGGCTTGTTTCTGGTGTGTTGTGCCTGTGGTTTTTATGGTGCAATTGCCCGCCAGACGCGTGGGAGTTGCAGGCCTGAGGCTGCTTTTCTCAGCTTTTTGTACCGCGATTGGCCTCATCGCATTATTTCTCGCATTCGCGTTTCGCATTTTTTGGGTGTGGTGTTGATTTACACGCTGACATTTGACGCGTTATCTGGTGTCTATCGCATGCTACCGCCTTGTTGTGAATTCCACGTTGACACAGGGTTATTTTCCTGTGATATGCTGCGTTATTGAAAGTTGCGTTACGCTACTCTTGCGGTAGTTATCACACGTTCTTGTGAATATACCCCTAAAGGTATTCGAAGTCAGTGATGCGGTCCCTGCCATATTTCACACTGTTTACTTCCTATTGTATCATATCGGTGCCCCTATTTGCTTGAGTGTTAACTTTTCCCAGATGTGTTTCTGGAGTTTTGTTTTTCATGCAACAAATGAGTCTTGTTTAGCGCCTACTGGGAAGTAATTCGCCTCTGGGAGTCAGGGTGAGTTCATAGTGTGAATGTGTGTTCAAGAACTGGAACGATTGAGAGCTTTGGAGCTGAGTATGAAGGTAGTTTCTCACTGTGCCTGTCACTGTGCCATCAAGGAGTTCAGCCTCGTGCAATCCTTGGACTCTATATAGAGTGCGCAGGGCGATAGTTGCCTATGTAAGTTTATGATTTTATGAAAAAGTGGGTGAAAGAATTAAAATAAAGAAAAGGCTTATAGATCTGTCGCAAGTCGAGCATCTAAGGCCAGTCAAACTAGCCTACCAAAACAGAGACACAGATCTCAATGTACTTTAAATACAAAAAAACTCAACACCAGACTGGAAATATGTTACCCTATGTCAAATCATTAAATGATCAAAAGTTGTTAATTCCCAGAGAAGTGAAACTGAACGGCAATGACAAGAATTTGACATATGAAAAGGTAGCAAAGCAATTACGTGTATTTCATAAGCCACAGTAAAAATGCCAGTGGGAATCGATTCATAAAGGTTTGATGAGGAGTCTGGCAGCGAAAATTCATGTCTGACAAATAAGGCTTGGGGGCATCACAGTGGTAAGACGAAGGACGACGACGGGCGTTACCAGAAGCCTGGGGGACGGGGGCGGCTGGGAGTAAAGAGTGCATTCCAGGCCACCGAAAACCAGATTAATGTTAGTTGTTTGTTCATTGATTTATACAGGGCTGCATAATGCTATACAGCCGCATGAACACTTGATGCAAGAAGAAATATGGGTGTGAGCATCTGATTATGTAAACTAGGGGCCTCATGGGAATTTGGCGTAGGACAGCACAGCAAGCCACCTTGCTACGCTGCCCTACGGCAAAGTGAGCGGGCAGGAATGCACCATATTTCTCCAATACTATGCATTCCTGTCCTCTCCCCCAGTGCTGGTGGCATTTTGGCAGCCTATCGCCAAAGCAGGCACCCTTGCACCATGGTGCAAGGGTGCCTGTGTTGCATGCAGGATTGTTTTTGTGCAGGAAGGGGCATCTTCCTGCACAAAAACAATCTATAGAGGCTTCTGCACATGGAAAGCAGAAAAAAGGAGGAGAAATAAAGTAATTTCTCCTCGTTACACCTCCCCTGGAAGGACGTCAGGTTTTGGTTCATCCCCAGGTTTACATAGTTTTGGAAATCTGGGGAAGCGTCAAAATCCATGGGTGTTGCATGGGAACACCCACGGCAACATCCATAGAAATCCTCCCAGGCGTAGAGTAAGGCAACGCAGTGATTTGCGCTGCATGTCTTACTCCATATCTATGAGGCCATTTAAAGCCACGCAAAGTGCCTTTGCATGCCCTCATGAATATGATTTTGTAGTTTGCACCACCGGAGTATCACTAAAAGTGACGCTCTGGCGGCATCAGGGGCTCATAAATATGCCCCCAAACGTATACGCCAGAAGTAGTACAAACAGCAAAGAAAAGGGCAGACCTGAAAACTAAAGTTATCTATGGAAAAATGTTCAACCTGTTCCCACACGGCAGGAGGTCACGACTCCACTTTAAATACATGAAAATGCACTAATTATTATTATTATTATTTTTCTTTTTTACCTCAGAGACAGATAATGCGTGGTATACCTACCACCTTTCAAACCAGCTCCTCACACCCAATACTGTGGAGCTCTCAGGGATTGAGCATATCTCAACTAATATTCAATACCTACCTAACCCTTTTCCAGACCCGATTAAATCATCCAACTTCACCTGTTGCAACTATGCAGATGACGTGCAAATCATTCTGAAAATGGATGACTTGGTAGACTCTACAGCTTGAAAGTTGACAACTGCCTTGACACCATATAAACAAGGATGATGAGCAACCGCCTAAAGCTAAGCACAGCAAAGACAGAGATCATGAACTGTGGTCACTGGCAAAGATACCAGTCTACCGCCATATCGCCCAATGAACTCAAAGCCCCTCCTTCAACATCATGAGAAGTAAGATACCTATGGGTAACCAAGAATTCCAATCTATCCTTAATATCACATGTCAACAAAGTGCAAAGAGTGCCTTGTTCACAATGAAAACACTGCATCACATCTTTCCATATCTTGGATGCCACCAAAAACGTCCTCACACTCATAAGCTGCAAACTTGACTATATCAACAGACAATTCCTTGGCGCCACCAGTTTCATCATACGCAAAGTACATTAATGTTATTAGCAAATCAAAGGTTATAGACTGCCCTTTAACTTTGAACCCCAATATCAGACCAGTATTAAATCTGGCATTCCTGGACTAGGCATAGCTCAGTAAAGGTTTGCCAAATGTAATGCAGATTTATGAAGTAGCACCAATGCTATTACCAAAATTATGTTTTAGTACATCCCCTTTGACTTTGCCCTCCCTTGATGGAGCTGCACATAACTTGACACAGCAAAAGAAAACAAAATATACTAAGAGTTTGCCAAATTTAATGCAGGTTAGTCAATAAATGTAATATTGATTACTAAATCAACACCATGCCCCCCTCCTCTTAACTGTGTTCAACAGGTGGTGGAACTGCACGAATAAGAAAATGCCAAGCGTCAACTAAAGACATCAAGTGGCTGCCAAATTGTGTGTCAATTTGTCATAGTGCAATTAAGTCATAGGCAAATAAAAAACACCATCCCAACTGTTAAGATATAAAAGAAATTAACATTTCGAAGCAGCCCAACACTTTTTTGCAATGCTAATTTCTCAAAAACTACTAAACGGATTTACATCAAATCAATCAGAATCAGATCTTCTTTCATGCCATATTTGATGAAATTCCTTTCTCTAGATTTTGATCTAGTGGAGAGCGAAATTTACATTGGGAATTTATATGGCGGACAGTCATTATGTAAGTCCCCGTCCAAGCAGATTTTTATGAACCTTGACATCCCAAACCTTTGCTAGTTTCGCTATTTGAATGAATAGTGTACTGCGGATATTTCAGATAGTGCTAATGTTATAGGTAAAGCAAAATCTTAATTTTCAAAGGAAACTCAGACCGAACCATAGGTAGACAGTCAATATGGCTGACTTTGTGTTATAGATATAGTTCATAGATATAGTTCAAGAAGATGAAGTATAACAAGAAAACAAAATTCAGCCAAGGCAACAATCTGTATCAAAAACGAACAATCATTTACATTCCACCTCGCCTTTGACTGGTTTATGATTAATTAAGCCTACACAGGTGCCATCTAGATATTGAGGGGCATATTTACGTTCCCTGGCGCATCCCTGCATATCAGCAGGGATGCGCCAGGGAAAATGCGTCACGCAAGTTTATCCTTGCGCCACGTCCGATGCGCCGCATTTACAATGCGGCGCATCGTGGCGCAAGGATAAGCAGATGCGTGACGCATCTGCCGGTGGAAGGTTGGCGAAGTGCTGAAGTTGTGTCGCAAGCGCGACGCAACTCCAGCACTGTTCCAACCTTCCCTATCCCTAACATGGTGCGTCAATCCTTACGCCTGCTTTAAGCAGGCGTAAGGATTTGACGCACCAGCGTCGAGAAAAGTGACTGCGTGAAATCTTGTAGATTTCACTACGTCACTTTTCCGAGGCGTTCCTGCGCCGGAACGCCCCCCCCCTGCGCCGGTACGCCCACATGAAACCTGACGCAGGTTTCTTGTGGCGCAGGGGTTTACTACGTGACGCATCTCCCTAGATGCGTCACGTTGTAAATATAGCGCAACGCGGCGCATGGTTTGGGTCGCCGCTGCGTCACATGCGTGACGCAACGGCGGCACAAAAGTGGCGCAAGGGGCTTGTAAATATGCCCCTAAGTGATCTAGGTATTTCTTATGTTTATTGTTGGCTTGGGTCTGTGTCCTGAATTTCTGCCCACCTGTCAGAGTGCTGCCTAGCACATCGGAAGATGTTTGGAATGCTTTTCCGGGGCCCTAAATGGTGAGATATTTATTGTTATTGCGTTGAACTGTAACTTAAAGACACACGTTTACTCTGTATGGTTTCCATGGGAAGCTATCATCAATAACACCAAAAAACTACTCGGATGTCAGAACAGGGAAACAATATTGACCTTCCTTTTTTGACTGCTCTAACAGATCAGCAATTAACTGGGCTGTGAAGCTGTTATACCGTGAACCAGGACTGTAAGGCCTTTTTTGTGATGGGATCTTAAGGGCCGCACTCTTACACAGACAGAAAAATATAGTAATGAAAGCCTGGTATGATAGTAAGTAGTGTGCTAAAGATAGGCTTAACTGAGACTGTCTGTTTCCTTACTGACTCCTGCTCTTCATTTGATCTAAAAACAATTAATAATTCACCCTAGGCATTGGCCTGGTCTCACTTTAGACCTCATGTTTGGTAATCCAATCATTGCTCAGTTCAGTCTACTTTGGCACCAATATGAACAGATCAAAAGCAGTGACGTTTTAAGGATTTTTGGGGCCCTGAGCAAGACATATTTGGGGGCCCCCTCTTCAGCACAATTTTGAATTTTATTTACCAAACAATGTCACACAAAAACTGCTAAATATGTCTTGGGTGGAGATCCAAAGCTCTTAAGATGACACTGAGTGGATGAAAACAAAGTCAGAGTTAAAGGTAGGCAGGCAGAAGCAAAGAGGTTGAGAAAGAGAAAAAGACAGGGGTGATGTGGAGCATACAATCACATTTCTAGGGGGCTCCTTCAAATTTGGGTGCCCGGGGCAATTGCCTACTTTTCCCATGCCTTAAAGTGTCTCTGATCACATGACTTGGTTCTATTTACTTGTTTATCCTGATGGTGTGCCTAAGAGCTTCGAATCTTTGATGGCCCATACCAAAAAGACAATCTTCCAAACTTAGGGGCTCATTTATGAGCCCTCTGCACTGCCGAAATGTCACTTTTAATGACGTTCCGGAGGCACACACTGCAGAGCCATATCTATGAGGCCACGTAAAGCCACCCTGCATGGCTTTTCATGACCTCATAAATATGGTGTTAGGCAATGCAGCGCAAGTCACAACATTGCCTCACACTGCGATGAGGAGGCGTGCCATGGGTGTTACAGTGGGTGTTCCCTCGTAACACCCATGGCATTTGACACATTCCCAGATTTACAACATGCTGTAAACTTGGGAATGCGGCAAAAGCCTACGCCTTCCCAGGGGTGGCGTAAGGGTTGTTTTTTAAAGGAAGATATCCCTTCCCCCACAAAAACAACCTGATTTCAAAGCAGACACCCGTGCACCATAGTGCAAGAGTGTCTGCGCTGGTGCTAAGCAGCCATTTGTGCACCAGCACAGTAGAAAAGGATAGGAATGTGCCGTATCTCATAGATGCGGCACATTCCTGCCCTTTTTGTTTGACGTAGGGCAGCGCAGCAGGTAGGCTTGCGGCACTGCCCTACACCAAAAATTAGCAAATAAGGGCCCCAGGGCCCCTAAAATGTCTTAATTGATTGGCTCTTCCATCTCTAGTCTGAACGCAGCAGAATTGTAGCTTCACTGCCTTTAACAATTGGGCCATGACTGTGCTTTATTTTATCATCATAAAAATTACCAAAACTCACAGACTGATGCTTTCTGCTACCTGGACTCAGGGGCGGTGCCTTCATTAGGGCGTCGGGGCATTGCCCCGCTTATATTAAGGCCCCCGGACCTCCATTGTGAACAAAGTACCAAGTGTAGTATTTTCTGGGTTTACATTCGGCCCGCGGCAGTCAGACTTCGCTGCAGGCTTGCAAATAGAGGCGGGTCCTAAGCCAGTGCTGTTGGGGCTGTGGGGCTTCCTTAACACTATTGAGACACTCCTGCGCAGTCGGGTTGGGCGGCTGCCTTTCTCCGGCCAGCCCAACATGCACACTAGAGGCTGCTCCCCCTGTTCTTCAGTGAGCCGGGGGTGACTCAAAGCTGCATCCCTCAGTCTCAGTGTGAGCAGTAGCGGCCCGTGGTGGGAGTGCTGTAGGGCGGTGACGCGGGGAGGGGCAGGGTGGGGGGTAGTAAACTACGGAATACAGGCGCACAGAGGTAAGTAAACAAACAAATAAATAAAACTAATTTTGTTGCGCGCGATGCATCGCATTTGGCGATACAGCGCGCGCAACGAAATTCGTTTTATTTGTTTGTTTACTTACCTCTGTGCAGCCGTATTCCGTAGTTTACTACCCCCCACCCTGCCCCGCCCCGCGTCACCGCCCGGCAACACTCCCACCACGGGCCGCTACTGAATGTGAGCATTAAGGCCCCCTGCCCCAGCCAATTCAGGCCCCGCTGTAATAGCAGGAGCAGTGTCTGGATTGGCTTAGAGTCGTGTCCCCAGGCTGGGCCTCTGCTCTTGTGCAGTCTGGGTGCGCACGTGACTGAGGCAGCGCGGGGTGGAAGGAGGCTGTCTCTCAACTTGGAGCAGGGTTTGCTTGGCAGCCTGCACGAGAGCTCCTTGGAGGAGAAGGCTTCGGGTTTTGTGGACCCCCGTGTGCCCTGGCGTGGGATGAGCTGTAATATGGATGGCTAGAGTGAACGGGTCCCCACAGCTGCGCTGTTGACGCCTGACTCCGATGTCTGCTGAACGAGGAGGTAAGGGGCTGTGTGGGGGCGGTTTCCATGTGTTAATGCAGGCCCTCTTCCCTTTGACTTCTGCACGGAGCGCGATGCCATGGGTGACACTGCTCGGGGATTTGAAGTGGTTAACAGAGCAGTGTCACCCGTGTTCTACGGACTCATGTAAACATGGAGAAAAGAGTGTTCCATAATCTAGTTAGACATCGTATAATATTCATAAAATCTAGTCCCTTCTCTCTTTCTCTTTGGTGCTTCAGCGCCTGACCTTTTCTCGTATCTACTATTGTTCTACGCTATATGTTGCCCTGCTAAAGTATTTGAGCACTCTGCTTCAGTTTATTCCAAAAGGTTACATATGTCTTCTTTTCTCTTTTGACTTAGGTACTCCTGCCTCTCATTGCTGGTTACCGCTCATCCTTTAGTACATATTCCGCCATCTTTGTATGCTCTATAATGCCCTATGATTACTTGCTCCACCCTACTTACGTTTTTAATGTCTCCTTGCATCCCACCTTCCCTTTGTCCAGGTTCTCAGTTTCTTGTGTGTTTTCAGAACTCCCTGGGCTTCATACATTTTCATTCCCTCTCACTTCTCGCTCATTATTTATGGACATTCTCCTAATTTCAATCTTTCCGGCTCTGCTTTCTCCATTTTAGGAAACTGCTGTTGGACCACCCGCTGTCTTTAACAGAGTATACCCTTGTTGTAGCTAGGGAGACACCAGTCTCCTTACGTACAGTACCGTTTAGTTGTTGCACTTTGCAAAGCACCTTGTATATAGGTGCTATAGCGCATATAATTAATACACCATCTCTCCGGTTATTCATCGGACTTGCATTCTGAATAGCCTGTAGGAGGTACCGATGTCTGCTGAGTTGTATTAATTTCTCTCCTCTGCCGCTTGTTAACTCTCACAGGTGGTGAAACCTTCAATAAAGACAAGTGACTCCCTGCTTAGAAAGAGAGGGCTGAGGAGATGCGTGTGCGCAGTGTGTGGGCACACAGTAGCACGGATCTTCAGGGACACATAGCGTGAGTGCGGAAGGAGGAGGCAGGGGGTCTAGGAAGTTGAGCGACACCATAGTCTCTTTCCACTGAGCCTCAGTAACGTCCGCAACACAGCGCTCTCAGCCCCTCACCTTTAACAGGCACTAACACCCAAGCGCCTAGAGACGATCCAGCATACGCTATGTGGAAAGTACACTCTGTTACTGGCTGTATTTTGAGGCTTTAGACTGCAGAGACACCCTACAGTTGGCAATAATGCCATGTAAGTATAAATAGATGACCCCACGGTGGGGCCACCGTGGACAGGGTAGGTGACACCTCAGACGGGATTCTGATTAATTCCAAATCCCTTGTTTGGAATGGGTCCAGTAATCCATCAAAGCTTCGGATCAGTAGAAGGTGCTAGAGAGCCTGCAGCGCCACCCCAGGGGGCATATTCTCAAGAACGTGTGATAACCATCGCAAAAGTTACTTAACGCAACCTCCAATATCGCAGTCTTATCGCGGGAAATTTACGCCTTGTTAACCAAGTATTCACAACACGGCGGTACCATGCGATAGTCACCAGATAACGCGTCAAATGGTCGCGTTAAAATCAACGCCACGCCGCAGAAATGTGAAACACGAACACAAAAAAAGCTGCGATGAGGCCAATCGCGATACAAAAAGCAGTGAAAACCAGCGGCAGGCCTGCAAATCCCACGCGTCTGGAGGGAAAATGCACTATAAAAGCAACAAAAACAACACACCAGAAACAATCCAAAGTGCGTAGCAACATGGATGCACCCTGACCGAGCGCAGAGGCCAATGCGAACCCCACAAGCCCCACAGACCACCAGCAAGGACCAACGGGGTCGGGGAAGAGGGAGAGGAAGAGGGAGAGGAAGACGGGGTGCAGTCCGTAGGAAAACAAGCCCAGCGTCACGGATGTGACAGAACACTACCAGCAACTGACCCACAATCAGACTACCTTAAATGCAGCCGGAGTGTTGAGGAGGCCAATGGAGGAGGCCAAGAGGCGCTGGCATGACTAGAAAACCTAAACCAGGCCCAAAGCCGCTGCCAACAGGAAGGCAGCAACGGCGACAGGAGTTGGGAGTCCTGCGCCACAGGAGGAGCTGGAGGAAATGGAGGCCAGTCATCAGTGTGGAGACGGTGCAAGGAGGTGGGTATACGGACACAGCTCGAGAGGACCTGACACAACAACAACAGGGTGAGTAACCAACAGGGACTGGGGGGACGGGGGGAGATGGGCATAATGGCACACATGCACAACGATGTGTAGCACACTGCACACCCACAATTACCCAGGGTCATGTCCCCCATCCCCGTGGCCCACTGCAGCACACACACATGGCAATCACAGCACATCCCATGACAATGTGGCACAAAGTGCAACACCGACACTGCAGAACAGGGGACACAACTGGGTCCGCCCATGCACAGAAACAGGCCAATCACATTTGACAGAGCAGGGAACTGTGAGATGCATATGTACGGGTACAACCTCACATCAGTCATGTAGTCCAAATGTCCACTGTCCCCCTCAAATTGCCAGCACCGCCCAAACAGTCACAATGTACATTGTCACACAGTCTGCATGTCTACAAGAACAATGCGCCAACATAAATGTCAACACAATGTCAACATGCATCTCCCCTTCACATTGCAGAGGGACAAACAACACCTCCAGCAGGTCAGACCAGACAACCCATCAGTGATGCAGGAGACGACCAACACACCTTCGACACCGACGCCCTACAACAGCCCATGGACATCCCATGCAACCCACCACCAGAACCAGGGCAGACAAGTTACTCAGAGGAGAACCCAGCCCCTGCAACAGACCACACAGCATGAAGCACCCGCAAGCACGGCTGGCTCACAACACTTCACCGACCCACACATGGCACCCCAATGCCAGGTGTCAGAACTACAAAAGGAGGTGGCCGAACAGGTGCGGGTGTGGTCCGAACCCATGGAAGGCAAACTAGATCACATACGTGGGTGTCAATTACCCTTCAGGGACCACCTACACCCCACAAAGGAGACCCACACTGCCATAGAGACACATGCAATATGCACATTCCCAGTACAGAACCACGCCCAGGGGCACGCACATATCAGTCACACACCCACGTTGGCTCTGCATACGGCGGTACAGTCCACTCCCCTTACGAATTGAGTGAGTGACGACAAAGCCACATGTCCAAGCTCTAACCCACTGCCTGCGGTGACATGTCTGCATCCGCTGTACACAGCACAATGTAATGTCGTAGGGCCCAGGGCCCTCATTCATACAACAAGACCACAGGGACACACGCAGATATTATGTTGAACTGGCTACGGGCACGTGCGCCCGGCCCCTTTAATGGCAGGGCCACATGTACAGTGACGCCTGTGCTGGATGTGTGTGGGGTGAGCATAAGCCAGCCCGCACAGAGTGCTTGGTGCTGGCAACAACTTGAACAGTGGACACCAGTGCAATGGAAACAGAAAACACCTGCATAACAGAGTCAACTGCTGAGCAGCAACATGGAGGGAGCCGGAGCTCCCAACATTCCTCTTGCTATGGTGGAGACTCCTAAACCTGTAGGCTGGTCTGACCACTCTTTGATATCCATGTCTTTCCCTGCCCCCGAGCCCCTTAACAAGGCTGTTCTTCCCCCCGTTTTTAGACGCCTTGGCGTAAATTGAGATTGGAGGATTTTCATGCGCTTCTTGCTGCTAATATCCCGGCTCCACACAACGATGCAGATGTGGGCTATAGAGCCTTTTGTAACTGGATTGTCCAAGTGCTGGATTCCCTTATTCCAGCTAAATGGTTGAAAGGCCGCACTTTGGACCCTAGCCCATGGTACAATGACACTCTGGCTGCACTTCGGAAAGCATGCAAGAAATTAGAGCGCGCATGGAGAAAAGACTATGACCCTGTGGCAAAGAAATGCTATTTGTCCGCTATAAAAACTATCACAGAACCGTTTGCACGGTCCGAGCGGCTTTCTATGCCAACGAAATAAAGCTAAGCTCTAATCCGGCCAAATGTATTTTTAAAATTCTTAAGGACCTCAGAGTAAGGAGTAACTCTTCTGTTTCTATGATTACTTCTGAGCAACAGTGTGAAGACCTGGCAACCTTTTTTGTTGACAAAGTGGATACCATCTATCGGTCCTTTTCGCAAGGGTCTGCTCCTCCGGCCGCTCGTCATGAGCCCCCTCCTTTACATTCTTTGGCAGCTATTCCCAGTATAACGCTGGAAGAGTTTTCTTTACTGAGCAGGAAAATTAAATCTGGCTCTCCGGCCGATCCTTTAAAACCTGCCCAGTTCAGGGATTCACTGTCTTTCTTCCTGGCACCTCTGTGCCATGTTGTCAATACTTCTTTTACTACTGCTGTGGTCCCTGTGCCGTGGAAACAGGCGAGGGTATCTCCTATTCTTAAAAAACCCTCACTTGACCCGGCAAAGCTGGAAAACGTTCGGCCAATATCGCTCCTTCCTTGGGTAGCTAAGATTGCTGAGGCCCATGTTAACAACATTTTAATGAAATATCTTACTACCAATAACATCTTGGATCCTTCTCAAAATGGTTTCCGCCCTGGTCACAGTACAGAGACGGCTCTTCTGGCTGTGACAGGACATCTGCGGACCATTCTCGATTCCGGTCATACAGCGGCACTGATTCTACTTGATCTGAGTGCCGCATTTGACACGGTTTCACATGAAATTCTGTTACAGCGTTTGGAAAATGCCGGGGTTGTGGGCCTAGCACTAGAATGGTTTAGATCATTCCTGAAAGAGAGATCTTTTCGAGTTTCGGCCCCCCCGTTTCTTTCTCAAGCTCATTCCATCGGGCAGGGGGTACCCCAGGGCTCTGCATTGAGCCCCATATTGTTCAATCTTTATGTTCAGCCTCTTGCTAAGGTGGCTAGGAATATGGGCCTCACCATGGTCTCGTATGCAGATGATACACAGCTGGTGGTGGCCCTGTCCGATGGTTCCACTCAGGATGCCTCTAGGTTTCGGAGCGGCCTGGCCGCTGTGGCAGAGTGGATGACTTTAAATTGTCTCCAGTTGAATGCGACTAAAACAGAGTTACTGTTGGTGGGGAGGGACAGGAGCCTCTGGAGTGAGCAATGGTGGCCTAACGTACTTGGTAGTACCCCCACCCCTAAGTTGGTGGTAAAAAACATGGGGGTATGGATGGATGCTACCCTTAGCTTTCAAGAACATACCAAAAGAGTTGCGGGTACCTGTTTTGGCCTCCTGCGGGGACTTAGGCCCCTGCTGAAGTTTTTTGATTCGTCTACGCGCCAACTGATTGTTCAATCAGCCATTTTATCCAGACTAGATTATGCTAATTCGCTCCTGTTGGGAGCTAATCAGGCTGAGGTATTGCGACTGCAGCGTGTTCAAAACGCTGCCGCCAGAGCCCTGTTAGGGCTCCCACGTAACTGTCCTTCTACTAGGGCCATCCGGAGGTTACATTGGCTTCCAGTGGCCAAACGGATCCAATTTAAGGCTCTTTGCTTATCTTTTAAGATCTTGAAACTTGCCTCGCCCAGTCTCCTGGCTAACTTACTAGCCCCGTATGCCCCCACTCGCCAGCTGCGCTCCCTGGGACAGCATTTGGTAATTGTCCCCCGTGTGAAGCGCCTTCGGGCCGGAGGTCGATCTTTCCGTTACTTAGCTGCCAAGCTGTGGAATTCCCTGCCTCCTCAGATTCGCAGCTTGGATCGCATGGTGGACTTCAGGAAAGCAATTAAAACTTTCCTTTTTCCCTCTGCTTAGTCCTTTTTGTCTTCTGTATATTCCTTACGCCTACCTGTTGTGTTCTTAGCCCTGTTCCTTCTGACGCTGGCAGCGCCGGGGAGCCTCTTTGCTGGGGCAGCTGTGCGCTATATAAACTCAGATAACATAACAAAAATAACATAACCCAACATACAAACAGAAGTGTCCGTGAGTTGCAGTGCACTGAGGTTGGGGCACTAGAGCTGAGCGCGCTCATGTGATGAAAATGACTAGGATTTTGTCCATTCGGAATATTCCTGATGCAGATGCAGTGGGGTGTGTTAGACCTGCATCAACTTCCCCATCAACGTCCCAGGTCCCCCACACTGCCTGAGGTGACATTGCTGCGCAACCTCTCCACAGCACAAAACTCAATCAGTAACGGTCCATGGGTTGCGGTGCACTGAGTCAGTGGCACCTGGAGTGCTGATCAGGGGATCAGGCAGATGATGGCATCCACGACAGGTCTGAGCAACTCCGTTAGTCTGCTAGTACCACTGTTTCGACTCTGGCAGATGGTGGTTGTAGTTGGCCCTGGCGTGGTGGCGTGTGCCTCCTGCGGTGATGCGACGTCCGGGCCGGTTAGGACTGGATTTGATGTGGGAGCCCTGGTGGTCCGCAGTTGAGGCCGGAGGCAGCGGACAGCGCATGGCCACATGCACATGGCGTTGATGACCCTAAGACCACTGTCACAGAGGTCATCCAATATTCATTCAGACAGGGTCCCTGACTTGAGCTGCACAGAGTTGGTGGCCCCGGATGCACAGTGGCAGGCACAGGCACACCGCCATGGGACGGTGACTTTCGGTCCACTGAGGTAGGGCCACGCAGACTGAGCGGGTCCTCGTCCATGTCAAAGGTGAATGTGGCAGAGGGTTGCTGGGGACAGTGGAAGGTGTCCTCCAGGGCATGATGCAGAGGGCAGTAGCTATCCGGAAGCAGCAAATGGAGGAGTGGAAAGCGACTGCCTCATTGCCACCACCAATTCGGTATCAGCTGCATGAGGATGAAAACTACCCCCTAGTCCATAGACTCAGATGCCACCAATGTACGACCAGAGAGTGTCCATGAATGTCCGGGAACAGACTTAGTGGCACCGGGGCTGAGAGGGGATGCAGTCTGCGATGATGCCGGTACACTGATATGTACTCCGGCATTGCCGAATCAAGACTCTGTGACCTACTGGACCGCAGTGTAGGCCGGAGGCAGCGGTCAGCAGTGGGCCACAGCCAAGTGTCGTAGGCTCGCGATGCACAGAGTTAGTGACATCAGGGCAGTTGTCGGTATTGTTCGATCACCTCCGTAACGATGATCCTTTTTTCCTCCCAAATGCAACGCATCATCCTCTTATGCCTCTCTTTGCGTGCAATGATTCGTACTCTGCCTTTGAATAATCGTTCCAATTCTGTGACCTACTCGAGCGCAGCATAGGCCGAGAGCAGTAGTCCGCGTGGGACCACAGAATCTTGCGGCTGTGATGTAACACTAAGACCTGTTGGCACCACATCGAAGGGTGTATAGTGACATACACTCAGCCATGATTTATGTGCTCTGCCATGGTGTAATCAAGACTCAGTTCCAAATGTGTGACCTACTTCTCCGCTGAGCATGCCGGTGGAGTACGTCAACGTGAATGGAGTACTGCGGGCCTGTGTGGCGGAGGCCGTGATGGTCGGAGGAGGCTGCCAAGGTCGCAGGCCTCGGGCTTGGAGATTGCATCGGCACGTGGTGGGCCCTCTTCGACACACGCCGGTGTCGGAAGGTGGGCATTGAGGCCTGGGTGCGCAGGGGCGGGAAGGACTGGTTCGGAGACCAGCGTCCCGGGGTGCAGCAGGTGCACAGGATTGCTGGCAACACCGCTCATGGCATCGGCCTCGTGGCAGGGTGAGAGGCGCTGCCCTGGCAGAGATGTTGGGCATTCGGGAAGAGGACCACGCCCAGAGTTACGTGCCTTTTATTCACACCCCTACGCTGGCCTGGCGTACGCCGGGCCAGCCCACTCCACTCACGCTTACGGGGGGGACGTCACAAGCTACATTTCCGCGATCTTCCCCACTGGCTGGGGTGACATGGTTGCGTCCACTGTCCACTACACTCCAAACACCAGCGGTGTGTGTCGACATGGATATGTGTGTGGTCTGCATACTGCAGTCTGGCCAACACATCCACGCCACCCTTGGCATTGTGTACATTCTCATTCATCGGTCCCTTGCCTCCTTCGCACATGCCTGGTCCCCACCTCTTCCGACATTCTGCTATTGTGTGTCCGAGGTGCCATGCCGTTGATGGCTCATGTACATGGCTGGCCCAGGTTCCCACAGTGAGTTGTGCTGTCGTGTCTGGTGGGTGTGCATGTTGTATGTGAGCTTGTGACGTGTGCATTTCCTGTGTTGTGTGTTGCATGATTGTGGAGTTGAGGTGTGTGGTGTGTGCATTTGGTATTGGCCAACGAGCAGTGCATTTCCGTGGGTGCCATCCTGGTGGCGCAGGTTGATGATGGACTGTCGGGAGGTGCAGGTATCATGCACACTGCCTTGGTGGTTGGCGGCGGCGTTGGCGGGGATTCCACGGTGGTCCACTATTGCCTGCACATTGGTGGGATATGTGCGCTTTTTGTTGCGCTTATTGTGTGCAGTGTCGCCGGGGGCCACTAGTAGGACATGTGTGCAGTCAATGACACGTGCGGGAAGCCAGCTGTGGAGTACACACCTTGTTTGGTCTCCGGCTCTTCCTGCGCAGTGTGTGTGAAGTATGGATAGTGGGGTACCAAGCTGATGGTATCATCCATGGCCGTTGTGGGGGGCTTGGATTGGCCTGGCTGTGTGACTCCTCCGTCTCAGGCGGATGTTGGTTGGAGGGTACCAGAGGCCAACACGTGTAGCACGGCCAGCAGCTTTGTCTGCGGTGGGATGTTGGTTGTCCGCTGTGTTGGTACCGTCAGCCTGTGGGTAATGGTGGTCAGGATGCGGAGGAGGGTTGTCCCTTTGGGCATATAGTGGGCAATGACATTCTCTGGTGTTGGGTCTGTGAGGTTGGTGCATTTTCGGAGGGTCGCTGTCTTTGTCTGCACTACCTAAGTGTTGGTCCGGGGGTGGCCGGTGGGTGTCCGGAGGGGGGGAGGGGTGGTCCTGGGGGTGGTGGCGGTAGGTGTTGGGGCCCTCTTGGGTGTCCGGCCCGCATATTCAGTGGCTCCATGGCATCTGTTGGTCTTCAGGTGTGGCTGTGGGCTGGGCTCCCTTTTGTGGTGCAGGCTGCCGTCCGACTTTACACCAGGTCAGAGCAGGTGTTAATTTCCTGCTGCTAACGTGCATTATCTCATGTTTCGTGGTCTTTTCGCCGATCTGGCTGGTCGTTGAGAATGTTGCGGAGTGGTGTTTTCGAGGCTTTTTGCACGAGTACGCCTACTCTGCATCTCATTAGCGATAGTTGCCGGGGTCATCTGTGGCGATGTTTTTTGCGGCTGCTATCGCGGGTAAACTGGTGTTATGGGCTGTTAACACCAGCTTGTGAATGGGGCAATGAATTTATCGCAACTTTGGCTGCGATAAAGTGCCGTTAACTCGGCGATAGCTCCTTGAGAATATGCCCCCAGGTCTCTTAAGACGAGAGATGTCTAGGGGAGGGGCCGGAGAGTTGAAGGTTCAGCCCCACTCTTAACATCATTCCAAGAATGCAGTCCAAGGTGTAGGTTAATGCAAGGATGCAGTCCAAGTCAAACACTGCACACATTAACTGAATGAAACACAGATATCAAATGCAATAAAAGGATGGCTAGGCTGACACAAGGGATTTGATTTGTTTATTCATCCACTTATATAGTCCTGCTCTGTCTGCCAATACATCTTCAAGGTGCTGAAATGATAGCCCACCTTCCCTTTTTAATGGATAGACTCTATTTTTTTAAATTTATTTTATAACATTTGTGAAACTCCTAAATTCGGCATCTAAACTCTTTCATTTTCAGCCAGTTTTCTATATCTCTACTTTAGTAACTTCTTCACATCTGAAATATATGCCGCTCCAGTGCAAGTCGAGATGCCAATGCCATTTGCCCCTTTTCTGCTAGCTGAACTCTCCTCTGGTTCTTCCCACGTGTGTGTGCTCTATAGCAGTAATTTCATATATTGTTGTCCCTAGCAGCACAGTGTCATGGCGGTGAGTCTCTGAACCAGGACCCAGGCAGCGCGGGTGCGTGCTTCTACTGTTTGATGCTCACGTCCTGTGCATTTAGCACTGTTGATTGCATGTGAGTGCAGTGTATCATGTTCTGTATTGTGCAGGCTGCATAGTTTGCAGCGGCATGCTCAGTGGGTCATTGTGTGTCTCTGATGTGTGCTGCAGATGGGTTCTGTTTTTAATATTGATGGGCTCATGTTGCCAGGGGTATGCTTCTCATGCTGTGTTGGTTTTATGAGTGTGTGTGTTGTTGGTGAGTTTAGTGTGCTCTGCTGTGCAGACTTTTCTAGGATGGTTAGGTATCGTTAAAGTGAAGCAGTTCATTAAATTGAGTTGATTTGAAGGAGTTAATGTGTTGTGGAATTTAATAGTCCTGGAGAAACATGACAATTTGCCATAACATCTATATAACAGCAATTGCAATACGAGAGCACCCACAAATACGTGAGTTCAGGATGTGTACATTCAGAATTGCTTTATAATACTTGATTTCTCACAAAATATGTTAATTAAGTTAGCTTTAAAACGTGCTATTTGCCCTCCTCTTTTCAAAATATTCTTAAGGTGAGAACACCACAAATCTCCCTTATATATCAATCAAGTTCGCTCGCTACATAAAATCAATCCACAACTTTTACGCCTCACCACTTTCAAATTTCACCAGCCACCACTGACCTGGTTTAGTGAAGAATTTGCAGCAACCAAAAGGTGTTGCAAAACGTTCAAGAGATCCTGGAGAGCTAGTTATTTGATCTCAGACAGGGAATCATACAAACAAAAGGTGCACAAGTAAAGAAAATTTTGCATGTTTTATCACAATCACATTAAGAATGCAGCTAGCCCTACCTAAGACATGTTTCCATCTATAACGGGTTGACTCATTCTTCTGCAGGTAATTCAGCTGTTGTTCCTACTCAACAATTATGTACTGGTTTATCTCACTTCTTGCATCCCAAAATATAAAATATTCTAAAGACAAATTCTCCCAATTCTACTTCCTCGTTGTGAGGGGCATGTATGATCTTGTAAAACACTGATAGTGTGCTCCTATTCTTCTTTTTGTCCCACCACTGAATTGCTATTGAATCCTGTAAGCAATTGTGTTCCTGGTTAAAGGGTTGAAAGCCGACTCAAGAAGGAACCACAATCCTTGTCAGGGTGAGGCACAAGCAAGCCCCAAATTAATCTGTTCTCAACCCTCTGGTAGCTTGGCACAGAGCAGCCAGGCTTAACTTAGAGACAATGTGCAAAGTATTTATGCAGCACTTCATACAGTAATAAAGTGAAAACACAACACGAAAAATCCAACACCAATTTAGAAAACCAGAGTCAATTTTAATAAATAAAACGTGACAAAAATGACAAAAATCCAATCAGTAGAACCGGAGATATGCATTTTAAAATATTTAAGTGAAAATAGTGCCAAAAAGATATGCCTTTTTTAATATTTAAGTGTCATCTGTAGATATCTGAAGTATAGAAAGGCGTGATGAATTGATTGCCTGAATTAGGCTCAGCCACTGGTAATTACTTGGGCCGAATCCCACTCTCTCATTATTTTGCACACCATGCCACCTCAGTTTGGACCCAGCTCTATGCAAATCAGCCTCGCCCTGCTCTAATTAGAACAGTCCAACCTGAACTGCCACGCCAAGTCCTCCCTGAACCAGAACACAAGCAAACCAGGACTGGTTTCACCCTAGTTATAGGCTCAGCAGCAAAGCGCAGCTTGGTTGCAGTGACACAGTGTGCCCCGGATCCACATCTGGGCATATCCGTCCCATTTAGGGCGACAAACTGAGGTATACAAAAAAGTTATGGATTATACAACAAAAGGCGCAAAAGTAAAGCAAATTCCTTCAAAAAGCACATGCATGTGTTATCAGAAACACAAATAAAAATGTAGCTAGCCCTACCTAAGACATTTTTCCATCTATAACGTTATGATTCATTCTGCTGCACGCAACTCAGCTGGTCTTCCTGCTCAACAATTATGTACTGATATACCTCACTTATTGCATTCCAAAATATAAAACATTCTAAAAACAAAATCTCTGTATTCTACTTCCTCATTGTAAGGGACATGCATGATCTTTTAAAACACTCATTGTGTTCTCCTTTTCTTCTTTTTGTCTCACCACTGAATCGCTATTGAATCCTGTAAGAAATTGTGGTACTGGTTAAGGGGTTGAAACCCTACTCAAGCATATCGGAAGTATACAAAAAAGTGATGGATGGAATGCCTGAATTAATCTCAGCCACTGGTAATTACTCGGGGTCGCATCCCTGTCCATCATTATTTTGCACACCATGCGACCTCAGTTTGGAACCAGTTATATCCAAATAAGTCTTGACCCTGCTCCAGTTGGAACAGTCCAGCCCAAACTGCCAAGCCATGTCCTCCCTGAACTGCAACACAAGCAACCCCGGACTAGTTTCGCCCTAGTTATGGGGTCATCAGCTGGGTACAGCTTGGTTCCAGTGACACAGTGTGCACAGGACCCATGTCTGGGCATATCCGTTCCACTTAGGGCGAGAAACTGAAGTATACAAAAAAGTGATGGATTGAATGCTTGAATTAATCTCAGCCACTGGTAATTGCTTGGACCGCATCCTAGTCCATCGCTGTTTTGCCACCATGTCACCACAGTTTGCGCCCAGCTATATGCAAATCAGCCTCAACCCTGCTCTAATTGGAATTGTCCAACTCGAACTGCCAAGCCAGGTCCTCCCTAAACCGGAATACAAGCAAACCCGGGACTGGTTTCACCCTACTTATGATCTCATCAGCCAGGTACAGCTTGGGTCCAGCGATACAGTGTGCACAAGATTCACATGTAGGCATACCCCCTCACGTAAGGTGACAAACTGAAGTATCCAAAAAAGTGATGGATTATAGAAATAAAAGTTGCACAAGTAGAGGAAACTTCTTCAACAAGCACAGGCATGTTTTAACAGAATCACATTAAGAATGCGGCTACCCCTACCTAAGACATTTTTCCATGTATAACGGGCTGACTCATTCTGCTGCAGGTAACTCAGCTGTTCTTCCTACTCAAAAATAATGTACTAATTTATCTCACTTCTTCCATTCCAAAATATTAAATATTCTAAAAACAAATTCTTTAACTATACTTCCTCATTGTAAGGGACATGCACGATCATTTAAAACACTGGTTGTGTGCTCCTTTTCTTCTTTTTGTCCCACCACTAAATCGTTATTGAACCTTGTGAAAAAAGGGGTACTGGTTAAGGGGGTGAATCCCTACTCAAGCAGGCACCACAATCCTTGTCAGGGTAAGGCACAAGCAAACCCCAAATTAACTTGTGCTCAACCCTCTGGTAGCTTGGCACAGAGCAGTCAGGCTTAACTTGAAGGCAATGTGTAAAGTATTTGTACAACATTTCAAACAGTAAAAACAGTAAAACCACCACACAAAAAGATCCCACACCAGTTTAGAAACAAAAGGATATTTTAATAAACAAAACAAGATCAAAATGACACAAATCCAATCAGGGAAACCGGAGATATTGAATTTTAAAGATTTCAGTTAAAATAGCGGCAAAAAACACAAAGCACCAATTGTGGATATCTGGTTGTGCTAGACCGGGACAAAGTCACAAGTTCAGGCCCACTGCGATGGAGTGCAGGCCGGCTACTGAGAACCAGTTAAATCCGTTGAACAAGAGTACCTTAAATCCTGATTGCGGAGCATTGCTGAGTCCCACGTCAAGGGTGTGTCACACAGCGCGATTCCAAAGAGCTGTGAAGTAGCAATGTGAGATCCTGTGTCATCGTCGAGGATGTCGTCAATGAGGGGCTCGTAATGTGAAGCCCTGTGTCGAGATGCGTTGCACAACGGCTGGTTCAGAAGAAGCTGTGGGGCTTGCTATGCTGAGTCCTGCATTGTCATTGAGGATGTAGTCGATTAGGGGCTTGTGATGCGAAGACCTGCATCGAAGATGCGTTGTGCAGTGGTTGTTCTGATGGGGCTTCACGCTGTGATGGTGATGCAAATTTCTTCCTACCTGGAAAGTCCATGCTGTAGAGGTGATGCGTCAGTTTTGCTTGAGGTTGTGCTATGCAGCAGAGGAGATGCATTTGTTTTGCTGGGTCCACAGACGGCTGGTAGAGCACCTTCAAGCCCTCTTCCAAGTGTCCATGGTGGCACCACTTGGCAAAGTAAGACTCACAGATGACAGAGTCCTGGTGCTGGATTCAAGGTTGTTGAAGTCTTCTGTCCCTGTGACTCTAATTAGGAGATCAGCCAACTAGTCCTTGGAGTCACTCTGGTGGTCCGGGGTTCAACAGATGCAGGTCCAGTCCTTCTCACCCAGGCAAGAGTGCACCAGAAAGCAGCTCAACAGTGCAGGGTAGCAGGACTTGAGAGCAGCAGTCCAGCAGAGTATCAGTTCTTTCAGCAGCACAGCTGTCCTTCTTCCTGGAAGAGTCCATATTTCTAGAAGTCTACTAATGAGTTGGGTCTAAGGGCTCACTTTGAAGTGGAGGAAGTTCCTAGAGGTTTCCACCCCCCTGAAGTGTCAGGCATCCCCTTCCTGCCTGTCCTGGCCCCAGCGTGACCGGGGTTACAAAAGACTAGTGACCAACCCTTTGTGGGAGTGTTTAGGCAGAGTTTTTGTGATGTGCAAGTGTGGTATGTGACAGATTCTCCCCCCTCGCTAACTCAAAATGGCCCATCCTGCCAATTTCTAGCTTCCCTTTGTCTCACTGTCTGGGAGCAATACACAGAGACCAACTGCCAGCTACACCTAGTCATGTGACCCACGATTAGGCTGTAGGCACCAAATGGTTAAAACAAGAAAATGGCAACTTTCTAAAAGTGCTATTTTCTTAACTGTGATTCAAAATCAAACTTTACTATTAAAGAGGGTTTTTAATTATAATTCTTTAGACACCAAACTCGGCCTGTGTACATGCTCCCATATGAAAGTTAGCACTTATTAAATGGAATAGGGTAATCCACTGTTATCCTATAGGAGATGCAGGCCTTGCATTAAGGAAAAACAAATTTGGTTTTTCACTACCAGGATACGTGAAACTTAAAAGTACATGTTCTACCTTTTAATACACTGCAACCTGCCCTCTGGGGTATTCAGGCCCTACCGTAGGGGTGACATATATGTATTAAAAGGGAAGGTTTAGGACTGACAAAAGGTTTTTCTGTCAGGTGGAAATGGCAATTTGAAACTCCAAACACAAGCTGCAAAGGCAGGCTGGAGTCATGTTTAAAGGGCCACTTAAGTGGGTGGCATAATCAGTGCTGCAGACCCACTAGTAGCATGTAATTTACAGGCTCTGGTCACATGTAGTACAACTTTACTAGGGATGTACAAGTAAATTAAACAGGCCAATTGGGCATAAAAAAGTTCTACCATGTTTTAAGGCGAGAGCACAAACATTTTGGCACTGACAGTGACAAAGTGCAGAGAGTCCTAAAGCCAAAACAAAATGGGTTCAGAAAACAGCAGGGAAAAGGCTAAATGTGTGGGGATGACCCTGCAGAAAGGGCCAAGTCCAACAATTCCAAACTCAATTTAATTTCTTCTGATTACCCATTGACCCGCATCCAATGGAAACTGCTGTAACTCTTGCTCCCTCTATTGTCCTGGTTTTAAACATTTTATGCAACTTCTCCCTTACAACTGGATCTGTCCCTGAAGACTGGAAAAAGATCTCCTATTCCCCTGTTGAAAAAAACAATAGCAGCTCCCAATGTAGTGACTAATACTTTGCTGTTATTGTCTAACAAAATCTCTGAAAGCTTAACTAACTAACAGTTGATGGAATATGTGGAAGCTAATCAGATTCTTGACCTCTATCAATCCAGATCTCGACGCTGGTTCGGCATCAACACTATTAGTCTCAACAGCCAATATGTTATGTTATGTTAGAAATTTGTAAAGCGCCTGGTTACTCCAATACGGAGTGTCCCCGTGCTAGGTTTTCTCCTTTACCATCACTCAGAAGTATACCACAAGCCAGCCATAATCATTAAATGACCATGGATTGCCTGAAGAACCAGGTTTTCAAATTCCTACGAAACAGCACTTCTGAGGGCTGCATTCTGAGATCCAGGGGGAGAAGGTTTCACATTATAGCCGCAAGCAGAATCAAAGGCTCTGCCAACAAGACGAGCTCTCTGAACTTCGGGAATCATCACTTTAGTTGTTCCCGACGATCTAAGATTGCAATTGGGCTGATAGAGTTTAATCAGGGGGAACAGGAAATGAGGACCTTTCCCGTTTACAATTCTATGGCAGAAACATACGGCTTTGAAGGCCACTCTAGCCTCCATAGGGAGCCAATGGAGCTTTACAAGAGCCGAGCCCAGAGGGGAGCGCCTAGGAATATTAAGAACCATACGGACGGCGGTATTTTGCACCCTCTGCAACATTCTTATTCTGCCCTTGGAGAGACCAAGTTAAAGGACATTGCAGTAGTCTAGGAAAGACACTATCAATGCCTGGATGATTGTTTTCTTGGCTGACTCTGGAAGCAACTCTAAGATTTTGCGAAGCATCTTCAAGATGCCAAAGCAAGCACCAGCCAGAGATGAGATCTGGTGGTCAAAGGATAGTGTTGTGTCAAACCAGACCCCCCGATTTTTTATTTTAGGATCTGGGGACAGAAACCTGCCCCAGTTCAGGGGGCCACCAAACAGAGGACCAAATGGACAGTTGCTTTCCAACCACGAGAATATCAGTCTTTCCAGCATTTAATTGTAAGCAACTGGAAGTCATCCATTTTGCAAGGTCCACCAGGCACGCTCTAAATTTAGGGGCAGCATCAACTTCGTCATGTGACAAGGTGATAATCAGCTGAGTATCGTCAGCATGTGAAACCATCTTCACCCCATCATGCTTCACTACGTCCGCCAGAGGGCGCATATAGACATTAAAAAGGGTCGGACTCAGAGCCGAACCCTGAGGCACCACTTGCAACAAGGAGCAAATCTCGGACTTGTAGGACTGCTGAACGACCTGAAAAGAATGATCATGTAAGAAATCTGTGATCCAGTCAAATGCGCAGCCCCTAACTCCTAGATCCCATAGGCGTTCCAGAAGAAGGCCATGGGAGACCGTGTCAAAAGCGGTGCTTAAATCCAACAGGATCAGGGCCGCTGTCTTACCCTCATCTGCAGACAATCTCAAAGATCCGGCAGCTAGAAGCAGAGCCGATTTGGAACTGTACATGTGTCTAAATCCTGATTGATTCTCATGTACAGATTATTTCCTTCAGCATTCTTCGTTAACTGCAGGTTAAATAATTTTTCTGCCAGTTTAGCAAAGAAAGGGAGCAAGGAGACAGGTCTCAGATTTTCTGGGAGAGTGGGTTCCAATGATGGTTTCTTGAGTAAAGGGACCACCATTGCATGTTCGAGTCCGACGGGACTAGACCAGAGGCAAAGGAAAGATTAAGAAGATTGCAAACCACTGGGGGAATAGCATTCTCCCCCCGTAGCAGCATATTCAGAGGCATGGGATTAGCAGGAGAGCCTGATTTCACAGCACAGAGAAGACAGAGGGTCTCCAACAAAGTTGGGGCTTTAAGGTTAAAAAAACCCTTGGGGGAGAGTGTGTTCTCCGGGGGATAAATTGAAAATTCCTGCTAGCTTCAGGGAAGGAGGCATAGATAGTATCTATCTTTCTGGAAAAATAATGGGCCACTAGGTTACAGTGTTCTGTAGAAGAGGGGATGCAGACAGCAACTCGCTCAAGAGAGAAGAGGTTTTTGACAATCTGAAAGATCTCTGTGGGGGAACCTCTTGAAGATTCAATTTTAAGCGTGTAGAATTTAGTACGAGTTCTCTTGATCTGTTTATGGGAATTTGTTAGTGCTTCTAAGTATGCAATTTTGTCATCAAGCTTGTAGTCTCTTCTCCAAAGGCGTTCTAACCTTTTACAGTCCTTTTTTAGGCCCAGAAGTTCCTCCTTAAACCATTCCGCTTTTGGATTATGGTGGGTGCCATTACATGTCTTCAGAGGAGCAAGAGTGTTCAAAGCCCTGCTTATCCAGGAAGATATTAGTTTATTGGCATGCATGCTGCTGTATAGGTGTAATGATGCTGCCTCGTTAATCTAGGACTTTTTGGCATCCTTTGATATGGTCTCTCTCACACTATCTTGTTGAACTGGATGGGAAACACTGGCATGAAGAATCTGGTGCTAGAATGGCTTTATATTTTCTCAGATTACGCTCACATGCTCTCTCCTTGGCTCCTTTCTGCTCTGCATTTAAAGAGGCTCCTTGTGGTGTCCCTGAGGGCTCGGCCATAAGCCACACTCTCTTTAATATCTGTTTAACCTCTGGCTGCCCTCATTTGTTCTTTCAATCTGCAGTCCTGTGCTTTGACAGATGACACCCAAGTTGTCCTTCATCTTGATGGTGGATTCACCTTCTCTTCTAGCTCAGTTCAAGCACTATATGCACAGAATGGGTGAAAAACTCACTACACATTAATACTGATTAAACTGAGGTGCCTGCCTTTATAATTCATCTGTCTGGTCACTGCATGGTGGCTGGATGATCTTGGCTCTTCTACTTTCCCTGTTACATCTGCCTGCAATCTGGGCATAGTTTTTGACAGTCAGTGCTTTAATCCTCCACAGTGACAAACCCACTTCTACATTTTTTCACATCATGCCGGCGATCAAAAAAGGTTATTCTTGTTCTTACTCCACAGTTTTGCAAAACAGTTGTTCATGTGCTTAATCTTTCAGTTTAGAATACTGAACTTGAGTGTGTTTCGAAAACCACAGTAAGTCTGATTTTGGTTCTGAAAAAATGCTCAGGCATCTCCTATTGCCTGAAGTCATTGCTCTGTCATTTGAGATGTCATCAGTGATGTCATCAGTGATGTAATTTGAGATGTCATCATGGATGTCATGAGCGATGTCACTGACCATTTCATGAGTGATGTAATATGTGAGGTCATAAGCAGTGCATTGCGGTAAGGTATAAATTGTTCAGCTAACTATAACTGCTGAATTTCTCTGGTTTTGTACAAGTGGAATGTCAGCCTAACTATAACATCCAGTACCTTTCTATTTCCTAACTATGTCTGTGTAACCTTTGCTTTTTTCAGTGAATTTCTAAGGTTTTTTAAATTCTATTTCCTAACTGTAACATCCCTGTAACCGTTGTTTTTTTAAGTGAGTTACTATGTTTTTTTAACTAGTAGTTGCATTTGAAGAGTGGTGGAGAAAGGGTGCGGGGCCTCCAACCAGTTCTCAGCAATCCTGCTGTGTGGAACTTACTGGAGGTAACAGGAGGTGTTCTAGGCCCCCAAGGACCCTTAGCATCCAAGGGGACTTCACCCCACCAACCAGGTACCTCCAGGAAGCGCCACACAGCTGCGTTGCAGAGAGGTGTAAAAAGTGGGGTGGCCTCGGAACACCTCTCTGCAACGCAGCTCTGTGGCGCATACTGGAGGTACCTGGTGGGCTAGTTGGCCCCTAGGGACCCTCAGTATTCAAGGGGAATTAATTCCCCAACTTACAACGCGCCAGGGGGCGCGTTTGCTGAGTGCTGCAGGGAGGGGGCGGGGCCTCCGGCGCGATGCCGGCTTTTAAAAAAAAAAAAATTATAAGGGGGGCTGTGTGGCCCCCCTTCTTTTACATTATTTGGGGCCCTGGGGACCCCATCCCCCAGGGCCTGCTCTTTTTTTTACATTTAAAAAAAAAACGGGAAGGGGGCCGCGCGGCCTCCCTCCCGAGGCCAAATTCGGCCCCAGGGACCCCATCCCCCGGGGCATGGCCACATTTTTTTTTGTTTGTTTTTTATTTTTTAAGGAGGGGGGCTGCGTGGCACCCCTCCTTAGGCCTCTATTGCCCCGGGGACCCCATCCCCCCGGGCTGTGCCTCTTTTTTTTTTAATTTTAATATTGAAGGGGGGCCGCATGTCAGTATCTCTCTCAGTCAGTCAGTATCTCTCTCTGTCAGTCAGTCTCTCTCTCTCTCAGTCAGTTAGTCTCTCTCAGTCAGTCAGTCTCTCTCAGTCAGTCAGTCAGTCTCTCTCTCTCTCAGTCAGTCTCTCTCTCTCAGTCAGTCAGTCTCTCTCAGTCAGTCAGTCAGTCTCTCTCAGTCAGTCTCTCTCAGTCAGTCTCTCTTAGTCAGTCAGTCTCTCATTCAGTCAGTCTCTGTCAGTCAGTCTCTCTCTCAGTCAGTCAGTCTCAGTCAGTCAGTCTCTCTGTCAGTCTCTCTCTCTGTCAGTCAGTCTCTCAGTCAGTCAGTCTCTCTCAGTCAGTCAGTCTCTCTCAGTCAGTCAGTCTCTCTCAGTCAGTCAGTCTCTCTCTCTGTCAATCAGTCTCTCTCTCTGTCAGTCAGTCTCTCTCTGACAGTCAGTTTCTCTCTGTCAGTCTCTCTCTCAGTCAGACAGTCTCTCTCTCTGTCAGTCAGTCTCTCTCTCTGTCAGTCTCAGTCAGTCAGTCTCTCTCTCAGTCAGTCTCTCTCTCTGTCAGTCAGTCTCTGTCAGTCAGTCTCTCTCTAAGTCAGTCAGTCTCTTAGTCAGTCTCTCTCTCTGTCAGTCAGCCTCTCTCTCTCTGTCAGTCTCTCTCTCTCTCTGTCACTCTTAGTCAGTCAGTCTCTCTCTCTGTCAGTCAGTCTCTCTCAGTCAGTCAGTCTCTCTCAGTCAGTCAGTCTCCCTCTCTCTGTCAGTCAGTCTCTCTCTGTCAGTCAGTCTCTCTCTCTCTCAGTCAGTCTCTCTCTCAGTCAGTCTCTCTGTCAGTGAGTCAGTCTCTCTCTCAGTCAGTCAGTCTCTCTGTCAGTCAGTCAGTCACTCTCTCGGTCAGTCAGTCACTCTCTCGGTCAGTCAGTCTCTCTCTGTCAGTCAGTCTCTCTCAGTCAGTCTCTCTCTCAGTCAGTCAGTCTCTCTGTCAGGCAGTCTCTCTCTCTCTGTCAGTCAGTCTCTCTCAGTCAGTCAGACTCTCTCAGTCAGTCAGTCTCTCTCTCTCTCTGTCAGTCTCTCTCTGTCAGTCTCTCTCTTTCTGTCAGTCTCTCTCTCTGTCAGTCTCTCTCTCTCTCTCTCTGTCAGTCTCTGTCAGTTAGTCAGTCTCTGTCAGTTAGTCTCTCTCTGTCAGTCAGTCTCTCTCTCTGTCAGCCTCTCTCTCTGTCAGTCTCTCTGTCAGTCAGTCTCTCTGTCAGTCTCTCTCTCTGTCAGTCTCTCTCTCAGTCTCTCTCTCTGTCAGTCAGTCTCTCTCTCTCTGTCAGTCAGTCTCTTTGTCAGTCAGTCTCTCTCAGTCAGTCAGTCTCTCTCTCAGTCAGTCAGTCTCTCTCTCAGTCAGTCAGTCTCTCTCTCAGTCAGTCTCTCTCAGTCAGTCTCTCTCTCTCAGTCAGTCAGTCTCTCTCTGTCAGTCAGACTCTCTCTGTCAGTCAGTCTCTCTCTCAGTCAGTCAGTCTGAGTGCAGCGGTTTAGCGGAGTGGGCGGGGCCGCGTCGGCCAACGGACGTTCGCAGCACTACAGAGGTAGTGCTCGCGACGGCCGTTGGCCGACAGACGCACGCAACGGGTTAAAATGTTTTTGGGCTGGAGGTCCTTGTGGGACCCCCTGAGCAGGCCTAGGGGGTCAGGGTGTTCCTACCCTGCCCCCTTTTCTTGTTTTTCATCTTTGTTTAACTGTTTTCTTATGACTCTGGTTCAACCTAGTCCCAAGATGGCTGCCAGCATTTCCTGGATGAAGTGCTGACAGCCAATCAGATTTCACGATGACATGTGTGGTTAGGCTCCGCCCAGATATCGATAGTTCTTTTTCCTTTCTTTTTCCTTTAATATTTCAAAACTACTGAACGGATTTACACCATTTAAAAAGGGGCTCTTTCTGAACCAAGGGCTACCTTTTGCCAAATTTGGTGTAATTCCGTTCAGCAGTTCAGGCTGTAGCTTTGTCTAAAGTTTTCCTACGGAAATTAACATTGGAGAAATGCATTTTGGGACCCCCTTTTTTCCCGGCCCCCGCTTGATGAATCACCCCCAAACTTTTAAGACAGGAGCTGACCAGAGCGTCTCCACTAGTTTTGAAAATTTCACGAAAATTCGTCAACCGGCGCCAAAGTTATTGGGAAAGAAAAAATGCTTTTAGAATAGAAACGAGGTCCTAACTCGCCAGTAGGTAATATATATATATATATAAATATATATAGTATATATATATATATATATATATATATATATATATATATATATATATATATATATATATATATATAGCGAGAGAGAGAGATAGTACCCACTGGCGGTCGCCAGTAGTTAGTTATAGTTAGGACCTTGTTTCTATTCAAAAAGCGTTTTTTCTTTTCCCTATATCTTTGGCGCCGGTTTACGGACCTTCACGAAATTTTCAAAACTGATAGCACACTCACTTCAGCTTTTGTGTTTGAAAGTTTCGGGTTGATTTGTCAAGTGGGGGCCGAGAAAAAGGGGGGTCCCAAAACGCTTTTTCTCAATGTTAATTTCCATAGGAAACTTTAGACATGGCTACAGCCTGAACTGCTGAACGAAATTACACCAAAACCTGGCAAAAAGTTAGCTCTTGGTTCAGAAAGCACTCTTTTTGTTAAATGGTGTAAATCCGTTCAGTAGTTCCTGAGAAATGTAAACATTTCTCGGATATAGAAATATGGCCGCGGAGGATCCGCAAACCCTCCCGATCTCGTGCCTGAGATCTGATTGGCTGCCAACACTTCAAGCCAGGAAGTGTTGGCAGCCATCTTGTGACTCGGTTCAACCGAGTCACAAGAAAAAAAATCAAAAACGTGAAAAATCAAGAAAAGGGGCAGGGTAGAAACAACTTGACCCCCAAGGGCCAAAAAAAGCATTTTTAAAAAACCTTTCGGCAGGAGTCGCGTTGGATCCGTGAATCCTGCCGAAAATGTTTATAACGAAGTGCGGTCTCCCGTGCTTCATTTCCTTTAGGCCCCCGGGTGGGCCAGGTCCAGGGGGCAATTCAATTATTAATGCGGGGGCCACGCAGGCCCCTGCAGCTCCAGGGACCGACACCTCACTGGGTCTATATTTTTTAATAGAATGCGTAGGGGGGGCTCCAGCCCCCCACGTAGCCCGGGGGACCGCCACCTCCCCGGGGCTAATGCATTAAAATGTGGGGGGCACGCGCCCCCCCACTGCCCCGGGGACCACCACCTCCCCGGGGCAAGTGAGGATTTCTATACTTGTCTATAATTTAGCTCACATATTGGAGCAAGACAGTAGACCTCAACATATGACACTGTCAGTAACTACACATGTCCCGTTCTGCAATTTGCACAATACCTTATACAAAAACTTTTTTAATTGTGCACATACTTTTTTATTTAGCACTTAGTAATAAGGTTTGTTTTAGGGTGGCACATCAAGATCTTAATTGCATTAAGGCACTTTAAGTAAGTAACATATAGACATGACTTAGGGCTATATGTTGGGCGGGCAATTGCTGACTTGAAATATATGTCTACTGGGATACAGGCGATTACCCCCGCAAAAAAACGAAATACACTATGTACTTAATAAATGAAATCCATTTCGTTTTCTTAAAAAACAGGCGTTTCCACAAAAAATGAGACACATCGTGTAGTGGTGAAAGTGAATCATTATTTTAATGATCTGTATACATTTGACAAATAATGAAATAATGAAATTGTTTTTAAATGTATATATAGATTAATGGGGCAAATCAATGTTCACTGTACATATTGTATATAGTATAAATGCGATATGTCTTACCAGTGTCCTTGATGAGACGATAAGCAATTGCAGCAAAAGTATGACTTCATTGTCTATGAATTGTTAATCACGTGTTTAATGCACTCGACACTTTAAAATGGGGAAACCTACTCTGCAGCCGCATCATCTGATCAAGGCCTCTTCAGGCCGAAACGCGTCATGGCGGTGTAATGGATTAATACAATATCTTGCACCATCGAATTGGAGTCCGTATTCGTTCTTCCCGACCAAGGGGAATTGAAAGGAGCGAAGATTGAAGCAATATTTGTACCAAGACGGCTTCCTCAGTAATTACGGACCCCCTTACTGATTGGGCCGAGCGGCAGGAAGCTCAACCCGGCGTTGTTCTGCAAACTCTTCACGTCTCTGGAAAGGAGAAAGCAGCGGCAGCCCCCGTACAGCAGGAGTAGCCACCAATTGTGGAAGTGGCGAGACCCGGGTCGATAGGACAAGCTTAACGCCAGCAACCCAAAAGGTAGGAGACCGACGAGAGTCTGGTTGGGAGGTGTGCAGGTGTGCAGGGCTCGAGTGAAGTAATAATCAACACTCGAGCGTCAATTCATTTTTCCATAATTGTACTATGTCCTCGGAACCGGGAGGCAGCAGCAGATGAAATGTTTAGTGACTCCCCGAGGGCGGACCAACAAATAAGAGTACCCAGTGGTCCTGCAGTTGGAGGATCTGCAAGCATACGGGACATGTTTAAGAAACTGGAAAAGCTCATGAAACATGAGCAAGCAAAATGGTGGGAGCACAAATCGCTCCACAGATACTTGGAGGTGGGCAGGATTCCCAGGGGTTTAAGGATCATGATCGCCCCGAGTTTCAAAAATCCAAATCCAAACATGCTCAACGAGTGGGCAGAATGCAACCTGGAATCTTCAAGGAAACTCGTACAAATATTAGTAAAATATGTTGAAATCGACAGGATTGAATTACATAAACAGATTGATGATCTCAATGAGGAAATCAACAAAGTAGGAACAACTGAAATAGCATCCAAATATCGTGAGGAAATGATGACAAGAATACACAGGGAAGGGGAAACTATTAAAAACGGGAAGCCTTTAAGTTCCAACATGACAAGATAGATTACGAAAATGGCCAAATCTTTACATTTTCCCAAAAATATGACTCAATGAAAGAAGTCAGAAAAAATGTCCAGTTTGGGGATAAAAGACAAGGAACTTATGCTAGTACTAGCACAAGCGCACAGATATCCACGTCTGCATCAGACCTAAGCTCCGCGCTAGAAAGCGAATCGGACTCTGAGCTGGTCAAAGGAGGTGCAGGTCAACCATACCCAAAGCTTTCATTGACAGAGGAATTAGATTTTTTATGCCAAGACAGACGCCAAACCTTGCGCCCCAGGATATAAAATCAAAAGCAAGACAAAGATGGAACAAAAACCGGCGGGAAAGAAGGAAGCAGTGCCGCAGGCGACAAAGGCAGCAAGAAACCAATGAACAACAAGTGGAAGCGCAAATAAGTACCAACAATAATGATACAAATACACTAATCAATTTGTCACAGGTAACCCTAAGCCAAGTTGAAACACACTACTATCCTTAGGGTTATCTTTTTGTACCGAGAGCAATTTCAACTACGCTCAAACGCGAATAGATGTATATAAGTTTCTCCGCAAGTTAAAATTGCAAAAATATCATCTCCTCCATAACACTAGTAATACTAGTCAACAAATAACAGACCTTGTTCCCCCTGTGAGGCCAAGTATTTTGACAGCTGCAGATGTACAACTAATGCATGATTTACAGCAACTAGAAAATGAAAACACATCAGAAATGGAGGCAACATACACACAAACAGTGATGGCGCAACAGCAGCTCGATACTTTTGGGACGACACGCACAAAATTCAAACCCAAATCAACATTTCAGCCTATAATGCCGCGAGATTCACTTGACATTTTCAATGAACAAATAACCTCGGAAGTGAAAAAACTTAACCATCAGATATCAAGGACAAAGAAAAAATACAACTAAAAAAAATTCCAAATATCGTCAGTTGAGCAAGAAATTACAAAGCAATGATCAAATTGTCATTCGAAATTCAAATAAAGGAGGCAACATAGTAATCTGGCCCAAAGGGGATTACCTGGAAGAAGCTATGAAACAGTTGAACGACCGAGATTGCTACAAAAGAAGTAACATCCAAGCAACTCGGGTCGCTTCGAACGAATTTTACTCAAAGCTGTTAGCTTGGAAAAGTGCAGGTCTCCTAAGTACAGATGAATATAAGTACTTGAAGAATGATCATCCAATTATGCCTGTGATTTACTTTATTCCTAAAATACACAAACATGCCACAAAACCACCAGGGAGAGCAATTATTTCAGCACAAAAGGGTCTCCTGGAAAATACATCCCGGTACATTGATTTTTTCTTACAGTAACATGTACGATCATTGACATCTTACATCCAGGATACTAGTGACTTCCTCAGACATATCCACGAATGTATATGGAACTCGGATTATCTATTAATGTCTTTGGATGTCACAACACTATATACCAGTATCCACCATCAAGATGGTATAAAAGCTGTGGATTATTACTTAGGCGCTAGACTATTGTACCTATATCAGCATAACAAGATGTTAATCAATATGATCACATTCTGTTTAGAGAACAACTTTTTCATGTTCCAAAATCAGATATTCCAACAAATACAGGGTGTTGCAATGGGGGCCAGCTTCTCGCCTAGTTATGCTTGTCTCCATATGGGATGGTGGGAGAAGCTGGTCCTCAAAACCAAATTTAAAGAAGTCTTAGATGAGCATGTAATTGTATGGCTTAGATACATTGACAATTTATTTGTGATTTGGCGAGGCTCAGAAGACAGTGCAAACAAATTTATATCAGAAATCAATATCAATAACATCAATTTGCATTTTACAGCGACACTAAGTAGACAGGCAGTATATTTCCTTGATGTAGAGGTATTCATTGAAAATAATAAAATTGAAACCAGGTTGCATCGCAAACAGACAGCAGGTAACACCATCCTGCATGCTACAAGCTTTCACCCTAAGCATCTGATAAACAGCATCCCCTATGGGGAAATTCTTAGAATTAAACGAATATGCAGCAATGAAATAGACCTATTGCAGGCCCAAAATGATAGCAAAAGAAGATTTTTAGCTAGAGGGTATTCGGAAAAAACAATTGATAGTGCAATCAGAAAAACCCGAACACTACAGAGATCAGATCTACTGGCTGGCAAATCAAACAAAGAGTCAAGCAATACAACTACACAGGATAAGGATCCTCAGAGCAAACAAAGCACGAGGTTGATACTTACATTCAACAAACAAGAAAGTAGACTCCGCAAGATCATTAACAAAAATTAGCCTATTGTTCTAAGTGATCCGATAATAGGGGGTCTTCTACCTAGAAGCCCGGCCATTACCTTTAGAAAAGCCACGTCCATGAGCATTGCCCTAGTTAGTAGCAGCATGGAAGTAACAACAGCAACCAACTGGTTAACACAAAGAAAGGGCTTTGTGAAATGCACCATGTGTCATGCATGTACGTTTGGGGTAAACAAAACGTCCTACACAATACCCTTCAGGGACAAACCTATTGCTATCACGAAGTTCCTAACGTGCAAAACGGAATATGCAGTGTATGTGTTGGAATGCTCTTGTGGATGGCAATATGTGGGCAGCACAAAGCTGCAAGTCCACAAGAGAATACTCCAACACATAGGAGCAATCACAAACTCTGATCCTGCATATCCAGTGGCACAACACTTTAAAGACTTTCACAGTAACAGATTAGAATATCTTAAGTACTTTGTGGTAGATTCAGTCCCTACCCTCAGACGAGGGGGCAACTGTGAGGCTGCACTAAGGAAACTGGAAACACGCTATATTATTAAGCTCGACACCAAAGCCCACAGGGGCTTAATTCCAGTGAGGATTTCTATACTTGTCTATAATTTAGCTCACATATTAGAGCAAGACAGTAGATCTCAACTTATGACACTGTCAGCAACTATACATGTCCCGTTCTGCAATTTGCACAATCCCTTCTACAATTTTTTTTAAAATTGTGCACATACTTTTTTATTTAGCACTTAGTAATAAGGTTTGTTTTAGGGTGGCACATCAAGATCTTAATTGCACTAAGGCACTTTAAGTAAGTAACATATAGACATGACTCAGGCAAGTTGGCCCATTAGGGCTATATGGTGGTCGGGCAAATGCTGACTTGAAAATTGATGTCTCCTGGGATACAGGCGATTAGCCCCGCAAAAAAACGAAATACACTATGTACTTATTAAATGAAATCTATTTCGTTTTCTTAAAAGACAGGCGATTCCACAAAAAATGAGATACATCATGTAGTGGTGAAAGTGAATCGTTATTATATTGATCTGTATACATTTGACAAATAATGAAATAATGAAATAGTTTTTAAATGTATATATAGATTAATGGGGCAAATCAATGTTCACTGTACATATTGTATATAGTATCAATGCAATATATCTTACCAGTGTCCTTGAAGAGACGATAAGCAATTGCAGCAAAAGTATGTCTTCATTGCTTATGAATTATTAATCACGTGTTTAATGCACTCGACACTTTAAAATGGGGAAACCTACTCTGCAGCCGCGTCATGTGATCAAGGCCTCTTCAGGCCGAAACGCGTCATGGCGGTGTAATGGATTAATCAAATATCTTGCACCAGCGAATTGGAGTCTGTACTCGTTCTTCCTGACCAAGGGAAATTGAAAGGAGCGAAGATTGAAGTAATATATATATATATATATATATATATATATATATATATATATATATATAGAGAGAGAGAGAGAGATATTACCTACTGGCAGTCGCCAGCAGGTAGTTATAGTTAGGACCTTGTTTCTATTCAAAAAGCTTTTTGTCTTTTTCCTATATCTTTGGAGCCGCTTGACGAATCTTCGCGAAATTTTCAAAACTAATGGCCCACTCACTTCAGCTGTTGTGTTTGAAAGCTTCAGGGTGATTCGTCAAGTGGGGGCTGAGAAAAAGGGGGGGTCCCAAAACGCTTTTTCTCAATGTTAATTTCCATAAAAAACTTTAGACATAGCTACAGCCCGAACTGCTGAACGGAATTACACCAAATTTGGCAAAAAGGTAGCTCTTGGTTCAGAAAACACTCATTTTGTTTAAAGGTGTAAATCTGTTCAGTAGTTCCTGAGAAATGTAAACATTTCTCAGATATAGAAAAAGGGCTGCAGAGGATCCACAATCCCTCCCGATCTCGTGCCTGAGATCTGATTGGCTGCCAACACTTCAAACCAGGAAGTGTTGGCAGCCATCTTGTGACTCGGTTGAACCGTGTCACAAGCAAAAAATTCAAAAAACATGAAAAATCAAGAAAAGGGGCAGGGTAGAAACACCCTGGCCCCCTAGGCCTGCTCAGGTGGTCCCACAGGGACCCCCTGGCCAAAAAAAGCATTTTTTAAAAACCTTTCGGCAGGAGTCGCGTTGGATCCGTGAATCCTGCCGAATATGTTTAAAACGAAGTGCGGTCTCCCGTGCTTCGTTTCCTTTAGGCCCCCGGGTGGGCCAGGTCCAGGGGGCAATTCAATTAATGCGGTGGCCGCGCAGGCCCCTGCAGCCCCAGGGACCGACCCCTCCCTGAGGCTGTATTTATAATAGAATGCATGGGTGGCCCCAGCCCCCCACGCAGCCCCCGGGACCGTGACCTCCCCGGAGCTAATACATTAAAATGTGGGGGGCACGCGCCCCCCCCACTGCCCCAGGGACCACCACCTCCCCGGGGCAAGATTTCAACATGTCACTGACCATGTCATGAGTGATGTAATGTGTGAGGTTATTAGCAGTGCATTACGGGCGGGAGTTATAGTTAGCTCAGCTAACTATAACGGCTGAATTTCTCTGGCTTTGTACTGGTGAAATGTGAGCCTAACTATAATGTCTCTGTCACCTTTGTTTTTTTCTGTGAATTTCTAAGGTTTTTTAAATGCAAATTTCTAACTATAACGTCCCTGAAACCTGTTTTTCCCAGTGAATATAGGTAGCAAGGAAGAACAGCCCCCTGCAAATCTAACGGATTACGCTGCAGTGCCAGTGGCTGTTTCCGAAGGGCTCGACAACCCATGGAGACGCCAGAGTGTACGCAGTAAGTGTTCGAGTGGATAGCTCGTTGCAGGTTGGGGAGGTGCTGTCTTTTCGTGGCCAGTAATAACGTGGGGCAACAGATACCACACTATTTTGAATATTTACAAAGTTATAACAGTCAGTGCAATGTCTCAAGACGCATTACGAGAAAGAGAAAAGGCGGCAGAGGAGTTATTTACTAATCTCCCACAAGTTCGCGTCAATGCCGGCATAAATCTTACTGAAAGTGATGCACATATGGATGTGAAGAGTCTACTGCGACAGCTAGAAAAGAAGAACCGTAGCGAGCTCACCAAATGGTGGGAAGTTAAATCATTGGAAAAATATCACGAGGCAGGAAGAATTCCTCGGGGTCTCCGAATTATGTTGTCTCCCAGCTTCGAGAGTCCTAATCCTTCTCTCTTGAAAGAATGGGCTGAGAGCAATTTGGAGGCTTCCATGCGGCTCGTGTGTCTACTCATCAAAGATGCTAAAATAGACCGGGACATTAACATTAAAGAAATTGCCCGCATCAATATCGAAATAAGCAAACATGAAAATCCAAACAACAAGGATTATATTGAAAAAAGTATCCGGGAAATGAATGAGCGCCTTAAAAAACAAGAGGAGGTTATCAAAAACAGGAAAGCGTTCAAATTTGCACGTGACAAATCCGATTACGAACTAGGACAGGTTTTTACTTTCGCGCGCAAATTTGATTCACTAAGAAAACAGAAAGTGGTCAGTGAAGAACGTTTTCAGCATGGTTCCATGACTTCGGCTAATCAAGAACTAAGTTCCTCAATGTCTGAGAGTAGCACTGCCCTAAGTGATTCGGAATCAGCATCAAGCGGAGGTAATGGGGCCAGCTCTCGAGTCGATCTGGGAGTATTATCTTATGCCGAGGAATTGGATTTTATTCTCGAACAGAGAAAACAGTCCCTGCGACCACGGAACAACACGAAGAATGCCTTAAGCACAAAAGAAACATCAGAAGGAGAGAGAGACGCAAGTGTAACAAAAGCCAAAGGAAGAGGGCAGCAGAACAAGAGGTGGCAAAAGCGCTAACCAATGTAGATCAAACCATCGTCAATCTCACTGATGTGCAGCTCAATACAGCCGAGAAACAACTACTGGCTTTGGGGCTAAGTTTTTGTCCTGAGAGCAGTTTTGATTATGGGGAAACCAGGATTGACGTTTTTAAATTTATCAGGAAGCTCAAACTTACTAAATATTACACCATCAAACGACAATCTACCAAAGACTCAAATTCTCAACAGACAGTTACCGGTTCCACTAGGGGACTAGTAGCTGGAGATGTGCCATTACTGAAAACCCTTAACTTATTAGGAAGTGAAAGTGACCTTTGCGCATTGGCAGCTAATAGCACCCAAAGTTTGGCCCTAATAGAGGATGTCAGTATTTCATCATCATGCAAGAGTCCATTCAAAGCTCCATCAACGTTCATTCCCAATATGCCACGTGATGCCATTGACATCTTTCATGACAGGGTCACCGACTGAACTAAAGAAACTATGTATAGCCACCAGAAAGCGTAACAAGATTTCTCCCAAAAAGAATGCACCGTACTTCCAGCTAATGAAAAAACTGAAAAACAACTCTTCAATTGTTATTAACAAAAGCGACAAAGGAGGCAACATAGTGCTATGGGATAGAAAAGAATACAAGAAGGAGGCCTACAGGCATTTAAATGATCAGGAATGTTACCGGAAAATCCATCAGGCTGAGGCCAACAAAATCAGCAAGAACTACAAAGATGATCTTAATCAATGGAAAAAAGAAGGACTAATTAGTAAGGATGAACTGGCATTTTTAAATAATGATTATCCGGTTATGCCGACTTTGTATTTTATACCTAAGGTGCATAAAGGGGTTAAACCGTTACTAGGCAAGCCCATAATATCGGCCAGAAAGAGTGTTTTTGAAAACACTTCTAGGTACGTTGATCATTATCTTCAAGAGTTTGTAATCTCCCTACCCACTTACATAAAAGATTCCAATGATTTTCTTCAAAAATTAAGCTCGCAAACTTGGTCAAAGGACTTTTTGTTTTTAACGTTAGACATCACATCTTTATACACCAGCATAAGACATCAGGATGGTATCAGTGCAGTTGAGTTTTATCTTGCAAAAAGACCTATAGAATTGTATTCTCACAACAAAGTCCTGCTAAGCATGATCAAATGGTGTCTGCATAATAACATCTTTACATTTGATGGAGCACTATTTCAGCAACTGCAAGGAGTGGCTATGGGGGCATGCTTCTCCCCAGCTACGCATGTCTTCATGTGGGCTGGTGGGAGGAGCATGTCCTACGTAGAGAACATCATACTCTATGGGAGAAACACATGGTTAAATGGTGGAGATATATTGACGACATTTTTGTCATCTGGCGAGGGTCGTCTAGTGAAGCGACAGATTTTGTAAATAAATTGAATGCAAACAATATGAATTTGCAATTCACAGCACACATAGACCAAAGTAGTACCAATTTTTTAGATATCAAGGTACAGGCCTCCGCTGACATATTAAAACCAGTCTATATCGCAAGCCCACCGCCGGAAACACTCTGTTACACGCTAAGAGTTTTCATCCGGCACATACCATTACCAGTCTTCCGTATGGCGAGTTCCTCCGTATCCGCAGAGCTTGCAGTACGGAAGTGGATCTCGTATACCATCAGCAAGCGGCTAAGCAGAGATTTTTAGAGAGAGGATATAATTCGTTTAAACTCGATGCTGCAATCAGAAAAGCCAACACGAAGGAAAGACTGACCTTATTAAAAGGTGCTAAAGAACAAGACAAAATCAAAAGTACACCATTACAGGACAGTGGTGAGGGCATCAGTACAGATACTAGACAATGCAGACTGATCACCACATATAGTAAACAAGCCCCTGAGATTAAAGCTATAATTAGGAAACAATGGCCTATAGTATTGACAGACAGTACCTTAAAAACAGTGCTCCCAGATACACCGATTTTTACCTTCAAAAAGCATATTCCATGCACAATGATCTGGTTAAAACTAGTCCAGAACTCGATAACAAAACCAGTTGGTTGGTTCCGAGAAAAGGTTTTTACAGGTGCAGCACTTGTCGCGCCTGTAAATTTGGTATCAACACCTGTACATATGTCACACCTTTCTCATCCACTCCAACTGAGTTAAAAGAGCACTATACGTGCAGATCAGACCACGCGGTTTATGTTTTAGAATGTAAATGCGGTTACAAATACATAGGAAGCACCAAGTTGCAGGTGCATGTCCGCATACTACAACATTTAAGGGCCATAGTCAATTCCGATCCATCATACCCGGTTGCCCGACATTTTAAATCTGAGCACGGAAATGATCTTAATTGTTTGCAATACTTTGTAATAGACACAGTGCCATTAGATAGGAGAGGAGGAAACAGAGAGAAAAGGCTACGCCAATTAGAGTCTAAGTATATTATCGAGCTTGACACTAAGTACCCGCATGGTCTTAATACAGGGGAAGATATGCACAATTTTCTGTAACCCCTGATTTAAAAAGAGTTAAGTTCTTACTGTTGTTCCTCCCTCTTGTCACTAAATTTTAGCATGATTTTCTATTCACACAATTGTGTTCTTCTTAAGAAATTTTCATTGAGGCTCTTTTTTGTTGCTGTATTCAGCAAAAAATATTAACATTCACCGAGTATGGGAAAGCCAAATATACTTGTATGTGATTTGATTAGATTGTATTGCGGGGTTTGTTTTAGCATTATGGGTAATTATTTTTCCTGTGTATTTTTAAGATCTGAGCAATCTGTTATCAATCGCACCAATGCAGTCCATCTATACAGTCTTTGCTTCCTTTTGTATTTGAACAAGTGACTTTGACAAATGGCTGTTTTTGCCCGTTAGCTGGTGTTATAATTTAATTGACTTTCAGATATTTGATGTAAATACTTTTCCAAGGGGGCTCCTTTGGTTAGTCAATTTATGGCGTGAACAGAGATGGGGGCTATTTTGATACAAAACAATATCTTTTTGGCTCCTCACCATCTGGGGTAAAATGTATTATATTTACATGTTTTATAGTTGTTTATCACCTAGCACTTTTTACATTTTTATGCACTTTACACATTAGGTTTGCACATTGTGACGACTGTTTAGAGCCAATTTGCAAGAATAATGACAGTTGATGTGGCCATTTGAGGCCAATAACTCTTTGCACTAGCAGTATTTTCACAGACATTGCGATCAAGTATCAACTATTTATTTATATATATCAATAGCTATATAATAATTTTTAATGTGGCGGTGTTTTTTCAAATCAATTGTTTTGAGTGTAATTATTGTTAATGTACAGATTAAGTTTGATGTTTTTGAGCATTTGTGCTATGACATTTTTTAACTTAGCCATATGAGATTATCCTGTGTATTTTTTCCATCAAACAGAAATGTGCTTTTACACAAGTGTCTATATATGATTGTATGATACATAACAAATTGTCTAATTTACACTTTTTGAATTGCACTATATAATCATGCCGCATGTCTCAAGACTTTGTTTAGCTCTATTATCAGTGCAGTCACAAGTTTGATCAGGTGATAGATGCATCACCAATAAAAACTCTCCATGTACGTAATGCGGTCATGTGACCAAGGGCTAAGTGGCTCGAAACGCGTCATGAAGGAGCTTTGCACGCAACTTTAATATTTTAATAAAAGAAAATCTGGCACCAGCTCAAGAAGTTGTCCGTACCTGTTTTCGTGCGTCTAGGGCACAAGGGAGCGTAATTTGATATATATATATATATACACCTTTATGTTACATGGATGTGGAGTTAGGACCAGTAAATCTATAATCAGTATGCACCAGCCTTTCGATATATGTTGGCCCTTGATATTCTGTCCACGATATTCTTTTATGATGATATTCTTGGGCCTGATACTCAATGGTATTTGTGCGCTATATAAACAATCTTTCAATTATTCATTCCATAAATCCATCACAGGCCCTCTCGTCAGCTTAACTTTAGTTTAACATATTAATTGTTCTGTGCAGCTGCAGGGTCAGGAGGGAATGTAGCACGCGTCACTCCTCCATGTACACTCCGTGGACTGAATACCGTGGATGGGCTCAGCCATCTCACGGCAATCATGGACGTGTACATCACCCACACAGGTTACTTACATTGTTTGCTGGTGGAATCTGCATCTCAACAGATGTTTATGAGCGGAGGACCCAGGGAAATCAAACTCTTAACTGTAGCCTGAGGACTCATTCCAAACACGACAATTATGCAGATGTGGCTATTTTCAATCGCTATTCAATTTATGTTATCTCTTGTAGACGCCAGCAGTGCAGCTACAAAAATAATAGATGCAGCTTAATAGAACTGCGGGAATCTTTCAAAGCAAGAAAAATTCATGACATTGTAATGCTGTCCCAAAATATACGTGCTAACTTTCCAAGGATGACAAAGGATCCAGATTGTTATCAGATGAACAGAAATAGTATAAGAACTCTTAAATAGGCTAATGCCCTCTGTTATTTACAGAGCTTAGATATAACAGAACTGGTATTCGAAGCACTAGCACTAAATATACATAGATAAAAACGCTTGTCAAATAGGCACACAGCAAAGTACCTTCAGCTGTGGGCTTTTGGTACAGAAGAAATTGTTTGCCTTCTTGGTGCATTGAAAATGATTGCTGCAATTCTACTTCTGGATCTAAGTGCAGATTTGATACCGTGGACCATAAGATCCAAAAACATAGGCTCAAAGAGATAGGGATTAAGGATAAAGCCAATCAATGGCTTGCCTCTTTCCTCAGGGACAGATCATTCCAGTGTATGGAATCAGCCATACTATCAGATATTTTCATGGCTCCCTACGGAGTACCTCAGGGTTCGGCGCTCAGCCCAACCCGGTTCAACATATATCTGAGTCCCCTAGCACACATTGTACAGGTGTTTGGCTTGTCAATTGTTTCCTATGCTGATGACACTCAGCTTGTGGTCTCAGTGTCAGAAGAGATGAATTCAAACCATATGCAGCTGGCACCATGCATGGAAAAAATTGGAAAATGGATGGCTAACTGTAGCCTAAAATTGAACGGCGACAAAACGGAGCTGATGTTCCTGGGCAATGGCCCAGGTCCACGGGCCGGAACAGTTGGCCTGGTGGTTGGGGCCCTCCCCCCGTTCCTAAGCCATCCATAAAAAATCTGGGGATGTGGCTTGCCCAGAATCTCTCCATGGAAACACAAGCCAAAAAATTAGCGGCAACCTGTTTCGGTATACTACGGATGATCCGTAAGATCATGGACCTGGTCCCAGAAAAGGCTTGGAAGGCAGTGGTCCAGGCCCTGGTGGTATTGCGACTGGACTACGTCAATTCCCTGCATCTGGGTTCTCCTAAATATGTGACCAACAGGCTGCAGGTGGTCCAAAACGCTGCAGTCAGAATGCTCCTGAAAATCCCCAGACACGATTAAGTTAGATCACCTCTGAAAAAACTGCATTGGCTACCTATTCAATCCAGGGTTAAGTTTAAAGCCCTCTGCCTTGCCCACAAAGCCATGAAGGGGAGAGGTCTGGCCATGATAAGATCTCTCGTCTCCCTTATACGTCCCGAACAGGTCCCTCAGGTCCTCATCCAATTTCCTGATGAATACACCAAAGATAAAAAGATCAAGATGGGGTGGAAGATCCTTCTCACACCTGGTCCCAAAACTCTGGTTCTCTATGACCTCAGAGCTGAGACTGGAAAAAAATGAACGATGTTTCAGGAAAAAACTTAAAACTTGGTTGTTCCCTTGATGCTCTACCTACCCACAGTCCCTCTCTGTAGCTCTGGGAAGCCCTCTGGTAGCCATGCGCTTCAGAAATCCCATAAACATAAACATAAACATTGTGTCCTGGTAGTTATATCCCTCAGTAAGACAGAGCTCACTAGCTATTTCTTTTTCAACATTATCATTTTCAACTTCGTATTTCTATTTTTGTGGGGTTTTTTAATGCACCTATACAGCATATGCAATTAATACGCAAATGAACTATCATGACCAGAACGTTCTAGGAGGGCGAATTACCCCATACTTTACAAAGGGAATCTGTAGCTTATTCTGCTCATAACACATTATTATATGTTTAAAAAAACAACTCTAAAAGTCCCTTCCAAACGCAGCTAAAATGATGTTATGAATATGATTACAAAACGAAACCAAAAAAAAACTGAAATTGGCCAGTTATGGGAAATAATGTAAACCATCATTTGTGCCCTGACATGAAAACCCTAACTCGTTTACCAAATACACTGTACTGCTTTTAGACTTAACATTGGGGGAAAATTATAGATTTTTTTCTAAATCGGGCTTTTTTTTTTAACTCTTGGACAAATCTGAAAGACTCTTGACGTGGCAAAACTTTGTGATTTACACTATTTGATTGGAAACGTCCATGCAGATTTGTCAAACAATGTCAACCATGTCAACCAAAACATAAATCATGATACCCGCCTAATAAAATACACTCTGTTACAGTGTTAACTCACTATTTTGTCATTTTAAAACATATAGATACAAAAGTTACTCCCAATGCTATGCACACTATAAAGGTTTATTTCCAAAGAAAAGTATATTTTTACTAAATCCTTTAGAAAATACTATTCTCCAATAAAAAATGATTTTGTCTTGCAAAGAAGTACAGGGACAACCTTTTATTAACATTTACCTTTCTAATGGTTGGTGTAAAATAGGGTTCTCCATAGTCAGTCCTGGAGGGCCGTATCCATTGCAGATTTTTAACATATCCCCATTTATATAAATGTAGTTATCTTAAAAATCTGGCATGGATCCGGCCTTCCATGACAAACTTTGGAGAACCCTGGTGTAAAGCAAACGTTTTTGAAATCAGCAGAAAGCAAGTCTGCAAGTTCACTCTTCATGTAATAAAAGGTGTACCTCTTTTATTCTGCATAGCCCCGTAATCATTTAGAACTGATCTTCTGTTTTTGTTTTATCCTGTGTCCATATGATGGGTCTCTAGAAGCTCTCTTTTAAATCAAGTAATAGTCTTGCAGAACAGTGTGTTATGTTACATATATAAAACGAAGGGCCTATCTAGTAGGACATCATAAGATTCAAGGCATCAGACCTTAAACAAGTAACATGATTGGAATGTTTCTGTATTCTGGGAACCCTCCTGTAATAGCTGCTGATTTGAGAACAATGTCTGTGGTGGTTTAACATAAATATGCACAAACAATGAAACAAAACATTTTCATTAAAAAGAAGCAATCATTTTTCCCATCCTTTTCACTTACATTTTAATGTTAAGAATTTTTCATGCTGCAGACAAAAAACCAATCCAATCTATTCAATGAAGACAATACAACTGTCTTGGGATCTTTAGGAATGTTTTCCTTTTCTAGTGTCTGCTTAATAAAAAAAAAGACCACAATCAACAACAAAATGTTGACCAGTTAACTTTGTAAAGTGTCTGACACTTTGCTGCATCAAGTTATTGAAAATATGCAGCACATGGTGAAACACTGAAGCTGCATATCTCTAGTGGCCCTGGACAGATTCGGCTTGACAACAAAGTGAGTGGCTCCTCTCTAAAGCAGCATTCTTAAATATTTTGTTTAACAGGGTGACTAGTCCCACTGGAATTATGAAACGTGGTTTTTCACTCAGAGATTGTGGTCAAACTCTTTGAGTGAAATACAGAGAAAAAACACATAGGAATCAGCACAGAAACATCAATTCCCACATGATATTTCCCAAAACCATATAACTGGGGACTTTGTTTTTCACCCCTCCCCCCAACCCAGTATGGATGTCATTTAAGGGACACAGGGGGTCGCAGATGTGACCCCTAGCTTGCCTTTTGTGACCCCTGACTGCCTTTGCCACCCCTAGCCTCAGGTTGGCAAAATCAGTGCCCTTTTGGGCATCGGGCTGCACCCTGCTTGTTTTATTGTCTATGTGTTGTAATACTACTAATGAGCAATAGTATGTTATTCACTATTAGTGCAATGAAAAATGGAGCAGGATGAGTGGCAACAGGGCCTTCAATGGCAGCTGAGGTATGAGAAGAAATGGTTTTAAATATATGTTGTATGCATGCATGCAGATGAGAGTGCACATGTGTGAGAGAAAGCATGTGTGTGTGAGCGTGTCTGTGTTTGTGAGCATGTGTATCTGTGAGTGAAACTGACTGAGAGTGAGCCATAGATACTGATGAAAATGAGTGGAATTGAGTGTGCCAGTAAATGAGCATGAATGAGTCAGAGTGAATGAGAGTAAGTGAGTGAGAGTAAAAGTGACTTCAAGCAAATGTGAGTGAGAGAGAATCAATGGTTAAGAATTAGTATTAGAGAGTGGGTGGGAATGAGTGATCATGATTGACAATGAGTGAGTGTAGGAAAGTGCCCCTTTTTGCATGCTGACCCCACAATTTTTGCCTAACACATGATGCACTTTGACTTGCCCTGGGTCCCTGCCAATCAAATTCCCAGGGCCTATGTTCTTTCCCAAAGTTGTACCTTTGTACCCACAATTGGTACATCTCTGGCCACAGGTAGGTAAGCCCTGTGTAAAAGGATACCATGGGTACCAAGGGCACTGTGACAAGGGAAGGCCTCTAAGGACTGCAGCACCTATTGTGCTACCCTTGGAGGCCCTGTACATTAACACCCTTAACACCCACACCCTACCATTGCAGGCTATGTGTTTTGGTGCAGAGAAAATTGAAAAGTCGACAGGATGGGCTGGGTCCACGAAGAGGAAGCTTCAAAGGCCTGCCGCCTTTGTGCGCTGACCCTGCCTTTTGCTGCCCCCAGCAACTGGCTCCCACTAGTTCAGGCCCCCACCTTGGGTGGGTGAATCAGCAGGAAAACCAAGTTAGGAGGAAAGGTGTGCCCACCTTTGCCACCTTTGCCAGCCCCACCCCTCAGTTGGGGAAGGCAAGGTGAAGCACACATCTCAGGCCCCTCCATCGTGAAGGTGAGGGGACCCAGCCAATTAGAGAGAGGCTCATGCCCCCTCCCACTGGAGGGTGGCATAATAGGGGGTGTACCCACCCCAAGGAAGGGACCAATTAGTCCCAAACTGCACCCCCGTGTAAACGCCCCTAAATTTAATATTTTGGGGCGACTCTGAACCTTGCCTCCTCAGATTTGAGAAAGAAAGAAGAAGGACCAAAGAGCCGTGTTGACCTAGGAAGAAGAGGACACCAACTGCTTTGGCCCCAGCTCTACCGGCCTGTCCCGACTTCGGCCTGCCTACAGCGGAAACTCAGGCATGTCCAGCAGCCAGCAGGAGCCAGCCAGTCAGCAAAGACTTCCAACACATAACCCGTATCCAGGCAGCGCTGCGGTTCTGCACCACTCTGCTCCTGAGGCCCATGGCCCGAGTTTGAGTGGCCCAATACCACGAGGACGTCTGCCCAGCAATCCTGACCTGGGATCTGGGGATCCCTGACCTCGCTCAAGCTTAAAGTCGATGCCTGCAGCCTCAACCTGAAGGGTCCCCCCGACAGCGACCGGAGCTGGTAAGAAGACCCGAAGCCAAAAGACACCCCTGCATCCAATGCCCCAGGACCTTGGGTGGCCCAACCGACGGTGCCCAGGCATCCCCCAAGAACCCAAATTTCCTCTCCAGCTGGGGGTCACCTCCAGGAAGCTTCCCTGACCAAGCCTGCAGCATCAGGGCATTCCTTGGCTTGACTGGGTATTACAAGCGGTTTGTGAAGGGGTATTGTTCCATTGAAACACCTCTCACAGACCTCACCTCCAACAAGATGCCCAAGAAAGTGAACTGGACAGTTGGCTGCCAAAAGGCTTTTGATACCCTAAAAGAGGCAATGTGCTCAGCACCTATTCTCAAGGCTCCAGATTCCTCCAAGCAGTTCATTGTGCAGACTGATGCCTCTGAGCTAGGAATAGGAGCGGTCTTATCCCAGACCAATGATGATGGACAAGACAACCTGTTGCTTTAATAAGCAGAAGGCTACTCTCCAAGGAGCAGCATTGGAGGGTCTTTGCTGAGGTTTGGTCCCTGAAAAAGCTCAGAACATACCTGTTTGGTACTCACTTCCTAGTTCAAACTGACCACAGACCTCTCAGTTGGCTAATGCAGATGAAAGTGGACAATCCAAAACTTTTGAGGTGGTTCATCTCCCTCCAGGGAAAGGACTTCATAGTGGAACATAGACCTGTGACTGTCCATGCCAATGCAGATGGCCTTTCCAGATTTTTCCACTAAGACAATGAAGACTCTCTTGGTAAAGGTTAGTCTCATCCTCTGTCATTTGGGGGAGGGGGTTTGTTTAGGAAAGTGCCCCTTTTTGCATGGTTACCCCCACATTTTGCCTGACATATGATGCACATCGTGACCTGGGTCCCTGCCAATCAGGTTCCCAGGGCCTGTGTTCTGTCTCAAAGCTGTACCTTTTTACCCACAATTGGCACATCTCTGGCCACAGTTAAGCCCCTTGTAAAAGGTACCATGGGTACCAAGGGCACTGTGACCAGAGAACGCCTTTAAGGGCTGCAGCATCTATTGTGCCACCCTTAGAGGCCCTGTACCTTAACACCCACAACCTGCCATTACAGGCTGTGTGTTTTGGTGCAGAGAAAAGTGAAGAGTCGACATGGCACACATCCCTGTGTGCCATGACTGCAATACACTGCCTGTGGCCTAGGTAAACCACCCCTCTAGCAGGGTGCACTAGAACACAGGTGAGGGTACAGGTGCCTGAGCACTGTATCCCTACATTGTCTAAGTCCATTCTTAGAAATTGCAAGTGCAGAAAAGCTATAAAGAGTATATTGTCTGGGAGTTGGTCATTACAATCTCCACAGCTCCATATTGGATTTACTGAAAACTGGGAAGTTTGGTAGCAAACGTCTCAGCACATTAAACCCACACTGATGCCAGAGTGCGATTTAATGTAAAATGCACATAGAGGGCACCTTAGGGATGCCCCCAGATAAACGACCAGCCCTGGTGTGGTTCCTGAATGGCTGCCCACTATTTGCCACCACCAGACTGGTTTCTGTACCCCTGGGTAGAGAGCCTCCGCTCTCTGGGTTCCGAGATAAAGCCCATCCTGGACAGAGATGTCATGCCTCCTCCCCCAGGATGGGCTGCGCCCATGAAGGGGGAGCTTCAAAGGCCTGCCACCTTTGTGAGCTGTCCCTGCCTTTTGCTGCCCCCAGCAACTGGCTCTCACCCGTTCTGACCCCCACTTTGGGCAGGAGAATATGCGGGAAAGCCAACTTAGGAGGAGATGTGTGCCCACCTTTGCCAACCCCAACCCTCAGGTGGGGGAGGCCAGATGAAGCACACATCTTAGTCCCCTCCATCTTGGAGATGAGGGGATCCAGCCAATTAGGTAGAGGCTCATGCCCGCCTCCCACTGGAGGGTGGCATAATAAGGGGTGTACTCACTCCAAGTAAGGGACCCATTGGTCCCAACCTGCACACCCCTGTAACACCCCTAAATTTACTATTAAGGGGCGACCCTGAACTTTGCCTCTTCAGAATTGAGGAAGAAAGAAGAAGGACCAAAGAGCCGGGCTGACCCAGGAAGAAGAGGACGCCAACTACTTTGGTCCCTGCCCTACCGGCCTGTCCCGACTTCGACCTACCTACAACAGAAACCCCAGCATGTCCAGCAGCCCCCCAGAGCCTGGAGGACCTGCCCTGCACTCACCTAACAGATGCTGTCTCCTGTGAGCACCGGATTTACTCAGCAAAGGCTTCCAACTCAGAACTCGGATCCAGGCAGCTCTGCGGTTCTGCACCACTCTGCACCTGATGCCCACGGCCCGAGTTCGAGTGGCCCTACACCATGAGGAGTTCTCCCAAGTGATCCTTAACTGGGATTTGGTGACCCCTGAAATCACTCAAGCTTCAAGCTGACGCCTGAAGCCTCAACCTGAAGGGTCCCCCGACCGGAGCTGGTATAAGACCTGATACCTATAGATACCCCTTCACCCGATGCCCCGCGGTCTTGGGTGGCTCAACTGACAGTGTCCAGGCATCCCCGAGAACCCAACTTACCTCTCCAGCTGGTGGTCGCTGCCACCAAGCTTTCCTGACCGAGCCTGCATCATCTTTTTGAAACCGGAGATCTCCATTGAAATCCACAGGGTCCCCTTAAGTCTTCTTGGCACACTGCACCCTGCCTCCCCTCTGCTGCTGGTGGTGCAGTTCCCATGCTGATTGTTGGCCCCTGTAGTGCGGATCCTAACCCCAGGAGCTTTTCTCCCACAGCCAAGTGGCCTTCTCGCAAGCAGTCCCTGAACGAAGGCCCCCTTAGCCCAATTGGCTAAAATTTGGACCCTGCAGTCTGCATTCGACCGCCCCAGTGCGACTGGTGGTGCGATTTGAGTGCCCAACTGGACCACGGGGAACCTTGGTCATAACCCCAAAAACCCTACTTGTAAGTCATTTACTTACCTGTGAACTGTTAACTCTCTTTCCCCATAGGAACCAATGATACAGGTATTGTTCCTAAAAATATTCTGTTGACTTACTGTTTTTTGTATGGAAAGAAAGAAACTATGCTCTAATTTAGGAATTGTTGTACTTACCTGTAAGTGACCAATTCTAGTGTATGGTATTTTGACATATCACCTCAAGAACTCAAAGTAACTGAAATGTAATCCAAGAGTAATCAAAAGTAATCTTACTGTACTTTTAACTGTTTTAAAAGTAATACAAACCTGTAAATGATTCCAATTCAATCCACAATTGCATTTCTGTGTACAGCCTTGCATTTGAAAGTAATTCTTACTTGCCTGTGCCAAGTCCTGCTTGGTTCTATAATATAAACTATAAGTATACCTTTTTATACTTACCTAATTGGTCTGGATTATGTCTCTGTGTGTGTACCATCAGCCTGGATTGAGTGAATACAATAGATGCTTAACACACCCTCCTGATAACACTAGCTGCTAGCCCACAATACCACAAAGAGAGCTGGTATTACTTGTCTGATTTAGCCTCTGCTATACCTCTGGGGACTCCCTGGACTCTGTGCACACTATTCCTTACTTTGGTATAGTATATACAGAGCCAGCTTCCTACAGTGAGTAACTGAGTGAGAATGAGTGATTCAGTGTGAGTGAGAATGAGTGACTGCGAGTAAATGTGAATGCAAGTGAGTGTGAGAAAATATGTTTAGTCAGAGTAAGTGCGAAGGAGTGAGGGTAAGAGCAAGTGAAAAAGAGTGAGTGAGTGTGAGTGAATGAGTGGATGTGAGTGACAGGTTAAATGTGAAGGAGTGAGTGAATGTAAATGCACATGAGTGAGAATGTACAGTTATGCTTGTGAGTCTTCCATTGGCCTTGGCTTTCTGAAGATAATTCTTGGCATATAGAGGAATACAGAGCAAAATGCAGGCATATTGGAGGCAATTCGTAGCCTGACAGGCACCTATGACAAAGTACTTGCATTTGCATATTATTAAAGGTAATACTTGATACTGGCATACTAGAGGTAATACTTGGGATATGGAATACTCATGGCAAAATGCTGGTCCTGGCATACCACAGAAAATTCTAGGCACAAGGGTCACCAGTTGCAAAAAGCTGCCACTTGCATAATGGAGAAGGTAATTCTTAGCATAATGGAAGACAACCATGGCATAGTGGAAGGGGGCAACTATGACAAAATGCTGATCATGACATACCAGAGATACTTTTTGACATAAGGGTCACCCATGGTATATGGAAAGAGCTTACTTCAAACTTCTGGCACTTGCAGATTGTATTTAAGCTTCGGTCTATGTAGGCACCCATGGCAGACGGGGGACACCCATCACAAAAGACTGGCCTCAGCACAATCAAGGTAATTTTTTTTTTTAAGAAGTAACATCAACAAGGTTAGAGCCACAGGGAAAGGGCATGGGGGTCAGGGTATAGGTAGTACACATCAAATCATGCTGTCTCATAGTGAAGATAAGGGCAAGAGTACACCATATCAGAGGGAGTATCCAAGTTAACCATGCATGCAAATATCATACATCTCACAACTCGTTGATATGGCTGGTGAGTATATGGAGGGCAGTCAATCATGTATATGGGCCTCCTCATCAGATAGAGGGCAGTCTCTCCGTCTGGCAGTGGACCTTCAGTCACTGTAATTTTTGACAGCTCGGGAACGCATCACAGATTTAAAAAAATTAGGTAATCTCCTGGAGAGCATCAGGTTTTATTGGCATTGCACTCTATGAAAGCACTTGAATACTTAATAAGTGCCCTTTCAGAGCTTATGTGAAAGTTGTAACATGCAATATTTGACCCCATTTTTTTCAAAATTGTCTCAGGGGGAGAAACCCCCTACACCTTGAACCCAAACCTTTCCTAGATGAGCTCAGCTCACTCATTTTGTTTACTCGCTACATTTTAGTGCATGTATTAGGCCCTGTCACTTTCAAAGATCACCACCCAGAATTATAAGACCAGAAGGAAAACAGAGGGGCATATTTTCAAGAACTTATCGCCACTACAGCCTCAGTTTTAGTGACGTTGTGATGGCAATAGGAGCTTTACCTTATTGACAAGGCAGCGCCAAGCCACGTTAACGTGGCTTAACTCTGCCTTGTAAATAAGGCACCCTTTCATGCTACACTTAGCGTGAAAGGTTTGGGCAATGGGTGTTGTGGTGGGCGTTCCACCGCAACACCCATTGATTTTGAAGCTGCCCCCTTTTTACAAGAGCAGAGTAAATTTCAGGCAGCACCAAAATTAAAAACAGGGAAAACCAGGTCTTAAACAACTGAAACGAGGAGAAATGCTTTATTTCTCCTAGTTTTTGCTGTTTCCATGTGTGCTGCCTTGGGCAGCACACATGGAAACAGCAAAATGCCAATGATTGTTTATGTGCAGGAAGGTCCCCCTTCCTGCACATAAACAATTATCAAAAAAAAATGCTGTTTTGCAACTTTTATGTGTGCTGCATTAAGCAGCACACATAGAAGTTACAAAACAGCAGCATTTCAAGAATGTTTATGTGCAGGAAGGGGGACCTTCCTTCACATAAACATTCTCCCCCTCAACACAGGCACCCTTGCACTATGGTGCAAGGATGCCTGCGTCTGCGGCATAACTAGTCGATTTTGGACCTACTTGTAATCCCTCAATTAGTGTTACATGTGAAACACCTCTAAGAGAGAATAGACTGCTTATTTTCTAATGTATCCCCGTAATGATATCCTAGTCCACATCTACCCCTCTTGATCATCATTGGACTCCATAAAAACAAGCACTGGATTACAGAGAGGAGGATTCCACACCTATAGCTCACACTTTGCACAGCACAATAGAACGATTCCATAGAGCTATCATGTGCTTTGCAGACAAGCCAGCGACGCCCATCACCATTTCTATGTCTCAGGTCATTCCTATTCATGATATATGTCCTGTGTTTCAGTCATAAATATTTAATGGCACATGTCATTTTCTAAAGGCCAATGAACAGAAATATTTGCAGATTTACTAACATTTCATACTCTTTTGGTTGTGAATACCGTGTCCTCATTTTACAACATTGCTATGAAGCAAACCAGGAGAGCAATTCCATCCATAATTTTGACTTTTTTTGTCTTTCACCTAGTTCACTTTTTTTATTGTGTCGGTTAGTATGAGAAAGAGCCTCTTTTTGTTTGGTCTCCCCCATTTTTAGCTGACTGGTATTGATTTTTTTTAATTCTGCACACTGGGACACTACAGTCCAGACCCCAGTGCATGTGCTTTGACCCCTCAGCCATGGTAAAATTGACGAATCCCTAGTTATCCTATTGAACTTCACAGTAAGCCCATAGTATATGGTGTAGGAAAATACACCAATGGCACTGAAAGTTAAATGTCACCTATGGACAGCAGTACTTATTGTGCCATCCACTAAAGTGAGCATCGCTTTAGGGTTATCTGTGTAGTCTGACTCCTTCAGTTTTAAACCTGCAGGCAAACCTGTCAAAATGACAGGAAAAAAACCCTACTTAAATATTAAAGAAGTCACCTAAATCAGGCCTTGTAGTCCCCAAGGTAGGATGCCTAGTTTAAAAGTGGTACATGCAGAAATGTAATGTTGGCATGTATCTACTGTGACTAACGTCCAAAAGCTAGATTCACTGTAAAGGGCTGTAACTGTCCTATGAGTTCAGAATAAAATCATAATTCTGCTATCTCTGGTTTGGAATAAGCTACTGGAATAGTTCAAACACTATTTTAATGTTTATTTAAAACCCAATTTAGTCATGATGTCAGACCTTTAATAATTATTTAGGAAAAGTGACTTTTAAAAAGTTAGATTTCATCTCTCTGAACCTACGGTAGGCTACTTAGCTTTAGCCAACTGACAGATGGCACTTAATGGGGTGTGAAAACTGCTCCCCGAACCCAAAAAATGACTGAGGCCACAGACCTTGGTGTGAGCTATGTGACACATAGCACAGGAAAGGAAGTTGGGGAGGGCTCAGGAACTTTATCAACTTGAAAGGGATCATGGTAAGGTCTGCCCATTTGTAGGTAAGAGAAAAGGGAGACAGGAAGAAGAGAAGCCTTTTGTCTCCTGGGCTCTCTGTTGCCAGTTCGGCACTAACCAGGTGGAAATGGAAGCTGGTCCCAAAACCAGTTTGGTTTGGCTGGAGAGGAGGGGACTGCTCATTTCCATAACAATACCCCTGTATGGAACACAAACTCCCTCCGGGGGCAGAAAGATTATGCCATGTTGGACTTGCCACAGAATTGTGCACAATGGGATACTTTGCAGTAAGGCAAACAGAATGTGTTGCAAAAGTGGGGTGGGTTGCCCCTGGTAACTTCTTTGTCATTGGTTAGTGAGTGCCCAGGATTCACCCTCAACCACAAGCTAGTGAATTTTACAAAAGTGGCACCTCACACACAGCCTATTAGAATACCCTTTGAACCTGTGGAAGAACAGAAGAGGACCTGCTGGTTGAGATATGTGTGGAGACATGAAGGCTAGACTTGCTCCCCCTTGTACCCAGGACAAAGAAGTGAACTTAAACAGTCAATTGGCTGACCTCCTGGCTGACCTGCTGTGTGGCTACAGAGACACAAGCTGCAAGAGAACTTTTTACTGAAGTGCCCAATTGACCAGTAGCAACCGGACCTGGAATAGACCCTTCTGAATTCCTTTACTGGGGTGAGCCCTGACCTTGAAGTGCTGTTCCTGAGAGCCTTAGGGTGACTAACAGGAACCAATCCAGAAACTCAGAAAAGTTGGGACTTTCAAGACCCCTTGAGCATCAGCAGAAGCTTGCGGCAAAGGTGTCTGGTTTCAAAGTGACCACATTAGCTACAGCTTCAGGCTTTTTCCACTAGAGGATTTTGAGCTCCATAAAATAGATTAAGGCCTCAATTAGAGTTTGGCAGACAGGTTACTCTATCATAACAAGACAGATATCTTATCCACCTTATTAGAAGATACATTATATCCTATGGCACTTGTAATAGGATGGACGGAATATCTACCACATTGTGATTGAGTAATCCACCTGCCAAACTCTCATTCAGGCCCTAAATCCGAACGAGTATATCTTGACCAGGAAAATTCACAAAATGTATGTGCCCAAAGCGAGGACTTCGATAGCTATGAAATTTGACTTTCTACTACTCGCAGCTTTCCACACCAAAATGTACAGCTTCAGTGGGACATTGCCCAGCAACTATCCAGCTTCAATAGGAGTTTTGCGGATGCAGCTTTGCCCTTAAATCATGCCTAGATCCTGGTCATCTGCGAACAATAACTATTGATTGGCGTTTTACTTTATTTTGGCAGTTTTTGCTTACCTCTTTAAAAATTCATATCTCTGAATCCCCTTACTGGATTCTTGTCATTTTGGTGCTGTTTTATGTGTTACATTTGTTCCTATTTTTCTAAATTGGTTGTGGACCTTTTTTTGTAATGTGTTTTGTTGTTTTAACTGTTTTATTACTGCTAAATACTTTATACGATTTGTTAAATAAAGCCTGTCAGCTCAGCACCATAGCTACTTTGTGGTTGAGCTCCAGTTCTAATCATTGAAAGTATGTTTAACTTTTAACAAGTTTGTAGGCTTGTTTCTTGTGGCAGACTCCTATCCACCTGAATTAATAATTCAGATTTTTACAGTTAGCAAAAAGCCTTTACAATAACCAAGTGTTGATTTTACTACTGCAACTGGGTCGATGCGCCGGTTCTGCTAAGCGCAGACGGGAAATGCGTCGGAATCCATGTTGCAAGTATCTGGGCCACTTCCAGTGAACCAGGCACAGGAGCAGGGGTAGAGACTTTGATATCCCTGAGTCTCAAGCAACAGAAGGCAAACCAACAAGCCCTTGGAGATCACTTGGAGTGAAGGCAGAGTCCAGCTCTCTCTTCAGCAGAGTCAGAGAGCAGCAGGCAGCAGGGCAACAAACAGAAAAGCAGGCCTTCCAGATCACAGTCCAGTTGAGTCCTTTAAGCAGCACAGCAGTTCTTCTAGCAGAGCTTCTGTTACAAGTCCAGTAGTGTCTGATTTGTGGGAGTCACTTCAAAGCAGCTCTCTGAATTGCACAAGTACCCTTTCAATCCAGCCCTGTCTGCAAGGCTATCTGTGGAGGATAATCAGTCCTTTGTGTGGGGACAGGACACTGCCTATTCAAGTGAAGTGTTAGCCCATCCCTTCCATCCTGCCCAGGCAAGGCCATCAGAATACAGATGTATGTAGATGAGTACTGAAATACACCTATCCTTTCTATGTTGGGGATGTCTAGAGGTAATGCACAAAGTGTAGCTGTCACCCGCCCCAGATGTGTTTTGGAGACAGGCTTTCAGGCACACTGAGCAGTAAGTGCAAAGAAATGTCCACTTTCTAAAAGCGGCTTTTCTAAAACAGTGATGTTAAATCCAGCTTCACCAGTGAGGAGGATTAATCATTACCATTCCAAAGATATGACACATGAAAATGCTACTCCTCTCTGATCAGGAATTATAGCTTAAAAGTGTATTAAGGAATTCCCAATGCTAGCCTATGAGAGGGGTAGACCTCACAGTAGTGAAAAATGATTTGGGGTGTTTGTCACTACCAGGACATTTAAAGATTAAACACAAATGTCCTACCTTTTACTTACATGGCATTCTGTCATTAGGGTTACTGAGGGCCTACCTTAGGGGTGCCTTAAATGTAATAAAAGGGGAATTGATGCTTGGAAGGTAGTTTTAAATGCTAAGTCGAAGTGTCAGTAACCTGCCCACACAGGCCGTGCAATGGCAGGCCTGAGACAGGTATGAACGACTACTTATGTGGATGGCACAATCAATGCTGCAGGCCAATTATTTTATTTACAGGTCCTGGGTATATGTTATACGACTTTACAAGCAACTCACTGGTAAATCAAATATGCCTGTCAGCAATACACCAATGTCACAATGTTAAGGGAAGAGAGCAAATGCACGTTAGCACTGATTAACTGTGCTAAAGTACTCGGAATACTAAAGCCAACCAAAAGAAGGTCAGAAAACTAGGTGGAAGGCGAAAAGTTTGGGATGACCCTTCAGAGAGTGCCATCTTTCAACAGTGGTATGTACAAAAATATATTTCACACCACGGTGGATTTGCAGAGCCGACAGATCTAGAGATAAGATCTGATTGGCTGCCACCGCATCAATAGAGAGTTAAAATATCATATGGAGGAAGGATTGGGATACTGTACCGCCCCAGGCCTGGGGCAAAAAACATAATATTTCTTTTTTATAGGTACCATGGATTGCCATACACTGCTTAAACCCTCACATAGTGCATCACTCATGACATGTTCTATGACATACTATCACTGCTGACATCTGAATTTACATCATTGATGACAATACTGCATGGCAGCAGCACGACTTATAGTTACTTAAGGTAACTATAACTTGTGAATTTCAGTGGTTTTGTTAGTTAAAAGTATAATGTCCCTTTATCCTTTGGTTCTTTTCTGTGAATTCATGAAAAAAACAAAGGTTAAAGGAACGTTATAGTTTGGTGAAATGTTCAGTAGCATAACATTTTAAACACTAAAAACCACAGAATTTCACCAGTTATAGTAATGGTTATCTCCAGTTATTATAGCTCGTGCTCTAAGGTAACTATACATCACGCCCCACCATGCACAGTTTTCTCATCAGCAATTTCATTGCAAATGTTGCAGTGATATCATCAATGATGTCATAGAAGATGTTATGAGTGATGTAATATGTGGAGTAATTAGCAGTGGATGGTGAGGGCACGAGTTATAGTTATCTTAGGGCACAAGTTATAGTTACTTGAGTTAATCATAACTATAACTTGTGAATTTCTGTGTTTTTTAGAGTGTTAAATGTTACATTGTTACTGAACATTTCACCTAACTATAACATTTCTTTTTTCAGTGAATTTCTGGTGGTTTTTAACTTAAAGTAATATTTTATTACCATATGTAAATCCAACCCCTGCTGTGCATGGCCTTCAGCCATGCACAGCGGGTGGTTGACTTCAGGGCTGACTGTAGCCAACCCCTGCATGAAGTCAAACTCACGCTGCGCATTGCCTTCAGCAGTGCATGGTGGGGGTTGGCCACATGGCCTGGCCAACCCCCCACATGCAGCCAACCCCACACTGCACATGGCCTTCGACTGTGTGTGGTGTAGGGTTGGCTACAGGCCCTGCAGCCAAGCCCTGTGGGCAACCTCCACAAAGGCAGCCAACCCCATGCTACACAGGGACTTCAGCATTCTGCGGAGGGGGGTGTTGAGCCTTTGCCACATGGCGTAGGGTTGTCTCTCAGCCCTGGCGACCCCATCCGCCGGTGCCAAATACAATTAAACAGGGAAGGGTGGCATGCAGCCCCCCTCCCCAAGCCTTCCTGGGTCCCGGGGACCCCATCCCATGGGGCCAAATTTAATTAAAAAATGGGAGGGGGCCCTATGTACTTTAAAGTGGAGGGGGGCCACGTGGCTTTCCACCCCAAAACATGTAAGGCCCTGGGAACCTCATTATCCAGGGCTCTTTTATTTTTGAAACGGGAGAGGGGCTGCGTGGCCCCCCTTCCCAAACCTCATCATGCCCTGGGCACCCCATCCCCCAGGGCTGTATCTCTTTTGAAGGTTAGGGCAGACACGAAGCCCCCTCCCCAAACCTCATCAGGCCCTGGGGGCCCAAGGGCCATATTTCTTTTTAAGGGGCGGAGGCACATGGCCCCCCTACCTGAGCCTCATTAGGCACTGGGGACCCCATCCCCCAGAGCCATAGCTACTTTAAAGGGGAGGTGGGATAAGTGGCCCTCTCCCAATCATTATTAGCTCTTGAGAACCCCATCCCAGTGGGACTTTCTTTTAAAGGGGATGGCGGTTGTGTAGCCCCTTTCCCCAGCCTCATTAATCCCTGGGGACCCCATCCCCCAGAGCCATATTGTTTTCAAAGGGGATGGGGGTTCCTGAGTTCTTTCGGCACCGGGGACCCCATCCCTGTGGCCCACTATCTTATTTAAGGGGAGGGAGACCATGCAGCCCCCCTCCCCAAGCATTAAAAAGGCCCAAGAAACTCTATCTCCCAGGGCTGTGTTTTTTTTAACGGGAGGGGTGCACACAGCCCCCTCCCTGAGCCTTTTATGGCCCAGGGGACCACTTCCCTGAGGCCTACATTTCATATAGGTGGGTGCGATTGTGCCAACCCAGGGCACCCGCCATGCACCTCGCTGGGGGCCACGAGGGGAGCCCCAGGGTGCTGGCCGGCTCCCCGCATGCTTCAGGAGCTGGCATTGCTCTTGCCCACATGGTGCAGCTATTTATGCTGCTCCCTGCAGGCAGGAGAAATATCATGATCTATTTCCCTGCCAGCATAAGTGCGGGCAGTGAAATAGATCAAAATTCTGCTCCCAGCCAGCGGGAGCATTTTTAAAGCTTCTGCCAGTTGGGAGCAGAGTTTCTGTTTGCTCACGTTTGGCCTGAGTTTAAAAAATGTTCCCACCAGACGGGAGCAAACACAAGTTTCTGTGCCCATGCTGCTGCGGGTAGGGAAACTGCTGTGACCCAGGTGTGGGCTCCCCGGGACATAGCATGTGAGCTCACCCCTGGGGGATGGGGTCTCCGGGGCCATTAATGGCTCAGTGAGGAGGGCCGCAGAGCCCCACTACCTTTTTCTGAAGTTTAGCGGCCCTGGGGATGCGGTCCCTGGGGCCTTTAGAAGCTTGGGCAAGGGGCCGCTTGGCCCTCCTCCCATTAAAAATTAGAGTTGGCGGGCAGGTACTGCAGGGGTATTTAGTCTCCCCCCACAGTCCCCAACGTATCACACTGGGTGCCCTGGGTGGGCTCCAGGGCACCCAAGATGAAGAGGCAGAGCTTCTGGGTCCCTGGGAAAGAAATAGGCCCGGGGAGGGGGGCCACACGGCCCCCCTTGTATAAATTTAAAGAAATGCATGGTTCTTCCTTTTAATTATGCAAATACCCAAAATCATCTGCAAGCTCCGCTCGTTTGGCCCTGCCCCGTTTTCCTTAGCAATATGCAAAGGTCTTCCCGCCTTTTCCCATGGTGATTAACAGTTTACCAAAAGGAACCCTAGTGCATTTCCTGCTGATTTTAGTGATGCATTCTTGATGCAGAGGAATACGGGGACATCTCCACCAAACAAGCAAGCACTTACTTCATATAGTTAAGGTGAAGTACCTCTGTTTGATGGAGATTCACCTCTTTGTAGGCTCGTAGTGTTCTCTTGATGAGGATTTATGTTATCACAGATTTCTTGATGAAGACACTGCAGTAACAATCACATTACTGAAATTACATAAACACAAAGTCACTGGAAACATTACCTCTTTGTTTACGCAGCTGTAATGTAGAATATGCCCTAGACATTTACTCAACAAGGTAGCACTTAATAGTTAACCAGTAGAAAGTACTCCAGTTGGGTAGACATTTTCTGCAAAACTATGGACTCTTCTTGGAAAAATGAGGTTCCATTCTGGCCCTGATGCTCATTTCACAGAAACTAAACCTCAACGGGAAGCACTTACAAATATAAACACAGCACGTGCCCCAGTTGAAGCTCCACTTTGTAAGGCACAAATGATCCCAAATGCTTGGGTTTGGCGAAGGCAAAGCAAGTGTGTTTCCTTTCACATTCCACGTTGAAAAACAATCTGAAAACCTTAATTGAGATGAATGCATCATTGATCTATTGGAGAGCAATCCGATCTGTAGTGACTGTGACGAGTGGTTTCTTTCTTGTCTTTCTTATCTTTAGAGCAGAGTCAATGGTTCTCCCTTTTAATTGCCCCGAGCCTGCAAATGACCAAACCCATCTGCAAGGTCCACCCATTTGGCCTGCCCCATTTTCCTTAGTAGTATGCAAAGGTCTTTCCGTCTTTTCCCACGTTGATGGACAGATTAACAAAAGCCTCCGAGCGCATTTCACGCTGATTTTTGTGATGCGTTTTTGATGCAGAGGAATTTTGAGGACATCTCCACCAAACAAACAAGCACTTACTTCATATAGTTAGGAGGAAGTACCCTTGTTTTGTGTAGATTCCCCTTTTTGTAATCTCGTCCTGTTCTTTAGACAAGGATTCATGTTATCACAGATTTGTGTATCAAGACGCTCGAGGAACAATCACATTGCTGAAATTACTTGGACACAAGGTCAGTGAGGACATTTCCTTGTGGATCAAGACGCTCGAGGAACAATAACATTGCTGAAATTACTTGGACACAAGGTCAGTGAGGACATTTCCTTGTGGTTCATTATGCAACTGTAGTGTAGAATATGCACTAGATATTACCCAATGAGGTAGCACTTACTAATTAACTAGTAGAAAGAACTCCAGTTGGGTAGACATTTTGTGCAAAACTGTGGACTCTTGTTGGATAAAGGTGCAGGTGAGGGTCCGTTTGGGCCCAGTCACTCACACACCTACTGATGCACCCACACAGACACTCAGACACCCACTCACACACCCATTCAGCTACTCTCACATACTCTCACAGACCCACATAGTCATTCACAAACCCACAAACGACCTAACACAGCCACTCACAGACCTATACAGCCACTCCCACACCCATATAACCCCTCATACAGCCACTCACCCATACAACTCACACACAGAACACTACTCACACACCCATACAGCCGCTCACACACCCACTTACAGATCTATACAGCTACTCACACACCCACTTATAAATCCATACAGCCACTCACAAACATATTCACAGACCCATACAGCCACTCACAAAACCGGGCACACACCCACACAGCTACTCATGCACCCACTCACAGACCCATACAGCCACTCACACACCCAGTCACCGACCCATACAGCTACTCACACTTCACTCACAGACCCATACAGCCACTCATACACCTACTCACAGTCCCATAAAGCCACTCACACACCCACTTACTGACTCATGCAGACCCTCGCACACCCACTCCCTGACATAAACAGCCACTTGCACGCCCACTCTCAAAGGTCACAGGTTACAGTTAGGAAAAACATTTTTTTTAAATCTCAGAAATTCACTAAAAACACAAAGCTTACAGGGACATTATAGTAAGTAAATAACATTAAAAAATAGAAAAACAAAAGGTTACAGGGACTTTATAGTTAGGAAATAGAATTAAAAAAACCTTAGAAATTCACTGTAAAAACCAAAGGTTACAGGGACGTTATAGTTACACTCAGATTTCACTCATAAAAAACCAGTGAAATTCAGCAGTTATAGTTACCTGAGATAACTATAACCTATGCCCCCACAATCCACTGCTTATGAACTCACATATTACATCACTCATGACATGGTCAGTGACATCACTGACGACGTCTCAAATTACATCATTGATGACATTTCAAATTATATTCACTCTTTCTATGGGTGTGCTGAATGTCCGTGGCCATGTGTGGTGCTTGACTTCCTCCAAGGCAAGCCTGGAGTATATTCAAGTCTGTTTTGACACTTTTAGGAGTGTAATAGCTTTAAAAGTGTTTGTGGATAGCTATGGTCCAACTAATTTGTATGTGTGTTTGTATCATCAAACTCATCCAAACCTCTATTATTTATTTAGTAGTAACTATTCCTCATTTTGCAGCTGCTCTCCCTTGTCCTTCCTACATTCACTACTAATTTGTATACCTACATGTTCAGAGATATCCACACGGAAAAGATAGGAGAGGGGGAGGCAGAGCTCTCCGGCTCTGGGTTTGAGAATAGCATTTTGTAGTAAGTGAACAGCACTACTGAAGTACTAATTTACAGGTCAGATTTGGCTTTCCCACTCCTTTGAAACGGAGCACAGGACAAGCAGGCTTTCTCCTTCATGCCTTGCATAGATCATCCCTGTTGGAACTGGCACTTTTTGGTTGGCTGAGAGTACCCCAGCCAGGCAGAATCTATCACTCCCATCAGGGGCAGGTGATTGCACACACTGTATAACCTGCACTCACTGTTGCTTAGCTTGGCACTGAGCAGGCAGGCTTATGACAGAGGCAATGTGTAAAGCATTGGCACAGCACTAACTCACAATAAATACCTTGAGCGTCACAAAAAGAACTTTTGTATTCAACACACATAATAATCAACACGACATGTACATCAGGAATCTCTGCGCATAAATCACACTTTAAAATTATGACTAGCAGTACTAGGCCCAACTGTGTTTGAATGACATCAGCAATATGCACACTTGGGAAAGATCCCATTCTACACTTCTCCCCCAACACCCTTATGCAGTGCAACATGTTGCCCAGCCTAGTATTTCTTATGATTCACTATGGCACAGTTAGAGGAAGCACCCTTTATCACAACGGTATCAGAAATATTTACATACACAGAATTATACAATTTTTTAGCAGCACTGCGGGCCGAGGCCGTGAGTGGAAAACCAATGCTAAACGTAATGCTTTTTTAGCAAGAAATCAACGTATCAGGCAAACTGCCGTCCAGTGTCGTGAATCACAGGTGGTTCCCCATTGTCATTCCCACACATACACTCGCTCTGCCCAGCTGTGTGGTACAACGGGTAGCAGGCATGTCTGTACAGAAGCACCGGTACACATATGCACTTAGCACCCTAATGCTGTGCAACCGATACCCAGCAGATCAATTGATTACACACAGCAGACCCTCTGGCCCCAAACCTCTCTACGCCCTTCAACTCAGCCCGACTATTTTGCACTCACAGATTGGAGACACCCCATACTCCCTCCCCGGCACTAGGCCGCACGCATCTGAAGTCACTCATCATCATGGTCCCAGGGAAGAAGGTGGGGATAGGCAGCAAGGACAATTAGGAGGCAGTTGGCAAAAGAGGTTTGGCAGCCACTCGAGAAGTTCACACACAGGATCCGAAGCAGAAATGGGCCCAGGGCAATAAGCAATCACACCAAAGAGGTCCCCAAGGGCCTTCTGGCACAAGTCCAGTTCTGCAAAGCACAGGGGGTCATGCAGTCTCTTGACCCGCTTCCAATCATTCTCAGAAACGCTCATCCAGCCCAGTCAGTCACTCTCACCAACCAGACCCGAGCCAGGCAATACCACCTGGCAATACTGTGTCATTGTGAAAGAACGGGTGAGGAGAGAGCAGTTGGTACGCTGCGCTGAGTGCCAAGTAAGGAAACAGTTGAAGAATGGAAAATGAAGCAGGGGGGCTCTCAGAAGTACGAGGCACCCTGTCAGGTACATGTTGATCAGAGTTACACCCAGGCAATCCAGGCACAACGTCGGGTGCATGATGATATGGGTCGCATCAGACCATTCCGTTCACACACAACAAAGAGTTGCAAATTCCATACCTCCTTGGAAATGAAGCACAAGGTCTGGTGCACATCAATTTGGGCCATACCAGACAGCTCCAGTCACACACACAATGAAGAGTTGCAAATTCCGTACCTCCCTGGAAATGAGGCATAATGTCCAATGCACATCGATATTGGTTGCACCAGACAGCTCCGGTCACACCCACAGTTGCAAGTTCAACGATGCATAACGAGGAAGAATGAGGCACTACTACTGTTATGGCCCAACACCGCCGAGGGTTGCAACCTGCGAGTCAGACACCACCCGCTATGAGCATGCAGTCAGCATGTCTCACCAGAGAGATGCGGCACGATCGATGAAGCAGGCCACGCTGGGTCCCGTAACCGGTGAATCCGTTCACCACCAACGAGATGCTTATGCGTGTCATGGTCCCCACAATGCGGGGGCCACACGCCTTAGATGTGGGCCAGACTTCAGGGCTCCACACAAGGCAATCCAGTCTCCAGGCACAATTCTTAGTTCCACGCCCACACAGCACTACCAGGTGGCATCCAGCAGACGATGTGGGAACTTGAGAGGGCACAGCACTTCAGCTGAAACAGGTAGATGGTATGGGTCCCTCTTAGGAGATCTTTGATGTTCCTGTGACCTCCGAAAGAACAGGGGGCAAGGTCAACAAGCCCTAGGAGAGCTCATTTCAAGGTGCCACACAGAAGCAGATAGTCTGCCTAGGCCAGCCACTATTCAGGAAGGGCACACGGTCCCTTTCAATGGCAGTAATAATCCTTGTGCACAACAGAGTCCTCTGGCAATGTGCACCATGTAGGTCTAGGTTCTCCGGTCCCACATCCCCACAAGCGACACCTTTACCACTGGCAAGGCCTAGTCACTGCTAATCCAATGATAGGAATCATGATGAGGCTGCTCCACTGCAATCCACTATTGCAGCCTTAAGTGATTTCAACCATTTCCCCATGGTAGCCTATGTGAAGAGCAAACCTCATAGGTAGTGAAAACACACATGGGTATTCCTCACTATCTGGGCAGGGGGCACACAGGGATACCTACCCTGCCTTTCACCTGCCACTCACTTCTCCCCTTATGATGTACTGTCGGGGTACTCGGTGGAAGTGAAAAGTCCTCTCAGGATGGCTAGTGACTTAAAGAGGCCAGTCTGAGTAAACGCGCAATTTCGCGCATCAGCCTGCAATGACAGGCTGGACATGTATTTAAGAGCATCATCAGTGTACAGTGCACATCAGCCTGCTATGAAAGGCTGGACCCAAATTTAGGAGCCCCATTGGTGCAAAGCTCACTCCAGCCTGCAATGGTAGGCTGGACATGTATTTAGGAGCACCATCGCTGCAAGTGCGCACACCAGCCTACAATGGCAGGTTGGACACATGCTTAGCACCCCTTTGGTGCCGAGCGCACACCAGCCTGCACTGCACCTGGGTCTTAAAACATAATGAGTGCAAGTGTGCACCAACCAGACGGCAAAGGCAGACTTGACCAACGCTTTAGAAACTTCAGGTGAGTACCACTTCCTATGTGTGTAGGAAGGGCGTGCACACTTTCACACTGCACTTCCAGTGGGAAAGTGCTCCAGGCCCTAACGCCCTAACAAGAGAATTGGACACACCCAGGAAGTGTCCCATAGGGAGAGCCGACCCCCTAGGTAGGGAAAAAACACATGGGGTTTCATCCCTACCCAGACATTGCACTCGCAGATGCACCTACCCGGCCACTCACCTACCCTGGTTTGGCGGTAGTGAACGGCCCCCTCAGGGTTGGCTACTGAGTGACACCAGGCAACCTGAGTATGAGACAATTTTGACAGGCCATTCAGATGGGTGGCACAATCAGTGTGGCATCCCCTTATTAGCCAGTGTCACACCAAGCTCGGTATGTACTGTACATTTTTACGGGGCACTCACAGGAACGACACCTAAACCAATCAAATAAGTTCCCTATCCTGACATGTGCAGGAATGGCGTGTGCACTTCCCCGCTGCAGCACAGTGGGAAAGTGCCCAGAGTCCTAAGGTCAGGGAAAGAGAGTTGGCAAAAGCCAGGAGGGCAAACAGCAAACACAAATTAGGAAAGAAGGGCCATGTCCAACAATCCCCTATGCAGTTTTTACTGCAGAAATAGGGGTACCAGGTTATATTCTTCATCTTCCCTTTGCCTTTTACATCTGGCTATTTCAAGTTTGAACAGAGGCCCAAACAACAATGGAAGTATAACCTTCGTCTCTTGGGCTCGGAATATAGAGACAGATGAGCTTCCTTCTCGGAGGATAATCTCATAAAATCTTAACAGATTTGAGCATCTTTACCATAGAGTGCTTCAAAATATTCCTTCAAGAGCATGTCCAATTTATGTGCTTGCCCAAAAGACATACCCCTAATCTCCTCTTGCAGTTGTGTGCCATAAACTCACTGTAAGTTTAACTACTTCTTCCCAAAGGATCTGATTTTTGCTTTGTTACAAAAGATCAAGTGGCTTATTTGCACTACTGTCATCCACGTGAATTGTAAATGAGGTACAATTGCACTTTTTAGATATCTATTTTGAATTTGTATTTTAGAACCAATGGAAATGGATCAACGATGCTAGGAATTGACTTTGCAGTCATGGTCCTCAAAAAGGAACTGTATAAATGGCTGTGTCACGAAATTAACTAGAAAAGTTGTTCATGAAACAGGAAGTGTTATAAATGACGTCACAACATTACCAGCCAATAGCCAAGCCCTTTAGAATAGATGGAAGATGTTAAGCCACAGTCAGGGAGCCCTACTAAGCTGCAAGCTAACAAGAGAGGTAGCAGGTTTCTAACAGGAAGTCGTTGATCAAAGATGCAAGAAGCTCTCTCTCACACTATCCTCAACCGTCAACTAAATAAAGATGTGCAGAAATATTATTCCTGCTCCAAACATAGCGCAGATCTTTGAATTTTCAACTAGGATATGGAGCAAGTAGAATGAAACAGAAGAGATAATGAGGAGAGAGTGAAAATGCAATCAAGAGAAAGAAGGAAGTCGAGGAAGAGTCATTCAATATAAAACAAGTAGTTGATTAAGTAAGGGAACCCCTAGCGTGACTGCAACATTATTTTATGACGAGCTTCACTAGAATACCGGAACTTGCACTGATCATATACCAGTCACTGGCTTTTGGAAATCCTAAACCCTCTTGAGATGTCCTAAACCTAGAACTTTTTAAGGAATGTATGCATGAGGTAAGTAAATTTGTTTGGAGATGTATTGTGGCTACATTAAAAAATTTGTAATGACAGTAACAATCCCAGGTGTCTATATATCAATCACAACTTTTCCAAGCTGTTACGGTTAGGTGGCACAGAGTAGTATCAAAGGTTTCAGATGAAGGAGCTGAACATCCAGCAGAACAGACACAACTTGGAAGAATTGTCTCCCAAAACTTGTTGTTACGGCTCTAATTGTAAGAGAAAAAAACTAAAAATAACTAGTGGGGTCAAGGAAAACTAAAATGCAGAACTGAGATATATATCTTCACCAAGAGCATAACAATAGCATTTCTGGAAACTTTCTGAACTTTTACCACTTCCATTGATCTTCAGATGAAGATTCCTGGCAGCCACCACCACAGACATAACCCACTGAGCTGCCCATTAATAGATAAGGTAACGTTAAACTCCGTAGAAGAAGGCATTATCTTCAGCTGGGAACACCCATCATCAATTTCCGCAGAGCAGTGTTATGTTATGTTATGTTATGTTATAAGGGTTTTATAAAGCGCTCGTACACCGGTTGGTTTCATGTCGCTGATTCTAGGAAATGCCGAACCTGGTGGAAGTTTATTCGTAGGCCTGGATGTACAACCATGTTTTGAGGGATTTTCTGTTTCTGAATCTCAGTAAGTCGGTACTTGACCTGATTTCCAGAGGAAGGGAATTCCATAGACTGGGAGCCAGAGTTGCAAACCTGCATCCCCCTTGTCGCTTCAGCTTAAAGGTAGGGATTGCCAGAAGTTGGAGGTGAGCTGAGCGGAGGTTGCGTGAGGGGGTGTACCGTGATATAAGGCTGTCTATGAATTTGGGGCTCAGGCCATGCAGGGATTTAAACACCAAGCAACCTACTTTGAATGCGCAGCGTTGAGGAATAGGAAGCCAGTGCAGCTTCCTCAGGAGGGGGGAGGCATGTTGCCACCTATGTTGCTGGTCAATCAGTCTGGCCGCTTGATTTTGTACCATCTGTAACCGTTTGGTTAGAAAAAGTGGCATACCGAGATAGACTGCGTTGGCGTAGTCTAGGTGTGACAAAACCATGGCTATCAAAACCTGTATCAAAGCTGCTTGGGTGAGTAGCCTGCTTATCTTTCTAATCTTACGCAGCTGGAAGAAGCAGGTGGAGATCACAGAGCCGACTTGTGTTTTTAGAGATAGGTCATTGTTTATTGTGACACCAAGGCTTTTGGAGGAGGAGGAGGGGGCTGGGGGGAGTCCAAGTTCCCTTGGCCAATAGTGTGGGCCCCAGAAGTTGTGGCTGCCACCCGTTAGGACTAATTCGGTCTTGCCTGGGTTTAGCTTTAAGTGGTTGCAGTCCATCCAGTTGCGGATGAACAGCATGGTAGATTGAAAGTCAGAGACTGATTGTGGTGAGTTGTCGATTGTGAACATTAATTGAAGGTCATCAGCATAATTAAAGGTGGCCACTTTCCTTTCCTTCAGGGACCTAATCAGTGGGAGAAGGTAGAGGTTAAACAAGTGAGGGGAAAGTGAGGAGCCCTGTGGCAACCCACACGTGGTTTTTAATTTGGCAGCCGTAAACTGGGCTATACGGACTGCCTGGGAACGATCTTCCAGAAAGGTGTTGATCCAGCTGAAGGCTGAGCCCTGGATGCCTGCCTCCCTGACACGATCCGCCAAAATACCATGGTCGACCGTGTCAAAGGCGGCCGAAAGATCTAACAGCACCAGGGCCTGAGGAGTACCTCTATCAGCCTTCTCTCGTAGGGAGTCCAGTACAGCCAGTATTACCGTCTCCGTAGAGTGAGCAGGACGGAATCAAGCTTGGTGTGGGTCAAGGAAATTGGTTTGTTCCATAAAGTTGGACAGACATTTCGCCACATGGGCTCCAGCACCTTGGCCAGGTACGGGAGCAAGGAGATAGGGCGGTAATTTGACAAATTCTGGGGGTCTGCCCCAGGTTTCTTCAAGAGGGGGACCACAATTGCCTCTTTATAGGCCTTAGGGACACAGCCCTGGGATAGGGAGTCGTTCAGGAGAGCAAGGGCTGGACCCTGGAGAGCGGTGAAGGCATCTTTTAGGACGTGTGGTGGACAACAGTCCATGGGGGATCCAGATTTGACTTTGGACAGGAGGTCCTGGAAGGTCTGGGTGTCAATGACCGGAAAAGATTCAAGGGAGTAGGGGTTCCCGTACATAGGAGAGGAAGTTTCCTGAGAGGTGCATGTGGGGATACTGGCTTTAATGGAGGAGATTTTTTCAATAAAAAAGTTATTCAAGGAATCGTAGAGTGCCCAGCAATATATCCCCTACGTAGTGCAGGATGAATATTTATTGATGATACAAAACAAGGAAATAAAGTCAGTATTCCTCTTTAAGAGTACCTGACTTGTGAATGGTAAAGGGATCTGCATTTGGGTTATTAGTGCGCCCCTTTTCCTTTCATCCCTTCTGGGCACGCTCAGTAACAAAGTTCATTTACACATGTTCATTCTAATGTAAACAACCAGCAGCCATCTTAGGACAGTGCAACAATCTCTAAGTCATTTGTCATATAGCTGCGTTTACAACACACATGATAACCCGTGACCACAGGTCATCCTGCAACCTTTGTAAGTGGCATTTACTTTGCATGCGTGATGCACACATAGTGCCCACATCCTCCACAGCTATGCAGTTATCCTACATCCTGCCCGTGCACCATGCATGTTCATGAGCCACTTTCCATTAAGAGCTAGCTACAAAGAAAACCTCACAACATAGTTCCTCTTATGTGAAACTGCAAAGAGGGTTTACTGTGTCATGCAACTTATGGAATGTACTTACTATTAGGCCTGGGTGAAATTTTAATTACGCCGGAGTAATCGGAGTAATTTCAATAATTATGCATTACTCTTCTGATGCGAAATTACCTAAATTATGTGATTACTCTAGTTTGAGTAATTAAGAGTATTTTAGGTCACAAATTGTATGGCAGGAGCATAGAAACAATGAACTAGGAGAAAGCGAGTGGCTGTTGACTACTGTGGTTCGTGTCCTGTAGCACTTAGTGCAATTTTCTTTGCAAAAAATGCATCCTCAGGTCCATTTTGGACACAAAAGTGGATTTTGCAATAATAAATACTGCTAAATGATGGATTACTTTTCTCAAGTAATCATGCAGAATCACAAGTAATTTTTCAGTAATTACTACTTACTATGGAACATGTTGGTGAAGCTGCATTAGCCCCACTGACAGGTCTCACCCTTCGGCCTCTCCTGTAGTGTTACCTCTTGGAATGCAGTATTTTTTGTTTTAAATTATTTAGTTTAGGAAATTTTCAGTTCCATTAGCTAATTTGGTAAGAAACTTCTCCCTCTCTCTTTCTTTGTGCAAAATAGCATATCAGTTTCATTTTGTTCCAAGAGATTCACCTTGTAGTTCCTTATGTATAACACTTCTATTGGCACAGCCTGTCCTAATGTAAGGGCAATCCAAATCTATATATTAACAAGATAAATTAAAAATAACTCTAAAGATAAATCAGGTGTTGTTAAAGTTCTCATCATAACCTTCTTCTGAAAATCAGTTGTATTACACTTTTTGCTGTTGGGTATCAGGCCCAGATGACCCTATAATTTCAGCTCTGCCACATCCCTAACGGATGTTTTAACACTAATGCTGAAGATCCCAGGCAAGCTACATTTTTTTTGCTGTCTATGCTTCTCCAGAGCAAGCCTGGACGATCTACTTCCCCATACTTAATGGCCTAATTCCAAGATATGTGGTAGGGCCAAGAACAACAAACAAGAAACAGTCCAAACCTGGCTCACTGTCATGAACAATAATGACTTTGAACCCCAGCTTTCACTGAATGCTAAGTCACTTGGATTTACCATGGACACCAACGCCGACTTCAAGGAACACATTACCAAAAAACACAAAGACGGCCTGGTACCAACTCTCTCTTCTAAAGAAAGTCAAATTGTTTCTTTCTAAAAGTAACTTCAGAACTGCTGTTCAAGCTGCCATATTCTCGCATCTGGATACTTGTAATGCCCTCCTCCATGGCCTCCCAGACTCCACACTGGCACCCCCGAGGGGCATCCTAAATGCCACAACACATCTCATCCAGGGCCTGAAGAAATATGATCACATCACCCCATCCTGATGGAACTCCATTGACTCCCCTTGATGGTCTGCACCACCTTCAAACCAGCTGCATCGTTGACAAAGCCATCAAAACCCTCCCACCCTTATCTTACAGATGAGCTGACTATCTTTGGTGGTTCTCGGCATAGACTCATCCAGGACACCATTAGACTGCAGACTAAGAAATGTTAAAAAAGCAAAAAACTAGACAGCATTTTCCATCTCTGCCGTCAGGATCTGGAGCAACATCCCTGTATCCATCAGGACCGCCCCAACGCTACTCCAGTTCTGGAAAGAGTTGAAGACTAGGGGCCTTATTTATGAGGCCTGATGTCGCTGTTGCATGACTTTTTTGTGACGCTGCAGTGGTGTAAATAATGCACCACACTGCGCTATATTTACAAAGAGAAGCATCTAGGCAGATGTGTCACTTTATATACCCCTGTGCTACATTATACCTGCATCAAGTATAATGTATGCAGGGTGGGCGTTCCTCCGTTAAAAAGGCTGGTAGAAGTGGTCAGTGAAATCTATGAGATTTCACTGACCACTTCTCTGAGTTCACTGCATCAAATCCTTACGCCTGCTTCACAGCAGACGTAAGGACTGACACAGGCCCTTTTACATGGGACTTGCCCATGTGTAATGACACATTGCTGGAGTTGCATCTATTTTCTGACACACTCCAGGAATGCGTCATTACTGTGTCACCCGTTACGTCAGGATTCCTGACGTATCTGGTCAATCCTTCTGACATGGAACGCCGTACTGTAAATACGGTGCATCCAAGGTGTTGCAAGGAGGGCGCAATGAAAAGTGTTGCATTGCTGTTTTCAACAAGCGATGCAACACTTTTCATAAATGAGGCCCTCACTTCTTAAACACTACATCACTATGCGCTAACCGCCCACAACATATCGTTCTCTCCTAATACTCATTGAGTTATGCTTGTCTCTGAACACGTACAGCATTCTGCTGCCATTTGGCTAGGTGCGCGCTATAGAACTCCCATGTGCATAAGTACATACCACATGTTTACCACAGCCGCTAACTACTATTATCTTGGGGTGAGGTGTTTCCAGGTTTGATAAATACCTCCTATTCTGAGTTTTCAACTTGGAAATGGGACATAACATGTATATTGTGTATTTAGCACACTGTACTCCCCATGTTTTGTCTTTTTCCTATTTTTTTCCTGATTGATTTTGACAGGTCTGACCTGCCAACCTCTAGCGGAGGAACACAGTAACTGTGTGATAGGTATGATGCAACTCAGAATTTTGTTCCCTGTGCAAACTACTGTTTGCACTCTCATCGTAATTTAACCCCAGTTTGCAATTGGGATTTAAGGGCATGATTACAAGTGCATCAGAAGTGCAGTCAGTATTTAAGACACCTTATAAAATGCGACACCTCAAGGTTGGGAATATATCAAATGTGAAAAATAGCACGTATGCCAAGTGCTTTTTTCTGTATTGAGGAATAGCATAAGGATTTCGGTGCTTACGGCACCAAAATTTGCATTTCCTAGTAATAATCAGGACTGTTCCCTCATCAAATTCCAGCAAGTTCGACCTACCGAAATTTAATGGTGGTGCAAACTTTATTGCACCCAGTGGTCTCGTGTCTGGCTGGTCACAAGATACCGTACATATGACTACACTTAAAATTGCGACCTCTTAGGGCCTGTTTATGAGTCTGGGGGTCCGAGGACTGCCAGACTCACGAGGCGCAGAGGTGGCGGTCCAGCCGCACCGGCGCTCTGACCACCATATTACAGCATTGCAGCACGGATGCGCTGTAGTGAGGCGGTGTAGAGGCAGCAATATGCTTGGCAGGACAGTCGCAGACCCACCAAGCATATTACGATTTTCCTCTCCGCCACGGTTTTTATGGTGGTTCCTCCTCCATGAAAACCGTGGCAGAGGTGTTACCTCAGGGCCATGGGGTGCATAAAGTGGGGCACTACATGTGCCCCCCTGTGTGCATGCACCCCAGTTCCTTCATGTCATGGACTTTACAGTCCATGCCGTGCAGGAACTTTTTTGGGCGTTCCCATTGCTGTGCCCATGTTCAGAGGCCCTGCCGTGGGACCACCAAAAAAACCCGCCAGACACGAGAAACAATCATAATCTGGCGAGCGGCCCGACCATGGATTTGGAAATGTGTGCAGCGCAAAACTAAGGATTGACCCACATTTCGTGACGTGCAATTTACTTTTTAAATGTTTGTGATCTGCCTACCCAATCTCTAAACCTACCGCCGTATGTTTAGCAAAGAGTAATTTTAGCACAAAGGAAATTCAGAAATACTTTACTTTTTAAATATAAATGTCACTTACTTATTCTCTCTGATCGTTTAATGATTCCTAAATGTATACATTGTTTAAAAAGCTGAAGGTGTGCCTTGTTAATGTAACTTCTCACCTGTGTGATTCTCACTTCTGTGGGCTTTGTTTTAGCAAATCAACAGTGTTTCTGCATATTCACATTGTTAGAAATGAAATCTATATTCAATATATGCGAGAAAGAGTGTCACTTACTTAACATGTATTGCTATCTTTCATTTTTTGTTAACATTCGCGTTGCAGAGACAGGAATCAGTTATAAAAGTTTTCAATTTCGACATAACTTCATAACTCAGAATTCGCAACCCTGTAAACGTATACGTTCCTTTTCCTTTTCATTTAACTTATTGCAATTTTGAAAAAGTTAGAAAGGGGTAAGATTTTGCTTGTTTCGGTGGACTGTATATGAAAGTCAACAATCTCTTTCTTAACTAATAAAATACAATCTCGAGTTTTCAATAAAGATGCAGTCCTGTGATGTCCGTGAGCGGCTCGTGATGTCACTTCCTGTAATTACCCTTTTGATTCTAGAGAAATAAAACAACTGAGCACGAGGAGCGTAACAAGTAGTAACAACACCGAAGCCCAAAGCACGAATAAGCCAGGGTTCTTTCTACACTTGCGTTTTGAAGTATATTAAAGTTCAATATGCAATCTTAAATGTTTATGCTCTTTTCCGAGTCAGCACTAGTTTACAAGCATTTGATTATCCTTGCGCACTGGTAACTTTATGACTACTGACTAAACAACTTGGCGCTGCAATCACTCACACCGCAGTCTGTAGGATGAGACACACATGAACCAGCACAGAAAACAGCAGAAAACTAGACAGCATTGACTGACATTTGCTACTGCACCTTGGGAGCAAGAGACCTATCGGAGGGTAAAAGCAAAAACATGGCCAACCGTGAGGCTGCAAGCCCTACCTTTTGAAATCAAGGCCTGTGGTGAGGGTCAAAGACCAGCTGGGTTCACAGTGAAGAAGATTATGGTTGATTTGGAAAGATGGATAAAGGTGGCTCCAGATAAGCAGAAAGGGGCATATTTATAAGGAAATGTCGGAGCGTGGAACTGCGCCAAATTTGGCAGCGCTGCACTGTGACATTTCCAAAACGCAGGGGTGCGCTGTATTTACAATATAACACACCCCTGTGTTTTCCCTAGCACTGGCGATAAAATTAGCTGGCAAGCACCAGCGCAGGAACACTTGCACCATAGTACAAGGGTGCCTGCGTTGCAGGGAATGATTTTTTTATGTGCAGGAAGGTGTCCCGTGCTGCACATAAACAATCAATCATGGCGATTTGTTACTTCTGTGTGTGCAAGTAGCAAATCGTCATTATGAAATGATTGTTTATGGCGTTTTGCTCTTTCTATGTGTGCTGCAGAATGCAGCACACTTAGAAAAGGCAAAAACGAGGAGAAATAAAAGTATTTCTCCTCGTTTCGCCATTCTAATGCCTGCTATTGCATGGCATTCGTTTTTGGCGCTGCCTCAGATTTAAGCATCCATGTAAATCTGGGACAGCATCAAAAGGTAATGGGTGTTGCAGTGGATCGCGCACAGCAACACCCATTGCACTCCCCTTTCACGTAAAGTGATGAGTGTAAAGGGGCTGTATTTACAAGGTGGTGTTAAGCCACAAAAAGTGGCTTAACGCCGCTTTGTAATAATGGAGAAGGGCATAGCGCCACAAGAACATCGCTAAGAGTGACGCTCTGGTGGCGCTATCCCCTTGTAAATACACCCCAAAGTATCTCTACCCAGGTCTTAGAAAATATGCTGCGAGCCTTGCCCAAGGTATGTACATCTGTTTGGGCTAAGAGTCCTTAATAAGTACAGAGAATGAGCAATGCTGCATTGGTCAGAATGAATGGAGACAGCAGGGTCATTCAATTAAGGGGCAGTTAGGTGGAGGGTGACAGAATGGGATTCAGGATCACACAATCTGAGACAGATCAGAACTAAAGAGGGCGGGGTGACACTAGGAAAAAGCACCACAAACCATTGATGCCTGCTTGGAGTAGTCATCGAATTCCTATACACCAGGAGTGGTGAGAAGGGTAGCCCCCTTGTTAGAAATGGGAGTCTCTAGTTGGCAAGGGCTTGCACCTTTGTCCAAGTAGGACCCTTCTTCCTAGTCAGGATAAGGGAGTTACACTCCTAAAATAACCCCTGCTCACCCCCTTGGTAGCTTGGCACGAGCAGTCAGGCTTATCTCAGAGGCAGTGTGTAAAGCATTTGCACATAACCAGAAGTAATACAGTGTAAGCACTACAAACGGACACCACACCAGTTTAGAAAAATATCCAATATTTTTATATACTTAAAACAAGACCAATACGATAAAAATCCACAGTACAGTACTTTAAAAATCTTCAATTATCACAGTATCCTTAAAAACAGTTCCTTGATGTCAATAGCTCCGTCCGGGGTTATCACGGCGTCGTGACCACACAAATCCAAACAGTTCTGGCTGACCGCGGCATCGCGGGTCAGCTACGGTGTCGGGGAGACCCGCAAACAGTACCTTTCAGGAATGCAGGGCGTTGATGACCTCGCGGTGAGCTTCCGAAAACACGGCGTCCGCAGGCGTTGGTTCCGGAGGTCGGTGCAGGCGTCGTCGGGGCCCTCGAAGTCACTCGCGTTGCAGATCGATCTCCTCTCTGTTGAAGTCAGGAGCGCTGGCGTCGGCAGGCGTCGGGTGCTGCGGTGCGAAGTGCGGCGTGCGGTGCCCACAGGTCGCGGTGCGAGCAGCGGCTCGGTGGCGGCATCAGCGGGCGTCGTCGGTGAGACCAGGGTCGCGGTGCGGCGTTGCGGCGGTGCCCTCTGCGGTGCCTTCACAACAAGGAGTCGGCAGCGACGTCGTAGACGGCGTCGGGCTTGAAGTCTTTGCTGTTCCTGAGACTTCTTGAACAGGGGGCAAGCTCTACCTCAAGCCCTTGGAGACACTCACAAAGTAGATTGCAGAAAGTTCAGTTCCAGTCCTTTCACTGCCCAAGACAGAAGCAGCCACTGCAGGCCAACACAGCAAAGCACACAGCAAAGTGCTAGTTCCTCCTCACAGCTTCTTCAGCTCTTCTTCTTGGCAGTCTTCTTGATCCCAAAGAGTTCCCTTGAAGTCTTTTCTATCCCTGAGACTTCCAACAGGAGGCAAGCTCTACTTCAAGCCCTTGGAGAAAACTCTAACAGCAGGATGATGAAAGCACAGTCCAGTCCTTTCCCCATCCAAGACAGAAGCAACCACTGCAGGCCAACCCCACAACACGCAGCATAGGGGCAGTACTCCTCCTCCAGCTTTCCTGGTCCTTCTTCCTGGCAGGTTCCTTAGTTCAGAAGTAATCTAAAATTCTGGGGTTTGGGTCCCCCTTTTATCCTCAATTTCTCTTTGTTCTCTGAAGGCAGAGAGGCCTTTGCCTAGTCCAAACCAGTTCTGGTCAGTCCTGGAGCACTTTGTTGACAAGTCTCCTTCTTTCCTTTCACAGTGCAGGCCAGGGACATCAGACGCACCACAGGAGGTGGAGCCAGCATTGTGGAGGGAAGGCCCAGCCCTATTCAGGTCCCAGGTGCATCTTCTCCCACCCTTCTACATGTAGATCTTGCTATTCAGCCCTGTGCTGACTCACCCTGTCTCCTGGCATCCCCCAGCCCCTGTCACTCACACTCCAGACAAGGAATACACAACCTAGCAGAGGCAGGCTTGGATGGTTAGACAAGAAAATACCCACTTTCTAAAAGTGGTATTTTCAAACACAGAATGTTAAAATCAACTTCACTAAAAGATGTATTTTATCATTCTGAGTCCAGGCATACTAAATTCGTTTTTCTACCATGTTCCCTGGGTCAGTTAGGATTATAAGCTGTAATAATCAAAACTGCCCATTCTGGCCTATGGAGAACAGTTAGCCTTGCATAGTGAAAAACGAAATAGGCTGTAATTCACTATCAGGACATGCCACACACACCAGGGCATGTCCTACCTTTCACATACAATGCACCCTGCCCACAGGGGTACCTTGGGCCTACCTTAGGGGTGACTAACATGTAGAAAAGGGAAGGTTTAGGGACTTGCAAGTGTGTGCACTTGCCAAGTCGACATGGCAGTCCCAGGCTGCACACAGGCTCTGCAATGGCAGGCCAGAGTTACACTTTACGGGCTGTTTGCGTGGGTGGCACAATCCAGTGCTGCAGCCCACCAACAGCATTTGATCTATAGGCCCTGGCACTCTCAGTGCACTTTACAAGGGACTGACACATAAATCAAATAGGCCAATCATGGAAACACCAATCCATAACACAATTTACACAGAGAGCATATGCACTTTCGCACTGATTAGCAGTGGTAAAGTGCCCAGAGTCCTAAAACCAACACACACAGGGTCAAAAATAGGAGGCCAAAAAGCAAAAAGTCTGGGGGTAAACCCGCTGAAAAATCCAAGTCTAACACCCCTGAACATTCATCAGGTTAGATGCAACATCATTAAGGGTCCCCTGGTCAGGAGTGGATTCAGGGGCATAACACGAGCCCCCGCTGCCCCTGCAGCGCAGGCCTCCCCAATCTTTGATTGGTTTCCAACCATTCTGGGGGCTCCTATCCAGCCTAAATCCAATGAATACCTGTGAGATATGAGAGACCCAGTGGGCCTGTTTCACATTCTGCAGGAGGGTCCCGTCATTTTGCGTTACGCCGCTGAGTGGATGGTGTTGCGATCCATATGACATTGGAGCAGCGTAATCTTGGCTCCACCTTTATGTATGATTAGGCCACATATATATTTGCACATGGCCTCATGTATTTGTGTGATTGTCAGGCGGAACGTATTAGGGACATCGAGGAAGAACCCATACCTTGGCATGTTGTATTTGACAAGCCGTTACCGGCCCAATCCTCTCTTTCCATGGATGATGTTTAGATGCAGACGGGCAGGTCTGTTTCCCCTTCCAGATCATACTACAGAGACGACCATGTAGTGATGATGCCTCCAATGGATACAGGACACTATCCCTTTAAGTGCGGGGGCATTGACGTGCAAGAGAGAGATCCAGAAGTAATGCAGTACAAAATGAATCCAAATGAGTTTGGTGGCGCGAGAGTAGAAAGCAACGAGATCGCATCTACCTGGTACATGCCAGACCAAGTTAAGAGTAACGCGCCAGCATCTGAGAAACCCGACAGCAGGAGAGCCGTTCCGTGGGTGATGTGGTCTATAGAGAAGAATCCTGACGGCAAACCCGAGGACACCGAGGACGCATCAGAGCTGCTGCCATTTGTGTGGGACCAGGACGGGAAGGAACAAAGAGGCCCACGTCATAGTGCACCGCCCAGCCATGTTTCAGGAGAAGCGTGGCTAAGCCAGGTACGGAGCCGTATACTGGAAAGGAAGGAGGCAGGTGGCTCATAACGGGCGGGAGGAAGCTAGGCATATGGTTACAAAATAAGCATGCTCTTCATACCATTTAATTACACCTTGATTGGAACACTGTCGTCACTTCTCTCCCTAAATTACGTCTCAACAAAGTATAAGCTTGGGTATCTAGTGATGGTAACTAGATATCCTATACTATTTTTACAAACGAGTGTTGGTTGTGCACTATGTAATGAGTGTTCCCTCACAAACTTCCTCCCGGGTTCTCTGAGTATATAAGAAAACAGAGAACATGTAAGAACTCACCCTTGGCCTTTCCTTTCTTTTGACGGCGATTTTCTGCCGGGCGGCTGGAGTTCATCGAAACCTAGAAGAAAGAAGAGAAAAAAGGAAAATTAAGAATTCAACCTTTATTGCGAAAATAAAACAAAATTAAAAATTAAACTGTCTTATGAGCCAAACCTTACAGTGATGTAACATTATTAACGAAATGTAGTTTAATTGAACAGATACAGAAGGTGCATTTACTGTGTAATCGCGACATTTATATGAGTGTACATATTAACATTTTCCTTGCAGTAACATCAAATTGCAGTTTTCATATATAGCTGCATTTGTGTGGTTTGAAAATATTGTTAATTCTTATATATTTGCACACTCATTTGACTAATACTCTCCATTTATTTCATAACTGAAAATGTATCCATTTGACTAGTACTCTACATCTGCATTATAATCGTATATGTATCTGTAATTGTGCATTTAAATATGTATTGAGATGATTGCCACATTAACTTGACCAAAGGCTCTAAGCATTTAGATTTCTTAATGTTTAACCTCCAATGTGAACGTTTGCTCTGTATGCAATGTTTTTCTCTCCTCTGCAGGTGCAATTGTGTGATCTTGAAAATAGAAAGGCACATTGTGTGAGAGAGATGACAGGAGTATCTTTTGGCAAGGACGAGAAGCCTTAACGAACAGAGGGAGGACTACTGTTTGTACGGCATTGGGGCACAGGAGGAATCCAAGGACGATCGGATGTGTGGGCCAAAGGAAAGGAGTTCCAAGTGTAGTTGCCAAGCTTTATTGTTTGAAGGTGGAAAATAATGAGACATGTGACATGGGATTCTTGAAGTTTTCTTTGTGGGTATAACTGATGATCACATTTCAGCTTTATTCCGATTCCTTTTAGACTTTCAAGAGGTATAGACCTCTTGCGACATCTCTGTTGTGTGACTTCATGCTATGCAATATTCTTCCTTTAGAGAACTTCTACAGAGGTTCTGCTATGCAGACACCTTTCTTGCTTCCCTGACTTAAATAGGGTTCTTCTGATCCCTAGTATAGAATAGGGCTTAATAGATTTTCTTAGACAACCTCGTGTATAGGCAGGAGGATCGAAACCTCCAATCTAATCGCCAGGCATTGTTTCTTATGCTCTGTATCGCAGCTACGGAATTCCTCATTGGCTTTCTGTTATTGAGGATAAATTTTGTCTGCTGCCTTGAACTTTCATTAGTGATTCTGTATTTTTGCAGTATGTTTCTGCAACTGATTTATATCAGCTCAGCTTTGAATTTGTAATAAATCCATACTCAATCACATCTACCGACTCAGTGTTTTACTGTGTTGCCAAATGGGTTTCACTGTAATTGTTAAATTGTAGTTGGTCCTAACTCATTTTATTCCTCAGGCACTTAGAAAGTTCCATTGCAGGGAGCCAGGAAAAGTAGCCTAAATAGGGTGCATTAGCAACATGCATCCTTTACGGATCAGAGCTAGTCAAGCTGGGGATGCATGTACCACCAGTAGCACATTAGGTGCTTCATGACATAATAGTGAATTAGACTTTTTTTTTAAAATTATGGATGGAATGCTTGAATTAATCTCAGCTGCTGGTAATTAATTACTTAGGGATGCAGCCCAGTTCATTATTATTTTGCACACCATGCAACCTCAGTGTGGACCCAGACATACGCAAATCATTCTTGACGCTACTTCAATGGGACTAGTCCAGCCTGCACTGTCAGGCCAGGTCCTCCCTGAACCGGCACACAAGTAACCCAGGACTGGTTTCACCCTGTTTATGGCTCATCAACCAGATATAGCTTAGTTCCAGTAACACTGTGCGCACAGAACCATGTCTGGTCATACCCGTCCTACTTACAGTGACACACTAAAGTATACAAAAACGTGATAGATGGAATATTGAATTAATCTCAGTCACTGGTAATTACTTGGGTCGCATCCCAGTACATCTTTATTTTGTGCACCATGCCACCTAAATTTGGATCCACCCATATGCAAATCAGTCTTGACCCTGCACCAATGAGAACAGTCCAGCCTAAACATATAATTGTGAACTAGGGCTGGGAGAGGCGGCATTCAAAAAATGTGAGCTAAAGCTGAAATAAGAATGTGTCTAAGATGGGCACAGTAATCTTATTTGCTGGGTTAGAGACTGCTAGAGCTTGTAATTTGGTTACGAAATCTAGGTTGGAACGCAGGGCCTCTGGAAAGGATGCTATGGTCACAGTCGGTAAGTGCAGATTTATGTATGGAAAGAACCCTGAGAAGTGCAACAACTGGGCATTGGGCACACTTTTAAAATGCAATCAGCGCATGGGCTAAAAGCCTGTACATTTCCAAGAGTTTGGATGTGGACCGATGCTAAACAATTTGCTGGCCATCAGAGCAAGTCATATGTCATGCTTGCATTCACAGCCAAGGGGTGAAACTTCCAACTTGCCAAGTCAGTTGCTGGTTGCTATTAGGCGGCCACAGGGGTATTTGACCCCTCCTCCATTTCCCTGTGGGTGATTGTGGTGGGGGGCCTAATTTTTTTCGTAATTTTTTTTTGCAGTTTTTTTTATATAGCACAAACTCGACCCGAAGGTATCGGGGCGCTTTACACGAGCACCAGTTGTATTACAGACGGACACACTCGTTTTTAGGCACGGGGAGATTAAGTGAGTTTCCCAGAATCACAGGATGTTTGAGCCGACGCCGAGACTCGAAGCTGGTTCTCCAGCTTAAAAGTCGGCTGCCCTAGCCGTTAAGCCACACCCTCGATACCATTAATACTAACGCTGGATTACAGCAGGTCAGACATGACAGCAGTTAGGCCCTGAATTATAGATTAAATGTTGGATGCTTTTTGGAGAAGTGATGTACATCGGTTTCTGGTACTTCTTAAATGAAGATAGAAGGGCTCTGATTACGAGTGCCCATAAGGGCAGAAATTAATTGCTCCCCCAAACAAAATTCAATGGGGCACCTGGGGTTCGGTGATTATCAGGTGCGAAAATTATCACCTTTTATGCGTTTAGCCCTTCAAAACGGAACGCAACAAGCAGGTCTCGGTGCTTTTCGCACCACTCACCAAAACCTTAGTCCCCCTGCATTTTCTTGGCATATTCCCCCAGTATATAGCAGCATATTTCACCCAGCAACAACAAGCAATGGGATGGCGTGGAGGTGCGGACTATATCACACTTGGGAATTACTCTCGGTATACCATACAATTTACTATACCGATCCCTGCGCCGACAGGGTTTGTGGAGAGTTAGGAACTATCTGGCCCACTTTTAATCAGGACCTTAGTGTTTCCTTCCTGTGTTTTAAAAGAGACTTTTATGCAAAGCCTGCAGAGCCGGTTAGGGGAGCTAGAGGCTGCAGGGAAGGTAGTTATTTGTCAACTAGATAAGGGGGTCAGGCAGCAGGTTTACTGTGGTAGAACCATATTGCCATGTGTAGGCACGAGCTGTCACATTAATGGGCAGCTGTTACCAGCGTCACCCACCTGTGAAGGATCATTCATCAAGGAGTTGAATCAGCCCAGGAGAGAGGGAGGTGAAGTTCATTACAGAATTGCAGTTAGTCCATCATTTCCTTTGCTCCCCCGGGATGGGCATTACATTGCCCTCTCAGCATCTACTTATCTAGCTGTGCTCCTCTGTTGTCTGGGAAATTATGTGAGATACTGGTATGATTCATATGCAGATATTTAAATGTCACGTAAATATCAAAGTGGCTGGTGTCTTTTAATCCTTTACACGTGTTTTAAGTTTTAATATATACAAAGAGTTTTGGTTTCAGTACAATATATTCGTGAACATGATTCTCTGTGTGCGGATGAGTCCACGGAGTGCCAATGAATTCGCCCCCAGCCAAGCTCGCCTGTAGTGAGCCGGGGTGTGAGATGGCACCTTCTCCAACCTTCAAAACATGCATATTTTGCAGTGGCGGCTGGTGAAATTAGAATGTGGTGTGGCGTAAAAATTGGCATGAATGTTGCAGGAGCCGACCATCATAAGGAGGGTTGGGGGGGGTTCTCCCCCAGGAAAGGTTTGAAAAAAGAGTGAGCAAATGGTGCATTTTAAAGCAAATATGAGAAAGCAAGAAGGTTTGTAAAGCATTGTGAAAGTGTCGACTTTATATATTTAAACATGTTGCACTTAACTATAAAACTAGTACATATATATTGCATGGTCTTTATAAGAACCTTTCTGACATTTTCTTCATACAGTTTAGATATGACATCAGTTAAGACATTTAATATGATAATGATGTAGCTGCTCTGTAACAGCAGTGTATTTAGAATCAAATATCAAAAACTGAACAGGTCTTTCTTTCCTTTTCCTAAAGAAGGTTGAAAACGTAAAGTTTAAGTGAGTAAATAAGGGAAAGGGAATTATTACAACACAGATGGTGCTAGTGGGCTTAAGAAGCAGTGGTACTATCAATGCAGGATCGTTCACACTGGTTGCTGTTCGCAATTACACATTGATTTTAAGCACTGTAACACCGTGACAGAACAGAACACATGGCTATGCAGGCCCTGGAAAGAGAAAAACTGTGTAGTGGATGGTATTAAGCTCTGAATAACTCAAAGCATGACAGAAACAGTGAAACACATCCTGTCTCCTTAGCATTTTTCAACCAGTCTGTGAGCTGAAAGAAAAGGCAGTGTGCCCATGCTGACATTTTGCAATATATATACATATATTGGTCCAGTTGAAGGCGTAGTGACGAAACGCGTAGACCGTCCATGTCTCTGCACTAATGGTGGTTTGAAATAAATATTGAAAAAAAGAAGCACTTGCCTGGATTTCCATTTTTCATGGTGCCGTGGATACCCTGGTGCATGACGAAGAAGCGCTGGTAAATCTGAAGATATATATATATATATATTCATTCACTGAAAAAACCATAGGTTTCAGGTACGTTATAGTTAGAAATTATCATTTAAAAAACCTTTGAAATTCACTGAAAAAACCATAGGTTTCAGGGACATTATAGTTAGAAATTAGAATTTAAAAAACCTTTGAAATTCACTGAAAAAACCACAGGTTTCAGGGACGTTATAGTTAGTTGGACATTTCACTCGTACAAAACCAGAGAAATTCGGCCGTTATAGTTAGTTGAACTAACTAGAACTCGCGCCCCCGCAATGCACTGCTGATAACATCACATATTACATCACTCATGACATGGTCAGTGACATCACTGCTGACATCACTGATGACATCTCAAATGACATCACTGATGACATCATGCATGACTGTGTTTAAATATGTTTTATATATATATAGGCCAAGGTGTATTGAAGAATGAGTGGGTGTATGACTGTCTGAATGGATGATTCAGTAGGTGCGTGACTGACTGTATAAGTGGGTGATTAAACATGTCTTACTGAATGCATGGGTTAGTGACTAAACTGTGTAAATGTCTGTATCAGTCTGTCTGTTGGTGTGTAAGCAGCTGCATGGGTTGGTGAGTAGCTACATGAGTGCCTATATGGGTTATTGATTGGTTGTCTGAGTATCTGTATGGGTGCCTGAGTGTCTGTGTGGGTGGGGTGTGTGTGACTCCCTGCATGGATGTGTGAGTGGGTGATTCACTTGGTTTATGGGTTCAAGAGTGCATCTGTGAGGGGCTTTATGGGTGGGTGAGTGTGTGTATGGCTGTGTTGGTGAGTGAATGGATGTCTCAGTGGTACATGTGTGAGTAACTACATATGTGAAAGGCAGTATATGTGATTGTTGGAGTATATAAATGACTATATGTGAGAGTGAGTGATTGTGAGAGTGGCTGTGTGAATGAGTGCGTGCTTGTGTCAGTGATTGTATAAGAGAGTAAGTATGTGTTAGTATCTGTATAAATAAGTGAGGTGGTGTGTGTATAACTGTATAGGTAAGTAAATGGGAGTGTGATTGATTCTTTGCATGACTGACTAGCTGTGTGAGTAACTCTATGGGTGAGTGGCGGTGTGTGAGTGTCTGTATGGATGTATGAGTGCATATGATAGTGGCTGTATTGATGAGTGACTGCATGTATGAGTGACTGTATGGGTGAGTGAGTGGATGTGTGTGTAGACCTAGGAATCAGTGAGTGGGTATGTAGTAATTGGTATTGGTGTGTCTATGGTTTCGAGAATGGTAGTCTGTATTTTAGAGTGGGTGTATCAATGGCTATATTAGGGTGTGAGGAGGTGCATCAGATTATCACATGGATGACGTCATCAGTGATGTCATGAGTGATGTCATTTGAGATGTCATCAGTGATGTCATCGGTGATGTCACTGACCATGTCATGAGTGATGTAATATGTGATGTCATCAGCAGTGCATTGTGGGGGCGCGAGTTATAGTTAGCTCAATTAACTATAATGGACGAATTTCTCTGGTTTTGTATGAGTGAAATGTCCAACTAACTATAACGTCCCTGAAACCTGTGTTTTCTTCAGTGAATTTCAAAGGTTTTTTAAATGATAATTTCTAACTATGCGCACATAGGTAGGACATGTGCAGAAAGAGGAAGAAAGGCACAGAAAGAAGCAAGAGAAGTGCAGAAAGAGGCAAGAGAGGTGCAGAAAGAGGAAGAAAGGTGCAGAAAGAAGCAAGAGAAATGCAGAAAGAGGCAGCAGAAGTCCAGAAAGAGGAAGAAAGGTGAAGAAAGAAGCAAGAGATGTGCAGAAAGAAACAACAGGGGTGCAGAAAGAGGCCTACTTTGACTGTACCTTACAACAGACTCATACAAAGTACCCTAATCACTAACCCTTCTCTGAAGATGTCTTAAACATCACTTTTCTCTTGAAGGTACACTATTAATCGACTGCTGAGAATGTTAGGCCTACCAAATATAAAACAGCAATCCTAAGCATATCACTGTTGTAAGTCTGACCAAGTTTGTGAAGGAATGCATGCGTGTCTATGCTTTTACCTAGTGACATGTTAAATTAAAATAAACATGCAAACACTTGAATACCTGTGTTTCAAACAGCATACTCTGTAAATTTGTGTAAAAAAAGGTGTATGCATTTCTTTCTGCTCACAATACAGGGCACATGGGTATTCAATAGTTTATTTGAGGGGCTCTATAACACAAATATACATAAGGCATGTCTGCCTCTGCAACCGAATGACAGAGCAGAACTAAGAAGATTTGACCACCTATAAGAGAAGCTACCCGATTTGTAAGCTACCATCTTCAAATGCATAACACATGTGAGAAAACATGGGCAAGTAGACATATACCTCAGTCACGAGAGCACACAGACCTTTAAACTTGACAGCTTGCACTTCCCACTTGAATATAGAAACAGGCGAGAGAAGTACAGAAAGGAGCAAGAGAATTGCAGAAAAAAACAAGAGAGGTGCAGAAAGAGTAAGAAATGTGCAGAAAGATTCAAGAGAAGTGCAGAAAGAGGCAAGAGAAGTGCAGAAAGAGGCAAGAGAAGTACAGAAAGAGGCAAGAGAGGAGCAGAAAGAGGCAAGAGAGGAGCAGAAAGAGGTAAGTGAGGTGCATAAAGAGACAAGATAAGTGCAGAAAGAGGCAAGAAAAGTGCAGAAAGAGGCAAGAGAGGTACAGAAAGAAGCAACAGAGGTGCAGAAGTAGACAAGTAAACTGCAGAAAGAGGCAAGAGAGTTGCAGCAACAGGCAAGAGAGGTGCAGGAAAAGGGAACAGGGGTGTAGAAAGAGGCAAGAGAGGTGCAGAAAGAGGCAACAGAAGTGCAGAAAGAAGCAACAGAGGTTCAGAAAGAGGCAAGAGCAGTGCAGAAAGAACCAACAGAGGTGCAGAAACAGACAAGAGGGGTGCAGAAAGAGGCAAGAGAAGTTCAGAAAGAAGCAACAGCCGTGCAGAAGGAGGCAAGAGAACTGAAGAAAGAGGGAAGAGAGTTGCAGAAAGAGGCAAGAGAGGTGCACAAAGAGGGAAGAAGGGTGCAGAAAGAGGCAAGAGGGGTGCAGAAAGAAGCAAGAGAGGTGTACAAAGAAGCAAGATAAGTCTAGAAAGAAGCAACAGAGGTGCCGAAAGAGGCAAGAGGGGTGCAGAAAGAGGAAAGAGAAGTGCAGAAGGAAGCAACAGAGGTGCAGAAAGAGGCAAGAGAGTTACATAAACAGGCAAAAGAGGTGCAGAAAGAGGGAACAGGGCTGCAGACAGAGGCAAGAGAGGTGTAGAAAGAGGCAAGAGGGGTGCAGAAATATGCAAGAGAGTAGCAAACAGAAGCAAGAGCAGTGCTGAAAAACCAACAGAGGTGCAGAAAGGGGCAAGAGGGGTGCAGAAAGAGGCAAGAGAAGTGCAGAAAAAAGCAAATGAGGTGCAGAAAGAGGCAAGAGGGGTGCAGAAAGAGGCAAGAGAGGTGCAGAAAAAGGAAACAGGGGTGCAGAAAGAGTCAAGAGAGGTGAGAAAGAGGGAAGAAGGGTGCAGAAAGAGGCAAGAGGAGTGCAGAAAGAAGCAACAGAAGTGCAGAAAGAAGCAGTAGAAGTGCAGAAAGAAGCAACAGGTGCAGAAAGAGGCAAGAGGGGTACAGAGAGAGGCAAGCGAAGTACAGAAAGAAGCAACAGAGGTGAAAAAAGAGGCATGAGAGGTGCAGAAAGAGGGAAGAGGGGTGCAGAAAGAGGCAAGAGGGATACAGAAAGAAGCAAGAGAAGTGCAGAAAGAAGCAAGAGAAGTACAGAAAGAAGCAACAGAGGTGCAGAAAGAGGCAAGAGCGGTGCAGAAAGAGGAAAGAGGGGTGCAGAAAGAGGCAAAAGGGATGCAGGAAGAAGTGAGAGGTACAGAATGAAACAAAAGAAGTGCAGAAAGAAGGAACACAGGTGCAGAAAGAGGCAAGAGGGGTGCGGGAAGAGGGGTGTGAAAGAGGCACGAGGGGTGCAGAAAGAAGCAATAGAGGTGCAGAAAGAAGCAACAGGTGCAGAAAGAGGCAAGAGGGGTGCAGAAAGAGGCAAGAGAAGTGCAGAAGGAAGCAACAGAGGTGCAGAAATAAGCAAGAAAAGTGCAGAAAGAGGCAAGAGAGTTACATAAACAGGCAAAAGAGGTGCAGAAAGAGGGAACAGGGGTGCAGACAAAGGCAAGAGAGGTGCAGAAAGAACCAACAGAGGTGCAGAAAGAGGCAAGAGGGGTGCAGAAATGTGCAAGAGAGTAGCAGAAAGAAGCAAGAGCAGTGCTGAAAGAAACCAACAGAGGTGCAGAAAGGGGCGAGAGAAGTGCAGAAAAAAGCAAATGAGGAACAGAAAGAGGCAAGAGAGGTGCACACGGAGGCACGTGGGGTGCAGAAATTGGCATGAGAGCTGCAGAAAGAACCACAAGAGGTTCAGAAGGAGGCAAGAGGGATGCAGAAAGAGGCAAGAGAAGTGAAGAAAGAAGCAACAGAGGTGCAGAAGGAGACAAGAGAACTGCAGAGAGAGGCAAGAGTGTTGCAGAAACAGGCAAGAGAGGTGCAGAAAAAGGGAACGGGTGCAGAAAGAGGCAAGAGAGGTGCAGAAAGAGGGAAGAAGGGTGCAGAAAGAGGCAAGAAGAGTGCAGAAAGAAGCAACAGAAGTGCAGAAAGAAGCAGGAGAAGTGCAGAAAGAAGCAAAAGAGTTGCAGAAAGAGGCAAGAGGGGTGCAGATAGAGGTAAGAGAAGTGCAGAAAGAAGCAACAGAGGTGAAAAAAGAGGCAAGAGAGGTGCAGAAAGAGAGAAGAGGGGTGCAGAAAGAGGCAAGAGGGGTGCAGAAAGAAGCAAGAGAAGTGCAGAAAAAAGCAAGAGAAGTGCAGAAAGAAGCAACAGAGGTGCAGAAAGAGGCAAGAGGGGTGCAGAAAGAGGGGAGAGGGGTGCAGAAAGAGCCAAAAGGGGTGCAGAAAGAATTGAGGTGCAGAATGAAACAAAAGAAGTGCAGAAAGAAGGAACACAGGTGCAGAAAGAAGCAAGAGGGGTGCGGGAAGAGGGGTGTGAAAGAGGCATGAGGGGTGCAGAAAGAAGCAACAGAGGTGCAGAAAAGAGGCAAGAGGGGTGCAGAAAGAGGCAAGAGAAGTGCAGAAGGAAGCAACAGAGGTGCAGAAAAAGGCGAGAAAAGTGCAGAAAGAGGCAAGAGAGTTACATAAACAATCAAAAGAGGTGCAGAAAGAGGGAACAGGGGTGCAGAAAGAACCAACAGAGGTGCAGAAAGAGGCAAGAGAGGTGCACACAGAGGCACGTGGGGTGCAGAAATTGGCAAGAGAGGTGCAGAAAGAAGCAAGAGAGCTGCAGAAAGAACCACAAGAGGTGCAGAAGGAGGCAAGAGGGGTGCAGAAAGAGGCAAGAGAAGTGCAGAAACAGGCAAGAGAGGTGCAGAAAAAGGGAACGGGATGCAGAAAGAGGGAAGAAGGGTGCAGAATGAGGCAAGAGGAGTGCAGGAAGAAGCAACAGAAGTGCAGAAAGAAGCAGGAGAAGTGCAGAAAGAAGCAACAGAGGTGCAGAAAGAGGCAAGAGGGGTGCAGATAGAGGCACAAGAAGTGCAGAAAGAAGCAACAGAGGTGAAAAAAGAGGCAAGAGAGGTGCAGAAAGAGGGAAGAGGGCTGCAGAAAGAGGCAAGAGGGGTGCAGAAAGAAGCAAGAGAAGTGCAGAAAGATGCAAGAGAAGTGCAAAAAGAAGCAACAGAGGTGCAGAAAGAGGCAAGAGGGGTGCAGAAAGAGGGAAGAGGGGTGCAGAAAGAGGCAAGAGGGGTGTAAGAAGAGGGGTGTGAAAGGCATGAGGGGTGCAGAAAGAAGCAAGAGAGGTGCAGAAAGAAGCAACAGAGGTGCAGAAAGAGGGAAGAGGGGTGGAGAAAGAGGCAACAGGGGTACAGAAAAGAAGCAAGAGAGGTGCAGAAAGTAATAAAAGAAGTGCAGAAAGAAGGAACAGAGGTGCAGAAAGAGGCAAGAGGAATACAGAAAGAGAAGAGGGGCAGAAAGAGGCACAAGGGGTACAGAAAGAGGCAAGAGAGGTACAGAAAGACACAAGATAAGTGCAGAAAGAAGCAACAGAAATGCAGAAAGAGGGAAGAGGGGTGGAGAAAGAGGCAAGAGAAGTGCAGAATGAAGCAACAGACATGCAGAAAGGGGGAAGAGGAGTGGAGAAAGAGGCAAGCGGGGTGCAGAAAGAAGCAAGCGAGGTGCAGAAAGAAACAAAAGAAGTGCAGAAAGAAGGAACAGAGGTGCAGAAAGAGGCAGGAGGGGTGCAGAAAGAGGGAAGAGGGGTGCAGAAAGAAGGAAGAGGGGTGCAGAAAGGCAAGAGAGATGCAGAAAGAGGCAAAAGATGTGCAGAAAGTAGGAGAGATGTGCAGAAAGAGGCAAGAGAAGTGCAGAAAAAGAAAGAAAGGTACAGAAAGAAGCAACAGAAATGCAGAAAGAGGCAGGAGAGGCGCAGAAAGAAGCAAGAGTGGCTTGCACACCATTAGTACCAATTTAACACCCACATTTAGCAATAAGTAACAGGTGACCATTCTAGGTTTACAAAGGAGCTTCCACTACGCTGTAACACTTGTCGCTGCATTTTTGGTAACGTTTGATCCGTTTGAGCTAGAAACAAGGCTTTTTTGTTCAAATCTGCAGATTAGGCAGCAGATGATAGATTATGTGGCTAATGCGGAAAATGTATAATTGTAAGAAAGTCGGTGCAGCCAAACAGTCGCATAATTCCAGTGGCCCTGATCATACCTCTGACTAGGTCCAGAAGTGCTCCTCAGTGATTCCTTCTTTTTTTGTCTCATTGAGTCCATAGTTTAGCTTTTATGGAAACGAGGAAGACTAAACCTGAGGTTACCACTCCACAACACAGACTACCACACCACATAATTACTCTCCATAACACATAATCCCACTCTACATAATTCCTATATACTAAATACCACATACTTTCTATCCACATAATTTCACTGCACAACATACCACATAATTCCACTACACACAACTTACATCCACTCCACTCTAAAAAACATTAGTAAAAACTTTTACATTTACAATGCCAATAGTTCTAATTCTCGCAAATGCGAAACCTATTACACATTGCAAATGCTTCTTTAACTAGTAGTCGCGTTTGCAGAGTGGTGGAGAAAGGGTGCTGGGCCTCCGACCAGTGCTCAGGAATTCCGCTGCGTAGGACTTACATAAGGTACCAGGAGGGCTTCTTGGTCCCCAAAGTCCCTCAGGAGTAAAGTGGACTTCATCCCCCAACCTTTAGTGTGCCAGGAGGCACGTTTGCAGAGTGGTGGAGAAAGGGGGGCGTGGCCTCCGAAGACCTCTTAGCAATCCCACTGTGTGAGACTTACTGGAGGTAACAGGAGGGTTAGTCGGCCCCCAAGGACATCTTTGGGGGCCAACTACCCCTCCTATTATCTCCAGTAAGTCCCACACAACAGGATTGCTAAGTTCTCATAGCAGGGCACGAACCCTTTACCCACCACTCTGCAAACACACCTCTTGGCACGCTCTTGGCTGGGGGATGAAGTTCCCTTCACTTGTGGGGGTCCTTAGGGGCCAACTAGCCTACCTGTTACCTCCAGTAAGCCCCACACAGTGGGATTACTGAGAGGTGGACACAGGCCACACACCCTTTCTCCACCACTCTGCAAATGCGCCTCCTGGCGCGCTCTTGGTTGGGAGATGAAGTCCCCTTGCCTGCTGAGGGTCCCTGGGGGCCAACTAGCCCTCCTGTTATCTCTAGTAAGCCCCACACTGCTGAATTGCTGAGAGTGGTCTGAGGCCACGCCCCCTTTTCACACCACTCTGCAAACGTGCCTTCTGGTGCACTGCTGCTCGGGTGATGAAGTCCACTTTAGTCCTGAGGTCCTCAGGACACAAGAGGACCTCATGACCCCACCAACAGTGCGCCAAGAGGCGTGTTTGCAGATTGGTGTAAAAAGGGGCATGGCCTCGGACCGCCTCTCAGCAATCCCACTGTGTGGGGATTACTGGAGGTACCTGGTGGTCTAGTTGGCCCCTAAGGACCCTTAGGATTGAAGGGGACTTAATCCCCCAATTCAGAACACGCCAGGAGGCGCGTATGCACAGCGGTGCAGGGAGGGGGTGGGGCCTCCGGCGAGATGCCGGCTTTTTTTAAATTTGGTTTTTGGAAGGGGGGCTGTGTGCCCCCCCTTCCCTTAATTATTTTTGGGCCCTGGGGATCCCATCCCCCAGGGCCTGAGCATTTATTTATTTTTTTAAACGGGAAGGGGGCCGCGTGGCCCCTCTTCCCTGGGCCACTTCTGGCCCCGGGTACCCCATCCCCCAGAGCCGGCCCTCAACATTGGGGACCATGGCGGGATCCCCGATGCCCCCGTGGTCCCAGCCGGCTCCCCGCCTCCTATGGGAGCCGGCATTTCTTTTGGACAAGGGGAGCTGCTAACATGCAGCTCCCCTTGTCCAAAAGCAATACTGCTTTGCTTCCAAGAAGCAAAGCAGAAGTTTGCAATCACAGGGCGGGAGCCGTGCTCCCGCCCTGTCATTGCATACTGCAATGTCCCAGGGGTGGATACCCCGGGACAATGCCGGAGCTGGCCCTGGGGATGGTGGTCCCCAGGGCCACGGAGGGATCCAGGAGGGCGGCCGCGTGGCCCCCTCCCTTCGAGTACAAAGCCCCGGGGAGGTGGTGGTCCCCAGGGCTGGTGGTCCGCAACGGACCCCCGTACTTCAATAATTAGTGCCCCGGGGAGGTGGTGGTCCCCGGGGCTTGGGGTGGCCCATGAGGCCCCCCCTCATTAATGAAGAAAGCCCTGGGGAGGTGGTGATCCCTGGGGCTTGGGAGGGCCTGCGAGCCCCCCCATAATTAATAAAGCCCCGGGGAGGTGGCGGTGTCTGGGGCTGTGGGGGGGCCACGTGCCCCCTGCGCATAATAAATAAAGCCGCGGAGAGGTGGATTCACGCACCAAGCGTGAGTTCGGCCGAAAACATTTAAAAAAATGCTTTGTTTGGCCCTGGGGGTCATTGTGGGACCCCCTGAGCAGGCCAAGGGGGTCAGGGTGTTTCTACCCTGCCCCCTTTTCTTGTTTTTCATCCTTTTTTTTTTACTGTTTTCTTGTGACTCGGTCTTACCGAGTGTTAGACTTGGCATCTTTTGGCGTGTTTCCCCTGACTTTTTGCTTTCTGACCTCCCGGTTTTGACTCTGTTTTTGCTGGTGTCATGATTCTGCGCACTTTCCTCACTGCTGTCCAGTGGGAAAGTGCAAGTGCTCCTGTATAAAATGCGTTATGGATTGGTGTTTCCATGATTGGCCTATTTGGTTTATGTGTCAGTCCCTTGTAAAGCGCACTGCGAGTGCCAGGGCCTATAGACCAAATGCTGTTGGTGGGCTGCAGCACTGGATTGTGCCACCCACGTAAACAGCCCGTAAAGTGTAACTCGGGCCTGCCATCGCAGAGCCTGTGCGTAGCCTGGGGCTGCCATGTCGACTTGGCAAGTGCACACACTTGCAAGTCCCTAAACCTTCCCTTTGCTACCTGTTAGTCACCCCTAAGGTAGGCCCAAGGTACCCCTGTGGGCAGGGTGCGTTGTATGCGAAAGGTAGGACATGCCCGGGTGTGTGCGGCATGTCCTGATAGTGAATTACAGCCTAGTTCGTTTTTCACTATTGCAAGGCTACCTGTTCCCCCTAGGCCAGAACGGGCAGTTTTGATTATTACAGCTTATAATCCTAACTGACCCCGGGAACATGGTAGAAATTCGAGTTTAGTATGCCTGGACTCAGAATGATAAAATGCAGCTTTTAGTGAAGTTGGTTTTAACATTCTGTGTTTGAAAATACCACTTTTAGAAAGTGGGTATTTTCTTGTCTAACCATCCAAGCCTGCCTCTGCGAGGTTGTGTATTCCTTGTCTGGAGTGTGAGTGACAGGGGCTGGGGGATGCCAGGAGACAGGGTGAGTCAGCACAGGGCTGAATAGCCAGATCGACCTGTAGATGGGTGGGAGGGGTCGCACCTGGGCCCTGAATAGGACAGTGCCTTCCCTCCACAATGCTGGCTCCACCTCCTGTGGTGCGTCTGATGTCCCTGGCCCACTCACTGAAAGAAGGGACGGAGACTTGTCAACAAAGTGCTCCAGAACTGGTTTGGACTAGGCAAAGGCCTCTCTGCCTTCAGAGAACAAAGGAATTTGGGATATAAATATTGGGGCCCTGACCCCATGAATTTAGATCTCGCTGGAATCAAGGAACCTGCCAAGACGAAGAGCTGGAAGAGCTGCCAGGAGTAGTACTGCCCCTTTGCTGTGTTGTTGCTTTGTTGGGTTGGCCTGCAGTTGCTGCTTCTGTCTTGGGCAGTGAAAGGACTGGACTGAACTTTCTACAAACTTGTGCTGAGTATCTCCAAGGGCCTGGAACCGAGCTGGCCTCCTGTTAAGAAGTCTCAGGGACTGCAAAGACTTCACAAGCCTCTGGGTACCGCTTCTGGAACGCTGTTTCAGTTGCCACAGAGGAAGGGAACCGCAACCGACTCCGTCAACCGAATCCATCCCTGGCCGGTGACCTGCTTGCACCGCAGACCGCATCGCCCCGCTTCGCATCGCAACCCTGGTCTCACCGTGGGCGACGTCCGCCGCCGCCAACATCGAGCCGCTGCTTGCACCGTGACCTGTGGGCACCGCAGTTCGCATCGCTTCACTGAACCAGCCGGACCCGACCGACGCGGTCGCTGCAACTGGCTCAAGAGTCATGACCGCACCGCATTTGGGGCACCGCTCGCACGTCTGCGACGCACCGCTCCGACTCGCACCGCTGTCCGACGCCAGCTCCCGCACTCCGGCTAGGTCGCCTGCATCGCAACCTGTCAGCACCGCATCGAGCATCGTCTCACCCTGCATCGCACGCCTTGGACTCACCGACTCCGTCTGCACGACGCTCATCGAGCCGCTGCCTGCACCGCATCGAGGGACACCGCACCTTGCCTCGCTCCGTCTTTCACCGCAACCGCGACGAACGCCGACCGGCTCGTACACTCCGTACCAGCCACAACGAGAAAGGTACTGTAACCGAGTCTGTTCATGACTCTGCTGGCCGGTATCGACGCGGTCGGCTGGAACTGTTAGACTCTGTGGTTTTCAGCATCGCGGTAGGCTCGGACGGAGCTACCGACTCGTACGAACTTTGCTTTTGTGCTATTCCTGCAAAGAAGAAGTTAACGTATCAAGCATTCATTCGTAAAGTATAGTATTGTGGATTTTTGTCGTAATTGGTCTTGTCTTGAGTATATAAAATATTGGTTATTTTTCTAAACTGGTGTGGTGTCCGTTTGTAGTGCTTACACTGTATTACTGTTGGTTATGTGCAAATGCTTTACACACTGCCTCTGAATTAAGCCTGACTGCTCGTGCCAAGCTACCACGAGGGTGAGCAGGGGTTACTTCACGAGTGTAACACCCTTACCCTGACTAGGAAGAAGGGTCCCTACTTGGACAAAGGTGCAAGCCATTGCCAACTATAGATCCCATTTCTAACACAGAGTCACAAGATGGCTGCCAACACTTCTTGGTTTGGAGTGTTGACAGCCAATCAAAATGAAGCTTGTGCTCGGGAGTGTTCGCGAATCCTCCTCGGCCACCAGATATCGATATTTTATTATTTTAATTTCTCAGGAACTACTGTACTGAACGTATTTACACCATTTATAACAAAAGCATGCTTTCTGAACCAAGAGCTACCCTTTCTGCCAAATTTGGTGTAATTCCGTTCAGCAGTTCGGGCTGTAGCTTTGTCTAAAGTTTCCGATGGAAAATAACATGGAGAAAACGTGTTTTGGGACCTCCCTTTTTTCTCTACCTCCGCTTGACGAATCACCCTGAAACGTTCTAGACAGGAGCTGACCTGAGTGAACCATTAGTTTTGAAAATTTCACGAAGATTCGTCAAACGGCGCCAAAGATATTGGCAAAAGAAAAAACGCTTTTGAATAGAAACGAGGTCCTAACTATAACTACCTACTGGCAACCGCCAGTAGGTAATATATCATAGTTAACTAGCATTGCCATGATGCCACATTCTTCTACATTTACACGGTTCTTGCCACCGCCACGCACAGTCACTTGCAGAGCATTGATTTTCATGCACCACTGTGGCCTTCAAAGCGTGCAGATAGATATTGGAAATAGTTACTCCATATACTGATGAAGACTCCATTAGTACTGAAATAGTGAGTTTGAGTAACAGCATTTTTTTTAATACTCATGAGGCAGCACTACATTGCGCTTAGGGGTGCCTAATGAAAACAGCCACTTTTCATGCCAGACCAAGTGACTGACTGACAAATATATGTATCGGGATGAAGTTTAGCCTAGACAGGCCTGAGGCAAGCCACAGCATACCCATAGATGGTGGTTTGTTTGTGAGCTCAGCTTAGTGAGAAGGGGGTACTATTGATGCTCATGCTGTGTCATTAATTTACAGGTCGACTTTCGCTTGCTTTTTCCAAGCGAAGCGGGACACTGCAAACGGAGGCAAAACTTTCACAGGGCTTCACATTACAAGAAGGGCAGTCAATCAGTGCCTTATCCACATAGTTCAACACTGGCCACAGCATTGAGCGTATGACTGGTAAACACTTAATCCACAAACTTAGCTAAAAACACTCAAATGAACTCAGAGTTATTATACCTGTTACATTTTTCTTCACAGTGGCTGCCTGCCTGTGTCTCCAGACTCTGACTACTGCCTTTAGTTTGTTTTCAGCTGAGCCTGGGGCCAAGGTCACAAAGTGAGGTCAATCAGAACTGTACTACTGAGAATAGCTCCCAACTCCACGACGCTCCCACCTCGTATGCAATACCGTTACTGACTGAGGGAAGAGAGAGTATGTGCAGAATTCAAATGGCCAATCACTTCATTACTTAGTACCACACCCTTTCCCAACTCGTCACAGGGTAGGTGCCACCCCACTCCGTGACGAGTTGGAATAGGGTGGGGTGACAATGCTCTCCACTCCCTGATTGACGTGGAGGCTTAGAGCTACAGGGCTTGCATCTGAAACGCCCGGGGCTAACTTTACCTCCACGTCATCAGGGGGTGGAGACTGTGTCTTGATGCTCAGTCTTCGCTGAGCTAATGACATCACAGCCCTCAGGGCTGTGAGATTGTCAGCCCTGCAATGTAAGACGAACAAAGTGAAAGCGTCATGAGTCACGTGACGTGACTGCTGCACACTAGTCAGTGAGTGTGTGTTATCGATACTGGATCAGCAAACAACATCGCGTGACACTGAGTGGTGCAGACAGTGGCACTTACAAGTGTGTATTACTTTAATTAAACAGATTTGGCATTATATGCTGTAAATGTAAAGGGGGAGGAGCCTCGACGCCCGTTCTCAGAAACCGCCGCTGATATTTTGTGTCATTTTAGGATCACGAGGAAATTTCTGGTAGACAAAGTCAAGAATGTTCTCTTTTTTCATACCTATTTTTTTATAGAGTGTTAGACTCATTCGGAAAGAAAATGCTCTTTGCGTGCATTAGTGCAAACGTGGATTTGTGCAACTGCAAATTGTTCAAAATGCACGTTTAGCCACATTCCTTCAACTTTCAATAGCCATGAATGTGAATCGGAGCGCAAACGGGAAAATGGAGGTGAGAGGCAGGGCTGTGCTGTGTTCGACACAGTTATCAAAGGTTGTGCATTCATTGTGCCCTGCCACTATGTGTGCCACATTTAACGTCGCAGCCCATGATTTCTCTCAGGGCAGACAACTGTTAAGGTCAGCAACAGGCAGGTCTAGACTGGTTCTGCGCTAAGAGCCTAGGGTTTATCACAGCTGCTCCCAAGAGGCTGCTGCCTAAATTTCCAGGGGCCTTATTACACATAGTGCCCAGTAGGCGCAAAGGGCATTTGCGCCTGCTTTGCGCGCCCCCGGGCACTATGGTATTACAGAAGGGGCCGCAGACACTTCTGCGGCCCCTTCTGTAATACCAATAGCGCAGGCACACATAAAGCAAAATGGTGCTATCTTCAAGGGGCGTTCCCTCATTTGCATTTGGGCGTGCCCCATGCAAATGAGAGAATCCCTTTGCCTCTGCACCCGCGCCGTATTGCAGACGCAGAGGCAAAGAAGTTCTCAGAAGGTACACTGTCAGTGCACCTCCTAAGGGCAGCCCTCTGGAGGAGGGGGGAAAGGGGGTCCTATGGCAGGCGGATGAAGTCACTGACAGCACCCACCTGCAAGGGGATCTCCAATGCTCCTTCAAAGTGCAGGCAGATTGCCGCCTGCACTGTGAAAACATGGAGCAGCTTCAACGGAGCTGCTCTGTTTTTCACATGAATGCGCTGCCCCCCAGAGCAGCACGAGTCTGAGGCTGCCCTGAGGGCAGCGCATTCATCACAATACGCCGCAAAATAAGCTGGGCGCACCTTTTAAAAGGTGCGCCCAGCTCAATGATGGAAAATGTGCTGCATGTATAATCCGGCCCCAGGTGTGCAAAGAGAGTTTTCTCATACACATCCTGTTCTTTGACTCCTTATTTGGCATCAAAGGTATTGCACACAGTGCACATTTGGGAATATTGTCTGCAGGGGAACACACTTCGAAGTGTTGAATGCAGAAGGAATTTGCACACAGGAATGCACACCGGGATTCATTTCACACAGCAGTGCACATTTAAAAATATTGAACACAGGACTGCAGCTGATGTTACTGCTCACAGCACCACTAATCCTTTTTGGGTTCCGGAGTAGATTGCTACCTGCCGAAAAGCACTTCAACACCTCATCAGGGGTAGCAAGCGCTATGTAAATGCAAACCCTTCCCTCTTCTATCCCTCCACTATCCTTTTTCAATACAAATAAACTCCCATGTCCACCACTCAAATTAATTTCATACTCCCCTATAATAATTTCCCCACTAATCCTGCTTGGGTTCCGGAGTAGGGTGCTACCCACCAAATAGGTGCTTCAACACCCCATCAGGGGTAGCAAGCGCTATATAAATGCAAACCCTTCCTTCTTCTAATCCTCTACTATCCTTTTCAATCCAAATAACAGACTATGTCCACTGCTCAAATTAATTTCATATTTCCCTATACTAATTCACCAATAATCCTTTTTGGGTTCCGGAGTATTGCGCTACACGCCGAAAAAGTGCTCCGATGCCTCGTCAGGGGTAGTAAGCGCTATATAAATGCAATTACAATACAATACAATACATACTGTTTTATTTGCACAGGGCAGTGCACATTTGGAGGCATTGTACACTGTGCCAGGTTACCTTGAGGTACTGCATACACTAAAGCCCAATCGGAACAATTGCATACTGAAAGCATTTTTATATGTATTGTACACAGCAGCGATAATTTGGAGGTATACATCCCACAAAATGCTTGGAGATATCACACATTTTACACACTTTGAAGTATTGCACACAGGGATAAATACTTGGCGTTATTGCACACTACCACAACTGACTACATAGTCAATTGTGCTGCACATGACAATACACACAATAGTGGTATTTACATAAAACAGTGCATACTGATACTGTGCAGCACTGCTTGGAGGTACGGAACACCGTTTCACACAGTTAAGTGTATTCTACGCTTGTGTACACACTGTAAATTATTGCACACTGTAGTGCACACTTAGAGATATTGAACATAGAAATACACACACCAATGCATAGAACAGTCTTTGCACTGAAAAGTGCACACATGAAGGTATTATACACAGCACTAACAGCTTACTTGAACATACTGCTTACCTAAAAGTATTCTACACAATAATGATACCTGCACACAGAAATACTTATTTGTAGGTATTTTACAGAGCAATGTAACGTTGGGGGTATTACACAAAGTACTGCACACTTGGATGTATCGCTCACCGCAGTGCACATGTGGCAGTGTTGTTCACAGTACTGCACACTTAAAAGCAGTACATACAGGAGTATTATCTTAGCTGTATAGAACACAGTAGTGCATTTTCAAAGCTAGCACAGAACTGCAAGCTGGTGGTAATACATGCATCATAACAAGGCGTGGTCAACTGGGCAAGATGGTGGTCGAAACCTGATTGACCTCTGCTAAGCTGCCATGTTGATCTGACAACATCCCGTGGGTCGCTCAGTGGCGTAACAAAGGCCCCCACAGCCCCCGCAGTGTGGTGTGGCCCCCTTAGCACAGTACCCTGGCCTGAGAGCTCCTGAATGAGTCCGGAGGGGGGCCCCTCCATGTACTTTGAAGGGGGGCCCCCTCAAGTTTCGATATGCCACTGGGGTCGCTGGCAAGCTGTGGAGAATGAAGTAAGCAAGGGGCCTGTATTCTAACCCTGTAGGACCCCGCGCTGGCTCCTGTACAGTACCATGGACTGACTGGGTACGGCCCATGAGGTGGAGGGTGCAGCTGGGACTGGTGAATGGCTGCCACCCAGCATCCTGGTGAGTCCATTTGCTGCCCTAAGCCCCCCTCCAGTGCGGGGCATGATGGTGGCAACACCCCTCAAGAGGCCAGGTAGGGCATCTCTAGTGTGTGCCTCACTGCCCCTGGCCAGTGCACCGTGCTGTGATGCTCATGCGGCCTGCTGGGGGCGGTGGAGCCTGACGTGGCCGGCCTGGTGGCCCAGGACATATTAGCCAGACCGAGTTGAAGTGAGGCTGCACAGCAGCGAGACCACAGGACCTGAGCAGGCACCCAGGATCAGAGGTCAGTTCACCCAGTCAGAAGTGACTGCCAGGGACATCGACAAACATTGGCAGCATTGAGAGTGCTGCAGGGGGAAACATTGTTGCCACCCACACGAAGACTACCCAGCGCCACACCAGCAGTGTGGACATCGATGGCCTGTGAGCATGCTGCACTACAGAACTGTATTCTGTACCTGTGTTGTCCTCCTCTTCTCTCTCTCATATATCTCATCTGGGAACATAGCAGCGACCCCGGTGGGTTGCTCATGCGTCCACCATCCACGCTGGTCATCATCTGGCGCATGTATAAAATGGGCCAACCCACAGGCGGTGTGAGAAACGGCTGAGGATTTACCTGCATGTTCATATTGGCCTTAATCGATGCCTGCTGTCTGTCTGGTGCTCTGCCTTGGGCTCTCCCAAAGTAACGAGTGACTGGTACCATAGACTTGTAATGATGGGGTCAACGCAAGACATCCAGCTTCAGCAATGTATGCAAGACCTCACTCATCGCATTTGCTTTCTGGAAGGCACAGCAGACGATGCAGTGGGCACACTAGACTCAGCAATATCTGCATGGTGAGCATTTCTGAGGGTGCAGAAGAATGCGACATGGTGAACCTTTTGGAAGATTGGATCACTACCACAGTGGCACTCCAGGACCTGTCCCCTTTCTTTTCCATCAAGCAAGAAGACTGGGTCCAGGCTTGCCCGTTGCCCTCTGGCACACCTCCGAGTCCTATAGTGGCCAAAATGCTGCATTTCAAAGACTGTGAAGCAAGCCTGCAGGCGGCCAGGACGGCTGGGCACTTCCTAATCAGCGATAGTAGGGACCTGATATTCATGGCAGCACCACAAGGCCTCCTTTCTGTGAGTGAAGCACGAACTCAGAGACTTGGGCCAGAAAAATGCCCTCCTTTCCCTTACAAACTCAATATAAGGACCAAGACAAGTCCTTATTTTTCTCTGACCCAGAGGGCACTTGAGAATGAACAGAGAAGTGTGGCACTTTGACCCAGGTGCATGGCCCTCAGTGTTGGGAGTTGGCCAGTCATGGGCCTTAGTGCAGATGGAGACTACAGAACCCACCATGAGCAAGCTAAGGTGGCACTCTCTTAAGCACTGAGGGTTGCGGTGGTCATATGCACAGAGACAGCCTGCTTTTCTATGAATTCCTCCAGTGGCGATAATGGAAATGGCACCTCACCTTCCTCCAGTGATTATGACTTCAAGCAAACCAAGGTAACCCCGTAAACAGCAGTTCATCTGATTTGAACCACAAGGGATGGGGGACACTCCAGTTGGTCTTTGGCCTGTGTGTACATGGCTTCACCTCTCTTGATCCATACTACAGGCTCCATGTCATGTCAAGTAAAAATTAACACTGACTACAGTATCTGCACCCCCACAAACACAGACGGATACGTCAGGGTTACAGTGGCACCACAGGGGGCAGGGCACCCGCTGTCTTAATGCAGTAACCATGGGAATGTACTCCCTCTCTTGGCCACATCAAGGGGCCGCATTTGCTCACGTGTCACTGATCCTTGATTTGGGCTGACCCATGCAGGCAGTCAGCAGTTGGTGGAAGTCCTTTCAATACACTCAGTTAGGCAAAATCTGCTCAACTTCCTAATTATCTTTATTTCTCATTCTTCTTAACCTATTATATGCCGTGCTCAAAGGGTTATGAATGTATGGGCAAGGGACCGGGGAGGGTTTTGCAGTTGTGCATGTTGTTAGTTCAGATTTTTCTTCTCATGGGTACCAACACCTTTGCATCTCTGCAGGCCACTAGAGCATCCACAGTGGGTTTTACCTTTTTAGTCGCCCCACTGCTGGCAGGGTTGGGCAGTAGGCTGGTTAAGCACTGCAAGTGAACCACATGTCAGATAGCAAGATGCTTCCTTGGTACACACTCTACTCATGGCTTCACACAACATGTACACCTTTTTCATGTAGAACATCAAAGGGCAAGGACAAATAATTAAAAGACATCACATGCATACTTATTTGAAGAGGCACAACATGCATATTGCAATTTTGCAAGAGATACACCTCATGAGAGTCGAGCGTCAGAGTTTCCACCACCAGTGGAAGTGCCCATTGTTCTATAATACTTACTCAACAACTTACACCAGGCGGGTCTGATATGGGTGCACCCAGAACTCCCTTTCCTGCTAGAGACACAACAAATCTCTACCGAAGGGAGGTTTATGTGTGTATGTTAGACCTGTTGAGTGGTAGCAAAGTGAACAGCTTGGGTCAACTTCTTCCAACTCATGCCAAGCCACGCATAAGACCTCCGACCCTCGGTCTAGGTCCACTCTCTCCCCACTGCTCCACTGTGCCGTCTCTTGCCTCCAGACCCCGACCTCCTCCTTGGGAGGTTCGAGGCTGCTGCCCGCTCCTGCACCTGCTGCCCACTCCAACTGGGACCAGACTGCCTCCAACCACCGTAACCTTTCTCAGACGCTTTTTTCTTAATTTTTTTCCCTGTTGTGCCACTGTTTTTGTGCCCATCTGTGTCTTGCTCTAATTCCACCACTGTTTTTATTTTCTCGTGCCTGCCTGTTCCTTTTGCCTTTCGCCGCTGCTGCCCCTGCGGCCCCTCCCCCCCGGATTTCCCCCCCGGAATTTCCCCTCCGGAATTTCCCCCCCCCCGGAATTCCCCTGCTCCCGCCTCCCAGCCTCTCCTCCCTCCCACCTCCCCTACTTAATGGCGGCCGCTGTGAAGTCGCGCAGCCGAAGCGAGAGCGGGTGCGCCGCCGGCGAGCCGAAGGCGCGCCAAACGCAAGCCCGTCTGCGCCCGTCCGCGACCCGACCGCGGCCAGCGCCAGAAACCCTGGACCTCCCACTACCCATCGCTACAACACCACCACCCTCCTCGCACTCAACCCTGGAAGACTTAGAGGATGCCAACAGGCCTCGCCGAACACGACCCACGGCCAGTTCTCCTGCCTCCACTGCCGCCAGACCCTCACCGCTACCACGGCCTCCAACACCACCGACGCCAGCACCGGCGACACCCTAAAATGCATCCTCCTCAACGTACGCTCCGTACACAAACACGCCATGGAAATCTGGAACCTACTCGACTCTCTTTCGCCCGACATCGCCTTCTTCACAGAGACCTGGACCAATGCATCCTCCGCCCCCAACATCAGCACCGCCATCCCAGATGGATACAAGATCCAGAGGAAAGCCCACCCCAACCACCCAGGAGGGGGCCTCGCCATCGCCCACAAGAGCACCCTCCGCCTCACTACCTCCAGCGAAACCTTCCCCTCCGCAGAACACCTGCACTTCAAGATCCAGACCACCCCCAAAGCCACACTCCGAGGAACCCTCGTCTACAGACCCCCCGGCCCCCGAACACCCTTCGCCGCCACCATCACCGACTTCATCGCACCCCACGCGATCGCCTCAACAAACTACATACTCATTGGAGACCTGAACTTCCACCTCGACAACCCCAGCGACCCCAACTCCACTATCCTTCGTGACAACCTCGCCAGCATCGGACTTAAACAACTCGTCAACACACCGACCCACAGAGCAGAACACACCCTCGACCCAATCTTCACGGCAGGAAACAGCGTCCATTTCAGCCACACAACGCAGCCGCCATGGACCGACCACCACTGCGTACACTTCGCCATCAACAAACCCAAGGCACCCAAACCAGCCCCACGCCTACCACGAAGGAACTAGAGCAAGGTTACCGACGAGCAACTTAACTCCACCCTCAACCGAGACAACCACACCTGGGCACCCGACGCAAACAGCGCAAACGACGCCGCCAGAGAACTCAACACCTGGATCTCCAACTGCGCAGATGAGCTCGCCCCGCTACGCAACCCCAACAGACAACGCCCCAGGAAAGCCGCCTGGTTCACAACCGCTCTCCAAGAAGCCAGACGCACCTGCAGACGCCTGGAGAAGAACTGGAGAAACACCAAGACAACCGAAAACTACACCACCTACAAGGACGCCATGACGGACTACCACAACTAGATCAGAGCCACCAAAAGGAACTTCATCCACAACTAAATCCTGGCCAACTCCACCAACTCCAAGGAACTTTTCAGTGTCATTCAAGAATTCACCAACCCACGCAGCGAAGCCACAGACTTCACCCCATCCCAAGACCTCTGCGACAAGCTTGGAACCTATTTCCACCTCAAGATCAAAAACCTCTACGACAACTTCATCGACCATCCACCAGGCACCACAGACGGCCCCCCGCCCCCCAGAAACACCAGCCAGCCCACCATCTCCAACTGGATACCGATCACGGCCGAAGACACCGCCTCGACCATGAAAAGCATCCACTCGGGGGCCCCCACCGACCCCTGCCCCCCTCACATCTACCACAGAGCCGTGGCCGCCATCGCACCCGAACTACAACGCACCACCTTCAAAACAGGCACCTTCCCAGATGACTGGAAGCGCGCAGAAGTCAGACCCCTGCTCAAGAAGCCCACAGCTGACCCCACCGACCTCAAGAACTATCGGCACATCTCACTCCTCCCCTTCGCAGCCAAAGTTGCAGAGAAAACAGTCAACAGGAAACTGACACGATTCATTGAAGAGAACGCCATCCTCGACCCGTCCCAATCCGGATTCCGAAGCAACCACAGCACAGAGACCGCCCTACTCGCCGCCACAGACGCCATCCGCACCCTCCTGGACCAAGGCCACTCCGCAGCCCTCATCCTACTCGACCTATCAGCGGCCTTCGACACCGTCTCCGATCGCACACTAGTCGTCAGACTACACGACGCAGACATACAAGGAACAGCCCTGGACTGGATCCGATCATTCCTCACCGGAAGAAGCCAAAGGATCAGACTCCCACCCTTCCTCTCCGACCCCACGAAAATCACCTGTGGAGTCCCACAGGGTTCATCACTGAGCCCCACCCTCTTCAACATTTACATGGCCCCCCTCGCAGCCATCGTCCGACAACACGGCCTCAACATCGTATCCTACGCCGACGACACCCAGCTCATCCTCTCCCTCACCAATGACCCCACCACTGCCAAACTCAACTTCCAGAAAGGAATGCAAGATGTCACAGTCTGGATGACCAACAGCTGCCTGAAGCTCAACGCTGAGAAGACAGAAGTCCTCGTCCTCGGTACCACCCCTTCTGCATGGGACAGCACCTGGTGGCCGACCGCCCTGGGAAGCCCACCTACCCCCTCAGACCACGCCAAGAAGCTCGGCATCGTACTCGACTCATCACTCTCCATGAATCGACAGGTCAACGCCGTCACCTCCAGCTGCTTCAACACCCTCTGCATCCTCCGCAAGACCTTCAAGTGGATCCCCCCTGAGTCAAGGAAGACAGTCACCCACGCACTCATCACCAGCAGACTGGACTATGGAAACACACTCTACGCCGGCATCAACAAGTCCCTACTCCGCAAACTCCAGACAGTACAGAACACCACCGCCAGACTCGTCCTCGGCATCCCCCGACACGAACACATCAGCCAACACCTACGAAGTCTCCACTGGCTCCCCATGGAGAAAAGAGTCACTTTCAAAATCCTCACTCACGCCTACAAATGCCTACACAACAACGGACCCAAATACCTCAACGACAGAATCAACTTCCACGTACCCAATAGAAACCTTCGATATTCCAACCTCGCACTGGCCGAAACCCCGCGCATCCACAGAGCCAGAGCAGGCGGAAGATCCTTCTCTCACATTGCAGCCAAGACCTGGAACGAGCTACCGGCAGACATCAGACGCGCCCCCTCCCTGAACACCTTCAGGAAGACCCTCAAGACCTGGCTCTTCGGCTAAACAGATCTGCGGACCCCCCCCTCAGCGCCTTGAGACCCTCACCAGTGAGTAGCGTGCTTACAATTCCCTGATTGATTGATTGATTGATTGATTGATTGACGCATTTGCACACAATCTCTACGGTTACCATTAAGCCTCTTCACAAGCCCTTCTTGATGTGGGGGGGAGACTTCAATTGCACACTGGACACTGTTATAAACAAATTCCACCCCCTGTACCCGGAGCATAGGCACAGAAAGTTGCAGATGATGCATTTCACTAGTAACTGTGGTCTGACCGATGCTTGGAGAGTGTCTCACCCAGCAGATTGGGACTAAGTAAGCAAGTTAATAAGTAATATTTTCTAAAGCGTGTGAATGCCGAGGCGTCTTAGCGCAAACAATGCTATCACTGATCAGGTAAGAGAGGAGATTTACTCGACACTAGAGACAAAGAGCCAGGTCTTCAAGGGTTTTCTAAAACATAGCCTATTTGTTTGTGACCTGAAAGAGAAAGGCATGGAAATCCACAGCTTACACGCTAAATGGAAAAAACTTCTGCCTAATCGTACTACTCTCCCCTTCATGCCCTACACATGTGCATCAATACAGTTTTTGTCTCTCCTCACTTCAGGAGAAGTATATAGACAGCAGGATACTTAGCAACGACAATATCTGATTACAGCCCGCTGTTACTGGCTCTGCAGTGGGGTCCTATGCGGGCCAAGATCCCTATGTGGCACTTGCACGTGCCGGAGTTGGAGGATTCTACAATTAGGGGGCACAACCACAGAGGAAATTCAACATTACTTTAACACTAAAGCAGGGCCTGTCACTGACCCCTTCGACTGAATGAGAAGCATTTAAGTTATAAAAAGTATCTGCATTAAAACCTGTACTAGTGTATGTGCAGAACTGTGGGACCAACTAGCAGAGCTCGAGGCAGACTAGCACCGTCTCGAGACAAGGGTGGTCAAAAATCCACGAGGCAGGACCTTGTACACAAAAGACAACCACACACTGATCCTAGCAACAGGCTGGCAAAGCATGATCACAGAGACTGCATCACTAAAAGACGCATGGAGGGGGAACAAATTCAGCTGGCTATTATCTGGACTGACCTAAGTGTAGTCATGAATGATGGCCATCACACCCATGCGTCACCCACATAGACATCATTTGCACAGGGAAGCAGATATAATCAGCGTTCACTGCAAACTATCGACAGTTGTACTTAAACCAAACACAATAAGCAACTTATCACATTCAAGACTCTACAGAACTGCCGGTCTTCCACTTGAATTCTTTAAAACTTATCAAGCTTACTTGTCAAAGTGCCCCCTGGAGGTTCATGAAACATCCACAGACCAAGGCATACTGCCCGTGTTGTCATGGGAAGTGCTTATTGTTATGCTGCCGAAAAGTGGCCGTGATCCACGCGACCATGGGTCATATTGCCCCCAGTCTATCTTGAACTCAGACTGCGAGGGGACATTATTGCAAACCAGATTCATCTTTTTTTTGTTTAATCTGTTTTATTGATTTTCTCATTTTTAACACAGAACAAAGCAGGTATATGCAATACGGTACAACTCACATTCCGACTGCGGTCATTATACGTATGTTACAGAAAATGTTTTATTGTAACACGGTTAGCTCATGTGTCTGCATGTGACGGTGTGACTCGTATTTCACGGCTCATTGAAATCTCTCTCATGTTGCATGCTAGCGACTGCCAAGTCAACCCAGATCCATCATATGATCACATACTTGGCTCATCCAGATCAGAACGGATTCATTCCAGGCAGGAGTATATCCCCCAGTATCCACAGGCTATTTCATATTCTAGAAAGGGATATTAAATGAGCAGGCCCGTGGGGTAACCTTGTCCATAGACATGGAAATAGCATTTCTTAGCCTGTCCAGGACATATTCATTTGTAGTCCTGTGGCACATGGGTTTGGGAGTGGTTGCCCTGTCTTATATAATCAGGTTCTTTTTGCCGGCTCCAAAGCCTGGGTCAAGACGGGGATGGAGATCTCTGATTCCTGTCTGATCAAGTGGAGAACCAGACAAGGCTGCACCCTTTTCCCACTCCTTTTCACCCTTGAAATGGAGCCACTAGCTAGTTGGTTCCACCAGAAAGTTGAAAGGCATTACCTGGATGAAGTGGGTCAGCGATTCTCCATCTTGCTATATGCCATTGAGGGATTATTATAGGTGACAATGCCACAGGCCTGGGACCAACACTAGAGACTCTCTAAACTTTTGTCAACATTTCTGGACTTTTCCTTAACCAAGCCAGATCATGTATATTCCCCTTGACAAACATCTGCGCTCATATGCTTTGTAAATGGGCCACTGCCAATATGCCCATTGAATTACATACGTTCAAATTCCTTGGAGTGAATGTGAACAAACATTCAAGTCTAGGAACCTGAACGGGGCTCTGGCTTTCCTCAGGTGCACTTCAGTATTCGGAAGGAAACTTCCTCTGTTGCCACTAGGGCGAACTGCATTGTCTAAGATGGTGGCTCTACCGCGCCTTCTGTTCTTATTCTCTACCTACCACTACCTTCACAATGACCTTTTTTTCAGTATCTCAGCTGGTTAATGGAGCTGGTTTGAAGATCAGGTAGGCACAGAGTGCCTCTGCACAAGTTATTCCTTCCGATAGATGGTGGCAGTCTGGGGGCAACCGGTTTTGAGTCCTGCTGCCTGGCAGCACATTTTCAGTGGGTGATGACTAAGATCGTCCCAAGTGCTTTTCCAGAGGTTGGGTTTGTGGGTCACTTCTTTCCATGCGTATCTTCTCTGGAGCACCTGCATGGAGACTGTCCTTGTGCCACACAACCACTTCTTCTCCGAGTGGCGCCTTTTTGTTGACTCAAGTACCTTCAAAGGTCATCCCACCAGGCAGTATATATGCCGGACTTACCGCTGTGGTGCCTGCCTAGGTTTATGAAAGCCGCGCTGACAACCAACAAGTTGCACTGGTCAAGGGCCACTATTACATACATTGGACAGTTGTTCGATTCACAAGCGCCAGGATACCCTCATGGCTGATTAGCGCTCTATCAAAATCTATGTAGCATAGCCTTCATGAAATTTGCTGAAATTCGAGCAGCTTATGCTGCTGGTTGGGCAGTTCCTGTCATGCAAGGCTCTCAGCAGTGCAGTTACCGCCACACAGGGTAAATCAGACGATTAACTGTAGACAGATGACACCTTACACATACTAGTAACTAAGCCTGGGTTAAATGTAAATATTCCGGCATAATTTGTGTAATTTCAGGAATTTCGTGTTACGCTTCTTAAGTGAAAGTCCCAAAATGTCTCCATGATGCCATTTCACATAAATATGTGACACTCACTAAATGGCGTCATTTGTGGTAAAAATTTACCATGAATGCATGGAAGCAACAGAACGTGAGTGGCTGTTTGCGATGCTTTTATTTAAATGAGTCCTTGCAAAAAAACTTAGGGGCATATTAGCAAGAAGAGGCGATAATCATCGCTAACCCTGCTTAGCGTGATTTTTTTTATCGCCGGCTATCGCTGGAATATATCGCCACGCTAACGCTGTATTAGCAACGATTAGCGCTATGGCGATGAATATTCCAGCAATAGCGGGGAAATGGGCCAACATCGCTGAAAAACCAGCGATGTTGCATGGAGAAGGGAGAACACCTTGCTGATACGACCCTGTGGTCGTATCAGCATAATCCACCCCCATGTTAGGTATGGCTAACACCTGCTAATTGCAGGTGTTAAATAAATGGCGATGACCCCGGTTAGCGCGACTTTTCACGTCGCTAACTGGGGCCATGGCCACCTTGCTAATAGGCGATAGGCCTGTTAGCGAGTGTTTCCCAGGTTTGTTCGTCGGGAACGCCCACTTTGCATGTCATTAGCGATAAATATCGCTGACATGCAAAGCGGTAAGAAAACGGGCGCTAATGCCCGCAAACTGTCGCTAACTGCTGTTAGAGACAGTTTGCTGATAGGGCGATATAAATATCGCCGCTTTAGCGGCAAAAAGTGCCGCTAAAGCGGCGATAGTGCCCTTGCTAATATGCCCCTTAATGCGAGGACACATTTCACGCTAAAATATGGTGCGATACGATTGATCTGCACTTCATGTAATTACAAATGAATTTGTTTAATTTTGCATAATTATGCAAAAAATTATGCAAAAGTAAACTACGTGAGTTTTGCATACCCCTTCTACGAACATGTGATACTCATTGGCAAACTAGGGCAATCAGCAAGAGGTGGACAAGAGACTTGTAAGCCCTTAGAGCCAAGTGGAGCCATGATCTTGATGTGAAGCTCTCAAGCGGACTGGCTCGTGGTTGTTTGCCATACATCACTTTTTGTGACGTTCCGTGGCGCAGGAACCTGCTACATATTTACAAGGCAGCACTAAGCCACTTTTTTTGGCTTAATGCTGCCTCGTAAATATCGTTCCCTTTAACACAGTTTTCTGCATTAAAGGGTTGTGCAATGGGTGTTGTTGGTTGCGTTCCTAGTAACATCCACGGCTTTTAGACACTGCCCCAGATTTATGAGAAATTGTAAATCTGAGGCAGCGCCAAAAACTTACGCCTTCCCAGGGGAGGAGTAAGGGAGGTACAACGAGGAGAAATATCTTTATCTCTCCTTGTTTTTCCTTTTTCTATGTGTGCTGCATTCTGCAGCACACATAGAAAGGAAAAAGCCTCTTGTGATTGTTTTTGTGCAGGAAGGATTCCCTTCCTGCACAAAAATAATCATCCTCGCAACACAGGCACCCTTGCACCATGGCACAAAGGTGCCTGCGTAGGCGCATGGCAGACCATTGTGCGTCGGCGCAGGGGAAAAGGACAGGAATGCGCCCATGTCTTATAGACACGGTGCAATCCTGCCTTTTTTTTTTTATGCCGTAGGGCAGCGCAGCAGGAAGGCCTGCGGCGCTGCCCTACGGCAAAACCTCATAAATGACGTCCAAAGTTTCCAAGAATGCACACCTCAAATTGATGCAATTTACCTACACGCATTATCCATATCTTACGCCTTCCAAATTACACAGGTTATTTATTGTGCCTGAGAGCAGCCCTACTTGAGATAGGGATATTGTAGACTCTTACCACATGACCTAGGCGTGCAGTGTTGTTCAGACTTTCTGGAGTGGTGTGTGCGATCTGGTCACAAAGTAGACAGATAGACGGCATATTTTAACAAGAAAACATGCCTTTTAGGGTCGATACCAAGATCCAAAACAGTCAAGGCCCATGGTACTTTCATCCATATCATGTTGGGCCTCTCATAGAGGTCCAGTGAGGTTTGCTGGAAATCTAGAGCTCCTCTGTCGATCGAGGTTCGGAAAGGATAGCTCCAGAAATCGGTCCAGGCAGACAATGATGCGCTCAGGTTCCAGGGCTCAGAAACCTAGGGTAACTGCGGGGTCGGTCCAGTGATTAATTTGTAAAAAATTAAGTGGCAGGGCCCTTCTCGGAAGGCCACTGCAGCCTGCACCATGTAGTGCCCCTGCCAGCACGGCCAATGACATTACCAACATAACACCTAACCATCTCACTCCTACAAGTGTGACAATTCAGACTATTTCAGGCCGAACAAAGCTATAACAATGGCATGAGAGGCTGGTATTATTCATTTTCAATGCCATTTGAATTAATAAACATGGTTGTCGTGCACATCACAAACAGCGCCACCATGTGGTGGACTGTCACTAGAGCCAGTGCTGACAAATAAGTGCTGGTGTCAGTGCTGAGCTGCCGAAAACCCCGGCTCAAATTAAGCACTGGGTCAGTCACCATTCTCGTGGCACTGGCCTACAGGTCTGATGACAAACCACCATAGCAGCCACCGTGACAGGGCTGCAAGCACTGCACACAGCTAGTCGCTGCGCACAATCACCCATTTAACCATTTCATGGTCATTTTTACCTATCGTACGCATCCACTTACAGATAAATACATGCTTCCTTTATACCCTCCCCAAGACAGTGTTCTCTAGCATAGAATCAGAAGGACTATTATAACCATATTGCCTTATATGCTGTTGTACCTGCTGGCTTTTTCTCCTTCTCTTAGCTCCCCTGCATGAAGCATTGTTATTAAATACCACTGACTTGTTGTATGGCGTCATGTACATGCATAAACCCAAAAAGAGTAATACAAAAAAAACGACATGCATCAAAACAAAACAAAAGGTATTGTTCCCAGCATAGCTCACTTTGGACTATTTAACACAGGAATGTAGTTAGTTGCTTAGTTAAAAACAGTGCACACCTTGTGGTATTTTTACACAAGAGTTCACACTCTGATGAATTTTAAGCCGTACTGCACACTTGGGGGCATATTCACAAGCCCCTATCGCCACAGGAACGTCACTTTTTTCGACATACTTGTGGCGATAGGGGCTTCACCTTATTCACAAGGCAGTGTTAAGCCACTTAACGTGGCTTAACGCTGCCTTGTGAATAAAAAAAAACAAAAACAACAACCAACCTGCCAGTGCTGATATCTTTTTCGTCATGACTTTACAGAGGGCACAAAAAAATGTTTTTCAATGTGACCCAAACTTTTCATTTCATTGTTTTTTATTTCATTCGATAGAAAACTTTTTCTGTATTTTTTAAAAACATTATAGTTTTAGAAAAGACTTTTAAATCATTATAAACACCACAACCTTAATTTACAATGTAACATCACCAATTTACAAACATATAACAATAAATGACATTCAACATATAAAAAAACTTAAGACAAAACATACACAAAACAAACAAACCCAGACAGGTATAAATTTCTTTACAGTTGTTTAACCTTCTATTTGGGGCATGTCTCAAACAGTGTACTATTTTTGAAAAACCACAAACTGTTTCACACTTAATTCACAGTTAGTTCATAACAATCCAATTGTTTTTTTGAAACAGTTGGGGGATAGATCTTTTTTAACATTGTTTGAAAAGGAACCACGGTCGACGCGTTTCGAACCCCACTTTCTGATCTTGGGGTTCTCTTCAGGACCACAAAAACTATTAAAAATAGGAGAAGGGAGAGTTAAGCTCTTAGTCACTCTACGTTGTACAAAACACCCTTATTGTATGCCAATTTCATGAAATTGCAACTAATTACCTTGCTCAATACATTTCGAGTTGGGTCCGCTACATTGATGATATTTTCATGGTATGGACTGGAAATACAGAGAATTTGCTCAATTTCCATGGATGGCTCAACGCAAGAACAGCTGACATCAAATTTAGTTTGAATCATTCCACCCAAAGAATGACTTTTTTGGATGTTGAAGTCTATGTTTCCAATGGGAGATTGGTCACCACTTTACATAAAAAACCGACAGATAGGAACAGGGCGCTTCATTATACAAGCCACCATCCACGAAACTTACGGGACAACTTACCCTATGGTCAATTTTTAAGGATTAAACGAAACTGTTCCTTTAAAGATGAATATGTCATTCATGCAAGCAATCTGGTTGACAGATTGAAAGACCGCGGGTACCCAAAAAAGTTGTTAAAGAATGCTATGAAAAGAGCGTGGTGGACACCATGAGATGTGCTCTTGGAAAAGAAAGAAAAGCCAGTATTGGATCGCACAGTTTGTGTCACCACATTCTGTCCTAATACCAATCTTCTGAAAAGAATTATTCTTCAAAATTGGCATTTGATCCAAAATCTAGATCCGTCATTTTCAGCCCCACCCCTGTTTGCATTAAAGAAGGAAAGTAGCATAGCAAACTAAGTGGTTCGTGCTGCATTACCAATCACACTGACAAAAAGCACTTTGCGTGAACAACTAGGTTTACCACCTGTTAAAGGACATCACAAGTGTGGATCATGTACCTGTTGTGACCAAGCTATCGAAGGTTCATTGTTTTCCCACAAAAACGTGAACTGGAAACACAACACATTCACCAACTGCAAAACAAAGAACGTGGTGTATGGCATACTGTGCCCATGTCCCAAACTGTATATTGGGAAAACTAATCAAGAAAGACACCACAGGATCACACAACATAAATCAAGAATCTGGAAAAAAGTGCAGTCTGCCCCGCTAGTGAACCATTGGATCAACAACAATCATGTGGAAAAAGATCTTTCTTGGACTGTAATATCGAAGATAGACCAAGACCCGCGTGGAGGTAACCTTGATCGGAGACTAGTACAAAGAGAAGCTATGTTGATATTTAAATTTAACACAGCAGTAGATGGACTGAATGAGCTTTCAGAGATATATAAACTATAAAGATGGTTTGATTTGACATAACAACTCTTTCATTCAACTTATGAATACGGCTATCTTCTAATTTCTATTGATGAGTTCTACCCCGGAGCATATCACAATTTCATTAAACTATAAAGAGGGCCTTGCTTCCTTTAAAAGCAAATTGGAGAATGGTAGAAGGACCACACAAGGTAATAAAAAGATATGGCCTGTAAGGTCTTTTGTGCGATTTTCCATCAAGTAGTCCTCGCATAAATCAGCGGATTCATTCGCAAAGATATGGCAAATATTGCTTGATTTTGTCACACAAAAACAAGTTTTGCGTTAAAATTCGTCACGCATCGAAATTAGATTGCTTGATTTCGTCACATAAAAACAAGTTCTGCGGAGAAAAAAAATTCTTTATCACTTTAAAAAGCAAATCGGCATTAGATCTTCCGGTTCTCCCTAAAAAACTACAACTCCCAAGATTCTTGAAGTTCCGTCAGACGACATGAGTCACGTGATCTTTCGAGGAAGTAAATTACTGCAGTGACCGAAGAACGAAGATACGAAGAAGTGAGCAGAGACGAAAGAGGAAAGACAGGACGCCGCCAGAGCACAAATCACATTGATTAAGGTACGACAGGCGGGAAGCTTTTTTAATGTGCGGGCGAAGAAATGCAATTACACGTATGCGAAATGCGAGGACAGCAAATTTATAAATGGAAGATGCAGTTTCACTCGGAAACTGGGCACAATGAAAAACTCTTGTTTGTTTATACAAAGAGTCAGTTGAGTCAGCGATTATGCAGTAGGCAGAACGAAGCCAGCCATAGGAATGAAAGACATAAAACGTAGCATGAGCTAAATGTAAAAAAAAAATGTAAGTCCATTTTTATATAGCGCAGCTACTCACCCTTACGGGTCTCAAGGCGCTGGGGGCCGGAGTGGAAATTAAGTGAGCTATTGCCCAGAGTCACATGGTGCTGAGCTGAGCTGCCGCCAGAGCCAGGGATCGAACTGTGAACCCTGTTCTCCGAAGTCAGCTGCCCTGGCCGCTGCACCACACCAGCTACTTTTTCAATCATATCATTCTTCATGCAGATTCGTTTGTGGAAACCATCATGGCGGCGTTCATCCACTACGAAAAGATTTTTTGATATGTATCTACTGAGAACAATGTCAACAACATTTATACCACTGCTAACACAGGTTGGTTTTTCCTAACCAATGGTTTCCTTTCTTATTTTTTGGTTCTCCCTAAGCCAACATAATATTCAAAAAGAAGTATGGAAGGCATTGACATCCCCACAAGTAAGTCCAGCATCCTTGAACTACAAAAAAGCGACTTAAATGAATAGACACAGAGGACTGATTTTCTTCTCTTTTTTGTTTTTTTCTTTTTCTAGTGGTTTATGGAATTAAGTTTCTGATTCATTAGAACAGATGAGATCGGCTGATCTCGGAATATATAGGTAATTAGTTGCAATTTCATGCAATTGGCATACAATAAGGGTGTTTTGTACAACGTAGAGTGACTAAGAGCTTAACTCTCCCTTCTCCTATTTTTTATAGTTTTTGATGTCCTGAAGAGAACCCCAAGATCAGAAAGTGGGGTTCGAAACGCGTCGACCGTGGTTCCTTTTCAAACAGTGTTAAAAAAGATCTATCCCCCAACTGTTTCAAAAAAACAATTGGATTGTTATGAACTAACTGTGAATTAAGTGTGAAACAGTTTGTGGTTTTTTCAAAAATAGTACACTGTTTGAGACATGCCCCAAATAGAAGGTTAAAAAACTGTAAAGAAATTTATACCTGTCTGGGTGTTTGTTTTGTGTATGTTTTGTCTTAAGTTTTTTTTATATGTTGAATGTCATTTATTGTTATATGTTTGTAAATTGGTGATGTTACATTGTAAATTAAGGTTGTGGTGTTTATAATGATTTAAAAGTCTTTTCTAAAACGAATAATGTTTTTAAAAAATACAGAAAAGGTTTTCTATCGAATGAAATAAAAAACAATGAAGTGAAAAGTTTGGGTCACATTGAAAAAAAAAATGTTGTGCCCTCTGTAAAGTCATGACGAAAAAGATATCTGCACTGGCAGGTTGGTTGTTGTTTTTTGATTATTAGGCTCAGCCTTGCTGATAACGAGCCTGAACCCTTGATTGTTATCCTTGTGAATAAGGCACCCTTTCACGCTATACTTAGCGTGAAAGGGGAGGGCAATGGGTGTTGCTGTGGGCGTTCCACCGCAACACCCATTGCTTCTGATGCTGCCTCCTATTCACAAGAGCAGCGTAAATAGGAGGCAGCGCCAGAATTAAGACCAGGGAAAACCTGGTCTTAACCTGGCGAAGCGAGGAGAAATGTTTAATTTCTCCTCGTTTTTGCTGTTTTCATGTGTGCTGTGTTGTGCAGCGCATATGAAAACAGCAAAAGGCCAATGATTGTGTATGTACAGGAAGGTCCCCCTTCCTGCACATACACAATCATTTTTGGGAAATGCCGTTTTGCAACTTCTGTGTGTGCTGCATTAAGCAGCACACATAGAAGTCACAAAACGGCATTTCAAGATTGTTTATGTGCAGGAAGGGGGACCTTCCTGTACATACACAATCTTCCCTTGCACGCAGACACCCTTGCACCATGGTGCAAGGGTGCCTGCGTTGGCGCTAAGCTGCTACACCTTGCGCCAGCGCAGGGGGATACGCAAGGCTGCACCATATCCTTGTGAATATGGTGCAGCCTTGCGTTTCTGAAGTGGCGAAGTGAGGCATTAAGCCATGACGGCTAACGCCTCACTTCGCCCCTTCCTTGTGAATATGCCCCTTGAAGGCATTGCATATTGCAATGAACACTTAGTAGTATTTGCATACAGTAGCGGACACTGAGAGGTATTGTGCACAGAAGGGCACACTTAGAGGTATTGTACACCAGAGTGCCCATTTGGGAGCATTCAACACAGCAGTACACACAGAAAGGCATTGCACAGAGGAATGCACACTTAGAGGTATACTTTATACAGGAATACCACCTGAGGTTATCGCACATAGCAATGCACAGTTAGTGGTGTTTACAAAGGCACTGCACACATGAGGCCTTGCTCAAAAGGTGCAATCTTGAGTTACTACACAGACAAGTGCTAGTTTTGGAAGTATTACACACATAAGTTCACACTTGGAGGTGTTGCATTTAGAAGTGCATGCTTAAAAGTACTGCACACAGAAGTGTTCATTCGCAGGTATTACACAAATTAATTACACACAGGTTTGCAGACCTGGAGGTACTGCACACAGTAATGCACAATTGATTATATTGCAGACAGTAGTGCACACCTACATGCATTTCACACAGCAATGCACACTCAGGGAAATTGCACACAGGACTGGACACTCAGAGATGCTACACAAAGCAGTTAGCATTATTGTCCTCAGGATTGCATACTTGGGCCTTATTTATACGAGCCCTGTGTCACTTTTGCACCAAGTAAAGTGGTACATGCGTGAAGCAGGGCTCTCAATCTGAATTATGAAGCCACGCAAAGCCACCCTGCGTGGTTTTGAGTGGCCTCATAAATCATGAGCAAGGTAATGCAGGGCAAATCAGTGCGTCACCTTACTCTGCAGCTGGGAGGCGTTCCATGGGCGTTGCGGTGGGTTTTCCCACGCAACACCCATGGAATTGGATGCTGCCCCAGATTTACAAAAACATGTAAACCTGGGGAAGCGCCAAATCCATACGCCTCCTGAGGTGAGGTGTGATGAGGATAAATATGTTTATTTCTCCTCGTATTTTCCTCTTTCTATGTGTGCAGTACACATAGAAAGAGGAAAACGCCTCTTAGGATTGTATGCAACAGAGGCACCCTTGCACCATGGTGCAAGGGTGCCTACGTTGGCACTAGGCTGCCAAAAAGGCACCAGTGCAGGAAGTAAGGACAGGAATGCACTGTATAGCTTAAACACAATGCATTCCTGCCCTTTCACTTTGGCGTAGGGCAGCGCAGCATGGTGCCTTGCTGCTCTGCCCTACGCCAAAATCTCATAAATAAGCCCCTGGGTGTATTGAATGTAGCAGTGCACACTCAGGGCTTCATTCATGGCAATTTGGCATAGGGCAGCGCATCTAGGCACCTTACTACTCTGCCCGATGCCAAAGTGAAAGGGCAGGAATGCACTGTATTTAAGCAATACAGTGCATTCCAGTCCTTCCTGCCTGTGCTGGCGCCGTTTTGGCAGCCTGGCGCCAAAGTAGGCACCCTTGTACCATGGTGCAGGGGAGCCTTCGTTGCATCCAGGATTGATTTTGTGTAGGAAGGAGCACCTTCCTGAAAAAATCAATCCTACAAGGCATTTTTCTCTTTCTGTGTGTGCTGCATTCTGCAGTAGACATGGAAAGAGGAAAAAACAAGGAGAAATAAACATATTTCTCCTCGTTATGCCTCACCTCGGGAGGCGTACGGATTTGGCGCTTCCCCAGGTTTACATCACTTTGTAAATCTGGGGCAGCGTCAGATTCCATGGGTGTTGTATGGGAAAACCCACCGCCCATGGAACCCCTCATGGGCGCTGAGTAAGGCGACACAGCGATTTGCACTGCGCCGCCTTACTCATAATTTACAAGGCCACTCAAAGCCATGCAGGGTGGCTTTGTGTGGCTTTATAAATCTTTATGAGTGCCCTGCGTCACGCATGTACCACTTTACATGGTGCAAAAGTGACGCAGGGCTCTCATAAACAAATCTCTTAGAAGCAATGCAACCGAGAGTGCACTTTTCATGGAGCTGCACACTACAATTGAATGCATTACATCGAGGTTTGTACTCTTACTGCGTTTTGCACACTTGAAAGCATGCTCAGTGCCACACATCATGTCATTTTCAATATCCCGAAAGATTAAAGGAAACATGGAAGCCCAAAGGCAGGAAGGAAAGATCTTGCACTTTCCCCTTCCACTTCACAATCCCATCAAGTACTGAGGGGCATATTTATAAGCCCCTTGCGCCACTTTTACGTCATTTTTAACATGGGAAAAGTGAAGTACGGGTGGCGCAAGGGGCTTGTTAAATAAGCCCCTGAGACTGTGGATTTGGAGCGATTGAGTTTTGCATTAGTTGGGCTAGGTGAAGGCTTCGGGGCTTATTTACAAGCCCCTTGCGCCGCCGTTGCGTCATTTTTAATTTTGGGAAAAAGTGACGTAACGGCGGTGCAAGGGGCTTATAAATAAACCCATTCATGTTTACGGCACATTTTTGGCTTGAAGAAATACAGATTCACCTCAATGTGAAATATAGGGTTTTTACCCTTGAATTAAAATTTTTGAATCGTGAATAAAATATTTGTTGGCTAGTAAATTATTTTTAGTAGTAAATAGTATATATTTTCATCAGTCAATTCTTTTTTGGCACCAGGTCATTTTGTTCAATTCTTGATTCCTTTTGTTGTAGCAAAGCGATTTTTTTCTAGCATTGATTTTTTTTTTCTTTCCTCTGAGAGAATTAGTTAGGATAATCTGTAATTTGCTTTTGGACAAATTCAATTCACCACTCGCCCTTCTAATGATAAAATACGTCAAGTGCACACCTCTGGCGTAGGATATAAGCAGAGAGCTCAGCGCGCAGTCTCTCACTCTCTACCTCTCATATTTTGATGCAGACCTCCCGCTGTGTTCTGAAGGAGTGCCCTTGGGAGGCAGGTTGACAGGATGCTTTGAGCCTCACTGTTTTGATAAATGTGCCCATGTCTTATCCTAGCGCAGCGGATGAGGTCTGACACGGAAGCTTGCTGCCACCACAGCCCACCCGCTGCTAGTAATATACCACTGACAGGCCCCACAGAGGCGCATCCATTTCGCTCCAGTGCTGAGCAAGTCCTCTCCCAGCATTGGAAACGCAATGACAAATTAAGGCAAGCATATGCAAAACGAAGCGTCAAGCTAATATCAGTATCCCCTGAAGGCCACCCACGGACTGGTGAAGTTTATGAAAATATACAGAGAAAAATCACTTAATCCCCTCAGCCGGCGAGTGAATACGTGCAAGAATTTGCAGATCATCAACAGCGAAGGCATCTGACACATTACTTAAGAGGTGTGCTGGTGCCGACAACACACGTCATGTCCCTCGTGCCTTGATGCAAGGAGTTATGATGCTTCATACAAACATCTATGTGCATCCATGGGAGAGATTCCTGCTCTTTTGAATGAAATTGTGCACTAGTGCGGGGCACTTTTTCGCTGATATTCGTCCCAACTGGTTTTGTTTGCACAGTCAAAGAACGTGTAATTAATTTTGTTTTGGACGTCTGCCAGTGGAAATACCAGAGGAAAAATGTTTACATACACCATTTGTAAGAGCTACTCAACTACTCCACTCACAGACTTGGGCAAAATCTGGTTACTTTGTGCTGGGTTTGCAACCCTTTACCATTCAAATCGTTGTGATGACAAACTCCAGACACTATTAGAAATGAAAGAAAAATAGTGCTAAACTGTAAAGAAATTAGGGGCATATTATCAACGGCCAGCGATAATTATCGCTGGCCGTGCTGAGCGCTGAATTCCTAACGCAGGCTATCTCTGGTATTTATCGCCCTGGTAGCGCGTTATTAACAACGCGTTTCCCCAGGGCGATAAGAATTCCAGAGATAGCGAGGTTATCGCCGTTTTGCAGGGAACATCGCTGGTTTTCCAGCGATGTTCCCTGCAAACAGCGATAACCTTGCTGATACGACCCTGTGGTCGTATCAGCATAATCCATCCCCTATGTCTGACATAGGTAAGTCAGGATTTTAGCAGACGTTAGATTTTGGCGAAAACGGCCGTTTTCGCCAAAATCTAACGTCTGCTAAAATCTATGGGCTGCCTTGTTAATATCGCGATGTGAACATCAGCGTTATTTTCAAGGCAGTCCATCCGAGGTACGCCAGTGACGCTCACTTTGCATCTCATTAGAGATGCAAAGGGGGCGTCGAGAAAGGGGTGCTAACATGCGATTATGCATGTTAGCACCCTCTTGTTGATAGGGCGATAGTTTTATCTCCGTTTTTCTGGCTTTTAAAGCCAGAAAAACGGAGATAAAGCCCTTGTAGATATGCCCCTTAAATAGTAAGGCAATATATTGCAAGCATAGTACTTTGGAGTTTGGGACCGAGAAGATCAGTTTACTTCCTTGATGTGGATTAGGGTTTGTTGATATCTCACAAACCATGGTTCTTATGACTCGGACCCATTGCCATGCTCAGGGGTGACCCACAGAAACAAAAACTGTTTCAGCCTATAATCAAATGGCACACCCAAAAGCCACTCAGGCCCCTTCTCAGTTCAGCTAGCAGGCAGACCAACCAGATTCTAGACTTCTACACACACACACGCGCGCACACGCACGCACGCACACACACACGTCTGTGGACGCGTACACAATAAACGGTGGTACAGCGAGGGAGCGGGTGGAGCTGTCACTGAGCTCACCTGCATTGTATGCGCTGATTTAATGAGGCAGTCCTCTTCTGGCCTGTGGTGAGAGAGAAAGGGCATTAGGAGTTATATCAATGTTTATGGACTCCTTGGACTAGCTCTAAGCTTCCAGCCTATCTAGATCACTGACAGCAGCAGGGCAGGGCATTGGGGATTCGACAGGGCCCTTGGGATGGTTCTCAGCCAACATAAAATGTGGATGACTCAGTTCCACATTTAAAAACAGCTCAGTAGGGTTGACACAGGTATAATCGATGACGTTGCGTTTAACTATAAGTGACTGGACACTGTTTTCCTTACAATCCATCCTTATTAAACTCGTTTATCATCATTTGTGATAGTGAAACAAATTGAACCAACAGATAAGAGCATTTCCAACTTTCCTCTCATACGCAAGGCACAGGAGATTGACAAGAATGCCAATGCCGTCATTAGCTTATCATATATTCAGTTAAGAATGTGGGCCCCTCAATCCCCTGTGGCTCCGGTATTGTTCCCACTTCCCCATATCTGGTGTTTCAGGCGACACCATATAGCTTCCTTAGTCAGCTGGTCCAGAAGCCTGCAGGTGTCTAGGACTGCTTCCCATGTGGCAACACTCGTGGCTCCTCCTTTTCTCCAGTTTTGTGCCATGTCTCTCTTTGGCAAAATGAGCTCTAGTCCACAAAATGTTTTTTTGGTATCGATTGAAACCCAAATCTACCAGAATGCTTAGCAGTGCTATTTTTGGGGCGAAAGTATTATGGCTGTTAAGCAGTTCTGTGAGAACCCGTTCAGCAGCTTCCCAAAACATAAGGGTACTTGTGCAGTTCTACACTGTGTGAAAGTAGTCACCATTATCTGTTTGACATCTGAGGCATGTCTGTGAGGAATCCCTATGCATTAACTGCTGTCTCGTGAAGTAGACTTGATGTAAACATTTAAATATAATGAAATGATATGTTGCAGATAAAAACAATTTCCTTATGGGACATGTTAGACCTGGCACCATTGGCGTGGGTCTCCCTTCCATTTTCTGCTGTTGCCTCCTGTGTTTTTGCTGGTCTAGATGCTTTGGGCAGTTTGCCACTGCTGTTCAGTGCCAAAGTGCAAGTGCTCCCTTTGTAAATTGTTGTTATGGATTAGTGATTCCATGATTGGCTGTTTGATTTACTTGTCAGACCCTAGTACAGTGCACCATGTGTGCTCAGGGCCTGTAAATCAAATGCTGCTGGTGGGCTTGCAGCACTGATTGTGCCACCCACGGAAGCAGCTTGTAAAATGTGGCACAGTCCTGCCATTGCAGAGCCTGTGTGCAGTCTGGGACTGCCATGTCGACTTGGCAAGTGCACACACTTGCCAGTCTACAAACCTTCCCTTTTCTGCATGTTAGTCACCCCTAAGGTAGGCCCAAAGTACCCCTGTGGGCAGGGTGCATTGTATGTGAAAGGTAGGACATGCCCTGGTGTGTGTGGCATGTCCTGATAGTGAAATACTGCCAATTTCGTTTTTCACTATTGCAAGGCTATCTGTTCCCATCGGACAGAATGGGTAGTTTGTTTATAAAATCTTATAAACATAACTGACCCTGGGAACAAGATAGAAAAGAAAAGTTTAGTATGCCTGAACTCAGAATGTTAAAGTGCATCTTTTAGAGAGGGTGATTTTTACATTCTATGTTTGAAAATACCACTTTTAGAAAGTGGGTATTTTCTTGCCTAACCATCCACTGTGCCTCTGCTAGGTTTGTGTATTGCATGTCTGGCTTTTGGATGACAGGGGCTGGAGAAGGGGTGTGGCTCCAGAAGTCTGATGAGTCAGGGCTGGGCTGAATGGACCTGGGTTGAATTTAGAGTGAGGGAGGAGATTTCCTTTCACCTGCCTGGGCCTGGTCTGCCTCCAGCAATGCTGTCTCCACCTCCTGCCAGGAAGCTGCACCAGTGAGGACAGAACTGGTTTTGGCTGGGTACAGATACTCTCAGCCTTCAGAGAACAAATGATTTGTGTGTATAAAAAGTGGGGCCCAGACCCCAGACTTTTAGATCACTTCTGGGAAATCAAGAGGAAACCTTTGCCAAGGAGAAGAGCCGGAGAAGCTGAGGAGGAATACTGCCCCTGTGCTGTTTGCTGTCTGGGGTTGGCCTGCAGTGGCTGCTTGCTGCCAAGGAAAGGAGAAAAAGGACTTTGCTGTTTTGCTTTGTCATCTGCTTGAAGAAAAGATCTCCAAGGGCTTGAAATTGAGCTTGCCTCCTGTTCTGAAGTCTCAGGAACACAAAGACTTCACCCCTTCTGTCTCACTGCACCTGGAACTGCTGCTTCAGCTGCCACAGAAGGAAATTGCAACACCGACGCCGGCGAGCGACACCGTAACCTGCTCCGAAGCCGTGAGCGCTGCTCCGTCTTGTGATGTAGGCCTGACTCCTGCTGCCGCGCCGCATCGACTCCGAAGCCGACTTCATCATCGCGGAGCCGATCCTCGACGTGGGTAATCCCTGAATCCATCAACATCGTGCCATCGTAAGGAACTGAGGCTTCAGTGCCATCGTGACGTCACCTCCCCAACGCAGTAAGGAACAGTCGTCTCGCCTCCCCTGCGCTGCAGTAAGGAACAGAGGCTTCACCTCCCCTGGGGTCGTAAGGAACCGACGCCGCGCGGCGCCATCGAAGCATCCCCTCCCCGACTCCGTGAACTGTCTTTGTTTTCATCGTTTCCAAGGTACTGTTCTTTGTGGGCCCGATGCCGCGCACCTTGCGGTTGGCGCCATACTTTTAGATTTTCACCGATCACAACGTCGTTATAACTCCAGGTGGAGTTATTTGTGGCTACAAGCTTTATTTGAGTGAATAGCCTATTTTTAAGGATATCTTGAGAACTGTATTGTGGATTTTTGTCGTTTGGTCTTGTTTTGGTTTAGATAAAGATTATTTATTTTTCTAAACTGGTGTGGTGTCCATTTGTAGTGTTTTCACTGTATTACTGTATGTGTCCACAAATGCTTTACACACTGCCTCTGGGATAAGCCTGTCTGCTCGTGCCAAGCTACCAAGGGGGTGAGCAGGGGTTATTTTAGGCGTGCATCCCCCTTACCCTGACTAGAAGCAAGGGTCCCTATTTGGTCAAAGGTACCTACCTCTGCCAACTAGAGACCCCCATTTCTAACAGGACATAAGGGCAAACCACCAATCTGCATCTTCGAGGGGAGCCATGTCTGCCTCCTAAGAGTGTCTAAGGATGTGAAACTTGTCTGGCATGTGAACAGAAAATGATTTCGATTCCTTTGAAATCATTTCCTCACTGATAGGAGCGGAATGGTGAGCTTCACTTCTGGTGGGTCACAATGAGGAAGGGTGTCTATGTTAGCAAATTGGCTGAGAGGGCCAGTCGAAGCCGCAAATACAGTGCAACTGGAACTGGAGGAGATCATACTCCTACCGGAGGTCAGCAACGGATTTTATGGTAATCTGTAGGATCACTGCCCCAAGCTTGGTTAATCCCCACTGTATCCCAATCCTCAACCTCAAAACAGATGTCACATGGAGAAGTTGCATGCCCACCCATAGTGACATATCAGTGGGACAAGGTATCTCTGCAACTTTATAGAAACCCTTTGGTTTGAAGAAATGGCGTCTGACGGGCGCCCCATAGAGGAAATGTAACTGCGAGTTCACTCCGAAGGCTCATAACTCCATACTCTAAGCTGAGTCTGACTTGGGGCCATACAACCCATCATTAACCAGATCTAGGACCGCAGACCAACAATATGAGCCAACTTTGCCATCCCAGACCACCTTTGAACAGCGATGTGCAGCATATTGTCATCAGATTTTGGGTACCCCATTTGGTCATTGGATACACAACAGTAGGGAAGTTTGTATTTTGAAGACTGAAGGAGGAGTTGCAAAATAGTATTTCTGTAGAGTGAATAGACCGCTGGGTAATGCCATTATTTCAACACTCATGACTGAACTACTGAATATCAAAGCTAAGAATATCAAGACACAAGAATATTGGGAAATATATCGAAGACCACACTCCTCCCGGAGGTCAGCAATTAATTTTATGTTAATCTGTGTGATCACTGTCCCAAACTTGGTTATACCCAATCTATCCAAAGCCGTAATCTCAAAACAGTGGCCACATGGAGACATTGCGTGCCCACCCATAGTGGATCTCAGGCGGTACAAGGCATCTCTGCAACTCTATAGTAACACTCTGGTTTAAAGAAATGGTGACTGACGGGCGCACCCCAGATGAAATGTGACTATGAGTTCATTCCTAAGGCTCATAACTCCATGCTCTAAACTGAGTCTGACTTAGGGCCATACAACTAGTTATTGACCACATATAGGCACGCAGACCAATACCATGTGTCAAGTCTGCTATGCCCAGACCACTTTTGAACAGTGATTTGTAGCATTTTGTCATCAAATTTTGGGTGCTGCATTCGGTCATTGGATTTATCACAGTAGGGACGTTTTGTATTTTGCAGCATGAAAGGGGAATTACAAAAATGTAGGGCCATATTAGCAACAAACTGCGATAAATATCGCAGAGCGCGCTTAGCGCGAATAGTTTTATCGCCGGCTATCGCTGGAATATTTCGCCACGCTAACGCTGTATTAGCAACGAATAGCGCTATGGCGATAAATATTCCAGCAATAGCGTGAAAAACGGCCAGAGATCGCTGAAAAACCAGCGAACATCCTGGCAATACGGCGAAATGCTTGCTGATACGGCCATGTGGCCGTAACCCCATAATCCACCTCCCATTATATGCATGCCTAAGTAGGGATTTTAGCAGGTGTAACTTTCAGGCGATATTCGCGGTTAGCGCGAGTTATTGTTTCGCTCCGCGGGACTTGGTAATAGGGGGTATGTGGGTTAGCGACTGCTTTCAGTCGCTTTGATGTTGGGAACGCCTACTTTGCATGTCATTAGTGATGTTTATCACTGACATGCAAAGCGGTAAGGAAACGGGCGCTATTGGCAGTAAACTGTCGCTAACAGCTGTTAGCGACAGCTTGTTGATTGGGCGATAGAATTAACGCCGCTTTAGCGGCAGAAAGTGCCGCTAAAGCGGCGTAATTGCCCTTGCTAATATGCCCCGTAGTTCTGTAGAGTGAACAGAGCCCTGGGCAATGCCTTCATTTTAGCAATCATGATTGTACTATTGAATATCAAGGCTAAGAATATCGAGACACATGAATATTGTGGCTAGACTATCGAAGACCAAAATATCGAAAGGTAAGTGCATATACAGGAAGTGTAGATTTTCTGCACCTAATTCCACATCTTTGTACCTTAAAGATTTATAAAATGTGAAGGTACATATGCGTGAAGTTAGATATATAAAGTCTATACTTAGCATTCGATATTTTGAATTAGACCTTTTGTCCTCGATATTTGTATACCTTGATATTCAAGCTTCGAATTCAGGAAACATACCAACAATCACTATTGTTCCCTGGAAGGATAAGGCTAAAGGTCTCCAGTGAAGCAAATCTCTCTTTACTCCTTCAAGCATAAGGAGAATATTGTCTCCCAGAACTTTTGATTCGTCTCTAGCAATGTACTTCCATAAATATTTAAAGTTGAGGAGGATTACCCTGATATTGGAGTATGATGCCCAGCCCTTAACCTTGCCCTCAGACTTGATTTTGCCCAGTTAACAACATTACACATGGCATATTTATCATATTCATTCAAAATTTTCTCTGCTCTTGAGTCTGACAGATTGGAGCGAATAAGGTAGATGAGCAAATTGTTCACATACTGATACATGCCCCGCTAGCCGCATGGTACATCGAAAAACCATGACTCCTTTGTTGAAACAGACTTTTACTGTCCAGGGCTTAATTGCCAGTGCAATGAGTAACAGTACAACTAGCAGCCTTGGCAGGTGCCTGCCTAATGAACAGGGGATCTGATAAGGAACCATTAACCTATACTCTTGTCATTGATCCCATGCATAGGAGATGGACATAAGAGATACTTGTTGGGCTGAAATTCATCTGGGAGAGAAGAAGGAATAGCTACTCTAATTAGAGGTTATCAAATGCCTTCTCAAGATCAATTAGAAGGATGACTGAGGGTTCTCAGGAATGATGTGGCAAGGCTAAAGGATTACACAGGTACCTGGAATTATGACAGATGAGCCATTTTGGCATAAATCCACTTTGGGCTTGATAGATAAGTTCTTGTATCACTGTTACCAGACAATACACCAGTGCCTTGGCCGATACCTTGGCCTCTGTGGTAATCAATGAGAAAGGTCTGTAAGTGTACTTTGATGGACAGTCTGCTTTCAAAAGCTTGGTGATGACTGTCTATAACATGTCTCTAAGGAGTTCTCCATTCAGCTGTGATGTGTTAAGCATTGAGTGTACGGGCTGTAAAACAGGCCTCGGAAAGCATTTAAAGTATTCCCTCAGAGACCTGTTGGGGCCTGGAATCTTTCTCATTGAGACTTGGCCAATCACCTTGGAGACCTCTTTGGTCATGAGATCACCATCTAGCGAGTTCCACTTGGCCTGCAATACATTGGAAGAAGTAGAGAACCTATAAACGCAGACAACTCCACTGGAGGGTTGGGTATTTTAGTACCACAACTTTAGATAGTACATAATAAATTGTTGAGCTACTGATGCCGTCTTCACAACCAGGGCCTCCTTCACTTCCATTGCCCCTGTCATGTCTCTCTCTTCCTCTCTTCAGCTCAGTCAGTTCTAAAGTTTGCCCGTTTTGTTCCAAATCCACAAAATCAATTTGCAAAGTTTTTTTTTCTCATTCATCTTTCCTAAAGGTCAAGGACAGCCTTTTCAAGGAATGTGACTTTCGTTGCAGGATTACGATTGAGCTTTGAAATTCATCCTGATGCTCTAACCTTCACTACATATTCCAGGGCTTCCCACAGTGTAAGAGGAATTACAAACAAGTGTTAGCGTGAAAGTATTGTGTTATGTCTTCCCTTGTGATTTCTATGACATTTTCCTTGTTCAGCCACCATTCATTGAGTAGCCACCGGCCCTACTGTCTATTCAGGCTCCAACCTATAAGGATTTCAAGGTGTAGTCTGACAATCTAAAGGCATGAATGCAGGCATGTGTGACACAGTGATTTCTGTCGCTGGTACAAAGAAGCAGTGGGCACAGGATAAGGACGAATTTAACAGGGAGAATAAGTGTACCTTTTCTTAGTTGGGTGGCAGTAACATTAGACATCACAAAGGGCATAAGAGTCTTTGAATGCAACAAATGGTTTCTGTCTGTCAAGCGATAAAATAGGAGGGTAAGGCATTTCTGTCTGTACAATCTTGGCCTGGCTGATGAAGGGTGTTACCCAGAAACTCGGTCCCAGGATGCTTGTTTCCAGTTCAGGGAAGACCTGGATTGGCAGTTCGGGCTGGACTGTTCCCATGAGGCACAGGATCAAGACTGATTTGCAAATAGCTGGGACTGAACTGAGGTGGCGAAGTGAGCTAAAGAATGATGATGGATTCAACCCAGATCTGTGACTGGGGGTGAGTGTCTGAAAAGTTTCAGCGCTCCGTCCATCATCTCCTTGTGCTTGCTTTGTTCGCCCTAAGTTGGCAGGGTATGCCCAGACGTGGGTCCCTTGCTCACTTTGCCACTGGATTCAAGATAGCCTGGCTGGTGAAGGGTGTTACTTACAAACCGGTCCTAGGATGCTTGTTTTCGGTTCAGGGAAGACCTGGCTTGGCAGTTAGGGCTGGACTGTTCCCATGAGGCACAGGGTCAAGACTGATTTGCATATAGCTGGGTGTGAACTGAGGTTGCGAAGTGAGCTAAATAATGATGATGGATTCAACCCAGATCTGTGACTGGGGGGTGAATGTCTGAAAATTTTCAGCGCTCTGTCCATCATATCCTTGTGTTTGCTTTGTTCGCCCTAAGTTGGCAGGGTATGCCCAGACGTGACTCCCTTGCTCACTTTGCCGATGGATTCAAGCGAGCCTGGCTGATGAAGGGTGTCACCCAGAAACCGGTCCCAGGATGCTTTTTTTCGGTTCAGGGAAGACCTGGCTTGGCATTTCGGGCAGGACTATTCCAATGAGGCAGAGGGTCAAGACTGATTTGCATATAGCTGGGTCTGAACTGAGATGGCGAAGTGAGCTAAAGAATGATGATGGATTCAACCCAGATCTGTGACTGGGGGTGAGTGTCTGAAAAGTTTCAGTGCTCCGTCCATCATCTCCTTGTGTTTGCTTTGTTCATCCTAAGTTGGCAGGGTATGCCCAGATGTGGGTCCCTTGCTCACTTTGCCACTGTATTCAAGCTAGCTTGGCTGATGAAGGGTGTTACCCAGAAACCTTTCCCAGTATGCTTGTTTCCGGTTCAGGGAAGACCTGGCTTGCCAGTTCAGGCAGGACTGTTCCCATGAGGCACAGGGTGAAGACTGATCTGCATATAGCTGGGTCTGAACTGAGGTGGCGAAGTGAGCTAAAGAATGATGATGGATTCAACCCAGATCTGTGCCTGGGGGTGAGTGTCTGAAAAGTTTCAGCACTCCGTCCGACGTGGGTCCCTTGCTCACTTTGCCACTGGATTCAAGCTAGCCTGGCTGATGAAGGGTGTTACCCAGAAACCGGTCTCAGGATGCTTGTTTCTGGTCCCGGGAAGACCTGGCTTGGCAGTTCGGGCTGGACTGTTCCTATGAGGCCCAGGGTCAAGACTGATTTGCATATAGCTGGGTCTGAATTGAGGTGACGAAGTGAGCTAAAGAATGATAATGGATTCAACCCAGATCCGTGACTGGGGGAGAGTGTCTGAAAAGTTTCAGCGCTCCATCCATCAACTCCTTGTGTGCTTTGTACAAACTTGAACCCATTTCCTTCTTACCCCACAACCATTAGACCCGGGATAGCTTTCAGTTGGATCGACCCCAGCAATTGAAGGAATGCTGATGTCAAAGGTGGCAGAGCACAGGCATTCATAAACATTATAATTTTTCTTTGTATTGCACTATACACTATTAGATATACAGACAGTTGCTCAAGTTATGTGTCTTATACCTGAAATTGGAATTAATGCCTAAGTAACACTGCTACCCCCTCTGGGGGTCCCCAACCAAATTGATCATGTATGTACATAGGAACTTACAGCTGTCCTTGAGCAGGTGTATCTCTTAAGAGAAACATCTGAAGGCGTTGTTTCACAGTTCTCAATATATCCCCCCAGTTTAACTTTGTCAAGGAGGCCATTAACATTCTAAAAGAGACACAGAAATTGAGTATTGTCCGCCATTCTTGCTGCTGTATTTTTTGTTATGACAAGCAATGTAGGGAAAGTGCTGTGCGCTGTGTTTAACTCCAAACAAAACTTTTGCAAACCTGATCCTAATGCCACACACCTACCATACTACTAATTTTGAAGCATATATACAATACATTTAGGTGACCAGGCCGCCTCATAGTAAAGAAAATAGCTGTATGCATTATGTCGCAAGGTTCCTATATAACAACTTCTGAATAACATATGAAAGAAACAGACACTGAATGGGGACAAGACACCCAACTACAGTGCTTGGTGCCCAAAAGGATGCAGTGCCAGCAATGATCAACTCTTTTGAGCCTGGTGTATTCTGGGGATCTGCAGAAGTAGAACATCAGTTCTGGCAGAGATAGGCCAGCCTTAAAACCCACATCCCCTTTCCTCATATCCCCATACTCCCTGCAACCCTCCCCAGATATCTAAGCACTTTATGTGAGACCCCAGTGGACCATGACTAGCAGGGGCCTTTAACATCTGCTGTCTCGGCTGCCAGTTCCTCCAGGGGATCCACTGGTTTGTGTGTTTGTGATTTCATCAAGCCTCATCGCTGAGTCAGTTGCAGATCATTGGCTACTGGAGAGAGATCTGAACTCATTGATGCAGGTCAAAAGGACCATTCTGGCTGGGTCCTCTCTGGGGTGCCATCTCTGGGGTGTTTTCCTAGTTCTTTTGTGTTTCTGACTGGGACACGTCCTAATGTCATTTAGCAGCCTGCTTTGTTCATGTGCTTCTTTAGCCTTATGTCAAGCCTTTCAGCCACCCGTTCCTATGTTGCTTGTGGTGTACTGAAGAAAAAGGATTTGAATTGGAAGATGACATTTATTTTTAATTTTGACAGATACAACAGCGTGTACCAAAATTTCATCACCTGAAGCTTACGTTTAACCTTTGTGAATGATTTTCACTGCTATTGTATTTGTCTAGTGTAGTCTGGGATGACTATAGTACAGTAAAGCTCATATTGGACCTATTCCAGGCTTTGCACTACTTTAGAATCTCTACCTTGTCCTTGTAGTTTAGGATACTAGCTATCAAGGGACAAGGTGGAGCCCAATGAGCCTGTTCCACAGTGAAACTCTGAGAGACCTACTGCACTAGAATAAATAAGTGCATCAACCCTCCAAGAAGTTCCCTTGATAGGGCCCTTCCAACTCTTCGGGGAAGCCAATATACCACAGGTTGTTTCACCTACCTCTCCCCTTTCCATCCTCTACTCCGTCCTCTACTGTTTTAGAAGTCATTTTCAGAAAGGTGCCAGTAGTCTACATCTCACTCAGGGAGATCCCAAAATCAGAGATAGGCCCCTCTACCTCCGTAACTGTAACAGCTTGCCTACAATCTTGCAACAGCAGATTCACATCTATGCCGACTTCACTTCCAATGCCATTCTTGATGACTACCTTGCCTGCAGGAGGACTTCCATGGAAGTGAGTAAGTCTCCTTGCACAAATGTTACACTAGTTACTGTGGATGTGGCTGTGGCAGGCATAATGGATTATGCTGTGTGTTGGGGACATTTATCAAGTTTCCTTTGATTGTAGATGTGCCCTCTCCTGAATTGCCGTATCATAACTATGGGCCTGATTTAGATCTTGGTGGACGGGTTACTCCGTCACAACGGTGATGGATATTCCATCCGCCGAAATATAAATCCCATTACATCCTATGGGATTCATATTTCAGCAGATGGGATTTCCATCACTGTTGTGATTGAGTAACCCATCCGCCAAGATCTAAATCAGGCCCTATGTCTTGCTATGCATTACTAAACCATATAGCAGGGTCAAGACTAGAGAGTGCCATGCCTGGAGTAGCCAAATTAAACCCATCTGGATGATCTGGCTGACTACAGCGACTGAATCCTGATCTTTCTCTGACTCATGGCTCCTAGAGAATTTGGCAGAACAACTCTCCTGCAGCTGGGTGGCTGTACTGTCCTTCGTGTAAGGAGTCATCACATAGCGTTCTCTATGTGTAAATCAGTCCTGCAGGAAGGAAGTGGGCTGACGTGAAAAAGTAAAGTATCCCCCTGAACACTCCCAGTGAGTTTGGATCTGGTCCCTTATGGTGACCTCATTGCCTCTCATTATCAGCCGACGGATTGCAAATTCAAGGAGTCTTCCACAAGGCTTGTCGGCCATGTGAGCACTCCACAGCCTCTCAGAGCTTCCTCTTAAGTTAATGGCACCATACTCTCTCAGGCTCACTCTTTCTAGATAGCTGATCATTGGCCGGCACGCATGGGGGATAACAAGGATAGCCAGAATCATGTCTCTACTAGTTGTCTGCGACTTCCTCTGAGGCTCATTCCATCAGCCAATCCCTTTCCAGGCTTTCCTGGCCGGCTCTCCCCACATGGCAGACCACTATCCAGTGTAGAGAGTGGAGAGCACACGCAGGTGGGAAGGCAACTCTGTCAGGCCCCAAAGCCACCTCACTGAACCTGTCTCCTAACAACCCTCACCTCCATTACTACAGCAGATCCTCCTGAACCTCCCCTTCTCCTGGGGTCTAGCCCTCCCACCCAGTTCAGCTGATCACTGCCTGAAGCTCATGGCATAGGACCTTTCCTGCTCTCATTCAGCACAACCCTCCTCTGCTAGTCTGCCATGCCGAGCCGAGCCTGGCCCAGAGCTGCCAAGTTTTCATTTTCCTTAAGTGTGACATATTCTTCTTTTCAGTGTTTTGTGTACGACATTTCACTGCCACGAGAATGAAGTGTTCAGTAACACTTTATCACAAATAGAAATAATTGTAATCCTGGTATTAAGCACATTTCACAGTTTAGCCTATTTTTGTGCACCTTAAAACATCTGCAAGACACAGGGTCGAGGTGCGCATTCAAGGTCATTAACTTATTTGCAACACGTAACAGGGTTGCCCTAGATATAGTTATGGCACTGTAATAAATTTAACCCCATTGCTATCTCGTGAAGCAGTATTGCCTCAAAACAAAGCGCACTTGGCAACCTGCATTGATGCCAAGCGGCCCTATTATGAGAAATTAACTACAAGTCTCGTAAATGACCAATCAAAGCATTTGCTGACAAGTTTACAGCCAGGGTGCACACGGCAAACGAGGACAGAGTATTGTAAACATTTATGTATTGCTGTGTTTTGTCTTCTACTTCAACCACTGTTACTGCACATAAAGGGACGGATCGGATAGAGGCTAACAGGCATATTAAAAGTGACGCACAGCCGACACAAGGGGCTTGTAAATAAGCTTCATCATAGGGCTGCTAACACACCTCCGCATCAGCCAAACGCTGGAGGTGGAGCAATAGGGAGGGGGAAGACAATACAACATTCAGTGTCCAATCACAGGTGAGAAAAAGTGCAGAAATAAGTGATGTAAAACTGGTCTCGAGAGAGCCTAGTCATAAATTTAATAATAGGTCCCCTGTCCAGAATTTAAAACAAATAGTGGATGCTAGGTTGGGGAGCTTATAATGAGACGCCAACCCCTCCACTCTGCTCTAATGTCGACATGTTTCAGCCGGCACAATTAATACCCCGGCTTTCCTCAGGACTCTCAACTCTGTGATCCCTGTGTATTCACCCTTATTCCTATAAATCCAGAAATCAAGGGGATGTCACCTTCACGAGACAATGCTCGGTTGCCAAGATTTGTGAAGCCCCTCGTGTTCGGAGAGGAACCGAGTTTATTACATTTCTAAACTCGAAATGGCGGGGAAGTGAGAACAGCTGCCCATGCGCACTCTTGCTATCGAGGTCAGCTGTTACCCGACACAGTATGTCTCTCCCTGTCCGCCGTGTAGAACGGCGGACAGGGAGAGACATACTGTGTCGGGTAACAGCTGACCTCGATAGCATGGGCAGCTGTTCTCACTTCCCCGCCATGTCTCGTGAAGGTGATATCCCCTTGATTTCTGGATTTATAGGAATATGGGACTTAAAGGTGTGAGGAGAACTCCAGGTAGCAGCCTTGCAGATCTCGGCCATGGAAGCCCCTTGAAAACAAGCCCAGGAAGCAGCCCCCCCCCCGAGTCGACCTCCCCTGAACCGACCTGGGAGCCAACACACCACAAGCCTCATACGCAGCTCCCACAGCCCACCGCAGCCAACGACTGAGAGTGGCCCCAGAAGGCTTCAGACCATGACCAGCCAGCCCAAAGGTCACAAAAGGGAATCCACCTTGCGAAAAGCCTTAGTACGCAGCAAGTACACCTCCAGAGCCCGCCCAACGTCTAAACAGTGCAACCGCACCTCAACCTCCAAAAGAGGATCCGGACAGAAAACAGGCAAAACCAGATCCTCCGAGCAGTGAAACGAGGAAGGGATCTTGGGAACAAAGGAAGGATCAGGCCACAGAAAAACCCGATCAGGAAAAAAACGCAAAAAGGTTCACAGAACAAAAAAGCAAGGAGCCCAACTCACAAATCCTCCGAGCCGAGGTAAAAGCGACAAGGAAAAGTACCTTTATTGTTAAAAGTCGCAAGGAAACCTCATGCAGAGGTTCAAAGGGAGCCCCCTGCAAGGCCCTCAAAACCAGTGGAAGATCCCAACTAGGAGCAAAGGACTTAATGACAGGATTTTGGAGGAAACTACTCCTCAACAACCGGGACACCAAGGGGACCACCGGCTCACAGTCCGAACCCCGAAAGGCCCGAATAGCCACCCACTGAGCCCTCAGGGAGGACACCTCCAGACCCAAGTCGAACCCATCTTTCAAAAAATCCAAGATATGCACCGGATCCACCTCCAATGCAGACCACCCCCGAGCCGCACACCAAGTCAGAAAAGACACCCAATGCCCGGCATAGGACCTGAGAGTCGAAGGGCGCCTGGACCGCTGAATAAACTCAGCCACAGAAGGAGAACACCCCAAAGCCACAAGGTTCATCCTCTCAACAGCCAAACTGCCAGTCGCAGGCGGACCAGACACCCCCGAGACAGAGGGGGAAATGACAGGGGACAAGGGACCACCGGCAACCTCAAGCAAGGCCCCACCGCCAACCTCAACAACAGAGGGAACCAAGGCCTCCTGGACCAATCTGGAGCCACCAGGACCACTGAGGCCCGATCCAGTTTGACCTCCAGCAGGACTCGCGGAATTAGAGCAATCGGGGGAAAGCATACATCAGGCCCCCCTTCCACCGGCAGGACAGGGCATCCACCCTCCAAACCGCGTCTGACCGAACCAGAGAACAAAACCTCTCCCTCAAGGCGTTCCCCGGGGCCGCAAACAGGTCCACCACCGGGACCCCGAACCGGGCCATCAGGCAACCAAACACCTCCTGCGTCAGGCACATGTCGGACAGGGAGGGAAACACCCTGCTCAGGCGATCCGCCTCCGAGTTCAAAACCCCCGGCAGATGTAAAGCCGTCAGAGATAACAAGTGCGACTCCGCCCACTGGCAGATCTACTGAGCCAACAAGTTGAGGGAAACCACCTTCGCACTCCCCTGGCGGTTGACATAACACATCACCAACGTGTTGTCCGACCGCACCATCACATCCCTCTGGAGGACCCAAGGCAGAAAATGAGCCAATGCCAATTGAACCGCCTTCAACTCCCTCCAATTGGAAGACATTCCCGCCTCCAGCACAGACCAAAGCCCCTGCACAGACTCCTGAGCCAGCACCGCCCCCCAACCTAGTTCGCTGGCATCCGTCGTAAGGACCAACCGCTCCTGGAACACAAAGGGCGAGTCCTGCAAGAGGTTCTGATCCACCTGCACCAGGACAACTCCCAGGCGATGGCCACACCCCCCGGAATCAACAGCTCGTAATCCAGATAGGCCGGATCCCAATGCCCCAGAACACGATTCACCAGGGGGTAAAAGTGCAAACGGGCCCAAGGAACAATCATCACAGTAGCTGACATCAGCCCCTGAACACGCAACCACTGGCGAGCCGTGGGAGACTGATCCCCCAACACCTTCCACAGCTCGCGCATCAGAGTCAGTCTGCGGGGCTCCGACAGGAAGACTTTTCCCAACTTGGTGTTGAAAACTCCCGCAATGAACAGCAGTTCCTGAGTGGGGCAAAGATGGGATTTCTCCAAGTTCAGAATCCACCCGAACTGTTGAAGGAGCCTGCAAACCTCCTGGGTATGGGCCTGAGCCTGAAGGAAAGAAGAGGAAGAAATCAACCAATCATCCAAGTAAGGGAATACCTGGATCCCCTGAGCATGCAACAATTCCACCAAGGGCGTCAATACTTTAGTAAACACCCTAGGAGAGGCAGACAGTCCAAACGGCAATACCTGGAACAGGTAATGATCCACCCCCACACAGAAACGCAGGAACCTCTGCGAAGCTGCGTGCACCGGCACATGAAAGTAGGCGTCCCGGAGATCCAGAGAAACCAGAAAATCCCCCACCGACAGGAAGGGAAGAATCAACTGCAGAGTCACCAATCTGAAGGACCGATGAGGGATATACAAATTTACAGCCTTCAGATCCAGGACAGGACGGTAGTCCCCATTTGGCTTCTGGATCAGAAACAGGATCAAGTAAACCCCCTGACCCTGCTGACTCACAGGCACCCTCATCACAGCCCCTTTGGAAAGCTGGTCTTGAACACCGTCCAACAGAGCCCGACACTTGACCCGAGACCTGGGAACAGGGGTAGCTCTGAACACATCCCTTGGAGGAACGCCAAACTCTATCCTGTAGCCAAGCCGGATAACCTGCAGGACCCACTGATCCCGAACGAACTTCTCCCAAACAGGAAAAAAAGACGTGAGGCGACCCCCAAACGGTGCCACCAATGAACTCCCCACATAGTCACGACTTGGAGGGCCCCAAAGAAGAGGAGGCACCCTGTTGACCCAGGGATTTGTGGAAGGAAGGGACACCCTGGCCATGTCCCCGACCACGAAAGTGCTGGACAGCCACCTTGGATTGAAACGCCTGCCCAAACGTCCGCTTATAACCCGCAAACTTCCCTCTCTGCGAGGAGCGGACCGGAGCCAACAACGTTTTGTCCTCCACCGTCTTCTTAATTAACGCCTCCAATGGCTCCCCAAACAGTTTAGAGCCCGTGAAGGGAAGCTTCATTACGGCAGCTTTCTGAGCAGCCTCCACCTTAAGCCTTAACTGCCTCCGAGCAGCCACTGAAGCCCCAGCAGCAGCAGCTGCCGCACTAAGGGAATCGAAGGACAAATCCGCCAGGAAGCGCAGCTGCTGCTCCAACATGGCCAAAGATTCAGAGGGATCCTCATCCTGCAAGAGCTGCTCAGAAATACCCTGACAGTCCTTCAGAAGCGACTGAACCAGGTAGCTAGTGTAAGCCGCAGACCAAACTGCAAGATTAGAGGCAGCAAAGGACCGCTTTAAAACCCCTTCCATCCGTTTGTCCCCAGGATCAGAGGGAACAGCATCTTCGGACACCACCAGGCTCTGAGAAGCCATACCAGCCAGTAGGGAATCCACCTTTACCACAGACGGAAATTCCTCAGCGAACCCCTGTAAAGGATACCTCTTAGCGAGAAACCGGGGAAAGGAATGTCTGTCAACATCCTTACACTCCCCTTCCAGCACATTCCTCACAGATTTATGAATAGGAAGGCACTCAGGCTCCTTCTTCTGGTAATTGGCGAAAAAGTCTTCCGACTCCCCACCATCCAAGGGACCAGGGAACCCAAAATTGTCTCGAACATGTTGCAGAACACAGCGAAGGTCTGCCCCCTGGACAAAATGACCCTTCACCTCTTCATCTGAATCAACGTCCGGATCGACCTCCACTGAGGCATCCAATTTCTGCTTTTTAGGCCTCTTGGGCTCACAAGCCAGAAAAGCCGCAGCCACTGTGGCCTCAATCATCTTCTGCACCTCAGCCAGGGAAGGAGCAGCGGAAGGCCCAGCAACCACCACCTCCTCCTCACATCGGAGCTCACCCACATCTGAACCTCTACCGTCCATGATGGACACAGGAAAGCAGAGTAACTAACCTCCTATAAATACACCGACCAATCAACCAAGGCCAGAAGGGCCAATCAGTGAAACACCATGACCCATAGCCAATCCCCAACAGGACCGGAGGCCGGCTTCAAAAAAGGCCAACCAGAGACATCGTAGCAACCCTAAAACTACTGACCAAAGCAGGCCCCTGCTGTAAAGAAAAAACTGACCGTGCCCCCAGAAGCCGCCCATTACAGAGAACACTCCAGGTAAGGCACCCCAGCCACGCCCGCCATCCCAGCACACCAAATGCACTCGCAGGATAGACTGAAACCCCAGGCGCTGAACCTAGCACACCACGGGTATAGAGGCAGCGACCGGAAACACCATTCACGCCACCGGGAAAACCGGGAAGTCCCCCGCGGCCCCTTTAAACAGGCCGCAATGCCACATAGAGAGGGGAACCAGCCGCAAACAAGAGGGCCCACCCGGTCCCCGCACCCAGCTCACACCGACTCATATAACAGAGGCCAGAACCGGGGAACAGCCCCCGGCCGCCCAAAAACAACGTTGCGCCCCCGCGGGTCCCACAAGGCAGGAGACACTGTATCTTCCAACAGCGGGACAACTCGGAAACGAGAACCGAGCCCCCCCCCCGCGCAGAAGACCTCCGCGGAGGAGCCATACCGCCATGCCTTCGCCGCACTGATAAAGGCACAGCCGCGCCCACACACCTCCCCTCCCTCCCGGGTGTTCCCGCTAAAGCAGGGAACAACCCGGAAGAGGGAAGCTGCAGCAGGGCCGCTGCTACCCAAGCAGGCAGCCCGGCCCCCAAAACCTGAGTCCCGCTATAGCAGGGACTTAGAAACGCACCCAGGCAGGCACGCAGGGTTAAACAACGACCGCTCAATGCAGACCGCCGCACACTTACCGACGGGAGACGGCAGGCCCCCCCACAAAGAGTCATACCCGGATACCGCATCCAGCAGAAAAAAACAACAGGATGTGGATAGGGGGGTCATGTGTTATATGCCACAGGGTGTGGGAGTGGCCTGGGATGGAGATCAGTCCCAGGTTCCCAGGCACTGCCTTAGTGGCAAACCAGGCTGCTCAGACCAATCCTAGCACTTCTCTCATGCTGGCAATAGCATTCTCAGCATGAGAGAAGCACTGGGATTGGCATCTGAGAGCCTGCGCAGTGTGCACCAGTCGAGGATTGGGAGAAGGGCAAGTCGTAGCAGAAGTAAGGTAAGCAGGTAAGTCGTAATTTATTTATTTTAAAATGTTTTTCTTTGTTTTTGTATTTATGCATTCCTCCCCGCCCTACCACGTCACATTGGGAGCAGCCGCCACTGCTTAGATAGCATCTTGCTGATCCCCACATCTCTGGTCCTCTGACATATTTGTACAGCCTCCTCTACAAATTGAGGTTCCTTGGTGCTAAAGATGAATAATGGTTGTTTGTTATGCAACACAGTGGTACACATTATCAACCTCGAAACAAATAAAGGTGTGTTTGACCCACCATCATTTGAAACTGGATGTTAGACCTGCCATCTTCTGGTGTGGTTTCCCCTGCTTTTTTTGCTTCTGACCTCCTGTATTTTTTGACTGTGTGCTGAACTTCGTTTTGTGATGGTTTTAGGACTCTGGGCACTTCACCACTGCTGATCAGTGCTAAAGTGCATGTACTCGGTGTTTAAAATGTAATGGTATTTGGTTTCTCCATGATTGGCAAATTTGATATACTGGTAAGCCCCTAGTACAGTGCACTACATGTGCCCAGGGCCTGTAACTCAAATACTACTAGTGGGCCTGAAGCACTGATTGTACCGCCCACTTAAGCAGCCCTTCAAACCTGTCTCAGGCCTGCCATTGCAGAGCCTGTGTGGGCAGCTTAAACTGTCATAATGACGTGGCTAGTTCACCTACTTGCCAGGCCCAAACCTTTTATTACATGTAGGGCATCCCTGAGGTAGGTGCTAGGTAAACCCAAGGGTAGGGTGCAATGTAGTTAAAAGGTATGACATTTACCTTTGCCTTTAACATGTCCTGGAATTGAAAAACTGCTTCATTCGTTTTTCACTACAGCAGGGCCTATCCCTCCGATAGGTTAGCATTGGAGCTGCATTTTAACACTTTACAAGTGTATCTCACAAACGGGAGCAGATAGAAAATTGGAGTTTGGTGTCTCTGGACTCACAATTTAAAAAAACATGTTTTAGTAAAGTTGGTTTTTAAATTGCAGGTCTGATAATGACACTTTTAGAAAGTTGGCATTTTCTTTCTTAACCATTCTATGCCTCTGCCTGTCACTAGAATACATGTCTGTGTTGGATGGCAGTTGGACTTTCTGAATTCACTTTAGACAGTCACACACAAAGGAAGCTGAGGTGTGCCCTGTCTATCCTGATGCCCAACACCAGGCTGAAGAGCCTTCCTCAGCTAGAGTGGTGGGAGGAGCTGACACTTGCACCTGAATAGGGCTATGCCTGTCCCCACACAAAGAGTTGCATACCGCCCGGTAGTGCATCTGGAGCCAGGGTCAGGAAGGGCAGGGTCTTGAGCACTACAAAGACCTTTCTTTGAAGTCTCCCTACTTCAAAGGCTAAAATGGGTATAAGTACTGGACCTCTGACACCGTATATTCAGAACACTTCTGGACAGAGGACGTTCCGTCTGGAAGAAGAGCTGTAGTGCTGCCGGGAGTGACTGGCAGTTTGTTGCTTGCTTTGCTGTGTTATTATTATCAAAGAAGTTGTCCATATGGGGAAAGTGTAGCCTTGGACTTCCACAGTAAAAGTGTCATAAAAAACTCCTCTGCAAGTAGTTATGCAGCAAGTGCATTTATTTTACCAATTCAATTCATATAATGCAGAAACAATTTGACATGGCATTTACATTTCTCAAAGAACTGACTGCGCAGTGGAAGTGATATAAAGTGAGTGAAGAGTGTGCTTGTGCTATATACAAAAATATATATATGTGACTTTATTAGGACAATATGCGGTTATGAACAGCACTCATGATATGAGTGCCCAAACCCACATTCAAATTTTAAAACCAGTCCACATATGTTAATGTTGACGTTTCGACCCTATAACACAATTATTTAGAACAGAGTCATCATCAGGGCAAACAAAGAACAGGAGACACCAAAGGATTGAGGCAAAGGGTCCCGCAACCGAAGATGTAACAATCGCTGTTTCATGGGAAAACTTCAGAGAACTGCATGAAAGAAGCTGCATTGAAATAAACAGGGGACTGCATCAAAATTTCTTGCAGACATGGCTGAGTCAAACCCTACCGGCGCGCTACATCATCATAACCTCTACACAATTCAATGATGAAGTCCTCCATTGGCATCCCTTTGTGAAGACTCTTCCACGTGAATAATTCACGGAGTGCGCTGATATAAAGAACCCCCATTGTCTACATGCAAGTGATACTTTCCCTGAATACTTGGGGCCTTTTCTACCTATTGAACCAAATCGGCTAATGCTATCAAATTAATTTGCCTTCAATCTGGACACAAGCATTAGTAGATTATCTGTCTAAGCCCTATCAGCCGAGTGTGTGACGCATTGACCGTGACTTGCAACGCAGCCCGACTTTGCCGCAGCACATCCGAAGAACCGCCACTGTGTGAGTCTCGAGCACCGCTTCATCAAAGTCTGTGATGCACTGCTTCGACTCCGATGCAGCCCTGGCGCTGCATGGCTTTCGGCCGACTGATCACCTTCAGCCCAGCGGTTTGACTTCGACGCAGTAGAATCAACGCATCACGCTGTTGCCATCAACACATCATCGACGCTGCATTGTCTTCAGCAACTGAGGTCTCGCACCAGCAATTGATGCATCACCTGCATCCGCGACGCATCACCTCCTCTGCGCCACGCATTTTCTTCCATTTCCGATGCATTCAAGGTACTGTAGGGGGGCCCATGACTCCTGTATCCAGTCAGTTCTCCGTCGCAGTCAAGCAGAACTTTTAGATTTGTCCCGGGCAAGCATGACCAGATAGCCAAAGTTGGAGCTATTGACTTCTAAGCACTGAATTTTGATGTAATCTTTAAAAATTCAAATCTTCAGTTGTGTATGTTGGATTTATGTTGTTTTGGTCTTATTTTACTCAAATAATTGTTGGCTAGTTTTCTAAACTGGTTTGGAGTACTTTTGTGGTGTTTTCACTGTGTTACTGTGTGTGTGTGTGTGTGCACAAATACTTTACACATTGCCTCTTTAGTTTAGCCTGACTGCTCTGTGCCAAGCTACCAGAGGGTGAGCACAGATAAACTTTTAGTGTGTACTACATTTACCTTGACTAGAGTGTGGGTCCCTACTTGGACAGCGTGCATACCTCTGCCAACTAGAGACCCATTTCTAACCCTGGGTCACCAACATTGCTGCTGTAGATGCATTAGTCCACTACACCCCTTACTCCTACCCAACAGGCCTTTGTGTATAATCTCCCTCCTTTATGGTAATACTGGGCTTATGCACTTTATATGGGTCTTGTTAATAATGCATCACTTGGCACAAAGACCTCACTGTTTTCTCACTTATTGTCATAAAGATGGCTCCATGCACTTTCGTTGCGCCATCTCACCACAACTGAGCCTCACATCCTTCTACAGGGTTTCAGCTACCCATCACAATGCTGACTTCATGCACATCAACAACACTTCTTTAATTCACCACATCTCTGATCTGATGGACTTCAGTGGAGTCCTACACACTCGCAACACTGGTCTCATTTGTGTTAATGGATTCTCACTCATTCAACACAATAATGGCCCAATGCTCTTCAATAGTGTCTACCTATAGCTAGGCCTTGTGGTTTTGAACAAGCTTTTATCTAGTCAGCATAACACTGGACTTATGCTCCTCACTGAAACCTCACTTATTCACCCAAGTGCAGGTCTCTCACTCCTTCACCACAGCACTGGTCTCATATGCTTCACTTGAGACATGCAACACAGACTGCTCACTTATTTACCAGAACGCTGGCCACATCTGTTTTAGTGTAGTCCTATTCATACGCAGCACTGGGCCTGAACACTTCACAAGCTTCTAACTCATACACAGTACTGGCCTCATACATTTCAAAGGACTGTCACTCATTTACAGGACTGGTCTCATAGACTTCAAAGGACTGTCACTCATTCACAAGACTAGCCTCATACACTTCAAAGGACTGTCACTCATTCACAAAACTGGCCTCATACACTTCAGTGGACTCTCACTCATTCACAATACTGGCCTTATACACTTTAGTGGACTCTCACTCATTGGTCACATGAATAGACTCATGCTGTTCAATGGTCTATCACTCGTTCACCACATCACTGTCCTCGTACACTTCAATTGATTCTCACTCAACGACCATACCAGTTTCATTGTACCCATAAATAGACAGTCACCATAGCAAGGCCTTGTGCACGTATTCAGCCTTCAAGCTTTTTAGCTCAACACTGCTACATGCACTTCAGCTGAGTCTCACTCACTCATCATATTTTCCTAATTCGCACCACTGGCAACCATGCATTCAAATTGCATCTGTCATTCCCTCCTTATGTTCTAAGTGACACAGACAGTGAGAATGTTGCCACTTGCAGTTTCTTTGTGTTAAACATTGCTGTTGTTGATACTTGTTTATTTACACTTATTGAGTGCAATCGTCGTGTATTGACACACAGTGAGTTCAGACCCATGCTGGATTTCACTTTGTCTATGAGAGAAGGTCAGGCCCTTACACTTTTCTTTCCATTAATACACAGTGTCGGCTTGGGACAGAAAATAGGCCCAGACACCAAAATAAAAGTGAACCCCTTCATTAGCAAATCAGATAGATAAAAATCAGGCCTGCCAAATACGACGTCAGGCTTAGACTAACACATTTCAGTGCAGTGTTCTTCATCACCGCACTGAAATGCATTGTCACACATTATAGGAATAGTGCTTCAGCTGTCACTCAAGCCTTCTTAGCGCTGCCTAAAACTATGTTAAACTGGAGTGGCAGCTGGCAGCGCTGCTTCCGCAGGCTTGGGGCTCGCTCAGCTGTCTGAGCTACTAGTAGCAGATACACTGATTTAGGCTCCGCAGGGACCCGACCGGACTTCACGTCCTGCTGTGAGTGAATTTGTGGGAGGCGCTGGGCTACCTTGTGGCTCAGCAGCGCTGCCTGGGGCAAATCATCATGGTGCGGCAGCGCTGCCTGGTCGCACCAGCAGCCGTGGCATGGCTCAGCTGTCTCAGTCTGAGCTGCACTAAATATATGAGCCCTGGCCACGCCGCCTGCGGCGAATTCAATTGCCAAGAGAGGTAGACTTGAATGACCATTGCAGCAGCAGCGTCTAGGACTATCACTGGACTCGACAGGCCCGGTGAGAGGATTCACTAAGGAGGCGGGCGGCAAACAGTAATTGCCGCTGTGGCTCACGGCCTGGGCCTCCCTCGTCGCAGAGCAGAGTTGCTGCAAGTGAAGTTGACAAGTAAGTGAGACAGAGTGGTGCAGTGCAGCCAACCAAGTGTGTGTGTGTCTTTAATTATTACATTTCTTCAGGAAATGCTCGATTGGCAGCTGCCTGCTGTCAGAGGGTGCCGGTTGTGTTACAGAACGGATTGTAGTAATGCCCTGACAGACAGTGATCCATCCGGTCCATGAGCAAACCTGTTAGTGTTAGCCATGAAGTGTGTATCAAGGAAATGTGGGTGGACAATAACGTCATTGTTTTTCTTAATTTGAAAAAGAGCGGAAAAGCTGACATGCAATTTATGAATCTTACTTTGTTTTATTTGAGTTATTTTCTGCCTTGTTCGCAGATTGAATCGGTTTTGTCCAGCAGCCCCTTCCCTGTGCTAGAACATTTAATTGAATATGACTATTTTGCTCCATTTGTTTCCCTTTTTCACAATTATTTTTCAAAACTGCAAGTTTTTGTCTTCTCACGTTTTTATATGACCTTTAACATGTTGGTTTTTTAGACTTCAGCAGTACAGGCTTCTGGAAGTTGCCATGCCCTCCCCCGACGCCCCCCTCGCTTCCCGGATTGCAGTGTCTCCTACCCCCACGGACTGACAGGTGGACATGCAGCTATTAAACAGATTGAGAATGGATTCAAAAGCAGGGACTCTGCATCTTGTTCATTGCACTCCGTTGTGACGGACATCCACCAGGTGCTTATAAGTGCCCTTCAGCCCGACGTACAGGCTACAAAAAATAGTCAGACAAGGACTTGTACATATCAGGGCATAAGGTGTCAGCCTGAAAGTTATGTAAACTGGAAGACAGTTCTGCTGTCAAATAGCATTTTTTGTATCCCTCCACAACCTAAAGGGTAGCCTTGCTGTACTGGTGCAAGTTAGCTGGATCTTTGAAATCTGTTGCCTCAGGCGCAAATCTAGAAGGTTTTTGCAATCAATCAATCAATCAATCAATCAATCATAGAATTTGTAGAGCGCACTACTTACCCGCGAGGGTCTCAAGGCGCTGGGGAGAAGAGGGGGGGGGGGGTGCTGCTACTGGTCGAACAGCCAGGTCTTGAGTAGCCTCCTGAAGGTCAGCAGGTCTTGGGTCTGTCGTAGGCTGAGTGGAAGGGTGTTCCAGGTCTTGGCGGCGAGGTGTGAGAAGGATCTGCCGCCGGTGGTTGTTCTTCGAATGAAAGGGACGGTGGCGAGGGAGAGGTCGGCGGAGAGGTCGGCGGAGCGGAGCTGGCGGTTGGGGACGTAGAAGAAGAGTCGTCTGTTGAGGTAGGCTGGGCCAGTCTTGTGCAGTGCCTTGTGTGCGTGGATGAGGAGTTTGAAGGTGATCCTCCTGTCGACGGGGAGCCAGTGCAGGTTCCTCAGGTGGGGGGTGATGTGGCTGTGGCGTGGTACGTCGAGGATCAGGCGTGCGGAGGCGTTTTGTATGCGTTGCAGTCGCTTGATGAGCTTGGCCGGGGCTCCCGCGTAGAGGGCGTTCCCATAGTCAAGTCTGCTACTGATGAGGGCCTGGGTGACTGTTCTTCTTGTGTCTGTCGGGATCCACCTGTAGATCTTGCGAAGCATGCGGAGGGTGTTGAAGCAGGAGGAGGAGACTGCGTTGACTTGCTTGGCCATGGAGAGCGTTGAGTCGAGGATGACTCCCAGGTTGCGTGCGTGGTCGGTGGGTGTCGGGGCTGCTCCTAGCGTCGTTGGCCACCAGGAGTCGTCCCAGGCTGAGGGGTTGGAGCCGAGGATGAGGACCTCTGTCTTGTCCGTGTTCAGCTTTAGTCGGCTGATCTTCATCCAATCGGCGACGGCCTTCATTCCTTCATGGAGATTGGCTTTGGCGGCGAGGGGGTCCTTGGTGAGGGAGAGGATCAGTTGAGTGTCGTCGGCGTAGGAGATAATGTTGAGGTCGTGCTGTCTGGCGATGCGTGCGAGCGGGGCCATGTAGATGTTGAACAGTGTTGGGCTGAGGTAAGATCCCTGGGGTACGCCGCAGATGATCTCGGGGGCTTCGGATCGGAAAGGTGGGAGGCGGACTCTCTGGGTTCTGCCGTCGAGGAAGGAGGTGGTCCATTCCAGGGCCTTGTCTTGGATCCCTGCGTCGTGGAGGCGTGCGCGTAGAGTGCGGTGGCAGACAGTGTCGAAGGCGGCGGAGAGGTCCAGCAGGATGAGGGCTGCGGTCTCACCGTTGTCCAGCAGGGTCCTGATGTCGTTGGTGGCGGCGATGAGGGCAGTCTCAGTGCTGTGGTTGCTGCGGAACCCCGATTGGGATGGGTCCAGGATGCTGTTTTCTTCGAGGTATCGGGTTAGCTGTTTGTTGACGATCTTCTCGATGACCTTGGCTGGGAACGGAAGCAGGGAGATGGGCCGGAAGTTCTTGAGGTCTCTTGGGTCCGCCTTGAGTTTTTTGAGTAGGGCGTTGATCTCTGCGTGTTTCCAGCTCTCTGGGAAGGTCGCTGTCTCGAAGGAGAGATTGATAACGTTGCACAGGTGGGGTGCGATGGAGCTGCTGGCTTTGTTGAAGATGTGGTGCGGGAAAGGGTCTGACGGGGAGCCGGAGTGTATTGTGCCCATGGTCTTGATGGTGTCATCGATGTTCACGCTGGCCCAGGCTGGCAAGGGGTCATGGTCGATGGTGTGCGGCGGGTCTGGTGTATCTATCTTAGTGGGGGCTGTCTGGGTGTTGAAGCTGTCGTGGATGTCGGCGATCTTGCGGTGGAAGAAGGTGGCGAGGGAATCGCACAGGGCTTGCGACGGCGGGATGTCGTTGGTGTTGGAGCTGGGGTTGGAGAGTTCCTTCACGATGTTGAAGAGCTCCTTGCTGTTGTGTGCGTTGTTTTCGAGGCGGTCTTTGAAGGAGATTCTCTTGGCGGACCTGATGAGGTGGTGGTGGTTACGGATGGCGTCTTTATGGGCTGCGTGGCTGTCCGGTGTCTTATCACTGTGCCATTTCTTCCGGCAGGTACGCTTGGAAGCTAGGAGTTCCGGGGTGAACCAGCTGGCTCTTTTGGTGGTGTCGCTGTAGGTGAGTTTTTTCAGCGGGGCGAGGGTGTTGGCACAGTCGTCTATCCATCGTCTGAGGTTGCAGGCAGCGTCGTCGGTGTTGGATGGGTCGGAGGGAGGGCTGAGAGCGAGGTTTGCCCGTAGTTGGTCTTCGGTGACTTTGCTCCAGCAGCGGCGTGGGATCTGTTGGGTGCGGTGGTGTGTGGTGGGTTTCTGGAAGGTGAAGTGGATGCAGCGGTGGTCGGTCCAGAGGAGTTCCGTGGTGTGGCTGAAGGAGACGTGGGAGCTTGAGGAGAAGACGGGGTCGAGCGTGTGGCCGGCGGAATGAGTCGGTGTTGTGACGAGCTGTCTCAGTCCGAGGTTGGCGAGGTTGTCGATCAGGGTGGTGGAGTTGCTGTCGTTGTTGTTCTCCAGGTGAAAGTTCAGGTATCCGAGGAGGATGTAGTCGGTAGAGGTCAGGGCGTGCGTGCTGATGAAGTCGGCGATGGAGTCACTGAACTGGGGTCGGGGCCCAGGGGTTCTGTAGACAAGGGTGCCTCTGAGGGTGGTGTTGGGGTCCATGTGGCTCTGGAAGTGCATGTGTTCGGCGGTGCAGAGAACGTCGTCGGTGCTGGTCGAGACCCTGATGGAGTTCTTGTGGACGATGGCGATTCCTCCTCCTACTCCGTTGATGCGGTCTCTGCGGGTGATCTTATAGCCATCTGGGATGGCTATGGCGATGTCGGGTGCGGAGGAGTCGTTCATCCAGGTCTCTGTCAGGAAGGCGATGTCTGGTGATGATGAGTCGAGCAGGTCCCAGTGCTCGACGGCGTGTTTGCGTGCAGAGCGGGTGTTCAGTAGGATGCATCGGAGGTGGTTGAGGTCCTTCTTGGCGGGCGCTTCGGTGGCTCTGAGGCTGGTGTAGCTGCAGTTCCGGCAGGCGAAGGGGCCATGTGTGCGTTTCAGGGCGGCCTTGAAGCAGTTGTGTGTCCGTCCGGGGTTGAGAGCGTGGAGTGTGGTGGCATCGTAACGGCGTCGGTCCTCGAGGCTGGAGCGGGGGGCTCGCGGCCCAGGGGTTCTGGCGCTGGGCGCGGTCCAGGCGCGGACGGACCGCGCCTGGACCGCGGTCCGTCCGCCAGAGACAGCTCTTCTCTGTTGGGTGTGAGTTAATAAACGTAGTGAAACCGCGTGCACCGGTTTGTTGAAGTCCTGCCAAGTATCCTGCATCAGGCGATTTGAGTGGCAAACTCTAATGATTGCAGTTATGCAAAAAGAAAATGACCAAAAAGTGTTAGACCAACCGATGCCTAGCACTTGGCAGGGCTGAATTCCTGAAACTGTTAGACAAAGATGACAAATACACTGGCATTTGAGAACTTCCAGGTAAACAACTTGTGTCCAGTGAACCACATACAGGGGCATATTTACAAGGATTTAACGCCGCCGTAACGTCATTCTTTTGACACTATGATGGCTTATTTTTATTGCCATATTGACAAAGTGTCCCAAAGCCCCTTTAGTGACATTTTTACACAATTAGCACCTATTTTCAACAACACCAGTTCGGCTAGCTTGACTTACTGAAAATAATATGCAAAGTAGGCGTTCCCACGGTAAAACCCCCGCAAAACACACAACGCTATAAGTACAAGGATTTCCTTGAACGTCGCAAAAAATTAAAAACTGCAGCTAAGTCTCATTAGTGGCAGATTTTTACCGCTAGAAATTACCTGGTCTTAAAAATGACGCTAAATCACTTGTATAAAAGTAGAACAGACCCAAACCATCCTTGGTAAGCTCAATATGCCATGGATCTTCTGCTATTGCAGCTAGGAGCACCAAGGAGACCACCACCACCACAGAGGCAACGCCGGAGAAGGGAGCAGTTATACTGTCAAAGGATCAGCCTCATTGACCTCAGGCAAGAGGAGGTCATTGCCCATTACAGGCTCAAGAGGGGGTCCATTGTCTGCCTCCTGAACCAGATTGTGCTAATGCTGCAGCCCACATCCCAGAGCTGCACCAACATCCCTCCGCAGACCAAGCTACTTGCTGCCCTGCACATGCTGGCATCAGGAACTTTTCAACCTACCACTGCCAGATTGGCAGGAGTATCACAGGCATCCTTTTCCAGGTTCCTCCCCACCGTCCTGGATGCCATCATAAGCTTCACGCCACAGTACCTTTATTTTCCCAACACTGCGCAAGAACAACAGGACAACAAGCAAGGCTTTTGTTGGATTGGGGGCAATGGACTGCACACATGTTCAACTTGTACCTCCTGCAGAAACTGCACACATATTCTGCAACAGGAAGCACACCTATTCCATGAATGTACAGGCAATTGTGGACCCTCTGGGCCTATTCATAAATGTACTTGCAAAGTATCCTGGTAGTGTGCACAACTCCTATATTTTCTGCTAATCTTCCATCAAACAGCTTTCCCAGAATGGGACCTATGGGAATGGCCTGCTTGCTGGTAAGAACAACTCAAACACACGACAGACCACAAGGCACTCAATCATGTTGGTTAACATTGTCAAATGTCATGTTTTGAATCCAATGTGCATACATTGTTGCTGTGGCACCATTTTTCTTCAAACATATAATGGCAAAAGTACAACATATAGTTAACAAGTCACTCATGTTGACTCTGACGAAGCCAGTGTGGCCCAAATTAACCAGTCTAATGGAATGAGGGACTATCTTCTATCATGATGCTATGGTGGAGCATATGCCAATGCCATGTCTACCTTGTAATGTGAAATATGTCTGCATAACATTGCAAGGCCTAATAGGTATGAAGTAAGGCAGGCTACTACAAAGGACATCACACATTTTTCAAATGTCAATATTGTATACCATGGACAATGTGCTACCCCTTCCCAGTCAAGAACAATATAGACTACAACATGACTATACACATCCAACATACAGGTACCATGTTACAGTGTGCAAGTGGTGTGCCACCCTAGGGAATCACAAAAGAGGATTCATAAGCATAGGGCTCATTCTAATTTACAATATGATTTGGACCAGTAATCTGTAGCACACATTGTAAGAGTGAGAACCACATATACCATGACAATGCTTTTGGAATCTGTAAATCAACACCTAACGTTATGTCCAGACAACAAGATGACACGTGCACAATGGTGCAAAGGTGGTTGCTCATTTGGCCAAAACACACCATTATGCCATGAATTGACATAGAACAACATGGATGTGGTGTATGTCAAAGAAATACACATACCACCATTTTGCTTTGGATGCAGGTTCAGCCTTTTCCACACTCATGGAAGTATAGTGGCAGAAAAACAACATAAGGACCCATGTGCACATCCAATTCTTTTCTAAGGCACTCACGTAACAATACATCTTAACGATCAGGTACAAATAGACAGTAAGAAAGCAAGCCATTCCCTGTGTGAAGTCTGTGTCCCACAAGTCATTCCCATGGGCAAGAGGAGAGAAGATAAAACAAACTTATTTGAGATTGCAAAACATGTCCATACATTAATACTGCAATAGTTAGTCTCAACAATGCAGCATTACATCACAAATCAAAGGCACACATCACAACCAATGTGCACAACATGTAAAGAATTTTAGTGACTGAATCACCACAGATCTCATCCAAGGGCCCAGACTGTGCAGCAAAGTGCCCTCTCATGCACACAGTACATCCTTTATGACAGCTAACAACAACATTTCCAAGGGCATATCGTCATAGCGGAAATCTGCACTGCTACTGCCAGCGCAGACACACAATGAATGGATACCAATTACTGTCAAAGCTATGGCTTACACTGTCCCCAAGGTGTCTTGCATTGCAGTGTATGCAGCCTACTTGTTCAAATGTTCTGTTCAACCTCACACCACATCTATAAACTTCTGTATAGTGTCTCCCCAGTGGACACTGTGCACCACCATGTGTAGATAAACATGTCACAAGGTCACATACATCCACTTTCATGTCAATGCCTGACACATAGAAACCTGTAGATGCACTAAAAATTGCACTGAAGATGTGTGCCAGAATGAAGATACTCCAACAGCTACTGCCATGTGTCATGAAATTGTAAGGATGAGGGTTCACATTTTGGAATGGTACTCATATAACCACAATATCAAAGCTTTATTAGACAATTGCCTAAGAAATCTTAAAGTGCACATTGTCATTGATGACTAATCAAACCCTACAAGGCATTGCCACTTAGCTAAATGTCAAGAAATGGAGGCATCACAGGGAACAATGCATTTGGCTGTGTAGTAATGTGTAAGCTATTACCAATTGACACCTGTATGTATTTGATGCTGTTTCGTGGCACGTACGTAACTGTATGCAAGGTGAATGTAGAAAGCTGGACACAGGACACAATGGCGACTAATGTACTTCTCACCCTACATCATGATTGCTGACTAATGTAACACCTTTTTCCTTTATTTCAGCAGACCAAGGGTATGCACTCATTCCGTGGGTGATGACACTGGTAAAGAATCCAGAAACCCAGGCACAGATGACCTACAATCTAGCTCTTGGCCGCACCAGGTCTATTATGGAGCGGAATTTTGGTCTCCTTAAGTCCCGATTCCGCTGTCTGGATGCATCTAGGGGTCAATTGTTATACTTACCACCCCTGGTCTGCTAGATCATCCTTGTATGTTGCATGCTGCACAAACATATGTGTCCGGACAAATGTGCCATTGCCAGAGGACAAGGTAGAACCAGAAAATCCAGATGATGGAGAGGAAGGAGAAGGGGAGCCGAGGTAGCCTGCAAACAGCCGAACAAAATGAGGAGCACAACCGGAAATATTTACAAGAGTCTAAGAAATTCTCTTACACATCATAATGTCTATGGTCAAATTGTAACACAACTCGTGACAGCAAACAATCATATAATACACATTATTCAAATTGCTTTTCATCAATTTTATTCATAATTTTCCAAGTAAAAACAAGATGACATGTCCAAGATGAACAACCAGGATGAACAGCCTACGCGTTTCGTCCCTATTGACCTGGGACTTCTTCAGGGTGGCGCTCTGTGCTGTTGGAAGCTTTATCCTTAAACACCAGTCGTCTGCACAATACTCCTCATACAATTATTTAGACGTCATACAATTCCTCTATAGGTTCAAGATCTGTTGTGCACATCCATAACGCAAACAATTTCTTCCGCAGTGTCTTGTTCCTTTCAACACTCTTTTATAAAGTTTCACAGACTTGTGTGAGAACCAGGAGACATTACTCATTCTGCTGGTGGCAGGCATGCGTAACAGGGCCTATAGAACTGAGGCCTGAAAAATAGATGACCTCTACACTTACACACGCTTAAAATTATAAGACGAGGAGCACTTTATAAAAGAGTGTTGAAAGGAACAAGACACTGTGGGAGAAATTGTTTGCGTTTTTATCCTATTAGCACATTACACTTCTGGCATACAGTTTTTGATCCACTCATGTCTGTCACACAGACTAACCATCTAGCAGAGTGTATGATACTAACTATAACATAATCTGGTACAAGTAAATGCGTAGTGCATGCCAACTACAAAATGCAGATATGGCACCATTGGGAGCTACTATGATCTTGGTATGGTGTGCTCTATGCAGCACCAGGTCTATCGTTGAGCAGACTTTTGGAGTCCTGAAATCCAGCTTCCGGTGCATAGATTTACCTGGGGGCAGACTGCTGTACTTACCGCCAATGGTGTGTAAAATCATCTTGGTGAGCTGCATCTTACATAATATATGTGTGAAGACAAATATCCCATGGCTACATGACAATGGAGAGCAGGATCAGCCGGAAAATGGGGAGGAAAAAGAAGAAGAGGATAATGTAGGCAGACGAACTGTTGCAGCAATACAGCAGAGGGACAACATAATTGACCAATTCTTCACATAATGTCCTGAGTTGCAGATGACACTTCAACTAAACCTCACATGTGTCACTGTAAATATATGTTGATAAATGTTTTGACATAGAAACACTGTGTATGACTCATCATTTCACACTGTACCAACATGAAATTGCCCTACAACACTCATGGCAAGCACTGATACATAGGTTATCCATGTGATAACTGAGAAAGCAACAGTGCTCACTAATGTGTACCTAGCCAAAATAGGATAACAATGCGATGATGATAATGTGTGGATGTCCTATGGCCACCACCATGATGTGCAATGGCACTCAAATGTGATAACTGGCGCTATCATCATCACAGCAACCTTACTGAGTGTGTCACTCCACAAAACATCTAATGCAAGTCATATGAGTAGAGTGCATCATGGATCCCAGCAAGCCTAGACAATACAGGCAAGATGACATACAACTTTTTACACCATGAAAGGCAAATACAATGTGGTTAGAACTATCCAAGTGCAAATGGTACCACAATAAAGAGGCATTACCTAGCTCAAAACTGCAACTTAACCAATGTAAACATTGATAGGTTTACAAATGTAATCCAGGTACTTGTTAGCACTACGCCTGTCAACATATCCATATGTTTACCTGCATAGTTAAACACAAGTAAGAGCATGCACTCCTAGGAAATTGTCATGTCATATAGTATTGTGTGTCACCTAGATCCTGCCCAACACACATAAACACACACAAATATCATATGGGTGTCACAACATCCTAGGCTGCCATCTCCCCACACATTCATGCACATTTGAGCCCAAAAGCCAAGTGGAACACAAGCAACTTTGCAACAGCATGCAGGACTCAAATCTACATATTACCCCATGTAAAAGGACATGTCAAATCTGTGGAAACTACTTGGGGCCATATTTACGAGGGGATACCACCACCAGAGCGTCACTTTTGGTGACGTTCTGGTGGCGATCTCCCCGTCTCCTGATTTACAAAGCGGCGTTAAGCAACTTAACGTGGCTGAAAGCTACATTGCAATTTAGGCACATGTACAAACTCCACTTAGTGTGAAAGGGGCGTGCAATGGGTGTTGCAGTGGTTGTTCCGCCGCAACACACATAGCCTCATGATGCTGTCCCAGAATTACAAGTATGAGGCTGCGCCAAAATATGTAATGCCTATGAAAAGGAGGCTTTTGAAAAGCGATACGGGGAGAAATCATTGCATTTTCCTCATATTTTGCTCTTCCAATGTGTGATGCATGCTGCAGCACTCATTGAAACAGCAAATTGCCTTTCAGAATTGTTTGGGGAAATCTATAAAGATATGTTTGAGCTCAGTGTTAAGCCAGAATTAGTAACGCTGAGCTCTGTCTTGTCTTAACATACAGGGATGAGCCACATGTAGCAAATTTAAGGCGCACCCCTGTGCGTCCCCTTGCGCTGGCGCAAAAAGTTCTGCCTAGTACCAGCGCAGGCACCGTCGCACCATGTTGCAAGGGTGACTTTGCTGCAGGGGTGACTATCTTTGTGCATGAAGGGACACCTTTCTGCACAAAACAAACTTGAAAGGGGAACCGCCTTCTCCGTGTGTGCTGCAGAATGCAGCAAACACGGAAACAGCAGAAACGCAAGAGAACTTAATACATTGCTCCTCATTTTGCCTGTCTAACATCGCCTTTTCAGAGGCGTTACATTTGGCACAGCCCCAGACGTGTAAATCTGGGGCAGCGTCGAAAGCAATGGGTGTTGTGGTGGAACACCCATTGCCCGTCCCTTTGACATAGCGGACTGCAGCGGTAAGGGCCATATGAACAAGGTGGCGTTAAGTCACGTTAAGTGCCATAGCCCCACCTTGTTAATATGGGGAAGGCTGTAACGCCAACGGAGCATAAACAAAAGTGATGCTTCAGTGGCATTCGTGCCAGTCTATATGCCCCCAAATCTTTGGCATATGTAGTAAATACTAGGATGTCCCATATGTGTGTGCGACTGTCATGGGGTGGAGACAGACACATATGGGACAGTCGTACACACGTTGACAGTCGTACACACCTTACTGGACTGGGTAAGTACTTGCAACATATAGAGGTACACATACAACATATGGAATATGGTATAACGTAAAATTTCATGCATTGCCAATCAAACGTTGTGATGTATGGCGCAGCATGAATCTGTGAAGGTTTTCATGTTGAGAGCCTAGTCTAATTTGAAACCCATGACATATGACCAATGTAAGCCAAATACACAACAGATGTCACATGCCATAGCCAGAGACTGTTGCCAGGCATGCAACAGCTACAAGAATTGTACAATTACATGTCAAATGCCCTTTAGAAGGAAATTTGTTACCGCATTACACATTAGCGTTCAATTTGTATAGCCGAAATACAAAAAACTTGCGAAGTACATGAGATATCAGTAGAAAAGCGCCTCAAGACCGTTAACGGTAAACAAATTCACGCAAACTCCAATAACGTGCCGCAAATGCCCAGAAAGTGATGTAAGCATGCATCCTGTACCCAGGAATTGTGCTGCACACTTTCACTTTCACTGTTCCTCACACTGTTAGTGTCCTTTGTGCATTGTGGTTGTGTCTGGAGTTGTTTGGTGATTGTGTGTGGTAAAAGTTTTGTGTATAGTCTGCTGTCCCAACTGTCCCTGTCAAATCCTGTGCTGCATATTTGTCATATATTTTGCATATGTACTCTTGATTTGTCGGGTGTCTGTCTACTGGGTATATAGTTGTTTATTGGGTAGTTAGCATTAGTTTGGGGTGGGTTTTTATTTTATAGTGTGCAAAGGTCTGTAGGGGAAGATGTTTGGGGAAGCAAGGGAGGTGCGGATGACAGAGGATGCATGTGGGGCATTCCTCTGGCTTATCCAGTTTTACCTCCCCAGGATGGTGAAGAGTGTGGGACGTGTGTTAGTGAGCTACCTGGTCAAGGTACAGAATGTGCGATGGGAGAAGCTAAAAAGGCATATGCAATGCATCTTTGGATTAGACAAGACGGTCCACCAATTGAAGCATCGCTGGCAGGATTGCACTGGGCGGGATGGCGACCTCCTGGACAACCTGGGCCTCATTGTTGGCAGACAAGGTGGTAAGTAGTGTAATTTTTGTCTGTCTTCACACCTTGTGTCCCATGTATACAGCATATTACAATACTGATTTGCCAGGTTAGATACAGCCTGAAACCTCCCTGTCTACTGTGGCGAATAGATATGTGCAACGTGTTGTGTCATATCATACAGAACATAGGGACATATGTACCCAAATATCTCAGAGTGTAGATCTGTGCCAATTTTGGCAGTGCCACAGTATGACATTTTTACTGCACAGGGATGCACCATATGGATATGAGATAAGGTCCACTCATGTGTGTCCCATAAGGCTTGTGGTAACTTACCTGCCTAGCACCTGTGCAGGTACCCAGCTGTCATGTTCAGAGGGTGCCTGCGCTGCAGGGGTGATTTCTTTTGTGCATGAAGGGACACCTTCCTGCACAAAAAAAAACTATCTCACTGTGATTTGCTGTTTCTTTGTGTGCTGCAGAATGCAGCACACATAGCTAGAGCGCAATACGAGGAGAAATGAAAAAATGTCTCCTCGTATCGCCAACCTAACACCTCCTTTTCTGAGGTGTTAGATTTGGCACTGCCACAGACTTGCAAATCTGGGGCAGCATCAAAAGCAATGGGTGTTGCGTTGGAACACCTACCCAAACACACATTGCCCGCCCCATTGCAACAGCGACTGCAGCAGTAAGGGCCATAATTACAAGGTGGCGTTAAGCCAACTAAGTGGCACAGCGCCACCTTGTAAATATGAAACATGATGCATCGCCACCCAACCGTCAAAGAATTGATGCTCCAGTGGCAATATGGGGATTGTTAATATGCTCCAAAGTGTGAATAGCATGGTGTAATGTCAATTTTTCATTTCTTAGTACCTAACACTGAAGTATGTAACTTAACCACACTACACCCTGTCTAGATTATGTACCAACTATGCTTGAGGGACTGACACATTGGGAGAATGCCTTGGAATTGCCCATGTGACCGCAGTGCAATTCACAGGCTTATGTGACCACACATCCCTGATAGCAAACATAGTAGACCTCCCATCATATGTCTGTTCATTTAGAAATGTCCGTGTAAAGTAAGGGCAAGGTATGCCAGAGAGGACAATACATACCTGATACAAGTATTTTAATGTGTGTGAGAGGCGTCAATGGCCACAGCTTACCACACATGACACACATTACAATGTGAGTTGAAAACACATGCAAACTAAAAATGTTGGTGACATGGCTGGAATCCACATGGTACTGGGCAGACATGCTTGTTAGTGGATCAATGTAACCGGAGTTACAGGTCTTGATGACATGTAATTACAATGGTAGACTGATGTCCTAGAGTCAGATGTGCTGATGAGATGGAAAACAGCGACACCTTGCAGTGGAGGAAATACAAGTGATGTAGGTTAAGTGTGTTCTGACTCTCAGCTGTCATAAGGAGGTTCAGCTGTGAATACCACTCTCAAATTATAGTCACAAGAGAAGCACACATTGTCCCAGGACCGTCATGTACAGCACAACCTGCATTGAGTATGTGTTGTGTGGGAGTCTGTCATTTCTTACCCCTTCCTCAATGCAACATGAACCTACACATGGTTGATATTACTAGATGATGCATGTAGATAATTTGTGATGACACTTAATACATGTGCCACATGATGACTGATCATTACTCTTATTTCCTATTTTGCAGCTAGTCACCCATTGTTCACTCAACGGGCCATTGATGCCGTCAAGGACCCACATGCCACTGGTGAGTGCCTTAGTCCATGTGTATTTGATCCCCGAATGAGTGTTTGTGATGACTGGTCCTGTAGAGTATTGATCCCACACTGTGTGTGCCTAACATGGATTTTACCTCACCCACAATGGGGCATATTCATGAGAAGATGTCGGAGCGTGGATCTGCAGCAAATTTGGCAGCGCTGCGCTCCAACATTTTCAGAACACAGGGATGCCCCATATGTACATTGCTACTGGGCACCCCTGTTTTTTCCCAAGCACCAGTGTCATATTTAGCTGCCTAACTCCAACGCAGGTACCGTTGCACCATAGTGCAAGGGTGCCTGCATTGTAGGTGATGGTTGGGTATGTACATGAAGGTGTCACTCCCTGCATATGAATGGACACAAATGCTGAATTGTAACTTCTCTGTGTGCTGCAGAATGCATCACATGTGGAAGTAATATATCGTCATTTCACTATTATTGTTCATGTGAAGGAAGGGGCACCTTCCTGCACATAAACAATCATTAAAAAATGATGATGTGCAACTTCTACATGTGCTGCATTCTGCAGCACACAGAGATGTAGCAAGTCAACATTTGTATTGTATTGTATTGTATTGTAATTGCATTTATATAGCGCTTACTACCCCTGACCAGGTGTCGAAGCGCTTTTTCGGCGAGTAGCACGCTACTCCGGGACCCATAGAGGATTAGTGTTGAATTAGTATAGTGAAACATGCAAGTACATTTTAAGTGGTAGATAGGTTAGTCAGTTATTTGGATTTGGAATGATAGCAGAAGGATAGAGGAGGAAAAAAGGTTTGTATTTATATAGCGCTTGTTACCACTGATGGGGTGTTGAAGCACGCTACTCCGGAAGCCCATAAAGGATTAGTCGTGAATTAATATGGTGAAATATGAAAGTAGTTTCAGTGGTGGATATTAGTCAGTTATTTGGAGTGAGAAGGATAGCGGAGGGATAAAAAGGGAAGAAAGGTTTGCATTCATATAGCACTTGTTACCCCTGATGGGTGTTGAAGCGCTTTTCTGGCGAGTAGCACGCCACTCCGGAACCCATTAAGGATTAGTGTTGAAAATTAGTATAGTAAAATATGAAGTAATTTGAGTAGTGGATATGTTATTCAGTTATTTGGGTAGAGAAGGGTAGGTGGCGGGATAGAAGAGGGAAAGAGGTTTGTATTTATATAGCGCTTGCTACCCCTGATGGGGTCTTGAAGTGCAAGTAGCACGCTACTCTGGAACCCATAAGTATTAGTGTTGAATTAGTATGGTGAAACATGAAAGTAATTTTAGTGGTGGATATGTTAGTCACTTATTTGGATTGAGAAGGGTTGGGGAGGGTAGAAAGGGAAAAGGTTTGCATTTATATAGCGCTTGTAACCCTGATGGGGTGTTGAGACGCTTTATTGGCGAGTAGCACGCTACTCTGGAACCCATAAAGGATTAGTGGTGAATTAGTATAGTTGAAAATGGAATTTGAGAATTGAACATGTTAGTCTGTTAATTTTGATTGAAAAGGATAGTGGAGGGATAAAAGAGTGAAGGATTTTTTTTTAACATTTTTTTTTAGGTCTTAGCAGTAGGAGGAGGCTTTTGGATGAGTAAAAGGGAGTTTTGGAGGGGAGGAGTCAGAGGGAAGAGTTTAGAAAGGTTTGTTTTAGGGGATCGGTATAGTAAAAAGAGGTGTCAGATGATGCAAGGAGGGGTAGAGTAGGAGAGAGTGTAGAAAGGGTTATTTTGGGGATCATAGTAGTGGTATGGGGTTTGGGATAAATGAGAGTGTGGATGTAGAGGATATATTGATAAATGTATAGGATGAGAGATAGGGTAGTGCATGGGAAAGAGTAGTAGAAAGAAGTTTGAGATGAGTCAGAAGTTTGGGCTAGAAGATATATTGAGAGAAGTATAGGCTGAGAAATAGGGTAGTGCCTTGGAAATGGTAAATTAGTAGAAAGTGATAAATATATAGATCCATAAGTACATTGAAAGTATATAGATACATAAAGGAGGTAAGTATATGTACATTAAAGATATTGATAGAGGTACAGGATGAGAAATAGGGAAGTGCATTGGATATGCTTTTTCAGGAGAAAAGTAACAGAGACACAGATCCAAGTACATGGAAGGTACATAGATGCACAATGGAAGTAAGTACATGTAGACCAAAGGTGATTTTTATTTATTTATTTATAATTCTTATTATTTTTTTTCTCTCAACAACATAATTATTCTACATGTTTATACAAAGCAATACACAAAGATAGGTACATGTCTATAGTGAAAACAAATGCATATATACAGAGGAATATGCTGTAAATTTCTGTTTGCGTATGGTGCTTATGTGGGGAAGAGCCAATTCTTGAGTAGTTTTCTGAAGATAAGGTGGTTGTCGGTGGATCTTATGTTGGGGGGTAAAGAGTTCCATAGTTTGGCTGCTTTAACAGAGAAGGATGTGCCACCCATGGTTTTTTTCTTGTATCTTGGCATTTTGAGGCGAGATGCCCCTTTAGAGCGTAGGTTCCTTTGTTGAATGTGTTTGGTGATTTTATTCCTGATGAAGAGCGGTCCCATTCCATGTATTGCTTTGTGGGTGATACAAAGCAGCTTGAACGTGGATCTTCTGGCAACCGGTAACCAATGCAGGGCTTTCAAGGTAGGTGAGATGTGGTCTCGTGGTTTGATATGCAAGAGTAGTCTGGCAGCCGAGTTCTGAATCCGTTGTAGTCTTTTCATGGTTGTTAAAGGTGATCCGTGGTAGAGGCTATTGGCGTAATCGAGTTTGGACAGAACAAGGGAGATGGTAGCTTGGACCTTCGTCGCAGCGTTTTTATAGTGACAAAGCTTGATCTTGCTAGTTTGTCCACTTGGGCATTCATCGACAGCTTGGAGTCCATGGTCATTCCGAGGTTTCTTACTTCCTTCGATACTTTAGGTGGCAATCCCAGTTCATTAGGCCATGCGGCAAGCGGGTTGTAATGTTTCCAATCGCCACACGTGAGTATTTCCGTTTTTGAAGTATTCAATTTGAGATGGCTCCAAGTCATCCACTGATCCACGGTTCTGAGACAGCTGAAAATTGGTGATTTTCCAATGTCTTTGGGGCATTCCAGTTGAAGGAGTATTTGCGTGTCATCTGCATAGTTATAGCACGTGAGGTGAAATTGATTGATCAGTACTGGTAATGACTTCATGTAAATGTTGAAAAGCATGGGCGAGATGATAGAACCTTGAGGGACCCCTGCTTTTGTGGAGTACGGTTTGGACGAGAAAGGTGGGGTATGGATGACATTAGTTCTGTTTCGAAGGTAGGACGCGATCCAGTCTAGAGCAGTTCCCTCTATGCCGGCTTCATAGAGTCTTCGTTTCAGAGTGTCTTGGTCAACCGTGTCAAAGGCAGCCGAGAGGTCCAAGAGGAGTAGCGCAGCAACTCCGTTGCGGTCAACTGTATTTTTCAGGTCATCCCAGATGGCAAGGAGGGCAGATTCAGTGCCTCTTCCCGGACGGAATCCTGTTTGGAAGTCTGAAAGTATGTCATTCTCTTCAATGAATTGTGACATCTGGGCGAACGCTGCTCTTTCTATCAGTTTGCCCAGGAAAGGTCCATTTGTAATGGGTCTGTAGTTGTCAGGGTTCAGCGGGTCCAAGTTTGTTTTCTTCAGTAAAGGGCGTATGTGTGATTTTTTGAGTTCTTCTGGAAATATTCCGGTAGTGAAGGAATCGTTGAAGATTCTTCTTACTGGAGTGGCAGCAGAGGTTGTTAAAAGAATTGTCTTGAAAATTTGTGGTGGACAGGGGTCAGAAGGGCTGCCGGCAGGCCTGCTTGCTTTGACCAGGTCCATAAATTCATTGTGTGAGATGTGTTGGAAGGAACGGAGAGGCTTGGTTAGAGTATTCTTGGATTGTTGTTTTGTACAAGGGTTAGTGCTGGTGCTTTGTTTCTGTTTTAAGTATGAGTCCAACGTGTCTACTTTGTCCGTGTAATGATTTGCCAGTTTGTCTGTGAAATCTTGAGTAACAGGATGAGTTCCTTCTAGGCAATTTGGTTTGCGAAATTCATTGAGTATTTTATAGAATTCTTTATTTGCACATTTAGCGTTTTAAATTCTGTCTGAATAGTACCTTTTCTTAGCTTTTTTGATAGCTGACTTGTATAATCTGTTAATTTTTTGTAGGTGAAGTTTGTCTTGTTTGGCGTTTGTTTTGAGCCAGGTACGTTGCAGCTTTCTAATTTGTTGTTTTATGTCTTTTATTTCTATGTTTCTCCAAGGCGCTTTTTTTCCTTTGTTCTGTTGTGTGGTTTTGAGTGGTATCAGGATGTCAAAAGCTTCTTGTAGCCACTCATATAGTTTTTGAACAGAATTTATTGTTTCTAGATTTGTACTTGATGTTAGTTGTGTTTCTAAGTGTTCCAAATTGAGTCTGTTCCATGGCCGATAGGTGGATGGATGTAAGGTAGTTTTAGGTGAGTCGCTTAGTGTTGTTTTATGTTGGAAAGCAAGCAAGTGGTGGTCTGACCATGTGACTGGAGTTATAGTTTGAAAGGTAACTAGTTCAGTATTAGCAAAAATGACATCTAGGATAAGTCCAGCGGTGTGTGTCGGTTTGTGGACAATCTGATGCAGGTTCAGTGCGTCTAGGCCAGTGATTATTGTTTTTGGATGGGTCATATTGGGTTTGTCAAACCAAATGTTGAGGTCACCCAGAACGCATAGGTTGGAGTGTATTGTTATCAGGTTTGAAACTGGCTCACATAATCGGCTTTTTGAGGCTCTTGTTTGTGTTTACACGATCAGGTGCCACATATTTATAATATAAAAACACCCGCCAAAAGCTACTCGGTTTCTCTTTTGTGAAACTGATTTGTACGGACTTGATTGGCCACCATGCCGTTTTTTTTGGGTAAGTGCTATATAGATAGAGATATCGTAGAAACCTGTGTTTTAACAGAAATAGTCAAGCGAAAGTGAGTTCATGTCTGTATTTCAGATGTGAGGACGTTTGTGAACAGCGAATTTGAGCACACGCGCAAGAACCGGTTTGACATATCTGGCGTTGCATTATACCAGGCTGATGGTGAGTCCTATATGCATTATGGTTATCTATATATACTGTACCGCGTTATTGCGGAATGCCATAGAACCTAATTTAGCAAAAACGATAGATTTTCGCAGTGAAATGCATATTGAACTGTGGGGCCTTTTAATTGGCCGCCGTTTTGGTGATATTTGTCGCATGCTTTTTTTTTTCTTCTATATTTTGATTGTTTTTTAAATAAAAAAAACAATTATGTCTCTCCCTGTATTGCGGTTACATCCTGCTCTTCTAATAAGCATTCATATATACCTTATTGCAATATTATGGAATGCAAAGGGACCCTGCTTTAGTAGAAGTTGTAGATTCTTGCGGCGCAATGGTTCCTAGACTATGGGCCCTGTAACTGGCTGCTTTTTTGACGATATCTCTTTTATGTCTTTTCGTATTTTACATGTTTTCCATAAAACAAATATTTCTCTTTGTGTATTGCTTTCACGTTCCATTATCCAAATAAGTAGGTGTGTTTTGGTATGTAATCGATGGTTTTGTGATCAGCGGCATTTTGAATTGTAATACCGATTATTTGGAAATGCTCTGGGATAGCAGGTAATGGCATAAGGAAAGGCATAATGAAAGAACTAACTTTTTGTGTCTTTGCATTATAGCGTTGAGGTTCTTTTTCTCGACCTGTGCTTTTGTCTCTCAGGATAAACATGGGGTGCTTCATATTTTCTTTGGTAACTTATTGCACTTATGAGTATTTTGGAATGCATCGAGGAATGTGCGAATTTAACATGATAAAGCTGTTAATTATCACGTCATGTTGTCTGTACTCGTAATATAAGAAATCTTGTATTTCTTCGTTCAGGTTGAAATATCAATGCTGACCTTCATAGTCGTCCTCTTGCCTTACTCCTGATATAAGAGTGGAGTTTTAGTTACTTTTCTGTTACCTTGCCAAATATCAGGTGAGCGTTCAAAGGACCGTTGTAGATAATACTCGATGTACCTTAATACTGTGGATGGTTATATTTTAGTAACCTTAATATTGGTTGATATATCTCCTCTAGGGCTAAAGGTGTTATTTGGATTTCATATTTGAATATTAATTTGATTTGTGTCTTCACTGCCAAGTTATTATTGCGGTGAGTGCAGCATAAGATTTTTATACATAATGCTTATTGATTTAAGTGATCATCATTCTGTTACTCTTAGATACCATGCATTGTAAAGTCTTTACTTAGATTTTGATGCTAAGACTTTATCTCAAGATATATCTAATGCTTTTGCTTTGAGATTGATCATGATTTAATGTAATTAAAGATATATGTGTACATTTAGAATAATATACTATTCCCTTTACACTTGGGGAAATGTCCTCATTTGTTAAATTATAACTCCCTGTCTCAATAGGAATATGCTGTTTCTGTTTCTTTAATTTTTGTTCTTCTTCTCATTTCTTTTTAACGAACACAGGCGTTGCACTTGATAAAAACTGAAAATTGATTATATCGATTTCTGAAACTGGCATAACATTAGCAAATGTATGATGTTGGTTTAAATTTTAATGTATATGTATATTCTCTCATATTTGTATATGAGTGTTTTTTTAAATGTTCGTTATATGTGCTTTTTCTATAGCCCTGAAGAAGTCTCTGTGCGAGACGAAACGCGTTGGCTATGGCTTTGTGGATTTTTAGGAAAATACAATAAAGAACAGTTTTATACAAGAAAAGATCGCGTCTGCAAACTGGAATCTTCTTTGTGTACACATTGTCTAATACATTATGATATACGTATCTATGGGGTGCTGAACCCAATGTGTCATGTTTTAAGGGAATTTTTTCTCTATTTAGGAGTGTAAAGGGAGTGCTCCTAGGTTCTTTGCACTCAGCAATAATAGGAAATAATTACTATATTTAAAAAAAATTTGTTGTCAGGTGCGGTTTGTTATAGCCTCTTCCCCTTTTCTGGTTTGTAAGGTTTGAAACTGTGTCTAGAAGTGCGTCTGGGAATGTCGCCTTGCTAGGTGGAGGTCTGTAAAGGAGCAGGAAGTTACAGGAGGAAGACGGTGTAGGATTGCATCTTGTTAGAAGAGCCTCACAATTCTTTATGGAGATGTCGTCAATTTTAGTGATATGTATTGTTTGCCTGAATACAACAGCTAGACCACCTCCTTTTTTGGCTATACGATTTTGGGTGATTGTTTGATAGCCTAGAGGAATGGCTTCATGCAGGACTGGAGCCATATCCTCTCCCAACCATGGTTCGGTTATGAATAGTATGTCTGGTTTTGCATCTGTGAGAAGGTCGTAGATGTGATGTTTGTTTTTAGAGAGGGATCGAGCATTTATTAGTAGACAGTTTAGAGAGTGGCCTTTGGTGATAGTGAGACTTTGTTTTGTAGAAGAGTGGTCAGTATTGTGTGGGTTTGTAGCAGGTGTGTTTTTAGAGCTGGCATTAGCTGTATTAAGATAGCAATTGTGTAGCTGTTCTGTATCATGTTCCTCATCCAGCATGCTAAGAAGGCATTTTGATGGGTCTGCGTGTGTATGTGGTGGAGATGGTGTTTGAGAGTGAGTTGGAGTGCTGTGTTGTTTTCGTGGTGTAACATTGTTGTGCAGTAGACATGGGGAAGCGAAGTTGTGAGGTAAGGCATGTTGCTTATATTGTTTGCGTGTGTTTAATGCGGAAGGTGTATGAGTCAGGGGTGGTGGTGCAGCATGTGGGTCATGTAGTAAGGTTCTAAATTGTCCAATGGATGATAGGCGGTTAGAAGAGAGTTGCTGTGTTGCTGTATCTGTGTTAGGTGTGGTGGAAGAGAGAAAGCTTGGCATTGGAGTTGGTTCCTTTGTGTTGTTTGAAAGGTGGGTGTATGTTTGTATTTTGTGATGGTAAGTATTATGAGGTGTTGTGCTTTGAAGATCTTGTGCTGGTGTGTGTGATATGTTTTGTTTTTGAGGAGTAGTAAAAGGGGTGCTGATGTATATGTTTCATGCAATGGATTTGGTTGTATAGTATTGTTTGTGAGAGGAGGTTGTACGGTAGAGGGGGTGGTGATGTGTTTATGAGTAGAGTGTATGATGTGTGTAGGTGGGAATGAAGTAGAGGTAAGAGTGTTTGTCTTAGACTGGTTTGTTGCAAGAGTTAAAAAGTGTGGTGGTCTGCAGTGTGTGTGTTGTACGTTAGTGTTATTATGGTAGAAGGGAGAGGAGGGTGTTTGTTGGACAAATGATGGAAGGATGATTATATGTTTGTTAGTGATAAAAGGTGGTATGTAAGGTGTAATTACAGCAGGGAGCGTGTGTCTGGATGGGATGTAGTTATGTATGGTGTCGATTGGCGATATGTTAGTGATGAGTGTATTGGTTAGTAGTATAGGATAGGGTTGTGTACTGTTTGTAGGTGATGGTGGATATGTGTGGTAGTTGGGATAGTAGGGTGTATAGATGTGGTTTGGTTGGTTTTGTAGTGTATGCTGGTACATTAATCTGTGCATAGTGTTGTGCGTGGTGTACATTTGGTGTGTGTGTGTTGCTCTGTTTGTGGATGTGGATGGTGTGGGCTGGGTGTTGCTCAATTGGAAAATGGGCAGCATTTCTGGCCCTGGCCAGTCTCGAACAGGCTCAAACAGGCAACTGCCCTTGTCCTCTCCGCCCTTAGCCTCGACGCCCGGGCTGAGACGCCCTAACCCTGGCCTTTTATAGCCCTAGTAATCAGGTGACCCCGTCAGCCAATGGGAACCCTAGCCCTAACACTATCCAATCACAACACTAGCCCTAAAAATCTAGAACCAATAGGAGACCAGGACCTTACAGCCAATATTAGCCCTAGTCCAAGCACCCAATAAGTTCAAACCCCTGATCTCTACGTCCAATAGAGGCCCTAGCCCTACCAGTAGTCCCAACCCTAGTCCAAGCAACCAAGGACAGGAAGCCCTAGTCCCTACTTCCGATAGAAAGCCTAACTCTACTCTTAGTCCCACACCCAGTCCAGCAACCAATAACACCAGAAGCCCTAATCGCTACTTCCAATTAAAGGCCTAGCCCTAGTTCCACCTTAGTCTCAACAACCAATAACACAGGAAGCCCTAGTCCCTACTTCCAATAGAAATACTAACCCTAGCCCTACTCCCAACCCTACATTGATTGAATCACAGACCCAGAAACCAATCAGAACCCTCAAATACCCAACCAATGAGGACACTAACCCAATCCAATAGAAACATCAGATACAACCACCAATCAGTGTATACATGTACCAACCACTAGCACACTATATAAGGTCCCAGCAACCTCAGACAAGGTTTGCTGGCCAGGGAGTTGGAAGCTGCTTCTCCTGTTCAGAATCTCCTAGGAGACAGACAGGCTCAATCCACACTTTGGACTTCCTTCAGGTAAAGGCCTCACAAACTTGAAATCTAACAATACTGTTTGAATAAAACTTTACTCCCTCTCCTGGCCAAAAACGAAGTGCACAGTCCCTATTAAACACAGTTTAAACAGCTCACAGAAGCACCCTCTGATGTAGAATATCCCTGTTGCTGGGGGAGGCAGGGGGGCTGATTTCACTGGCTTGATAACACAAAATGGTGGCTGGGGGTGCACTGTTTAACATACAGGTCTTAGCACAGAGCAAAGGAGAAATTTGGAGGGAAAACTGAATAGTCACCAGGAATGAGAGGGAAAGACTACAGAGTTTGGACTGCAAATCCCACAATTCAACACGTTAAATGGAAGCAATCATGGGCAGGAAAACCACAAGTTTAAAACACAAAACAGGTGATAAAATATGCAATCACAGGCAGGTTAAAACTACAATTTTAAACGGTAACAACCACAGACAAAGACAGTAATCACAGAAAGGGAAAATCGTTTTTTTAAAAACTTTTTAGGGGGGGTGAAGAGACAGCACTAGTCTGCCTCCTTACCACTTCCTGGACTCTGCTCACTGCAATCTGGGGCACAGGAAGGCTGCAACTCACAAGATGGAGGAGAATGATTTGGGGTGCACCCAGCAAAGCCTTAAGGGGCCTGGGCAGGTGTGAGGGGAGGGCTCAGAGTTGCCTGGTAGCTGAATAGCCAATCCCCAGTCCTAGGCCTGGGGGTGGGGGCTGGGGAGCTGCTTCTCCTGTTCAGAATCTCCTAGGAGACAGACAGGCTCAATCCACACTTTGGACTTCCTTCAGGTAAAGGCCTCACAAACTTGAAATCTAACAATACTGTTTGAATAAAACTTTACTCCCTCTCCTGGCCAAAAACAGAAGTGCACAGTCCCTATTAAACACAGTTTAAACAGCTCACAGAAGCACCCTCTGATGTAGAATATCCCTGTTGCTGGGGGGGGAGGCAGGGGGGGCTGATTTCACTGGCTTGATAACACAAAATGGTGGCTGGAGGTGCACTGTTTAACATACAGGTCTTAGCAAAGAGCAAAGGAGAAATTTGGAGGGAAAACTGAATAGTCACCAGGAATGAGAGGGAAAGACCACAGAGTTTGGACTGCAAATCCCACAATTCAACACGTTAAATGGAAGCAATCATGGGCAGGAAAACCACAAGTTTAAAACACAAAACAGGTGATAAAATATGCAATCACAGGCAGGTTAAAACTACAATTTTAAACTGTAACAACCACAGGCAAAGACAGTAATCACAGAAAGGGAAAATCGTTTTTTAAAAACTTTTAGGTGGGGGGTGAAGAGACAGCACTAGTCTGCCTCCTTACCACTTCCTGGACTCTGCTCACTGCAATCTGGGGCACAGGTAGGCTGCAACTCACAAGATGGAGGAGAATGATTTGGGGTGCACCCAGCAAAGCCTTAAGGGGCCTGGGCAGGTGTGAGGGGAGGGCTCAGAGTTGCCTGGTAGCTGAATAGCCAATGTGTTTATAAATACAAGGTAATATCGCCACCCAAGCATCACTTTTAGCGACGTTCTGGTGGCTAAATCCCTTGTAAATGAGGCACCTTTCCATGCTTCACTTAGCCTAAAAGGGCCGTGCAATGAGTGTTGCAGTGAGCGTTCCACCACAACAGCCATTGATTTTTTTAACTGTTCCATATTTAAAAGGCTGGTGCAGCGCCTACAGTTAAGGCCAGGTAAAAGATGGTGCCTTATTTTCAAGCCCCTTGCGCCGCCTGTATGTCACTTTTTCACATATTAAAAGTGATGCTCCGGCAGCGCAAGGTGTTTGTAAATAAGGGCCCTGTTCTTAGGATAGCAAAATGTGAAAACAATATATATTTTTCATCATACTTTTCCTTTCTATGTGTGCTGCTTTCTTCTGCACACATAGAAACAGCAAATCGCATGTAAGGATTGTTTATGTGCAGAAAGTGTCCTTTCCGGCACATCAACATTTGCCACTGCAGCACAGACACCTTAGCAACATGGTATAGGGGTGGCTGCGCTGGGGTAAGGGATTTTTTTATGCACCAGCACTAAGGGACATGCAGGGGTGCGCCGTATTTTTGTGTATACCGCACATACCTGCATTTCTATACTATCAGAGGACCGCGTTACCAATTTTGGAATAACGCTGCGCTCCGCTAGTTTATGGTATATATTCCCCGTAGTTAGTACAGGAAAGCACTATATCTTGACAACAATCCACAAGGCTGCTATGACAATGTGTGTTAATATAGGCTAACTGTGAGACTTGCAATGCTGCCTTATGCAAATATTTGTGCTAAAGACACATGACTGTTCACTGTCATTATTTCTATGCATGACATGCTTATTTACAAGCCCCTTGTGCCACCGGTATGTCACATTTAATATGGAAAAAAGTGATGTACTGGCAGTGCAAAGGGATTGTAAATCAGCCCCAGAGTACCTAGGTGGCTACTGTTTGAACTGCACACAGTGTGGGAGAGTGCTGAAGCATAGGTGTCTGGACTGGACGACATGACATATATCCCCCACCCCCAAGTTCCTTGTTGGTACTTACCCTGTTGTTGATGTAGTTATTCATAGTCAGCACTGGCCTGTCCCTCTACTCCAACCACCGACTCCTCAGCGATGACTGTGGACACTTGCTCCTCCAAGGGATCAAGCTCCTCCTGGGGCGCTGGACTCCCACCTCCAGTCTTCAATGCTGCCTGTCGATTGCTGGCCAGTTTCTGCTTAGGTTTGTGCTTGGCATCCTGCCAGTGCTTCTTGCAGTCCGTCACTGTCCTCTTGACTTTTGTGACGGAGTTCACCTTGTTCACTAGGGAATGCCATATAGCATTTTTGGTCCCCAGTGACAACTTGGAGCTGACGAAAAGCTGATGTTGATGCTCCGTCACCCCCGCAATCAGGATCTCATTCTCCATCTGACTAAATCTGCATTTCCTCTTCCATTTCCCCATGGATTCTGGCTGGTCTTCCTGGCTGTTGGTGGGGTGGGGAGGTTGTTGTCCTGTGCTGAGCTTGGTCTTGGCTGCTCCAGTCTGCATTCAGGTTTATTTATTTTTTTCTTTAGTGGCGTATTTGTAAGTTTTTTTCCCGCTAGATGCTGAATTGTGATGCTAGGCTGACTAGCACGATATTTCTTGCCGCTAATTGGCAGGCTGTCACTTTTTTCACGTTAACGTGCAGTTTTCTTATGACTTGACGCTAGCGATAGTGTCATTTTTTCTGGCCGCTAGCTGTTCCTAAAGTCACATAGCGGCGTATTGTAAATCCAGCGCTAGCATGACATTAGGAACTGGGGTAAAACAGCGGTAAAAAAAATTGCGCTAAACAGCCAAAACAACATAGCAACAATCCTTGTAAATATGCCCCACAGTGTATACTCAGGATGAAACTGGGAGCCTTCCTGGTTGCATCTTATTCTGCTAAGAGTTGTCACACACAGGGGCAGCGCTCAAGGCACCTGAGAGCAGCTGGGCTTGACATCACACCTGGCAACAGGGGCAGTCTGAGAAAAACCTGACAAACTATGATGAAACAAATACCACCAGTGGATTATCTTGTAGATTTAGCACTTCTTCCATGAATTTGTGAATACTTGATTGCAGCCTACCTCTAAACCAAGCCCCTAAGCTGCTGACCAAAGAGTACTAAGACAGTATCCATCCTTCTGTTGTAGTTACAGACCAGGAAACTCTTGGTACCTTTGCTCTCTCCATCCTTTCCTTGCTATTCATTTCTTCCTCTCTCACGTTATCTCGTTCCTCTGCAGTTTGACTTCCCACCCTCTACTTCTAATTATACACCCCATCCTCCTCCCTTCACTCTCTCACTTTCCCTTTCTCTCTTTTCCCTCTTCTTTCATCTCATTTTCTTGATCCTTCCTTCCTTTGATGTTCTTCCTCTTGTCCCTTCTGCTTTCTTCTTTCTTCCGAGTCACTTTGATCGCTTTGCTTCAGTACCTCCCATTTCCTCCTTCCTCTCCCATATTTCTTATCTTCCTATTGTCTCTTTCTCCCTCTCACCTCTCACCACCCTATTCAATCTCTGTTCAAACCTCCTTTCTGTCTCAGTTCATTTGTCTTTCTCAAAGCTTCTTCCTCCTCTTTTTCTTCCTCCCTATCACAAATCCTCCTTTTGTCTCTATACCTATTTATCTGTCATACCTTCCCTGTGTTACTCCCTCTCTTTTCCCCTTCCATTTCTGCTTTTATACCTATCTCTCTCCAATCTCACCTATGCCCCTTCTTTTTTTCTCTCTCTCTTTCTCTCTCACTTCTCTCCTCTTTTTGTTAACCTCCTTCCCTCTCACCACTCTCCCTCCTCCCATTGCCTCTCTCCTTCCCTCTCCCTCCTCCTGTTGTTTCTCTTCTTCCTTCTCATCCCTCCACCATTTACAAATGTACACATACATAGTCTGTAGTGAATGGCATGTGAAGTCTTAATGAAGAGCCTGTAACCTACAGCATGTTTAAAACTGGACAGTATGGTATGCAATGTCACTGTCCCTGTGACTATAGTGCTAAAAGAATGAGAATATCTAACAGGCAACTGGCTGCCGGCCGCAGCCCAGACTGTGACCAAGGGGCCTATTATGATGTCATCAGGAAAGGCTACGAACGGGATTCAGATTCTGTGAATCCGATGCAGGACCTATGTTTCCGACCTAATCGGTCACCTTTCCGGACTACCGAGTACAATGCAAAGAAGCCGTCCGGGCTGTCTGAATCGGTTCCGAACAGGATTCAGGGAGCTCGAGTCATTTGGAGCCAAATCGTACAGCCCAATGGAGACGGTTTCCAAACGAGCGAGTACGATGACCGATTCGGACAGCCGTTCCGAATCGGTTTGGCTGAGACGAAACGGCTGTGGGAATCGGACTTTGGGGGCCCGTAGCAGACTCCCCGTAACCCATAGGCCTCCTGATGGGGCCTGTGGGGCTACCCAAAGGACCCCCCTTCCCAACCATGCACAGTGTGGCAGGCACCAAGGGGTGCCTGCCACAGGGTGCAAGGTTTTCCCCACCCAATGGGAGCGTGTGTTCTCGTTTGGAACACAGGCTCCCAATGAAGTCAATGGGAGTCTGACCAAACCGAGTGCGTAAGCATCCAGACACATCGTAATCGGTTGGTAGGACTCCCCGAATACAAATCGTTAGGAAAGCATTCCTAACCCGATTCGGTGGGAATGCTTTCCTGACGAGATAGTGATCGGCCCCTAAGTGTGTGTTTCTGTCCCCTCCTGTACGTTTGTGGTTAATTTCTCAACACCGCCGGGGGTAATTTAAAACAAGTTTCTGACAGTCATAAGCTGTCGGCTATGTTGTATAGGAGATTACTGCGCCAGCCTCAGCCTGTGAGGATAATGCAAAATAGTGCTCGACAGCCTGTTCTCAGGCGAGTCAGCTGAGACTGTGTGACACTTGGGCAGCTGAGATGGCTCCATGTGTAACTTGTTCATGTTGGGCTCTCACACATCCTTCCTGTTGGGATTGGTCCCATGTGGACGGAGAGACCATTTCTGGTGCTTTGCAGACATTTTAAGATCTTCTTGGGGTTTCTTGTTGCTCAAATGGGTGCAATTACTGATATTTATATGTTTATATGTTTCTCTCATCTTCATTGTTTTATTTTGCTCATGAGAAAATGTCACTCATAGTCGCTGAAATGTCACTCATAATTACACTGAAATTATGAAAATGTTACACATAGCAATCTGAAACCTTGGCAGCTATGAAAAAGTGGGACACATTTGCAAATCGTGCCAGTTTTGAACTTGTACAGGCTCTCCATAAATGTGTTTTGCACGTAGAATGCATGCATTTGTGCTTGCTGTAGGCAATGTTTGTGGTAATGTCAGGGAAATCAACAATAAAAGCGGGCCCACCAGACCATAAAACAGGCCCATAAACACCCAAAAACCGTCCCACAAACTGGTGTGTGAGACTGGCCCTTCTGGCCCTTCCAGACTGCCCTATAGGCAGGGCTTTAAGTGGGCCGGGTCTCACCGGGTCTGAGCACCGGCAGTTTTTTTACGGAGGCCTCGAAACGGGTCTCTATCGGGCTCTGTTTTGTGCCCTGGCACAGGCAGTCCGTTTTTTCAGGACTGCAGTGACAGCAGGCACATCGATGTGCGCTGCTCACACTGCTCACTGCTCACTTCTCACTAGTGGAGAAGTTAAAAAGGCATGACATCATCATGCCAGGTGAGCGTTGTAGGGGGAAGGGAAATCCTTTAAAGAGAGTCATTTTCTCTCTGGATTTCCCTTCTCTTTGAAACTCAGGGGCAGCAACATTGTCGTGGTGTCACCAGGGCTTTAAGTGGGAGCCTTTTCAATAATATATACAAGCCATAGTTGCTGCTTATTTATCTTATGCAACTAGCAACCATTGACAAAGCCAATAGTCCTGACTTGTTGTAGATATGTTACTTGTTGTATCATATATCTAGATGCAATGATAGAAACAGCAAAATACATGTCGGGCGGCACACTATGTTCAGATTAAGTGTTTTAAGCCACGCCCTTAATTACACTGGCCACGCCCCTTTGAGAGACCCCCCAGTATTTTCATCCCACTTAAAGCCTTGCCTATAGGCCAGTCCGACCCTTTATTACAGACACATCCAGGGTATTGGAACAACAAAAAGTTGTTCCATTAGGTGTGCGAGGGACTCTCGCCTTCAGGCTACAACTCGCTTCTAGGTTCTAGCCCAGTTTTCGGAGGCCGCAGCATCTCAGCTCTGCCGTTGGGCTCCATTGTTTTGACCAAGGAATAACTACCGAGATTAGAGCCCATTACAGCCCCGACAAGCCTCGCGCGCGCTCTCCCAGACAATGCGCGAGCTTCTGCAGACTATAGCAAAAGCGATGCTTAGCAATTTCGTCTCAGAAGAAAATAACAGCTTGTTCCAGCTGGAATGGTGCTGCAATTTTTGTCATAAAGAGTGGACGCCACAGTTCAGCTCCCGGATCTGACAGCCGAGACAAAATTGCGTTGGCGCCGTTTCTGAGGCCCAACAATTTCATTTTCAAAGGACTTGCCTCACGTAGCAAATTTGCCTGTTTCACAAAAACGTGTGCCTTAATTGTGAGGCGTGTTCTCCAGTTCGGCGCCAGTCAGTGTTAACTAGGCAGTGTGCTTGGTGAGGAGTACTGTCGTTTTCTTCTGTTGAACAGTATTGCACACCTATTGGATAAAGCCAACAAATAATCGTTAATATCCTTGACGGTTTAGTGTGTACAATGAGGCATGTCTTTCCAGGAGGAGGTACTGCGTTTGGTTGCTAAATAATGCATTAAGCAGAGATCACATGAGATAAAATAAATCTTCAGTCTGAGATACAGAAATACGCTTTTATTTATATGTAGAAAATGTGTGACTGAAGATGGCACAGCACAGAAAATCTGCAGATTCTGTGCACCTTTGGGGCCGAGATCCAACCGCAGACATTATTGGACTACATTTAACTTGAAAAACACTATTCAGTATATAGTCACAACAATCAGTGATTTTATTTAGCAAGAGTTGTTGCGAGTTGGTGATTATCAGTACCACACAAAGGTGGCGAATCTCGGACCTAAACTAACATATAACTTTTTTAGCTCCCACCTAAACTAACAATCACTTTGCGTTTGTCTTAGGACCACGGGAAGCTCACTTCATACCAAGAAAGCAAGAATATAGATGACTGATACCAATGGGTTGCCATCTTGAATTTGGGTAGCCTATATTTTCTAGGTTCCTAGATCTGCGAGCCCTTTTAGGGACATATTAAACCAAGTAATCTACATCATTTTCTTTTTGAATAGTGGAGAGATCTACTATCTGATGCATCAATTTCATCTTAGTCAGTGATTGCTAACAATATATTGAAGGCACTATGATGGATTTTGTGGTAGTTTCCTGATGAAGGATATTTTTAAGCTCAGTGGGTCTGAGCCAGTGCTGAATTGATTTTATCCAAATCAATAGCACATGTGAGTAGGTAGTTGAACTGGTTCATAAATCACGTACGGGGTGCTACTCGTGATAAAGTAAAACTATTGAGTGTCTCGAGCCACTGACGGAGTACTGGGCCTCCACACTCCAGTGTAGGCGATAGGGTTAACAGACACCAGTAGGGTATGCTAACTGGAACAGGGAGATATGTTAGTACCTCGCAGGCATCCCCTAATGTAAGCTGCATCTTGGAGGCGGCTGGTTGTGGTCATCATTTGCCCTGGACCCAAACTGGTTTGGTTCAGGATGAAATCAGACCTTCAAGTTGCCATTGCCTAAAAACAGTGATTCTACCATTTATGGTCCAAAAAACATCCCAGGCATAGTTCCCTCTAAACTGCGCGCCTGAGCGGGCGCGCACACTTACATTTCTGTCCACGCACAGACCTACAAACACGGCGCACAACAAAGGATTCCTCTGCACTTGTAAAGTGCTTAATTCGAGCCTTTGAAATGCGGCCGTAGTGATTAAGCTGCGCTGCTAAATGCATTTTTAAAGACGTATTTTTGTCTTTAAAAAAGCTTATCGAAGAAGTTTAAACACCTGCGGTGAAAGGCTGTCCAGAAGCATCAGCAGAGCAGTCACAGAGCCTTCACTGCATCCCAAGAGTCTAATCTGAAGCATGCATTGGGAATTGTGGCAGTTCTCAGACATTATACTCTGGTATTTGAGGCACACATTCTCAGGTATCAGCCACCAGTAACATTCCAGAGGCTGAAACTTCAGAACTAAATGAGAGCCATCAGTTTTGGACGCTGATAGTTTTAAAACACACTAGCTGACAGGACTTTGTATTTTCATTGCTTAAAACTCTCCTGTTTTAAAGGGCGACATGGATAGATTGTGCACAGGTGCAGTGGCGCCAGGTACAAAGTATGCAAGGTACCATCTGGTAGCTCCTAAGTTAATAAGTTAATAACTTATTATCTGTTTGCGCTAGAAACTATTTTTTTTGCTAAACTCTGCAGATTATGCAGCAGGTGATGGATTATGTGGCAAATGCAGAAAATCCATAGATATGCAGAAAATGCTGCAACCGTAAAATTGCATAATTCCAGTGGCCCTGCTTATAGTCTGCAAATGCTTAGGAAAACTACAAGGACGAGAATCCTTTGCAGTGGTCTTTCTGATTTCTAATGAGATTGACTAATGTGAGAAAGAATCAGACGTTTTAATCACATTTGTAATTCTATAACTTTATGCACACTGGTTATGACCTTTTGTGCACTGTACCGGTTATGGTGTGAAGCCAAGGGAAATTACTGTAGACCTGATTCATTCACAGGGAAAAGTTACGTCCAGATGCCATACGTCTGACCTGTTTATTATAAAAAGATATGACAAAGGCAGTAGGCCTAGCTTGGTTATTGTGAAAGCATTTGTTTAAGCCAATAGGCCCTATACTGGGTATTGTTATAGTACTTACATGGAATTTCACAGAATACTGTAGTAGGCAAGGGTTTTGGTATTGGCGACTTACTCGAGTAAACTGTGGACATAGAAGATTTGCACTGAAATAATTCTTATTAGGCCTTCTTAGGGGGGATGTTTTTTATTTTCTAGACAACTTTAATTTTGTATATATTTGCAATTTTACTTTAAGCCTGCAGAAGTAATTTGTTATATGAAATCTCACAGATTCATTTTTAGGCAAGACTTTGTGTTTATTACCCTTTGGACAAACCTTAGAGGTACCCGATTTGCACTGCAATAATTCTTTCTAGAATCTCTTCAGAAAGTTTAACAGGCTTAGTTGTCTGCCAGGATCTTGTAATAAAAAACATATATACCACTGCTATATATGCCAATGGTATATATACAACTTCAGTCACCTGAACATGAGTGCATTTCAGTGCCAAGGCTGGTGGGCCAGTCCTTTCGTTTTCCATGTTCTAGTTACATGGTCCTTTCATTTCTTTCCCTCTTCTCTTTATTTTCATGATTATAGCTGCTTGCTTGCCGCTCAGTGCAGTGTACTGCAGCATGTACAGCCACGGCATCTAAACCACCTGACCACCGTGGAAGAATATTGTCCATAGGGATTCATTGCTTTTTACATTGCAAAATGGTCAACATGTTGGTTCTAGACATAGAAATGAGATGCAACTATAAAACAATACACTGTGGGCCAAATGTACGAACATTCACATTTGTGAGTCGCAAATTGCGTCGAATTGCGACTCGCAATGTGCGATTTACAAAAGTGAATGTACAACAGTGTCTCAGACACTGTTTGCGATTCCCAATGGGATCGCAAATTGCATGCCTCAGTAATATTCACGAGGCAGTCGCAATTTGCGACCCCATTGGGAATGGCTAGCACGCACAGGGATGGTGGCCTGCTGGGGTCAGCAGACTACCATGTCTGTGACTGCTTTTTTAATAAAGTAGTTTTTATTTTAATGCAACCCGTTTTCCTTAAAGGAAAACGGGATGCATTTGAAAAAGAAAAATGAAACTTTTCAGTTTCATTTTTAAGGGCAGGCAGTGGTCCCTGAGACCACTGCCTGCTCTTAAAAATATTTTCGCACCCATTCACAAAGGGAAAGGGGTCCCCTGGGGACCCCTTCCCGTTCTGCGAGTGGCTTACCACCCTTTTGAAAAGGAGGGTAAACTGCGAGTAAACTGCAGTCAGACTCGCTATTAGGAAGGGACGCCCTTGCCATGCGCCTTCCTAATAGCGAGTTGCAAACCATATTTTGCGTGTCGCTAATAGGTTAGCGGCTCGCAGAATATGATTTGTACATGGGGCTGACCAATTTTGGGTCGCAAACGGGCCGAATTCCCGTTTGCGACCGCAAAAACGGTCGTACATCTGCCCCGTAGTACAGTACCATTGCAAGACAACTACCTGCTGCTTTGTTTAATTTTGTTGCTGCAAGTATGTCTGTAATTTTTAGACGATATTACGTTTTCTTTTTTCTGTTTTTATTCATTTAATTTTTTTAGTTATGTTACTGAGTTTGGGCATGCACTTTATTGTGGTTGTGTAAATGAGTGAATATAAGAGTTACTCAGTGATGAATAGATGCATGCGTGCAAGGATGAGTAACAGAAAGCATATATGATAACTTATTCTGTACCTAAACTCATCAATGACTAAGGAGGCACTTTTATATATAAGCCAGACCTTTTGACATTGCCAGTGCTTATCAACCTTCCAGTGGTAGCTAGTCGATTTTCCTAGTTGCACATCTCATCACTCGGTTGCGCACAAAAGCTAGAAATGTGTGCACACAAACATTCTGTTGCCGCACATTAGGACGAATAATTAGAGGGAAAATTGATCCCAGGTATCTAGTATGTCCTGCAACCTTCTTAAGGTGTAGTGCTTAGGTGTATCTGGCACCTCCGCGACCCACTTACAATGCAGATGTTTGCAGAGACGCTCTGATTAGTCCAGGGCAGTTGGATTACAGGTTCGGATGGCTCTTGGGCAGTCTCTTCAAGAGTAACCCTACTCATAGGTCTATAACAGCCGGGCCCTTGGTTGATATTTGAGGTTAGGGTTGCCCTTCTCCACTCCTGGTGGTACAGCTCCCTACCTCCAAGCATGGCACAGCAGCGACCCAAATTCCGGGAACTTCTTCCTCCTTTAAATTGTCCTGCAGGGATTCAAATGAAGTCAAGGTAAATACAAAGTACTTTTTATCCAAATTGGGGGAAACTCTCAGTATGAAATTGTAATAAGTTTTCTAAGGTGGAGGCCACAGGGACAGAAAAGCAGTATGGCCTTAACCTTGATGCAAGGAACTATTGTCGTGACCTACATGTAATGGTTCTCACAAAGTTCCCCATACACGCAGCTCATGAACCTCAGGCAGTGCTTAATTTCTGCCGGTGCTCAGCACATGGGCTCATCTGATGATGCTGGAACATGTGACATCCTCCGCAGGCATTGGTACCAACCCTTGATGTCCCTTGTCTGTCCTGCCTCTCTAGGCTAGTCTGCCCAGGCCCAGGCAGTCCTTCCATGTCAGTGGCAAGATGGCACAACGTGCATGTAAACATGTTGCTCTGACCCCATGACTCATGACTGCCCTCCTCCATTGCCCATCACTGCGACTCAGCCTTGAAAACCTGAGCCTCCAAATGGTTAATTTAGGCAGAGGATGAATTAGCTGGGGCTGGGTGAACCAGGATGACGCCACGCATTACAAGCTTGACAGTGCAGGGAACGCGCGTGCCAGCTTGCCTAGTGTTCCTCGCGCCTTGAGTGCCGCCGTGCACCGTGTTGCCCTTGATGCTTGAAACCCGCCAATAATGACACATGCCCCATTTTTGCCTGCTCTAAAGAAAGCGCTTCGTGAGAGCTACGAAGAGCTTTTTGGCCGTCAGGAGCATCCGAGCTCACAGCAGGATTGGCTCGACCAGTTCTTGCTGCCATAGCGAAGACGTGAGATTCCGTCTGTCAGGGATAACGTGTCGATGTTCTACTAAGAAGCAACAGCGCCATCTGCAGGCAAGAGGTTGACTGCAATGTCTCATACAGAGGCGGGCTCGCATTGAGAACGGGCCGTATGGAGTACAATACAACAGAAGCAGCTGGAAGTAGTGTTTTCAGAAATGCCTTCATTAATGACAAAAAAAACCAAACAAAGGAAAATCAAACAAACATAAAAGACACAACTGTTAAAACTGAAGACTCGAAGCTTTGCTGAAAAGATTTGTTTAGGCGATATGGTAATTGTAATCATTGTTTAACATTTTCATACCTTAATTATCATAGGAAAATAGCACGCCTGCTGACAGTAAAGGGGGGAGAGAATGGGATTGCTGTCAGAGCAACAAGAGGCTGGAAAATTAACATTCTCGGCTTGGCTGGAGAACTCCCTCTCCAAGCTCGGCGCGCCTTGAGAAACAGACGGTGCGGAGGGAACACTTTCTTTGGGGTCTGAACTGCTCTCCAGAAATGGTCTTCCGGCGCAGGGAGATTTTACTCCTGTACCACCAGTGACAAAGGCTGACGGGGACTGCCTCAAACTGTTCTCTGAAATTCAAAAGTAATTGCCTAAAATTCGCTCAGAAGCTAACTTTGCACAAGGTAAATACATCCATATGTGAGTTTATGTATGGTTCGCTGAGACGTGTTATATTGCGACAGGTTTTGCTCTAAAACGATATCGTAATGCTACAATTACGTACCAGAAATTTTTATTAAATCGAGGGGCATAAAGGGCACTATCGCCGCTTTAGCGGCACTTTTTGCTGCTAAAGCGGCGATATTTATATCGCCCTATCAGAAAACTGTCTCTAACAGCAGTTAGCGACAGTTTGCGGGCATTAGCGCCCGTTTTTTTTACCGCTTTGCATGTCAGCGAAATTTATCGCTAATGACATGCAAAGTGGGCGTTCCCAACGAACAAACCTGGGAAACACTCGCTAACAGGCCTATCGCCTATTAGCAAGGTGGCCATGGCCCCAGTTAGCGACGTGAAAAGTCGCGCTAACCGGGGTCATCGCCATTTATTTAACACCTGCAATTAGCAGGTGTTAGCCATACCTAACATGGGGGGGTGGATTATGCTGATACGACCACAGGGTCGTATCAGCAAGGTGTTCTCCCTTCTCCATGCAACATCGCTGGTTTTTCAGCGATGTTGGCCCATTTCCCCCGCTATCGCTGGAATATTCATCGCCATAGCGCTAATCGTTGCTAATACAGCGTTAGCGTGGTGATATATTCCAGCGATAGCCAGCGATAAAAAGAATCACGCTAAGCAGGGTTAGCGATGATTATCGCCTCTTCTTGCTAATATGCCCCCGAGTCCTATCCTTTTTTTAGCACACTCATTACTAGGGCATTACTGGGCAAAATTTTAAATTCACCAGCGTGGATTTTTGTAATTTTTGGAATGTTGCATTGGGCTTCTTAAGTGAAATTCCGCAAATCATGCCATTAAGCCAGTCATGTAACAATTTCGCCAATCACACTAAAAATATAGCACAGGAGGACGGGACGAAGTGAACAATCGGACCGCGAGGAGCTGTTGCTCACAGCAGTTGTATTTTCAATGCTTTTTCTTTAGCATAAAATGCTCCCTCGGATCAAGCATTTACACAAAATTATGCATTTCACACAAAAATATAGCTCTAAATGATAGATTTGAATTTTGCATAATTATGCATAATGTCACTTCATTTTCCACAAATTTCGAGTAATTGCGTGAAAGAAAATGACCCACATTTTGCACGCTCCTGCTCATTATGTATCTATGTATTTATGTGGCATTTCTATAGTGCCAACCCAGACAAAATGCAGTGGAGTGCTGCACATGGTCAAAGTTCAGCACAAAGTCAACAAGTGCTAGAAGAGATAGCGTGTTTGTGGACTGTTAATGCATTGAGATTTAGTGTTCTTTATAGAGGTGTATCTTCAACTCTTTCCTAAATTGGAGCTGCATTGGTGCGATCCTAATCCATACGTGGATGTTTCTCCAGATCATGGGTGCATAGCTGGAAAAGGCCTGCTCCCTTGTTTTTTTCTATTTTACGCTTCGTAGTCTGCAGTCTGATGTTGTCCCGCCTGTGAATGTACTGACAACCACCAGAGATGGTTCTCAGCGGGGGTGCGAGTGGTGATGGCTGTATGACAGAACCACGCATGCCTAAACCACGTGTACCTTAACAACGCAGTCTGAACAATGACTTTTTCGTGACCACACGTTCGTTTAGCACGCAAGTCATTACAACGACTTGCCTTAGGGAAGCGCAGGACTTTGGAATAGTATAATTTACTATTCCAACTCCAGTCTGTGTATCAGTAGGGAAGGTGTTGGACTTAAAATCCAACACTTTCCCTAAAGGAAGTCGTTGTAATGACTTGCGTGCTAAAGGCAAGCATGGTAAAGACACAGTCGTTCTTCAGACTGCATTGTAAAGGCACTGCGTGGTTCAGACTGCGTGCTAAATGATGTTTCCGAGTGGTGATGGCTTTGTAAATGATGCAGCTGGTTTTGAAAATGGTACCTGGGCAAGGGGAGCCAATGGAGCTCCATCAGAATGGGAGTGATGTGTGGTCCAGCAATATCAGGAGGCAGGGTCATCTTCATCTGCTGTCAGGAGAGCATGACCTACATGTGTACGGTATCAGTCTGGTGCTGCAGTGTGACCAGAAGTGAGATTGGTAATCATGTAGGAGATGGTTAGCATCTTGGAGTTAATCGTAGACAGCTTTTTCAATGATCTTGCTGATGACTGTTAGGCAAGTAATGGGCTGGTAGCTGGTGAGGGCATCAGGGCCTAGTGTAGGTTTCCCTAGGAGTGGTAGGATCGTTCCTGTTTTGAGAGCTTTCGGGAAAGTTCCTTAAATGAGGGAGGCATTGACAGTTATGAGTATGGATGTGTGTGTATCCCCAGAAAGAGCTTTGATAAATGACGGGGATAAGACATCATCTTCATAACAAGTGGCATCAAGAAAGTTGAGTATGTCACCAAGATCTGTGAAAGACAGCACTTTGAATGATGACCATTGCAGGATTGTACGAGAAGGAGTCGGCTTAAGAGATGAACTAAGCAATACAGAATAGTGGAACACTCATCATGTGTAAATAACTTCAACCATATCTGTTTAAGTGATACATCCTAGTATATACAACACTCATATTACTTATATTGTATAGAGACAATACCCCTGAAATCATTAACAACTTCAAACATTCAGGTAAGTAATATTTTCTTTTTACTTCAAATCAGTGTCACAAAAAATAACGCATCATATCCTCAATCTAAACACAGTTGTTCATCAATTCCTTGATTGCAGATACAATTAGTTAGCAATGGTTTGTAGATATATTGCTGTTATTTTTTCCTGGATGGTCTCAGCCCAAACGTGTTTTGTCCCTTTTTGGACTTTCTCAAGGCTGATTGAAGTGTTGACATTGTTTGGAAGGGTATTAGCGATAGATGTGACGTTGATATGGTAAGAGATAAGTTCAAGGTTGTCTGTGGAGAAGTTTTAGATGGATGTGAAGATTTGGTGTTCCCTTTTGGGTTGACTTTGGTTTGATGGTAGGATGCTGAGCAGGGAGATAAGGATGTGAATGGGTCATATATTGGAGACATATAACTGGTTGCTAATTGTGAAAATGATAATGTTCTACTTGAATCCACTACTGATGTGATTATTCTTTCTTCTTTCCCCCTAACCTTCTTTTATTATTTCTCTTCCACTACTATGTAAAGAGTCCCTGTCTGTACCTGCTTTTTTGTATCAAGGGTAGTAACCAGGCATAGAGAAGGACATACTACAAGGGCTGTGATGCAGGTCTGTTTCATTAAGAGAGGGATTCAGAGTAAAGAATATTACCAGTAAGTAAACTGACATTGTTCACCTCCTCTCTCTTTCTAGAGTCCTTACTTTGTTAGGATTTTCTAAGCTTTCTGGTCTATATTAGGGGTGTTAGAACTATGCATAATTTCAGAACATTTTTAAAACATACTTTATTGATTTTATGAATTGGCGTGCCGCGCGTGAGCATTGTTATAGTTGGTACATAGGTAATTCAACAAAAAGCTAGTGAACGTGAATATAAGAATACCAACAGGTTACAGTCAGTGTATAGATGCTAACCCATATGGGAAATTGGCATTTTGATATCAGTCAATTGTAATAACACTTTTGCTGGCTAATTGTCTACTAAAAAGTCAAAGTTGAAACAAAACAATCCCAAACAGTCCACCCCCTCCCTCTAGTCTGGCTCACTCCCAATTAAGATAGTTCAGGCTCGGGATTCAGTCTCGTTCAACTGTATTCATCATGTGGGGATCTTCAGATATAAGGGTGTAGCTTTACTCACCGGTCACCATGTCAGGCGGGGGATCTCTGCTTCGTGTTGGGGAAAGGGTGCATGCCTTATGTACGGTGTGGTGTAAGGGGTTCAATGGCCTTGAATGCCTCCAGCATTAGGTCCATTTCCATGGAGATCGGTGGTTTTCGCAACCCTCAGTATTCCTCCCTCCTGATGACTGCGCTTTCTGCCCCACCCAAGCGGGTCGTTTCCCCATGCCAGGTGAACACTGTTGGGGGGCGAGCTGATTTCCACCTCATTGTGATGGAGCGCTTCGCTATAAGTAAGGCCAGGTCAGCGAGAGCTGCACTTTCTGTGACTTAGGGCGGTGGTAGAGCCCCAGTATACAGCACTCCGCTGTGTCCCAGTTGGATATTCCTGTAATGTTTCCTATAATATGTGCAACCTCGGACCAGAACCCACCGAGGCGTGGACACGACCATAGCATATGCAGCATGTCCGCCTCTTATGCCTGTCATCTGGGCAACAGACCTGCGCATTTGGGTACTTGCAATTTAATTTAAATGGTGCGGGGTGAGGTAGGCCCTGTGGAGAATCATATATTGTATTAACTTGAATTTGGCGTTATGGGACACCTTCTTAGGATATTCCAGGAGAGAGGACCAATCCTTATCCCCTTGATCCTTCACCAGGTCTCTGTACCACTTTTCTCTAAGTGTCATGAGGGAGATCCCTGCGTGTGCCCGGGCTCCCCTGTATAGCCATCTTATGAGGTGGTGTCCTTCGCCCATCAGGTATACCGCGTGCATTAGCTCGTGTGTCGTGGGTTCCTCACCACATGGTGCCCAGTGCTTCTTCACATACCGGATTACGGCTGCATGTAGCATAAAGAGAGAGCGCGGGACTCCTTGTTCCCGAGCAAAATTCTCATGATCTCTCAGGGTGCCGTCTGCAAACAGTGCCCCCACTGTGGTGACCGCCTCCCTAGACCAACAGAGAATACTCTGACTAGTGACCAAGCCAGTGGGTGTGGGGAGTATTAGAGGCGTAGGGGGGAGCATTGATGTGTATATTGTAAAGCCTTTTTCCAGTAAGAGTGGCCTCCATGACATGGTGCAGAAGTCTAATGTTCAGGGATGTGCTGCGGGTTGAGACGAAGCCTCATTGGTCTGTATGGATCCGTTGTGGTAGGTAGGGGAGCAACCGACGGGCCAAGATTTTGCTTAGAATCCTGTATTCTGTAGCTAGAAGCGACAGTGGGCGGTAGCCTGACATGTCCGTTGGATCCCTGTCCGGTTTAGGGAGGGAGGTGACCAGGGCCTGCATGGTGGAGGGAGGGAGATTACCAGTCTCAAGGGCCGTTTGGTATAACCGTTCCAGGTGAGGGGTTAATTTGTCAGAGAAAGTGTCAAAAAACTCTGCTGGTAAGCCATCAAGACCCAGAGCTTTATTGCGTGGGAGTTCTCGGGTGGCTTCTCTAATTTCAGATTTGATGATAGGGCCAGATAGGTCCTCCTGGGCGGCCCGCAAGAGTTTGGGATAGGTTAGGTCGCTCAGGAAGGCTTCCATGGGCTCACCCGCTGCTCGCTTAGGAGCACAGTATAGTGCCTTATAGTATTCACAGAATGCCTCATTTATTTCCTGTTGTGTGTTCACAGTGGTTCCATCGGGCATGGTTATCTCGTGTATAGCGGTGGGAGGGGGTGCATCTCGCAGTATCTGTGAAAGATGCGCTCCTTTATCTGCCTCCGCATGTTTGAGCTGGGTGAAGGATTGGTAATCCTTTACACGGAGTCGTTCAAGCAGTTCCGCGTGTTGGATGCTCGCCTCTTGTAGCGCCTCCTTTTTAGAGGGGTCGCTGACCGCTTCCTGCTCTAATTTGTTCAGAGTGTCTTCCACAGACTTAAGGTTCTTGTGAATTTCCTGTCTGACCCCTACTGTGGCACTGATAGCAGCGCCCCTTATCACCGTCTTGAACGCGTCCCATTCCATGAGGCGCGAGGAGGCCGAATTAGCATTCTCGCTGAAGTAATTAGTGATGGCCGATGCCATAGTGGCGCGGAAGATGGCATCCTCCAGCATCTGCGGCCATAGTTTCCAGGTAGGGACCGGTGTGGGGATTCTGCCCCATGATAAAGTGACCTCTAGTGGGTTATGGTCGGAGAAGGTGTTCCCCAAGTATGTGGTGTGGGTCACATGGGCTGTTATGGAGAGGGAGCAGAGTATCCTGTCTATCCGTGTGTGTAGTTGGTGAGTCGGGGAGTAGAAGGAGTATTTCCGGCTATTTGGGTTCTTAAGTCGCCAGACATCCCCCATCGACCAACCCGTGGCCCATCTGCCAAACGGCCTCTGTTTGCCTGATAGAGGCTGCGCCCTGGACAGAGGGGTGAGAGCAGTCCATCTGGACATCTAGGACCGTGTTGTAATCCCCTCCCAATACCCATGGGCAGTCCACCCGGTCTGTCAGTGTTTTGTTGAGACTTGTTAGAAATTTGTCCTGATCGTATTTCGGGGGATATATGCTGCCTATTACTATGTGTGTGCTGTCCAGCGTGCCATGAACCATGACATACCTGCCCTGCAGATCTGTGCGCTGCTTCAGGGCCACGAATGGGACCCCATGTCTGACACATATAGCCGCACCCCTAGCAGAGGCGGAGTATGATGTGGTGAGCACTTGGCCTCCCCAATTTTTGCGGAGCTTGACCGCCTCGGAGTCTGTGAGGTGGGAGTCTTGTAGCAGGGCAAACTGTGCCTTACGTCTGTTTAGTTGCGCATGAACCCTATGATACTTGTGTACTGATCCCAGTCCCCTGACATTCCAGGCGATTATATTTTAAGTTCCCAACGTGGTTATGTGTTTGTGTTTTCGGCTCCTAGACCTGTCCGAGCTCGTGAGACAGGTAATGTGTACTGTGTGGTGGGGGTAAGCCAGAAACCCAAAGACCCATTTTAACATTCAGTGCTAGGTCCAGCTCTAGAACTATGCTGGTCCAAACAAAATACACAACTGTGTAAACATTTTTCTGGTTTCAATATGCTTTCGCTATTGGGGGGGTGTCACCTACACCTTGCATAACTCGCCGGGTTGTGTGCTATTCTATAAGTGACCGGACCATGGTCTTTTACCAAGGATTTGATGAAGCTGGGGGGGTATGAAAGCATATGCAGTGGTTTGCATCCTCTCTATCATTTGAGGGTATCTCTATCTCAACAGAGCACCACGGATGGGGTCCCCTTCAACCCAAGAGGTCATCTGCAGTCTGAGGAGTAATAAAGGGGAACAAGGCAAGGCTGTTCTCAGAGTCTGAGTGCATAGTGTTGTCCTCTGAGGACTCCGGCGAGGAAGGGAGGTTGCAGCCTCTGAAGGCAGCTGCCGCGGCAAGCACAGATTCTCTGCCCTGTAGGGCCTGCTCTGGGGAAGGGTTCTTCGCGTGGGTTTTGCGGGTTGATTTGGTACAGCGTGATCTTCCCCCCGCTGATATCTGCGGCTCCTGATATGTGCTCTGTGTCGATCTCTCTGACATTGTAGGGGGAAATGCAGTTCCTAGCCAGTCATCCGTGGCCTCCTGGCTGTCAAAGAAGTGTGTCTTTTGGTCATGTATGACCTTCAGGCGGGCAGGGAATAACAGAGCGTATTTGAGGTCTAGGGCTCTGAGTTTCTTTTAAGTCGCTTGGTACTAGGCTCTTCGGCGTTGAACTAGGACTGTGTAGTCAGTGAAATCCGGTATTTTTCCTATTGGATAGGGGAGTTCTCCCTGGCAGTTTGTAGCAGTGTGTCATGGTCCCTATAGTTAAGTATACGGGCTATCATAGGGCGCTGGGGGGCACCCACCGCTGGCCTCCCTGTCGGGATTCTGTGTGCTCTCTCAACACTGAAGAGGTCAGACAGGCCCTCAGGGGCTACATGCTCTTGTAACCATTGCTCGACGAATCGGGTGGCGTTAGGGCCTTCACAGCGCTTTGGCAGGCCTATTATTCGCACATTATTCCTCCGTACCCTGCCTTCAGCGTTCTCGACCCTGTCCTGTAAGCCAGATACCTGTCGCTGTAGCAGTGATATTTGCCCTGCGTGGTCCTTGTGTTGTGGCAGCAGTTCTGTCAGGAGTAGCTTGTTGGTCTTTACTGTGGAGGCCAGTTTATCATGATCTGCCTTTAGAACTGTAAAGCCGGTGGTCAAGGAGCCTATTTGTTGCTCTATTGCCGTTCGCGACTCTCTTACCTCCTGCAGGATTAGATCCAGCTTGTTCGGGGCAGTCTTCATGTTGGTTGGTGGGACGCAGCTCATTGGAGGCGTTTGGGTGGCATTGTCTGCGTCTTCCTGCTATTGTGTGCTCGTGCAGGCCGCCTCCGGTACCTTTAGCTTAGGGCATCCCATGGTGTAGCAGCGAGTGGGGCCAATCACTCAGCGAGTATGTCTGTGTTCAGAAGTTGTGGTGCCACCAAGCAAAGGGGCACGAGGACCACTGTCAGCTCAGGTCTGGGCACACCCGAGGGTCACACCAGGCCCACAGTCCCAGTCTCTGGAGCTCCGGGCAGAGTCGAGCACGTGTGCGCCAAGCTGCCAGCCGAGGGGTCCGGGCACGTCCCTACAGGGTGTCCCTCTTCGTTGCTGGGTGAGGGGGGGCACCACACAATAGGCAATCGTGAGGCGAGCATGGATCTGTAATCACAGGGACTCCGGGTAGCCTGTGCATCCCGGCGCCGAGGCTGTGTTGGAGCTTGAGTTAAGTTCAGGGGGAAACCAGTAGGGGCCCAGGCCTCAGGAGCCGCCGTCACATTTGTTCCTTTGCAGTTCGGACCTAGGGGCCGGGGAAGGCCCACTCATGGGCGCGCCGCACTGCCAGCACCTTTGCTCACCAGACTCACCGCCTTGCAGTTCAATGCCGCTGGGCCCACATTTTTGCCAGGTACCCCCTGGTAAGGCGGGGGGGAGTCCGTACAGCCTCAGCAACCGCTGTGCCATCACGGGCCCAGCAGGCGGAGAGCACCGTCCCTCTCCCTCAGTCAGAACCCAGTGTTGGCGGGGAGGGCGCTCTGGCTCAGCAACTCGCAGCTCCGGACACTGGTAGGTCGTCTGAGGCCACGGCCGCTAGAGGCGCTGCGGCGCCGCAGATCACGGAAAGGAGGGGAAATTCGCCGGAGCAAGTCATCCTCCGGTATCGTGGGCGGTCTCGCAGTCTGGTAGTGCAGGTCCTCAGTGTTTATGGCACACTATTTTCATCCCTTCGGGGCGGTGGCTCCCAGCCCATGCGGGACGTCACAGGCCCTCTGTTCAGTGCGCCGGGCTCGAAGCGTGCGCTGCACTCGGCCCAGACGATCCAGCTGTAATCGTCGGTCTTTTGGTGCCCGGTGACTTTCGCACCGCTCACTCAGCGTCTCTTCTGTTTTCTTGGGAAGCGGGGGAGGTTAGTGTTCTGGATGGCCCCCAGCTTTGCTGATATTCACAGGATAATTGGATCCGGTCTCAGAGCTCCACTGCAGTGCGGCCGCCATGTTCGGCGGTTAGCCACGCCCCCATAATTTCAGAACATTTGCACAAATTTATTCAAAATATTGTGAAATGAAAATCTGACATTTAGCACTAAATTGTAGCATGAAATGCACTTTTGTATCCATTATGGATGCTAGGATGCAATTTGTGCTAAAAAAATAATGCAAATGTTGCCACAAATAACAGCTGTTCAAGTTCTGTTCGTTCACACTGTTCCTGTGCTTCCGCAATAGGATGTTTACGGGAATGGTCTTGAAATTACATGATGTAGTGAAATGGTGTAATTTCAGGTCCTAGATAGTAAATGACCTGAGCCCCTGTTGATGAACTACCCATAGTGAATTTAGCCTAGAAAACAAATTACATGTTTATTTATGTAGTTTTTAATGTATGTCATGTTGAGAGTGCTATAGAACCTACAAGGACCATTTTTACATAAAGGCCTCAACTGCCATGTCCAACAGTTAATATTTCATGCAAATATGCAGAAGAGGCCCCAATAGTGGCTCAGCAAGTCTCCTGCAAAGGACCTGCATTTACATCTCCCTAAATGTCTCCTGTTGGATACACCTTGGGCTTGGATTGGCATTTTTTAGCCACAACAACTTTGACAACAATGACGCAATGTACCAATGGCTGGCTTTTTTATTTGACCTACCCACCCGCATGTTAATGATAGAGAATCAGCCTATTAGGATCATCTGCTGTCAAATCTATTGGCTGAGCCATGAATATGATTTATTTGATGTGTGTTTAAATAAAGCAAGATTCAATATGTGACCTGGCGGTATGGTATTTTTAGTGCTGGAGGGACAGGGAAGTGGAGATCTGTACCCGAGTACACATGGGTTACCATTAGAGGGAGATGGTAGGGTTCAGTAGGAAGATGTATCATGAAGATGTTAACCCTTATCTGGAAACTTGGGGGCATATTATCAAGGACGGCGATAAAATTATCGCCGCTTTAGCGGCAGAAAACTGCCGCGAAAGCGGCGATAATGGGCTTGATAATATGCCCTGGAGAATTCCAATAGAAGCCCATGTTGACACCAGAACATGGGCTTCTATTGGAATTCTCAAGGGCATATTATCAAGCCCATTATCGCCGCTTTAGCGGCAGTTTTCTGCCGCTAAAGCGGCGATAATTTTTAACGCCGTTCTTGATAATATGCCCCTTGCATTCTACCAAATCAGTGGTGTATATCAAATGACAGCTCAGTTTTATAAGAAGATATCAAGCATCTTAAAATTGTTTTTTAAGCCTGTTTAAACAAATGACAGAAATCTTCACCCAAATTATCAGATTTCTCATTTAAAATATACTTTTACAAACATTTTTCCTTTTATGCAGATTCGGACATAGCTGAACTTCAGAAATTACTTATAGAATATAGATAATATTTGACTGGGATTCATATCATAATATTAAGGGGCCAATTCCGATTCGGGCAGGAAATCTCTCCGACCGAGCCGGACCCGGAGAGATTTCCGACCGAATCGGACCCTAGCAGCCCGACCGAACGAGTACGATGCGTACGTATGCTATCGGACTCGATTTGGTCGGACTCCCATTGAAGTCAATGGGAGCCGGTCGTACAACGCGTACGAGGGCTCCCATTGACTCCATGGGTACGACGCGAACAAGGGCGCCCCCTACAGCGGGTACGCGTCGATGCGGGTCGCGCCATACATGCACGTGTAGGGGGGACGGGTCCCCCCTGTGTTCGACTCGTGCGGCTACGCGTGCAGGGGGGTCCGACACGGACCCCCGAAGTCCAGCTCCGACTGCTCTTTGGAGCCGGACGGCGCGAGTCGGTCGGACTGCTCGAGGCGCGCATCGTACTTGCTCGGTCGGGGAACTTCTCCATTGCGCGGTGCGAGTCGTGTTCGTGCGAGTCGGTCGGAGCAGTTCGGACCCGCGAACGAGTCGGTCGGCGATTTTGCGTACGCTCGCATCGTACTCACTCGCCCGGACGCATGCACGAATCGGTCGGAAACGAGGGCTCCGAATCGGATCCGGTAAAGCCGAATCTGATTCGGTGCCCTACCGGCCGAGATCGGAATCGGCCCCTAAGTGTCCAAACTTTTCATAATTTTTTATTTGGGATACCTATGTGTGTGAAAACATAATATAGTATTCCTATTTCTTTAACATCAATGTCCTTTTGCATCTGTATATCACAGCATGCACTGATATATAATCATTTGAATGTCGTTATCTTATTAATTTGAACTGCCATTTTGCCTTAGTATGTTTGTTAAGTTTCATGGTTTTGGTAGGCCTGGAAGCCATTTTTATGTGAGGTAGTACATTTGCACATTTCCTGCATCTCATAGTAAAGCGTAGCCTTGCGTTTGCTGTTGGCAGTCAGACGTGTGATTTTATGAAAATAAAGGAAGTCAACACTGTATTTGTGTTTTGTATCTCTGCTTTAAAGGTGTCTCACATTTTTCTTAGTGAGAAGATGTTGCCACCTGCTCATTAGATAAATTTAGCGAAAAGTAACACGTTTTTGCCACATGTTTGCACTCCATAGACTTGTATAGAGGGAAAAATATAAATAAACTGTTTAATTTTGCATGCATTTTTGCATAATATTCTCCAACTGGCCATTTTGGGTGAGAGATTTGGTCAGTTGAAATTAAAATTGACTCTGAATTATTTACTGCGCTACTCACAATTCTTGCATCAAACACGTTAAACATTTGCGTTCCTGGTGTGTTGTTTTTTTTTAACAATGTGTTGAACATATTTGATACTCTCATAAGAAAATTTAAATTAATTCAAGAAAAACTCAGACTTTGTTTTAGAAAATACCAAACAGAGTGCCAGGCAAGTGATCCAAATTGTCCCTTTTTCTGGAAACATGGGTCAGATCCAGCAGAAGTTACCTCCACAGCACCTCAAATTCCTTACAGAAAATTTTGCACAATTGATGTTATATACCCCCTGCCTCATAAACAGTATGGCCTAATTTTCTTCAGAACACTTACATTCGCAGTACTATTGAATGGCATTTTATTTCAGATATCAAATGTTTTCTTTTTCACACTACAAGATGTAAAAATGATGTCCCTTTATTTAGACTTATCGCTGGAAATCACAGGTGTGAATGGAAAAATAATTATTGATAAAGCCCATTATTACCGACTCAATATGGCCAGGGGTGCCATTTAAAATTAACATAAGCCATGCTGGAGAGTTGTAGAAGAAAATTTCTCCACTCCTTATTATATGGATCAGGTATTTGGGGCTATATCAATCCAAATCTGTTTCAAGGAGAACAAAATAGACTGCTGAGGAGATGATGGAGCAGGGGAAACGAAATAATTTTGTACCCCTTTGGAAATTAATGACCCCATAACCATTAATAGCACTAACCGTTTGAGATGCATGGACTAATCAACAAAATACACCTTTTTAGTAGACATTACACGTGGGCAATTTGCTAAATGTTGCAAATTCCAATCTATTTACGAAAGTGAAGCTAATTAACGTGAGTATTGTGATTTACGTAGTAAATAGAATAAATTGCATGATTTGTGTTGTGTAATAGAATTGTGTTGTGTCAAAGAATGCAGATGGTAAGAAAAATGGCTTTAAATGTCGCTTCTGCTAGGTAATATCTAACATGGGTCTTTAGAATGGCGGGTGGTAAACAGAAAGGCTTATTTTCCATATTTTAATTTCTATTGTGTTTGTTCTTATACTAGTTTCGTTCGGGCCTGCTAGGCCATGCTTCTAAAATGGCCGCTGGAAAGGACGAGATCGCATGCGCTGAATAAGATGGCCCCCGCGCAGACTCAGTATGAAAGCTCCAGTCATGTGTATGCGGCCTGCTCGGAGTGAGAGATGTCAAGGCCAATCTGAACTGCAACGAGGAGCGCGCCAAGTGTTCAGCATATATGCCTGGCAACGGATGGGAAAGTCGAGCGACAGGGGATGAACTAATGTGTGGCCATCAAAGATTGTTACAAAATGGATTAACAAATTAGACTACTTTTTGACACCGTGATCATGAGACTTATTGTGTGCTTTATTGTCCCCAAACCGGTTCAAACAAGGAGGGCGATGAGGTGACCATCACCACCCCTCCAATGGACCAATTAGCGTGATTCTTGCCCCTAAGGATTGCAACTTTTAAGTGTAGTGAGCCAGAGAATAGGGTATAAGAGAGTCTGCTCTTACGTTGTGAAAAAACTTGCTTTTCATTTTTCCACCTTGATGCTGCGAGAGACTCTGTCAATTTGGACTTTGAACTTTGACTGGGGAAGGAACAAGATCGTTGCGGGAATTTACCCGGGAGGTGATTGCGTCCGAGGAGGTTAGCGGGACAGTCAGTCAGTTTGGGAGTCCTATCCTGTGATCTGCGGTTCATCATCCTTTGGTGAACCATTCTTGTCATTGCCCTATGGCCAAGGGTAATAAGTAATTTTATCTTTTCCTAAAAATCTTTCTTAAAATGTTTATTGATATTTCGAAATGTTTTACTTAATAAAGAATTTTACTTATTTGCTCGAAGAATTTTAGATAAAAATATATTCTAACTTTAAAATGAGTCTGTGGTTCTTTAAAACAAAGTTTATGATTTAATAAATGTTAAAGGTTTTAATTGTGATTGAGCTGGTCTTAATCTCCATCAACTGATTCTACTAGTTGGTCCATCGACCGAATAGCGGAGTACCTTGATGTTTAGAACCGACAGGATCGAAAGTTAATGTATATAATGTATAGGTTATTATTCTGTCAATTTTAACAAGGTATCCCGTTTGTCCAGCAGCTCATTCTCCTTAGCGTTTTATCCAGAAATTGAATAAATGTATGTATGCGGTGTCATGGGCCCCACCGACATAAGTTGTTTGTAGGTGTTTTCTGGATTGGTGTCATAAGGAGAAATTTATATTAGCCGCTCTGGAACAGATTTCTTGGTAGCAGAGGATGGTTACTATAGATTAGTTTGGTGATTATTGATTATTGATTTTTTCGTGTCTAACACTTTATGTTGAGTTTGTATTACGTTATATGTAAGTCGAAATTTTGAAGCTTCCGGGAAGTAGGAAGTGGACACGTGTGGCAAGAGAAGTCACACGGAAATGTGCATTGTCTGATTTCAAAATTGGTGATAACACAGGACTGTGTTATGTTAGGGAAATTTCACGCATGAATTGCATTTGAGTGAAAAACCAACAGGTTTTCTTGTGAAACTCTGGCCCTAATTCTCAAGAGCAGTGTAGTCTCCGCATGTGTTTTATCCCCAGAGAAACGGGTTTACCTCTTGCTTGAGAGAAGGGTAAGGTAGAGAGAAGTGCTTCACTTATCGAATTAAACAGTATTCTTGTAAGTTAGAATAAACTATCTCTTTTGATTAGAGAAAAAAGACAATGGTAATGTGTTTTACGTTGTAACTAATCGATTTTAGTTGAAAAGAAGAGCTAAGAAAACTGCTGATAATTTTTGTAAAGGAGGGGTCAGTAGAAGCAGGAGTAGAACTGACGTCAACAAAACCGCGCTGGTATTGGCCAGTTGTGGAAGAACGAAGAGCTTCCTGATTGGTGCGTTAGTGTGAGACGCGCTGGGATAGGTTAGTGGGAGAGTGACGTAAAAGCTTTCTGATTGGTGCGTTGGTGTGAGACGCGCTGGGATAGGTCTGAATAGCCGAGCAGTAGAAAGAACAGAGTGGTGAAGAAATGCATGAATTTGTTTTGGTAAAAAGAATAGTGAAATATGGCTTATTATAATGAGTATGGTAGAGAGAAACCGTCATGGTTTGCGAAGCTTAAAAACTTTTTCAAGAAAGATAAGAAGGTTGTGACTAGGGAAGGAGAAGTACTTCCTCCGCCGAAAACGCCAGCATCTCATATGATGTTGAAATATGGCTATCATACTTGCATTTGGTTGGAAAATTGGGCGAAGTATACCAAAGACGATGGAGTATTGGCATTTCCAGAAAATGGATCGTTTAGCACAGCAGTACTTCGAAATTTGAGAGAAAAGATGATGAAACTTGAACCGAGACCTAGACCGACACAGTTCGAAGCCTTAGGTGAATGGTAAGATGAGATGTATGAAAGGGAAAGACACAGAGGTGCAAAGAATTATAGTTTAGTTCATGGAAGAGTATGGGGTTTGAATCATGAAGACAGGATGAGACGATGGCGGTATGCTAACATGACGGATGGCTTGTTTCCTGTCAGAACAGTTGAAGAATTTACAGGGAGAAAGTGTACGGAGAAAAAGAAGCATGCAGTAACAGAGAGATATGGATATGGAGTTAGCGACACAGAGGATGAGTTGCTGGAGGACATTTTAAATAAAAGACCCCCTCCATATCAACAGGATTCTGTGGTGGTGACACCAAATGCACCGCCAATGAGAACTGTAATAAATTGAAGTCCTGAACAAATGTCTGAAATAAATAGTCCATTTAATAAGCTAGAAACACCACAGACTGTGAAACATGATAATGGTAATACAGCTGAATTAGCCAGAACCACAAGAGAGTTGACTGAAAAGATAAGAGAACTGACAAAGAATATGGAAGCCGTGACAGTGCCAGTAACTATAGGGCCAGTAATCCCAGTATTTGAAAACCAAAAGATAGATGAACACTCCTTAACAATTCCATTAAATTCCAGTATGCAAAGAGTAAGAGAAGGGATGATTCCAGAAAATAGAGAGAAAGAAGATTCTGTTGGTCCATTTAGGTCAAGTCCACCTGTAAATTTGACAATTAATGAGAGTCAGATAAATAGGATTCCTATGGGAACCGAGTCAGCAACTGAAACCCCAGAGAGAAGTGCAAATTGGATAGAATTAAATAAAACCCCTGTGGGTCCGACTGCAGAGGAATTAAATGATTGGGTGAGGAGCTTGCAGAAAAAAGATGCCGAACCACAACTTTTGGATGTGGTCAGATTAAAGATAGACATGGAGGAATTAATTCTAGGAACTATTGGTACAGATCGATTGAAGTCCTATCAAGATGATGAATTAATGTTTATGTGTAAAAGCGTCACTTGGAGAGCTAGAAACTTGCATGAAAAATTGGAAGAAACAGCGAACGAACTAGGAGTAGATTTTGGAAAAATTAGAGGATTGCAGAAACCGTACAGGATAGATTTTAATGAAAAAGACATAGAAAATCTGAACACTTCGGGACGACTAACACAGATAAAAGAACTGATTGTTTTATTGAGAAAATGGGGAGATGTAGACAAGTGGAGAAGTAGGTGGATAAGAAGAAAGGAGGGAACAACGGATAAAGCATCATTGGCTTTTCCGCTAAAAGAGAAAGAACCAACAGTAATGGAGTGTCCAATGAGAGAAACTCCAGGAGGAAGTTATGTACATGTCCGATGGTCCAGACAGGATATATTGTCATTTACAAATGATTTTCCAAGATTGAGAGAGAAACCTGTAGAATGGTATAGACAGGTAGAAAGGTTTGTAAACGTTTCAAAAGTGTTGTGGGAAGATCTGGATGGATTGTTTGAGATTGTTGTTCCAGCAGATTTATGGACAGAGTGTAAAATTACAATTGACTGGCCGAAGGAAGAATATTCTAGAGATGCAAAAACAGGAGCCCCAGGTTCAGAAGTAATGAGAAAATATGAACAGGCAATCACGTTTCTGAAAAATAAAATCCCACCAAAAGAAACGGACTGGGTAAAGATTGATAGAACAACTCAGGAGAGTAAGGAATCTGTACATGCCTATTACGAGAGATTGCTCTTGGTCTTTAAACAGTATAGTGGATATGAGAATTTGAGTGAAAAGGACATGAGTCATTTTGTGTATAGATTTGTATATGGTCTGAGGCCTGAGATAAGTGAAATGATTAAGCAGCATATGTTGTGTTGGCAGAATAGCACAGTAGATGAGGTACTACGGTATGCGAAATATTGTAGTGACAATATTGAGTGTAAACAGCGAAAACTCAAGGAAAAGGCAATGTGGGCACAAGTAAAGGTTGCAGAAAAGCAAGAAGCTCAGATGAATAATCAGTCTAATGACGCAGTACAGACCAAGTCCAAACCGAATATTGGTAAGGGAAAAGGTCAGATGAGTATAGAAGAAGCTAAAAAGAAATGGCCATGTCATAATTGCGGAAAATTAGGGCACTGGAGAAACGAGTGTAAATTTCCTCCGAAAGTTAATGCTGAAAATCAATCATTGAATCCACAGGTGCAGAATGAGGTGAGTTACCAACAGCTGCAACAGCCGCAGGTAGTTACTCAACAGTGTCAGGTGCCGCAACCACCTCTTCCAAAGAGTGTAAATCCTCAAAGATACAGTACAGAGGCAGGATTCTACGGAGGAGAGCAGGTAACAAAATTGCCGCGCGCAGCTGCAGTTTCGCAGTATTGGTTACGGCAGGATGGAGATGAATCAGATGAAAGCTTATGATGGTGCCTAGGAGAGGAAGAGAAGTGCGTGCTTGGCGCAACTCTAGAGGTAGATCAGTCAGGTCCATTTGTGGATGGAAAAGTGAATGGTGTAAATGTTACATTCCTTGTGGACACTGGTGCTACCCGTTCTACTGTTAGATCATTGGAAATTCCAAAACTTCCTCTCTCAGGAGAATATATACAAGTTGTAGGTGTTTCAAACAGGTAGATTAAAACACCTCTTACAAAACCAATAGAGGTGGAAATTGGACCGTTCAAAGAGATGCATCGCTTTGTGGTGTGTGATTGTAGTCCTGTAAATTTATTAGGACGCGATCTGCTTTGCAAAATGAATTGTACCATCTACTGTACCCCAGATGGTATTGCTTTTCAGACACCAGATGACGATGTTCTGTATAAAATGACAATGGCAGAACTAGAACCAGGAGCGAATTATATCTTTCCTGTGTTTGATGAAGAGAAAATCCCTATTGAATTGAAAGGAATAGTCAGGTCTGATGTGTGGGATTTCACAGGTGAAGATATTGGACTAATGAGAGAAGTTGATCCTGTAAAAATTACTGTAAAAGAAGGAACTAATTACCCAAACACCCCGCAGTACAAACTGACACCAGAAATTATTGAAGGAATAACACCTGTAATTAATAAGATGATTGAACAGGGAATTTTGAGAGGAATAATGAGCAGCCCATGTAATTCTCCTATTATGGGATTGAAAAAGCCAAATGGAACATATAGGATAGTACAAGATTTAAGAAAGGTAAACAAAATTGTTATTCCTTGCTGCCCAATTGTGCCAAACCCTGCTGTAATACTGTATCAAATCCCACATGATGCAGAATGGTACACAGTTATTGATTTGTGCCATGCATTCTTTTCTATTCCATTGCACCCTGACAGCCAGCCATTATTTGCGTTCCGGTTCGGGGAGCGTATTTTGGCATGGTGCCGAATTCCTCAAGGGTATACTGAAAGTCCTTCAATTTTTAATCAGATTCTGAAGAAATCCTTAGAAGATTTAAAAATGCCTGAAGAATCTGTGATGGTCCAATATATTGATGACCTATTAGTGGCATCAAAGACCAGAGAAGCATGTGTTACGGACACAATTGCTTTATTGAATCATTTGGCAGAAGGAGGACACAAGGTGTCCCCATCAAAACTGCAATTCTGTCAACAGGAAGTACAGTACTTAGGTAATAAGATTGAGAAAGGGATGCGAAAAGTGACAACAGAAAGAATAAGGATTATCAAAGGAATGAGAGCCCCAATGACACAAAGAGAGGTGAGAATGTTCCTTGGAATGGTTGGTTATTGCCGACAGTGGATAAGTGGGTTTTCATTGATTGCAAAACCTTTACAGCGATTGACAAAGAAGGATGTCAAAGATCCGATTGCATTGGATGAGGAGGAAATGAGGGCTTTCGAGGAACTGAGAACAAGTTTGTGTGAGGCACCAGCATTGGGAATGCCTGATTATGAGAAAGAATTTGAGCTGTATTGTAGCGAGAGAGATGGATGTGCACTTTCAGTATTAGTGCAAAGGCATGGAAAAATGAAAAGACCAATTTCTTATTTTTCAGCTGTTTTAGACCCAGTAGCAAAGGCATTGCCTGGATGTCTGAAAGCAGTAGCTGCTACTTGTGTGAGTCTGGAACAGAGTGAAGGCATTGTGATGGGATATCCTTTGAGAGTATATGTCCCACATTCAGTTGAAATCCTTCTGACCCGAACAAAAACCCAATTCATGACACATAGTCGGCTGACTAGGTATGAAAAAGTGATCTTGGGTGCAGACAATGTAACCATTGTAAGATGCACCAGTGTGAATCCTTCCACTTCACTGCCAGATGAAGAAAATGCAGAAGTCAAAGATGATTTTGATCATAAGTGTTTGGATGTGCTTGAATTTTGCACAAAGCCTCGCCCTGATATCAGGGATGAACCTCTAAAAGAGTCAGATTATGTGATGTTAGTGGACGGGTCATGCCTGAGGACAAATGAAGGAGTTTTAAGTGCTGCATATGCTGTGTGTACGGTGGCAACCATAATGGAAGCATCCTGTTTGAGAGGAATACGTTCAGCCCAAGTTGCTGAGCTGATTGCTCTGATTCGAGCGTGCAGACTGGGAAAGAATTTCCGAATTACTGTGATCACAGATAGCCAATATGGCTTCGGAGTGGTCCACGATTTTGGACAGATCTGGTCCCAGAGGGGATTCCTGACTTCCTCAGGGTTTCTTATTAGGAATGGTGAGTTTGTGAAAAAGTTGCTTGAGGCAATACAGCTGCCTAAACAGATTGCGGTGGTAAAATGCACTGCTCACAAAAATGAAACTGATTACATTGCAGTGGGTAACAAATTTGCTGACGAATTAGCTCAATATTGTGCCAGAAATATGACCTCAATGAATCAGAGGAGGGAAAAAGAAAATGTTTTATGTCCCTTGCTGTTTACTAACACAGTTGAAACATGGGATGAGGTAAAACAATTGCAGGAAGAGGCAGGTGATGAGGAAAAAGATGGTTGGATAAAATCAGGTCGCAGACAAAGAGAGGAAGATGAAGTCTGGGTTTACAGGGATGAAAGACCAGTTATGCCTGATAGCATGATCTCTAACATGGCACGGATGTACCATGGACAGGCACACATAGGTAGAGATGCCATGATCAGACTTTTCAAACAGACCTGGTACAACCCAAAATTTAGGGCTATAGCTGAAAGCCTTTGCCAAAGATGCCTTATATGCCAACAGATAAATCCAGGAAGGAAGACAGTAGTGAGTTTGGGAACAATAGGACGTGAAGGAGGTCCATTTACCAGAATGCAATTAGATTTTATTGAAATGCCCCCAAGTAACAGATTGAGGTATGTCCTGGTGGTCGTCTGTTTGTGTTCTCGTTGGGTGAAAGCCTATCTGACAAGAAGGAATGATGGAGTTACTGTAGCTAAGCTCCTGCTGTGAGAATTCATTCCTAGATATGGCTTTCCAGTAACGATAGAAACAGATAGAGGAACACATTTCCAAAATGAAATCATCCAACTGATATGTGAAGCACTAGACATTCAACAAAAACTGCATTGTGCCTACAGACCAGAGGCTTCTGGAGTGGTAGAGCAAGTAAATGGCACAATAAAGAATAGGTTAGGGAAAATGTGTCAAGCCACAGGACTCAAATGGCCCGATGCCTTACCACTGGTGTTAATGAGCATAAGAAGCATACCTGACAGAAAAACAGGTCTGAGTCCTCATGAAATAATCATGGGACGAGCAATGAGACAAGCACACGCACCTGTCAACAAACTGCTGACTATAACTGATGATCTCGTATTGGACTATTACAAAGGATTGGCTGATGTGGTGCATTCTGTGTTTCATCAGGTTGGGCCGGATGCGACCACTCTTGAAAGAAAACCAGCTCATGATCTGAGTCCAGGAGACTGGATCCGCATAAAAGTCCACAGAAGAAGAAACTGCTTGGTTCCACGCTGGGATAAGCCACGTCAAGTGATCCTGGTGACAACAACTGCAGTAAAGTGTGCAGGTGTGAAAAATTGGATTCATGCCAGTCATACCATCAGAGTTCCAGATCCTGAAGCTCGACCTGTAAGTCGACATCTGGAAATATCAGATACCAGCTCAGCATCTGAAGCAGAGCCTGAAACAAACAGAGTTGCAGATCTTGAAGCTCGAACTGTAAGTCGACATCTGGAAAAATCAGGTACCAGTTTGACAATTGAAGAAGAAACTGAGACAATCAGAGTTCCAGATTTTGAATCACGACCTGTAAGTCGACATCTGGAAATATCAGATACCAGTTCGGCATCTGAAGCAGACCAGTCTGAATCCAGTGAAAGACAAAAGAAAGAATCCGAAAACAAAAGAACTGATCTTGAAACAGGAGAAACTGAACTAATAAATAGTGACAGTGAACAGCCAAGTACAAGTTTTGGGGAAATTCCACTGGAAATTGCAGAGGTAACTCAAGAAAATTAGATTCAGATAGAGAGATTGGGGAAATTGCTGAAGAAAGACGAGGAGGATTAGACTCAAAATTTCAAGCAGAAGAAACACAGGGAAATTTAGATCTAGATAGAGAGTTTGGGGAAATTGCGGAAGAAACACGAGGAGGATTAGATTCAGAATTCCAAGCAGAAGAAACACAAGAAGATTCGGATTCGGACAAAGAGACTGAGATCATAAAGTTCAAAGTTAGAGGAAGTGAAGTGAGATCTGAGACAGAATCTGAAGAAAGTGAAGAAGAAAGAAGGCAAACAATAGGACCAAGAAAGAGAACTTGGAGAGCAGAACGAGGAGAAAAAGAAAGTGAACTGAAAAGGCCAAGAAAAGGAGACAATTGGCCCAACGAAATTAAAAGACTGAGATATAAACTAATAAATTTGAACAAAGACAATGCAGAACAAGTAAATGAAATAACAAGTCAGGAAAGACAAAGAAAAACAGATAAAAGACAATTGCAGAGACCCAAAAGAGTGAAAAGACCTAACTTGAAATGCAAGTCACCTGAATGGGTATACATAGCACTGTCTGACATTAAAGAAGTGGATAGCAGTCACGAGAACCCAGACAAAGACTGTGAACAAGTGGGTGAGAGTGAACTGGGCCAATCCTGAAAGACAAAGAAAGAAAACCGGACTAGACACAAAAACTGAATAAGACAAAGAAAATTTCTGAAAAACCGAAAGGTGCGCCAAAAGGCAGTTGATCCTAGTCAACACTACGTCATTTGAGGTGTGGGAAACACATTTCTGTACATATATTTAGATAATATTTCAACATGGTAGACACTGAGAATAGAAGAGCTAAATGTGAGTTTTTCCGTAGATGGTGTAGGATGTGTTTCTATTGTACAGGTTTACTAATGCTTATTTGGTTTATTTTAGCAATCATAATTCCACTTAGATTAGTTGTAGAAAATACATCTGCAATCATGAATGACATGAATAGTGACAAGAAATCTAACATAAAGAACACTGCAACACTGGTAGATAGTACTGATTTTCCGCAGCAACCACAGCACTGCACTGAGACTGCCCTCATCGCCGCCACCGACGACATCAGGACCCTGCTGGACAACGGTGAGACCGCAGCCCTCATCCTGCTGGACCTCTCCGCCGCCTTCGACACTGTCTGCCACCGCACTCTACGCGCACGCCTCCACGACGCAGGGATCCGAGACAAGGCCCTGGAATGGACCACCTCCTTCCTCGACGGTAGAACCCAGAGAGTCCACCTCCCACCTTTCCGATCCGAAGCCTCCGAGATCATCTGCGGCGTACCCCAGGGATCTTCCCTCAGCCCAACACTGTTCAACATCTACATGGCCCCGCTCGCACGCATCGCCAGACAGCACGACCTCAACATTATCTCCTACGCCGACGACACTCAACTGATCCTCTCCCTCACCAAGGACCCACTCGCCGCCAAATCCAATCTCCCTGAAGGAATGAAGGCGGTCGCCGATTGGATGAAGATCAGCCGACTAAAGCTGAACACGGACAAGACAGAGGTCCTCATCCTCGGCTCCAACCCCTCAGCATGGGACGACTCCTGGTGTCCAACGACGCTGGGAGCAGCCCCGACACCCACCGACCACGCACGCAACCTGGGAGTCATCCTCGACTCAACGCTCTCCATGGCCAAGCAAGTCAACGCAGTCTCCTCCTCCTGCTTCAACACCCTCTGCATGCTTCGCAAGATCTACAGGTGGAACCCGACAGACACAAGAAGGACAGTCACCCAGGCCCTCGTCAGTAGCAGACTTGACTATGGGAACGCCCTCTACGCGGGAGCCCCGGCCAAGCTCATCAAGCGACTGCAACGCATACAAAATGCCTCCGCACGCCTGATCCTCGACATACCACGCCACAGCCACATCACCCCCCACCTGAGGAACCTGCACTGGCTCCCCGTCGACAGGAGGATCTCCTTTAAACTCCTCATCCACGCACACAAGGCACTCCACAAGACTGGCCCAGCCTACCTCAACAGACGACTCTTCTTCTACGTCCCCAACCGCCAGCTCCGCTCCGCCGACCTCTCCCTCGCCACCGTCCCTCGCATTCGAAGAACAACCACCGGCGGCAGATCCTTCTCACACCTCGCCGCCAAGACCTGGAACACCCTTCCACTAAGCCTACGACAGACCCAAGACCTGCTGACCTTCAGGAGGCTACTCAAGACCTGGCTGTTCGACCAGTAGCAGCACCCCCCCCTTTCTCTCCCCAGCGCCTTGAGACCCTCGCGGGTAGGTAGTGCGCTCTACAAATTCTGTGATTGATTGATAGGGACAAGTCAATAACTGATTTCTCCAAGAATGTCTTCACAAAACTTTTGTACGAATATGTGGAGACAATGGATGTGAGAGATTGTTATGTTTGTATGCAGTTACCTGCGTCTGTAACAGAAGGTGTGACGTATCATCACCTTCCTTTGACGTATGGAATAACTTGTAGTGTTTTAGCTAGCTTATTTTACAAAACAGGTAAATTAGAGTATTACTACACTGACACAGATGCTGTTTTTGCTAAAGTTCCCATAATCCCTGAACTAAATAAGGTGAAGTTTGCAAAGATTTTTGGAGAATTTTTCTTAGAAACAAAAGAATTAACATTAGAATATGCATTTAGACATAATCTTACTTGTGGGTTAAGAAAGGAAGAAAAGGTTTTCTTAGACATGGTAGAAGACAGAAGGGTTAAGTTTCAAAGAAAGGCAGCAGGAGAAAAGACAAAAACCCCACCATGGGCGTTTGAAGAGGGAAGTTATGACAAAGGCGAAACAAATGCAGCTATGGTTCTAGATTGGCCCCAACAGGGAAAATTGTGTATTAGTAGAGATAACACCATGTATGATAACTATTTTGTGGGTTCTAGTGAGTGCCGAGATACATACAAAATTCTACGGGGATGGGGATTTAAAGGAGGAAAAGATCCAGTATTTTCAGGGATCTATTATATTTGCGGAAATAGAGCTTATTATAGGTTTCCGGACCATTGGTACATGCTATCTAGGCCTGGTCTTTCCCAAAACTTTTCACGTGGAAAGAGGACCAAAAGGAATTCACGAGATAGGTAAACTATTAACCCGTAGGAGGATGGAAAGCTTCTCAAAAATAATAGGTGACATTTTTGGAGTATTGATACCAGCAGTGGGTATATCTTTGAATGCATACAAGATTCGGAAATTGTCTACAGTAGTAGATCGTTTATCAACGAATACTGCTGGAGGGTTCTTGATGGTAAATACCGAAATGGTTGCCATGAGAGCTATGGTAATGCAAAATCGACTTGCCCTTGACATTCTTTTGGCAAAAGAGGGTGGAGTCTGTGGAATGCTGAAAGTACAACATTGTTGCACTTACATTCCAGACAAAAGTCAGAATATACAGAAGTATATAAAGAACATTACTGATTTGCATAAAGAAATTGCCCCACTGGAGGTTGAAGGTGCTTGGGAGAGACTTGGTAAGAGTTTTTCCTCAATGAAGAAATGGTTCACCAAAATAGGTAGTTCTCTTATTGGGAAAATACTAATTCCAGTGACCTTAGTAATAGTGATAATATCAATATTGAGATTAGCATATATGTGTGTTAAAAGAAGAAAAAGACAAAATAAAGCAAAAAGAGAAAATGAGAAAAATAAAGAAAGAGAACGGCAGATGGGAGAGATCGAATTGGAAGAGTTTAAAGAGAACATGTACAAAAGGTCTAAAAGACAGGATGAAAAGAACACGATTGTCTAAATTAACAAATGCAAGTGGACAAGAAACATTTATCTGATAAAGTATGTAGGGATAGGTTTTAGTGGTGATGTTAAAAATCACCAAAGGGGGAATTGATGGAGCAGGGGAAACAAAATAATTTTGTACCCCTTTGGAACTTAATGACCCCATAACCATTAATAGCACTAACCGTTTGAGATTCATGGACTAATCAACAAAATACACCTTTTTAGTAGACATTACACGTGGGCAATTTGCTAAATGTTGCAAATTCTAATCAATTTACAAAAGTGAAGCTAATTAACGTGAGTATTGTGATTTACGTAGTAAATAGAATAAATTGCATGATTTGTGTTGCGTAATCGAATTGTATTGTGGCAAAGAATGCAGATGGTAAGAAAAATGGCTTTAAATGTCGCTTCTGCTAGGTAATATCTAACATGGGTCTTTAGAATGGCGGGTGGTAAACAGAAAGGCTTATTTTCCATATTTTAATTTCTATTGTGTTTGTTCTTATACTAGTTTCGTTCGGGCCTGCTAGGCCATGCTTCTAAAATGGCCGCTGGAAAGGACGAGATTGCATGTGCTGAATAAGATGGCCCCCGCGCAGACTCAGTATGAAAGCTCCAGTCACGTGTATGCGGCCTGTGCTCGGAGTGAGAGATGTCAAGGCCAATCTGACCTGCAACAAGGAGCGTGCCAAGTGTTCAGCATATATGCCTGGGAACGGATGGGAAAGTCGAGCGACAGGGGATGAACTAATGTGTGACCATCGAAGATTGTTACAAAATGGATTAACAAATTGGACTACTTTTTGACACCGTGATCATGAGACTTATTGTGTGCTTTATTGTCCCCAAACCGGTTCGAACAAGGAGGGCGATGAGGTGACCATCACCACCCCTCCAATGGACCAATTAGCGTGATTCTTGCCCCTAAGGATTGCAACTTTTAAGTGTAGTGAGCCAGAGAATAGGGTATAAGAGAGTCTGCTCTTACGTTGTGAAAAAACTTGCTTTTCATTTTTCCACCTTGATGCTGCGAGAGACTCTGTCAATTTGGACTTTGAACTCTGACTGGGGAAGGAACGAGATCGTTGCGGGAATTTACCCGGGAGGTGATTGCGTCCAAGGAGGTTAGCGGGACAGTCAGTCAGTTTGGGAGTCCTATCCTGTGATCTGCGGTTCATCATCCTTTGGTGAACCATTCTTGTCATCGCCCTATGGCGAAGGGTAATAAGTAATTTTATCTTTTCCTAAAAATCTTTCTTAAAATGTTTATTGATATTTCTAAATGTTTTACTTAATAAAGAATTTTACTTATTTGCTCGAAGAATTTTAGATAAAAATATATTCTAACTTTAAAATGAGTCTATGGTTCTTTAAAACAAAGTTTATGATTTAATAAATGTTAAAGGTTTTAATTGTGATTGAGCTGGTCTTAATCTCCATCAACTGATTCTACTAGTTGGTCCATCGACCGAATAGCGGAGTACCTTGATGTTTAGAACCGACAGGATCCAAAGTTAATGTATATAATGTATAGGTTATTATTCTGTCAATTTTAACAATGTATCCCGTTTGTCCAACAGCTCATTCTCCTTAGCGTTTAATCCAGAAATTGAATGAATGTATGTATGCGGTGTCATGGGCCCCACCGACATAAGTTGTGTGTAGGTGTTTTCTGGATTGGTGTCATAAGGAGAAATTTATATTAGCCGCGCTGGATCAGAGATTACTAGGCGTTCTACCAGCATGCTCAACCTTTACCCTGCACCTGGAGCTTGATGTTGAAAATATATAAGATCTGGTTAAACTGGCCCCCGTACTCCTGTGGTGCTTCATATGGACTAATCCGCATGCAGCGGGGGCTCCTTCGCAATGGCGGAGGAGCGTCACCCCACTGCCTGGTCAGAGCCAGCAAATATAAAATAAAACGATGTTCTTGCATCATTTTATTTTGCATTTGCTGGCTCTTAGCCAGCCCTGTAGGGAGGGAGTGGGGCCTAGGCATGGGAGGGGGAGGGGGGAGGAGGAGTGCTATGTGCACTCCACTCCCTAAGTGCTCATGTGTGTTTGGCCTGCCGCCTTAGGCCGACCAAACCACACATGCACACTTAGGTTTCTCCAGTCCGGCTGCATTGAGCAGTGGGCTGGACAACCCCCCACAGACTCCCTGGTCTGAGCAGGGCGTCTTTTCAGCCCACTCAGGTCAATCCCCATGCTGCTCTGCAGCACAGGGATTGGATAGGAGCCTGTCCCATGGGCTGATGGGACCCAGGAAGAGGAGAGGTGGCAAACGCGACGCAACGCTGGAGGTGGCAGTCGGCTAAAGATCCATTAAAAAAAAAAATCCATTATTTCTAACCCTGCCCCTCCCACGCTTCCTCCACCAGCCCACCACCCTTTACTTGTGGCAGCCTCCATTGTCGGCATGCCTCCCTTAACAGGGAAATCCTTAAAGACTGTTTGTCATGTGACAGAGGCGCAAACATTCCTTGGTTCCACTACATTAAGATCGTCTTGGTTGACCTGGGTGAGTCGCATCTACTTAGTGTGCCTGAGGCAATGACTATTCAAGGCATGGCACAGGTAAAAACTTCTTTTAAATCAGCTTGCCACCACCACAGAGAAGCGCTCGAGTTTATTAAAACCTCTGTCAAGGAATATGCCTTGCTTTGTTGTACCCATAGTGTGGAACAGTATTTGGAGTGGTTTGATCGCCCTTGGGACAGAATGTTACTCACCTGTTTTAGATTGGGTTTAAAGCCCTGGCATCTCGGGTTCCCATTGGGTCAATTTGCCCCCTCAAACACTATGTGGTGCCCTTGTGATGAATCCTCTCCACATAGTCTGCTGCATTTTACGTTCTTTTGTAATTTTTATTGTGATTTTAGCAAACAGTTTTTATATCCAATTATAAGGAAATGGGGAATCAGAAAGTCGCAGGAAGAATTGAAATATCTGCAAATGCTGCACACCCCATCTAACTGAGTTAATATATGCTCTTTTTTAAAATGTGCTGTCAACTGACGGAATCTGATGTTGTTTTATTCTGGTACACGCACATTTTTATGATTATCAGCATTGTGGGGTGTAGGCATGGGCTGATACTCTTGCTGGGAAATGTGACTGAAGATTTGCCAACTAGGCCCTATATCCCGCTATCTGTGTTGGATTTTAATGTTATGCATTAATGTTTTATCACTGTGTTTTAAATTCTGTATTGTACCTCTATGGTTACCTTGGTAACCCAAAATAAAGTTTGACTACTACTACTATTAATTAAGGTATGACTAAGGGCCAGCCTTGTACTCCCTCCCTTTCATCTGACACCCCCCATCCCCAGAGACTGTTTTGATTGCAGATCTGTAAGGGGGAATAGAGACAGCTTGGGAATTGTTGTCAAGAACAAATGCTTTCCAGTCCTGACTCAGTCGCTCACCCCACCTCAAAGGATGCACCCAAAGGATGTGGGAGAGACCACATCAAAGACTCAGCAGTCCAAGGTGACGTCTCCGTCTTCATGTAACAAAAGACAAAGGTCATTAAGAGCAGAGATCAGCATAGCTTCTGTCAAATCAGAGGGCCAGAACCCAGACTGTTCCTTAACCATGATTTTACAGACCTTGATGAAGGCACAAGGTCTCTGTTCTCTATACCATCAGTGTTGTGGATAGAAAAAATTATAAAAGGAGTTGCTAAATATTAGACAAAGTTCCGGATCATGGAGATCTTTGGAGAGACCTCTGGGCTATATATGAACCCTGGTAAGTCCACCCTTTGGGTTCTTGGCCCTCAGCTCGCCCTTGGTCCTTGTGCCTCTATGATACAGACAACCACGCTTGGGATGAAATATCTTCGGGGTCTTTTTGTCATCCTCTGCCGAGACTTCATGGGAACGCAACATCCAAGCGATATGGACGCGGGTGCGGGATGAATTGAAATCCTGGTCCCATATGCCCCTTTCCCTACCTGGCCGCTCGGCTATCGTCAAGATGGTCTCCCTGCCACGCTTATTATATCAACTGCAAAACTATCCTTTTCGTATCCCCCCGTCGTGGTTCCGTCAGGTCAACTCGGTGTTGGGGCTATTTCTGTGGGCTGGGAAGTCTTCTAGGGTGGCTTTACGTACGTGCTTCCAGTCCACTTACTGTGGTGGCTTGGCCACATCCGATATACTGTCCTACTATATGGCCTCACACCTGCTCGTACTGAATGAGTGGTGGTATGGGGTCGTACAGACCCGGCCTACTTATTAGAGCGGATGCTCATGGGAACCCACTCCTTGCATACTATACTCTTCTCTGCACCGCTGCGTCGGGCCCTTCCCTCTAGTACCACAGTAGTGTTCCAGGTTTGGAAACAGGCCTTCTGTAAAATTGGATGGTGGGGTAGACTCACTAAGGAGACCCCATTGTGGTCAAATGGGATGCTGCCCCAGTTAGCGGGCCTAGCAGGCTTCCGAGACTGGGATGCCAAAGGGATCTCCAGACTTGGGGATGTGATGCAGGGTACGACCCTTAGGTCCTTTGCGCAGCTCCAACGGGACTTCATGATGTCCAAGACTCACTTCTATAAATATCTGCAGCTCCGAAATGCCCTTCTCCCCAGTGTCGCCAACCTGGAGTCACTCCCAGACTTCAGCCCCATTGAGGCCAAGTTATTTATGGGGGATCTACAGGATCACAAAATCTCCAAAATCTACCAGTCCCTGGTGACTAATAGTCCCACCACATTGGATCGACTCCGGGAGTCCTGGGAGGGGGATCTGGGCCCATTAGAAAGCAAGGATTGGACAGAGGCTCTTTATTCCCCCAGAGAAGCTGCTATAGCTATGCGGCTTTGCTTAATACAGTTTAATTATCTACATCGGGTGTACTATACCCGTGCTCGCCTATGCAGGGCCGGCTTGATAGCCTCTCCGCTCTGCCTACATTGTGGGCGAGATGATGGTACCTTTTTTCATACGATATGGCAATGTGAGGTGATTGTGCGATTCTGGCAAAGAGTGTTGGCTTGCCTGTCGGATGTCCTGGGATGGGACCTTCCCTACTCACCCAAGTTGGTACTCCTGCACATCATGGAAGGGATTGGTGGCAATATATACAAGCGCCACCTAATGTTTTTGGGCCTTACGTTAGCCAAACGTGACATTGCACGCCATTGGAAGGCTACTACCTCACCACCCTTCGCAGCATGGAAGAATGGCTTAGACTTCAATAGGGGCCTAGAGCTTCCTATTTTTAAGGCCAGGAGATGTCCGCGTACGCACACAAAGATATGGAAACGGTGGGCTGAATATAGGGGTCTTCCATTAGAACCCGCCTTAATTGGCGTCGACACACACTGAGGATAGTATGTTGAAATGTAGTTCAGGAGTGGCTCTGCTTAGCCGAGATCTTCTTTTTTTTTCTCCTTTTTTGTTCTCTCTCTTTTTTGTTCCATGAGGGATGAGCAGTAACTTGCGGGGGAGGTTTTACTGACAGTGCATCAGGGGGGGTGTGGGGTTGTTACTCTTTCTCATTGTTATTTTTCAGTTGACTTATAATTTGCATGTCATAAACGTCAATGCCCTTACTGTATCATATATGTGGCAGAAGTTCTCTGGGTTACAGAGCTCTGCAGAATATTCGTTACTTGACGCAATAAATTTTGTTTTAAAAAAATAAAATAATATTAGACAAAGTGGATGGGTGAGTGGTAGTTGTTTCTTTTTTTTAAAAGGGATAACCATATGCTTTTTTTCCAAGATTTGGGGATCGAGCAAGTGGCAAGGAATTAGTACAGAGCTTTGTAAGGGTAGATGTAATGGTGGATCTGATAAGCTTAATTATCTTTTTGGACAAGCGACTTACTGCAGAGCCTGTTCGATTGTTCAAATAAGACTGTTAGGTGATCATATAAGATGGATCTTTAGAAGAAATATGTTTTCTACATCTTCTTAGTCCTGCTGATTCTGACAAGCTGCGGCAAAATATTAAATATATTGACACAGCCGTGCCGGGCTTTCCCAAGCTAGAATTGCTTATCATTGCACCTGAAGGGAAGAAGAAGCAAGGCTCTTAAAGAAACATTCCTGTTGTAAATGAAAAATGTAAAATGGATGGTAAAACCAAGAAAGGAGGCCCTTTGGGGAATGCACCTCAGATTTTCACCTGAGTTGACTACCTTAAATCATCAAGATCCCTGGGTTGACAGAGCAGCCTCTTTGGAGCAAATCTGCGTCTGTAACCCATAAACCTCATTACTTCCATGCATTTTGGTAAAGTTGATGGAGAAATGATCTAGGAAGTATGGAGAATGCAAGAGATGGAAATCTGTTGGAATGTGATGTGGTGCTTGTTGAAAATGGCCCTTTTTAGGGTGCTTTCCTTTGACTTTTGCTTTTGTCCCTCCTGGTTTTCTGTTCATCTATGTGCTAGCCTTTGGACTTTGAGCACTTTTGACACTGCCATTCAGTGCCAAAGCGCTGTGCTTGTCATATACACGGTGGTGATTGGTGTATACATGATTGGCTGATTTTAGTTAGCTGTATGTCCCTTGTTTAGGGTTAAGACATATACCTAGGGCATGTATCTCAAATGCTCCTCCGTGGGCCTGCAGCACTGGTTGTGCTACCCACGGAGGTAGCTCTTCAAACGTGTCAAAGGTTTGCCCTGGTGGGGCCTGTATGTGCAGGACACTGTTACTTGGCTTGGCATTTAAAAAGCTACTTGCCAAGGTTCTGCATGTCTCTAGCTACATGGGGCAGTGTTGGGAAGAGGCAGGGCATATGAGCGCATGCGCTGCATGCACTGGTAGGGAATGGCACCGGATGGTGTGCTCAGAATGGTGGGGCCTGCTTCTCGCATTGATTAACATGGGGGACCAGTGGAAAGGCTATTGAGCAGTATTTCCTACGTGCAGAAGAGTAGCAGTATAATGTTTAATATCGATGAGTTAGTAATGGCAAATCCTCTCTGATTAAGTGAGTGGATTTGACACTACTAATGTGGAAATGCCACTTCAGAAAAGTGGGCATTTCTGTGCTTGAGGCTCTGTGTGCCTGTCAGCCTGTCTCCAAATCACATCTGGGTGCTGGGGGATATCTATATCTGTGCATTCCTGATAGAAGGCCATAAACTAGGGGCTCAAGAGAAACTGCAGCGGGACTTCATGGAACAGACACAAGGGGGTGGAATTGGCTCCTGCACTACAAGGGGCAAGGTCTTGGCCCCACTAAAGATATTTATCAAGCCTCTCAGAGTAGGATAGCAGACAGGACAACATTTCAAAGGTGGCCTTTCAAACTGATCTCATATTCAAAGGCCATTGTGGGTATAACTACTGGGGCTCTTCCCTCAGGAGTTAGAGATGCTTTTGGGATTGGAACCATACTACGCTGGTTCAATGGGATGGGACATCGACAAGAGCAACCATTTGGGCAGGACAGACTGCAACTGGATTATTCGCAGACTTGTGGTGGCCTGCGGCTTGTGCTCCAAGAAGGGGACTATCCCTTGGTGGATTTTACCTGGATTTTGCTGGCCTGCAGCTAATTGCCAACTCTCCAAGGACCTGTCCACGAGGTCCCAGAAACAGAAAAGAGCTCCCAATTTCCACAACATCATAAGGACCGCACAGGGTGCAGTGGAAATGGGTGGAAGTGATCGTAGGTTGGGACAAGGACAGTCCTGACATACGCTGTAACCACACTGTGCAGAGGAGTGTCCTCGTAAATATCAGAGGCCCACGTCGGGTGCCGGAATGCAAGGAGCTCGAGGAGTGATGGGGAATCTTGCTGAGTCCGAGGGACCCGTGCTTGCAACCAGAACCCTGTGCTACATCACACTCCATAGCGTGTGGTGTCCAAGGGGTGTTGGGGAACATTTGCCGAGTCTGCGGAAAATGAGCTGGAAGGCTAGACTGTCTCCGACCTCCATATTGGGAGGACGACAGTGCCTGACATCGCGGTCTCCATCCGAGGTCGCCAGCTCCCTCTCCCCGGACCCACGCTACAAGGTACTCTGTTGTTGAGAATGTCGTAACTGGACCCTAGGGGTCTCGTTGTGCCTTGTGTGTACCAACGGCTGGCGGCCTGGAGCAACTGCAGCTTGCACCTCCACCTGAGGGGGAACATTTATCGAATTTGGAAGTGCACCATCTTCCGGTGTCATAGTCTTTTGCCTTGGCGGGGGATAGCGATCCTGCTCTAGTGAAGGTGCCCCTGGATGGCTGAAGGTCTAATCTGGAGGGACAAAACCAAGTAACTGTTTCCTTCTGCTTTAGGTGGTCCCGACAATCTAATCAAAGTGTTGCCAGTGGGTGCAACGTGTGTCACTGGCTGGGTCATGAGGCGTAGTCAAAATGATTGATTTCTTGACCTTTACAACTTTACAGGGTATGCAATATTAAGAATGTCATGTTTTATGCTGATGTATTAGTGGAAAAGTGGAATACCGCTGAACAGCCTGCATATATGTTTCTGTTGTTTTTGATGTGTGAGGGATTGCTTGGATCGTGAACACCTCGGGGAAGTACGCACATGGGTTTATGTTGCTTATGAGGCGGAGGGGATAACGGGGCAGGTGAGTACCTATGGCTAGTACATATATGTTCATGCCTTTCTGCTGCTAATGGGAGACTTCAACAATTGCATATAGCTGTAAAGCAAATATCCAATGTATATGTCATTTTGATTTCAATGTGTGTGTAATACAAAGACCAGTGTTTATACATACAGTGTGGAGTCTTTTTTTAGTGTACTCATTGTGTTGTGAGGGTGGTCTTGTGCCAATACTTTACACTTTGACCCTGAGGATAAGCCTGACTGCTCTGCGCTAAGCTACCCAAGGGTGAGCACGGGTTATTGGACAAGTGTATCGTACTCATCCTATCCAGGACAATGGATTCTCTTTGGCTTCGATGCATCCCAGCCAGCCAGAAACCGTTGGGTCTAACATTTGGTGGCAGCAGTGGGATAGGACTTGTGTTGGCACAAGCCCTAACAACACAGTGTTTCGCTAAGACTCCAGTGTGCAATATTGTTTTCTTGCCTTGGGTTTCTTTTTTGTGGTTTGCTATTCTAGTTTGGAAACCTTTCTGTGTTCACAACAGTCATGTCTAAGTCAGGAAAGCCAGCGGAGGAACTTGCAGTAGTCTAGTTTGAGCAAGATAAGTTGGAAACCTATATGGTAGCCCAGCTCAAAGATTTCAGCAGAGACCTGAAATGTTCTTTTAAAAGCCTCTGAAGAAAGGAGGAGCTACAAAAGGTATTGAAGACTTGGCTAGCAGCCAGGGGTACATCTGAGGATTCCGGGGAGGGTGATGTAGTGGATGCTGAGGAGCAGGAGCTGCAAGAGGGGAGCGTAGTACCCTCCAGGTCAGGCAGTAGTGGTTCTTCTAGGGGTATGTCCCTAGAAGAGCTGGAGGACAGGCAGGAGGAAAAGAAGCTCCAATTGGAGCTGGCCAAACCTAAGTGGGAAAGTGAGAAGGCCAAGGTGGCAATGGAAGAAAAGAAAATTATGTTGGCTCAAGAGTTGAGCATGAGAGAGCCAGACTTAAGAGCCAAGAGGGCTAAGTCCAGCACAGATGGTGGCAGCATTTCATCTGTGTCTTTGGACAAAAGGGTCCATATACCTAAGGGTCTGGTTCCTAATTATGGAGTGAGGGATGCCATAGACCGGGGATTTGGAGCCTATTAAATAGTTTTACAAATGCACAGTATTCCTGAGGGGAATTGGGGGTGAGTTTGTGGAAGCATGTTCCACCTGAGGGGAGGGACACCTTGTTGGCCCTTGAGGAGGCTGACCGGGTGAAGTATTCTGCCCTGAAGGAGTCCCTGGTCAGGAAATATGCATTGACCCCTGAGATGTACAGGCAGAAGTTTAGGGACAGTATGAAACTGACCCCCCCAGACCTTGTTAGATTGTGTGGATTCATTTTGCAAGGCATTGGATGGTTGGGTGAAGGGCAGTAAGGCTGTGGACTTCAAGGGGCTGTACAAACTGCACATGTTTAGCTTTTGTTCTGCTGAGCTCCACCAGCACTTGATTGAGAAGAAGAATTCTTATTTCAGAGAGCTTGCTGCGGCGGACCGCTGAGTTAACACCCAGGTCCACAAGGTGTCTAAGGGAGATCGCGCAAAGGGTGGGCTGGGATCCCCATAGAAAAAGGGGTGGGGACAGAAATAAAAGTAAGGAGGTAACTCAAGAACCCCACACTAAGTCCCCGGGTAAGTATTCCCAACCCCCTGGTGACAAGAAGAAACAGTTCCTTACAGGTAAGCCTGCAGGGAAGGGACACCCCAGGTGTTATGCTTATCAGCAAGCAGAGCAGTATCGAGTGGATCCCAAATGTCCTAGGCAGGCACTGTCCCCCACTGATGGGCAGACACTGGGGTTGACGGGGGTTGCGCTTGGGGAGGGATTGATCCTAGTTGATGGTCGGGAGCCACCTGGCATAACCCTAGTGCCTCTGGGTGACAATGAAGTGGTCCAGAGAACCCTCATGCCTTATAATACTAGGAAGTACAGGCAGTGGGTGACCATTAATTGGCATAGGGTGCAGGCTCTGCAAGACACAAGAGCTATTATGATGACTGTCAGGTGCTATCTAGTGTTTACAGAGCAGTTTGCTCCTAATGTGGATCAACAAGTGGTTGCAGCCGACAACAGTGAGAGCCACTGTCTAGTGGCACAGGTTCCATTTGAATGGGGGGTCTCCAGTTCCTTGAGGATAGCTGTGAATCCGTCTATGCCTTGGGATTGTCTGCCCGCCAATGACCTGGAAGATACCTCCTGGAGGGACGTGGAACTCCAGTCGCACTTGGAGATGTTGGGACTGCCTGAGTGGGTGTACCTGACCACATGGTCATGGGCGGCATGGGAGGGTTGTCAGAAGGACCCTGAGCCTGAAAGAGTGGCCATGGTCCCTGCCAGATAGACAAAGGACAAGGGGAACAGGAAACCTGCTCCTGAGATTCCCACGGTCCGGCAGGAGGCTGACCCTGAGGGGGAGGCTCTGGTACCTACAGGGGAAGATGTGGCTGAACTGGGGAACCTGCCTGATCTGACCAACTGGCAACAGGAAGGAGGTCACTCCAGGGAGGAGTTCTGCGTGGTACAGAAAGAGTGCCCTACTCTCGTGGTTCTTCAATGGCAGGCTGAAGCCCAGACAGCTGGTGACACCTCTGGAACTCACTGGATTTATTGGGATAATGGTTTCCTGTATTGTGAGCCTAAGGTTGCTGAACCTGGGACAGCCCCTGTGCTGGTGGCACCCCAGTGTATCAGAGCCTTCCTATTGGGTCTGGCTCATGATGTGCCACTGGCAGGTCATTTGGGGCAGGGCAAGTCCTTTGACAGGCTTGCCGCCCACTTCTATTGGCCTCAAAGGAGGAAAGCCTCAGACATGTTCTGTCTGTCCTGTCCTCCCTGCCAGGCGAGCGGAAAGACTGGGGGGAGTTGCAAGCCCCCCCTGCAACCATTCCCTGTTGTGGGCACCCCTTTTGAGCGGGCTGGGTAGGCACTAGAGAAGGAACCTAACATAAGTGGCTCCGGTGGTCCTTTACCAAGGGTGGGAGAGGTACGGATCAGCGTACGTAATTCCCTCTGGAGTTGGGGAGGTCCTCTATCCCTCCTCAGAGGAGGAGGGAGGGTAGGGGTGGACAGATGTCCAGGATGCCTCCTACTCATTTCCAGGGTATGGTTTATTCCCAGAGGGAGCACCCAGGAAGGAGCCAAGGCAGTACCAGGACATCATCCACTGAAGGGTCTTCCCTAGTGGAAGGAGAACATGGAGGGCAGCTGATACATGCATTCCCACCATTCAGGATTAGGGGGTACCCCTCCTCGATGAGGGGTGCGGAACGTCCGAAGGGGTGTAAGGGGCAAAAGAACTTGCCCCTGCCCCCTGTTCAGCCTCAGGGTCCCGACCATGAGCTGGAGTACCAGGCTGAGGAGACCATCCCTGAGCTGGTGAGAGGGGGAGCAGATAATGTGTGCGGTGCACCCTGGATTATCAACCACTCCTCTGGGAAACCACCCAGGACGGAGGGCTTGGAGTGGACAGAGACCTGGTTCTGGACACTGACGCTGTCGATGACCTTTGCAGTGGCGAACGCTGCTACACAAAGGTGGGGGGGCAAGAGACGGGCGATCAGGCGGGTAGGCGAGTGGGGGGGAGGGACGGGGAAGGGACAGGAAAATAATATTTCAAAACATACCTGTCCCTGCTGCCTCCAATGCCGACTGCCACCTCGGTGCTCTCCCAGCAGTCTCTGGGAAGGCAGAGGCTGCCCAGCCAATCCAGATGCTGCTCTCTATGAGAGCAGTGCCAGGATTTGTCTTAGCGGCCTGCTCTGCCGCTCAGACACAGCCTTGCAGCTTGCACCTTTTCTACAACCCGGCTGTGAACACAGCCGCCGGGTTGGAGAAATAGACGTGCACATGTCTGTTTGGTTGGCCTAGAACGGCCGGTCAAACTTACATGTGCACTTCTAAGTGCCCACCACTCCTGCCTGTCATTACCTGGCCCCGCCCTACACACATGCCACAGCCAGTCACAGAAAAATAAAATGATTTTGTTTCATTATCATTTTATTTTTCTGTGACTGGCTCTGATGAGTGGGGGAACGTTCCTCCACCATTACGGAGGAGCCGCCCCTGGCCTTTTTCTGGGTTATGAACTGGTGAACTAGGGTGGCTCATGGGCGAGGACAGGAGTCAAACCCCTGAGGCCAACAGGAGCACTGGGTTGAGCTTGGGGGGTGGGGTCCCAGGGGAGGCTTAGTGAGCCCTGAGAGTAGGCGGATCGGATCGAATGAGGTTTGGAGTGGACAGATACCTGGTTCTGGACACTGCCGGCTGTCAGTGCACTCTGCTGGGTTATGTACCAGTGAACTAAGGTTGCCCGGGGATGAGGACAGGAGTCAGACCCCCGGGGCCAACAGGAGCACTGGGTTGAGCCTAGTAGGAGGTACTCAGGGGAGGTAGAGTGGGCCCTGAGAGGGTGCACAGACAGAATATCGAGTTTTTAATTTCGACCTACCATAATATCAAGTTTTAAATATTGTAGGTCAAGAATATCGAATGCAAGAATATCATGGTACAGAATATCGAAAGTAAGGTAAGAAATATCCTATTCGCCAATTCGCGATGCAGCGCGCGCAACGAAATTTGTTTTATTTTTTTATATGTTTACTTACCTCTAATCGGCCGTAAACCGTAGTTTACCACCCCCCATCCTGCCCCTCCCCTGCCCCACGTCAGTGTCCGGCAGCACTCCCACCACGGGCCGCTACTGCTACTGTTGCACTCACTGGAGTGGGAATAGTAATTTTTACCCCTCCGCTATCCAAAACTTTCCCTACTGTTGCACTCATTGGAGTGGGAATAATAATTATTACCCCTACGCTATCCAACACTTTCCCTACTGTTGCACTGTCTGGAGTGGGAATAGTAATTTTTACCCCTACGCTATCCAACACTTTCCCTACTGTTGCACTCACTGGAGTGGGAATAGTAATTTTTTCCCCTTCGCTATCCAACACTTTCCTGTTGCACTCACTGGAGTGGGAATAGTAATTTTTTCCCCTTCGCTATCCAACACTTTCCCTACTGTTGCACTCACTGGAGTGGGAATAGTAATTTTTACCCCTACGCTTTCCAACACTTTCCCTACTATTGCACTCTGTGGAGTGGGAGTAGTAATTTTTACCCCTACGCTATCCAACTCTTTCCCTACTCTTGCACTCTCTGGAGTGGGAATAGTAATTTATACATCTCCGCTATCCAATACTTTCCCTACTGTTGCACTCACTGGAGAGGGAATAGTAATTTTTACCCCTCCGCTATCCAAAACGTTCCCTAGTGTTGCACTCATTGGAGTGGGAATAGTAATTATTACCCTACGCTATCCAACACTTTCCCTACTGTTGCACTGTCTGGAGTGGGAATAGTCATTTTTACCCCTACGCTATCCAACACTTTCCCTACTGTTGCACTCACTGGAGTGGTAATAGTAATTTTTACCCCAACGCTATCCAACACTTTCTCTACTGTTGCACTTTCTGGAGTGGAAATAGTAATTTTTACCCCTATGCTATCCAACACTTTCCCTACTGTTGCACTCACTGGAGTGGGAATAGTAATGTTTACCCCTTCGCTATCCAACACTTTCCCTACTGTAGCATTCACTGGAGTGGGAATAGTAATTTTTACCCCTCCGCTATCCAAAACTTTCCCTGCTGTTGCACTCACTGGATTGGGAATAGTAATTGTTACCCCTCCGCTATCCAAAACTTTCCCTACTGTTGCACTCATTGGAGTGGGAATAGTAATTATTACCCCTACGCTATCCAACACTTTCCCTACTGTTGCACTGTCTGGAGTGGGAATAGTAATTTTACCCCTATGCTATCCAACACTTTCCCTACTGTTGCACTCACTGGAATGGAAATAGTAATTTTTACCCTTACGCTATCCCACACTTTCCCTACTGTTGCACTGTCTGGAGTCGGAATAGTAATTTTATCCCCTCCGCTATCCAATATTTTCTCTACTGTTTTAGTTAATGTAGTGTAAAATGTATTTTAAGAAGATTAAAAATAATGAAATATTTTAATTTGTTATATATATTTTTTATTTTTTATTTATAGTATTGGTGTATGTATATATATATATATGAATTTCTAATTTTTAATATGTTTTTTAACAATTTATAAGTTATTAAAATAATTATTTAGAAATATTATTAAGTAAGTATATATATTATATTTTATACATATATATGTTTAATTGATTTTTACATTATATGTATTACATATAATTTTAAACATTTCATAATAATTTTAACTATGTTTTTTTTAATTATATGTATTATTTACTTTATTTTACATTATTTTTTATACATTAAAAAAACAATATTTTTAACAACGATATTTTTAACAATTATATTTTTTTATCGATATTTGTGTACTTACCATTGTGTAGATAGGACTTCGATATTCTGGACATCTATATTCTTGTGTCGATATTGTTGTAGCTCGATATTCTGACTGTCGATATTCTGTCAGTGATCCCCCTGAGAGTAGGCAGAACGGATCCAATGAGGTTCTGGGGGAGGTGGGCCGTTGTCATGGGTCTATCGTCCGGCTCAGGGAAGATTATCAAGGCATTGATTAAACTACCCTGGATTTCGGCTGGGAGTGGGTGGTGTTGGAAATGGCCCTTTTTAGGGTGCCTTCCCGCAACGTTTTGCTTTTGTCCTTCCATGTTAACCGCTGATCTATGTGCTAGCCTTAGGACTTTGAGTGCCTTTGACACTGCCATTCAGTGCCAAAGCGATGTGCTTGTCATATACATACTGGTGATTGGTGTATACATGATTGGCTGATTTGAGTTAGCTGTAAGTCCCCTGTCTAGGGGTAAGACATATACCTAGGGCATGCAACTCAAATGCTCCTCCGTGGGCCTGCAGCACTGGTTGTGCCACCCAAGGAGGTAGCTCTTCAAATGTGCTAAAGGTTTGCCCTGGCATGGCCTGTGTGTGCAGGTTACTGTTACTCGGCTTGGCATTTAAAAAGGTACTTGCCAAGGTTCTGCATGTCTCTCGCTACATCGGAGTCATCCCTGGGGGCAGGGTGCAGTGTGGGGCAGAGGCAGGGCATGTGTGTGTGCGCTACATGCACTGGTAGTGAATGGCGCCAGTTGGTGTGTTCGGTACGGTGGGGCCTGCTTCTCGCTTTGATTAATATGGGGGACCAGTGGAAGGCTATTGAGAAGCATTTCCTATGTGCAGACGAGTAGCAGTATAGTGTTTGATATTGATGGGTTAGTAATGGCAAATCCTCTCCGGTCATGCAAGTGGATTCAATATTACTAATGTGGAAATGCCAGTTTGGGAAAGTGGGCATTTCTGTGCTTGTGGCTCTGCAACCCTCTCCAACTGTCTCCAATCCACATCTGGGTGCTTGGGGGATAGCTACATCTGTGCATTCCTGATAGAAGGCCATAAAGTAGGGGCTCAAGGCTTCAGACCTCTGACTCTGAGGGGACTTCCTGGGACGGATACAAGGGGGTGCAATTAGCACCTGCATTCCAAGGGGCAGGGTCTTGGCCCCACTGAAGATATTGATCAAGCCTCCCAGGGTAGGATGACAGACATGACAAAATTTAGAGAGGGCTTTTGAATTTCAAAGGGGCCTTTGAAATGATCTCATCTTCGAAGGCCAGTGTGGGTTTAACTACCCGGGCTCTGCCCTCAGGAGTTAGAGATGCTTTTGGGATTGGAAACATACTACGCTGGTTCGCCGCTGGGATATCGACAAGAGGAACCACTGGGGCAGAAGGGACTGCAACTGGATATTCTGCAGACTTGTGGTGGCCTGGGACTTGTCGTGCTCCAGGAAGTGGACAATTACTTGGTGAATTCTGCCTGGATGTTGCCAGCCTACAGCTAATTACCATCTGTTCTGGCCCAGGACCCTAAGCACTCTCCAAGGGCTGGTTAGCTGGCCTCCTGTCCACGAGATCCAAGGGTCAGAAAGGATATCTCTCTGCTTCCACGAGATTGTAAGGGCCGCGCAGGGTGTGACGGAAACGTATGGAAGTGATCGTCAGTTGGGGCAAGGACCATCCTCATGTACGCCATAATCATACTGTGCAGAGGAGTGTGCTTGTAAAGATCAGCTGCCCACCTTGGGTGCCGACACGTGAGGAATTGAGGAGTGCTGGGAAGTTGGCCGAGTCCGAGGGACTAGTGCTTGCAACTGGAAAACTGTGCTAGCTCACACTCCATAGCGTGTGGTGCCGGAGGATTGTTGGGGGATGTTTGCCGAGTCTGTGGGGCCAGAGCTGGAAGCCTAGACTGCCTCCGACCTCCAGATCGAGAGGACGACACTGCCTGACATCGCGGCCTACATCTGAGGTCACCGGCTTCCTCTCCTGGGACCAATGCCACAAGGTACTCTGTTGTTGAGAAAATTATAAATGGGCCAGAGGGGTTTTGTTGTGCCTTGTGAGCACCCATGGCTGACTGCCTGGAGCAACTGCCGCTTGCACCTCCACTTGAGGGGATACATTTCTCCAATTTCGAAGCGCGTCAGCTTCCGGTGTCACAGTCTTTTGCCTATGGGGGGCGGATAGTGATCCCGCACTTGTGAATGTGCCTCTGGATGCCTGTAGGCCTAATCTGGAGGGACAAAGCCAAGTAACTGGTTCCTTCTGCTTTAGGTGGTCCCAACAATCTAATCAAAGTGTTGCCAGTGGTTGCAACGTGCATCATTGACTGGTGTAGTTTGAGTGGCTGGGTCACAAGGCATAGTCAAAACCTGTGATTTCTTGACCCTTACAACTGTTCAGGGTATGTGATATTTGGAATGTTGTGTTTTATGCTAATGTGTTATTGGGAAATTGGAACACGTCTGAACAGCCTGCAGATATGTTTCTGTTGTTTTTGATGTGGGAGGGATTGCTTGGATCGGGAACACCTCGGGGAAGTAAGCACATGGGTTTATGCTGCTTACGAGGCTGAGGGGATAACAGGGCAGGTGAATACCTATGACTAGTACTTATATGTTCATGCCTTTCTGCTGCTAATGGGAGAGTTCAACAATTACATATAAATGTAAAGCATATATCCAATGTGTATGTCATTTTAATTTCAATGTGTGTGAAATACAAAGACCAGTGTTTTATACATACAGTGTGGAGTCTTTTTGTAGTATACTCAGTGTGTTGCGAGGGTGGTGTTGTGCCAATGGTTTACATTTTGACCCTGAGGATAAGCCTGACTGCTCTGTGCCAAGCTACCCAAGGGAGAGGACGGGTTATCGGACAAGTGTATCGTACTCATCCTGTCTCAGACTGTGGATTCTGTCTGGCTTCAATGCGTCACAGCCTGCCAGAAACCGCTGGGTCTGACAGTGCTAACAACACCAAGTGATATAATGGATGAATCAGGCATTGCATGGCCACCATGGAGCTATCAGGAACATTATCCCTCCAACCTGAACACAAGGGCATTTGTCGCAGAATAAAATGCCAGCAAGAGAACATCATTATAGTTGGTCACTCATGCCTTTTGTGATGTTGCCACATGCACATTCTAAGATGTTTTTTGACTGTGTTTGGTGCTCTAAATTCTGTTGCTGATGACCACAGTCCATCAAAGGTTGCAGCTTATATATAGTGTGTCTCATGGCAGAAAAATGCGTTCCTCCTTGCCTGCACTCAAAAGGATATAAAACCCATGAGAAGATTTGATGATGCATATGCTGTGTATGATCTGGTCACTAATGCAGTGTTTGTCATTGAAGGAGATCTTTTATGACCCTAACGCTTTTGGTCCACCAGGTTGATCAGTGCCGACTTTTTAAAGGTCAATGACATTGATTCCATCATATTGACCAGCAGTTAACCTATTTTTAGGACCAGTGGAAATTCTAACTTAGATTCCTCCATTGTGGTGCTAGAAAATATTCGACTCTTTCTTGCCACGTGGCGCCATTCCTTTATCAGGACCTCACAATATTGAAGGAGATGTTGGATGAGCCCAGGACACAGTGGCAGTAGGAGGCCTCTCCCGGTGGCTCTCTTTCTGATTTGCTTAAATTCAGTACCAGTCTGATATGGGCGGAGCTGACCCTGTTCTAATTTCCATCATGTGAAAGAACCATAGGGTTCTCCTCGTCCTCTCTATAAGGAGAAAGTTATTGTCATTTCTCAGGAGGATGTTTGTCTAGAGAGCTCCTGCCATTGTCTTGTTAAAAATGTACTGTATTTACTGAAGGTCTGGCTCGAACTGGGTTAATAGCTGGTACTTTTCATCCTCCCCTCCTTCTGGTGTCAACACTGGATGCTGCTGCACAGGGCATTTTATACCCTGCTGATCAATGTCTGTTTGGCATGACACAGCGCCATCGTACAAAAATAAAGGGTGCAACCCACAAAGAATGAGCTAATATTTAAAATGCATGGGCATTTCCTACAGCAACCCATTGCAGAGCAACTTGTCATGGCCGCAGATCTTTACGTGAGAGAATGTGTCTTGATAATCCCAGGCAATGCGGTGGGTGGAGACACGGATGAGAATCTAGGACCTGGAAGAGCTGATCCCACAGGTAAAAATGAGTGGTAAGGCATGTGCCAGCTTAAGCTAAACTTGCTGTGTTAAAAAATTTGATGGGGAACCCACCACCTCCAGGCAGGGGAACAAATGCTGACCAGAGGCCTTGTACAAGTTGCCCCAGCTCATATATCAAGTGAACTCTAAAGTTTGTATCTCTTGCTGCACACTAATGTAAAATGTCTAACAATCATCTACGTTCACCTGCACCAGGAATCAACTCTGAAGTACAGGCAGCCCTTTATAGGGGTGAGAGGGGAGCAATAATAGAAACTTAGAAAAAAAGGACTCATGGGGAAAAGATAAAAATGAGAACCTTATCAGTAGGAGCTTCGAGAAGGATAACATCACAGTTAGCACGTGACTGTCTGTCTCCAGTACACTTGGCACGTGACTAACCTCATAGTTAAAGGCGGTGACTAAGAAGACAGATAAAGCGGTAATATTGTATCATATTATGATGTGATGTTATTATAATGTAATGTAATATTGTAACATATTCTTGAGTTCCTGCAGAAGTTTTATTTTTTCAGTGTTTATAAAACACAAACATAGGGGTAGATTTACAAGCCCCCTGCGTCACCAGTACGTCACTTTTTGTGACATACTGGAGACGCATTCCACTTCTCCATATTTACAAGGAGAGGAAAAGCCACCCTGCGTGACTTTTCCTCTCCTTGTAACTATGGCCCCTTCACACGCAGCACTTTGCGTGGAAGGGGCGTTCCATGGGTGTTGCTGTGGGTGTTCCCACACAACACCCATGGAACGAGACACATTTCCAGATTTACGAGGAATCGTAAATCCGGAAATGCGTGTCAATGCTACGCCTCCCCAGGGGAGGCTTAGCGAGGCGCAACGAGGAGAAATGGTTTCATTTCTCCTCGTTTTTTCCTCTTTCAAAGCATGCTGCATTCTACAGCACGCATTGAAAGAGGAAAATGCCTGTAGTGATTGTTTTTGTGCAGGAAGGTGCCCCTTTTAACACACAGTAATACTGATTAGACAAAATCTGTACTATCTCAGCATACCAATGCATCACTGGAATAAAAGAATGAACAACTAAATGGTGGCCAGTAAACCTTTGCAAAGAGGTTGCCCATACTCGGACCCTCATATGACACTTACTTTAGTAACATTTGATCAATTTGAGTTAGAAACATTTTCTTTTGTAAAATGGGCAAATGATGCAGCAGATGGTTGATTATGTAACAAATGTGCCATATCAATACTTATGTGGAAAACACCACAGCTGCAAGACTGCTTAGTTCCAGTACCCCCAAATATAGTTCATGGTTTTGAAGTGCTCCGGATGTATTAGGCAGGAAGTAGATGGAAAATAAATAACGGTGTATAGGACGACGGGGGACGGATTGGAGAGAAAGGAGTAAAAGAGCCATGAGGGGCAGCAAGCAGTAAGTTATGTAAGGTTAAAGAAAAGGCTGGTAAGACACAAGATGTATAGAGAGGAGGTTGGGTCAGTTATTAGCAGAAGTCCGGAAAACCATAGGTTATTTAAAAAAAATGCTATTTAGTTCACATAAATGGCTTGAATGGTTTGATAGCTGTTCGTACAGTGAGAAAGGTACTCTTGATCACTCCAACATGAGAGATGCTTCACCACATACGAGGATGTCCCTCATAATAGGCAATATGTCTAGTAAACAACACATTTCCTGACTCTTCTACAAAGAAAGAAGTCTATTAGACCAGGGCCTTCATTACACATAGGATACACTTTTCCTGTTTGCACCTTGGCACACCTTTGAATAGGTGCACCATGAGCAAACAGGGAAAGTGCACACTATTGCAGCGAATGCACCAGAGGCACCATATTCAAGGGAAAAATGGAGCAGGGATTCACTGTGCAGGCAGCAATCGCCTGCACTTTGAGGAGGAATTAGAGATCCCTTTGCAGGCGGGTGTATCGAGCGACTGCTCCCACCTGCAAGGGGATGTCTGGGGGGTCCATGGGCCTCCCTTCCCCCCTCGAGATGGTTGCCATCAGGGGGGGCGCACTGACAGTGCACCACCTTTTTGTAGCAGACTTTCAGTGTGCCTCCTGACAGCTTCTTTGCTTTTGCACCCATGTCCTTAATATGGTGCGGCTGCAGAGGCAAAAAGATTCCATCATTTGCAAATGAGGTAATGCCCTCTTGAGATAGTGCTGGCTCTACGTGTGCGCTATCAGTGCTATCAGTATTGCAGAAGGGGCCGCACAAGCATCAGCAGCTTCTTCTGTAATACCAAAGTGCCCGAGGGGTGTACAAAGTGTGTGCATATGCCTTTTGAGCCCCTGGGGGAACATTCTGTAATACGGCCCCAGATGTTTCTTCACAAAAAGATAAACACATCACCCTGCACTTAACCATTTCATACAATGAGAGATCCCAAAATTCAGTGGTAATAGTAGCATGTTTTTCAGCTGAAGAGAAAGATGCCATATTGGGCAGGGCAATTATTTCCTGATGGTGTATAAAAAACCAAAACCTAATTCTAAAGGGACCCAGGAGCTATAATCCACTTAGAACCAACCCGAATACTATGTACAAGTAACTGATAGGAAGAAAAGCTGCAGAGAAAACAATGAATGTCCCTACATATCCACTGTATGCAAAGGGAGCTAGAGCAAGGAATGGAATATATGACAAAACAAAAATATGGCTGCAAATAAATGGCCTTGAATAGCAACAAGATTATGACCTACAACTGAAACATAAAAGCACTGGATTGTGGACTACCAAACAACAAACGATCTCAGTGACCCAGAAGGAATGAACTATGGTAACCATGGGTAATTCAGTGCCAGGACTCTGCAATCCAGCAATTAGTTGGTGCTCATGTATACACAGAAAGGTAATGCCTTTAGATCTGATCAAGTCATAACACTCCCAACACATTGCATACCTTGCTCTGCTATTTAACTCTGGCCCTGGTTTCCGCTTTACCATCCTGTTTCATTGTGGTACATGTACCTTACCTAGATCATGTTCTGATGGCAGAGCTTTGTTTTGTATCTTGGTTCCTGAATCATGGATCCTATCGTGATCCTATCTACCGGCGACGCTCTCCAATGCAAACTGGACTCTTGGCACAAAACTTGAGAAGGTAAACCTTCAGCTGGACTAATCTAGGACTGTATCCGACCCGCACTTCATCACTGTCGGCCTGAACTTTTGAATTTGACCCGTCCGGTGCGACCAGATAGATGTGGTTGGCGTTTTATGCTTTTAGGCGCTGTATTGCAATTTATTCTTTAAATATTAATAACTCCCGTATTTCTGATTGATATTTTGTTGTTATGGTCTTGTTTTGTTCATTAAATTAAGCTCTATTTTGCTAACCTAGGGTCTTTTTGTGTGGTGTTTTCACTGTTTTACTGTTTGAAGTGTTGCACAGATATATTACACGTTGCCTCTAAGTTAAGCCTGATTGCTCTGTGCCAAGCTACTAGGGGGTAGAGTACAGATTAATTTGGGGTTTGCTTGTGCCTTACCCTGGCTAGGATTATGGTTGCTGCTTGACCAGGATTCATACCCCAGCAAACCAATAACCCAATTTCTTACAACGGCACAGGGGAACCAAAATACATTTTAATGGAACCATGGACCATTTTATCAAATACAGACTTGCATAAAGAGCAAATTTCAATTGGAGCACAAATAAATGGCCTATGGAACAAATGAGAACTGGATCATAATTGTGTAATGAAACCTGATGCAAAGTCTGTGATCACATCTGTACAGAATATCTTATTTATGGAATAAACTTCTGCAAGTCCACAAATGTCATCTATCTCATATCCTGCAAGAAGAGTTTAAAAGACTTGACAAAAGCCAAATGAATATTAAAGCAAAACAAATTTAAGATCAATAATAACAAAAAAGAAATATCACTGGGTGGTCACTTCACACAATATACACTCATAAAAGAGGACCTGTGTAGCATAGTATTTAAAGGGACTTTACAAACACACAACACTTTAGAGCATGAAAGTTATTGAAGATGCTGGACCTAAAACACTGAACTATACAAACAAGCATTGGAAATGCAATAGGTCTCTCATTTTTTTAAGTTAGAGCTATTGGCATTGTAAATGGCAATGTCTGTTACCTACTAAGGGAGGATGGAGGGAGCAGTTGGTGTCGGAGTGCCAAAATGCTCTGTTGGAGAGTGACTGGCCAAAAGTAAACCAAACAAGCAGCGACTTTTAAAAAAAGAAAGCATGTGTGGACCGTGTAAGTGTGTAGCCATGAAGCATATTTTTAACAACTAAGCTTGGGGAATACTTGGATATTACTTTGTGCCAGGGAACAAAACAGAGCCCGATAGAGACCCGTTTCAAGGCCCCCTTTAAAAACTGCCGGTGCTCAGCACCGGTGAGACCCGGCCCACTTAAAGCCCTGGGTTTTGCACTCTACTTGTGGAAATAATCGTAGGTATTGGTGCTTGGGTACCAACTCATGCACGTTTTCCATCCTAACCAGGTGGTTTTCCCATTAAATGATTCCTCCTTGGGAAATGTGAATAGAAAAGAAGGATGGCAGCACAATTCAAACACACTACTGCAATTCCGGTGAAAACAGGTTTTTCTACCCACAATGGTATCATGAAAAAGCCCGGAGGTATATATCAAGTATATGACCAAATGGTTGTGCAGTGGTTGCCTCTCAGACAGTGTGTTCTGGACTTGTAAAGTCTAAGTTGGGCAAAGGCGGGCGCATGTCCTGGTGCTGGTGTCGTGGGGAAGGTACTAAGTCAGTTTTCCCAGTGTCAAACACCAAGGAGTTAGCCACTGAAGTAAGCGTACTTCCTTAGAAGGGTGGGAAATACACTATACAGTTGGACACACATGCTTGTATGGGTACCCACAATTTTGGAGATGTGCAAATAACCACTGCTTCTAAACTCTATATTTTGTTTCCATTTCAGAAATATATAGATTTCCTTGGTACCTAATTTTCACTCTTTTTATTTTACCAAATGAATTGCTATATCCCGGGACACAATGATAAACCATTGCAAGACGCAGCTCAGTTATTGGCTTTGGGTTCCTCGGGTTCTTAGTGAGCCTACAAGTCCTATATATCCCCACAACCAGAAGGATCCAGCTAATTGCTTTAAAAAATCTGTCATACTTAGAAGAAATTACAGGTGAAAACGTTGGCAGAAATGGCCGTTTTTTTCAACTCAATTGCAATATTTTTTATTTTCAGCTGTTAGTTTCTATAAAAAAACCTTGAAGGATCTACACAAATTACCCCTTGCTGAAGTCAGAATTTTGTCTACTTTTCAGAAATGTATAGCTTTCTGGGATCCATTATTGCTTGCACACCCATTTCTACCACTAACTGGAAAGAGGTTGAAAGCACAAAAAATAGTCTATGTCTAGTAAAATGCCAAAACTGTGTAGTAAATGTTGGTTTTCTGACAAAAGTCTGTCTGTCCCTGAAAGCGGAGAAGATGGTGATTTCAGCACCACAAACCCTTTGTTGATGCCATTTGCAGGGAAAAAAACAGATGCTTTCTTCTGCAGCACTTTTTTCCCATTTAAAGAAAATAAAACGATTTTGCTGTATTTTGGCTAATTTCTGGGTCCCCTCCACGGGAATCCACAAACCCTGGGTACCTTTAGAATCCTCAGGGTGTTGGGGAAAAAAGGCACCAATTTAACTTGGATACCTTATGTGGACAAAAAGTCACAGGGGCCTAAGGGCGAACTACCCCAAATAGTCCAAAAAATAAGGCTTAGCGGGGGGTGAGGCCTAGCAGCGAAGGGGTTAACTTGTTAAAAGTAAAATATATGCATTTCACGTGTATCTATCAATCTAAACATATTTGGAGACAATAATGTACACTACTGCTTCCATCAATACATTTTATTAGCTTTCCAAATGCAAAACTTACCATCTGAAATCTGCAATTAGCCTGACATCGGCTATAACAAGCTTGTGCTCTATAATCATGTGCTTGAGAAGCTTTTCCTGCTCTGCTGAGGGGACACATTCTTCACAGAAAATACAAGGCACAGATGGAGAACCTTCAGATGCGGCGATGCCACCTGGACTTTCTGACAAACACAGAGGGGCAGATTTACAAGCCCCTTGCGTCACTTTTGCGTCACTTTTACCATGTTAAAAATGACGCAAAAGTGGCGCAAGGGCCTTGTAAATAAGCCCCAGAGGCTCCAGGATATGGTCTTTTCTGCCTGCGGGGGGAGACAAGAAACAAGATGCATTACTTATTTTTGCCAGTGCACAGAACAACTAGGTTTATCTTAAACATAGCATGGAAGAGCATTCAGGCTTCAATGAAGGTCTTTGCTCAGTTTTTGCAATTTTGGTTTTGAAAATTAAACTTTTACTCCAGGAAAAGTGAGGACAATCCACTGAAATCTGGCTAATTTCTCCTCATTTTTGTCTACGTCACGAAATGGGTTTTCAAAAGATTTTGTAATGTACCGCAAATTTATAGTGTGGACTTCTAAGTTGGGTGGGTACTACAAAGTAATTTGGCCGTCGCTCCAGTGTAGGTCTGGATTCTGGGGTGAATCTACCGAGTCATCTAGAAGTGCTATCAGATCAGAAAATAATGAAGAAATGTTGCGATTTCTTGCGGATGATAGGGGGACAGGAGGGGGAGGATATTGATATAATTCAATAGTACAAAATAAAACAATTGAAAAAAAACGAGCATTTCTTCCTCAATTTGTGATGAGAAAATGCCCTCTTGGTTATCAGACATGTATCTAAGTTTTCGGTTCTTTGTCTTCCCCAAAACAATCCGGTCTAAAGTGCATGCTTTACAGTTTACTGGTGCCACATTTCAATCAGCAGAAACTTCTTCCTCTAAAACTTCATATATGATTTATAGTCGACTTCACATCATGTTCTACTTCTTTATAGTTTTACCACTGCATTTGTTTTTCAGAGGTATTTGCTCGTGCAGTTGCGTCCTGTGATTTCAGAAGCTGACCAAAGGGTTTGGAATCCGTTCTGTTCCTTCCGATTATTCAAGTGATAACATTTTTTAATATAAAGTAACCTGTGTTTCAATGGAAGCCATCAATCAACATGAGCAGTAGATCGGAAACCCCGATGCTTACTGTAGCCACTTCACAGGAGAGAAAACAAAGCTCTTTTACACTGCGGTGGCATCATGGAAGGAAGTGCCCGCTTTCAAGCTTTCACCACCTAGCTGCCATCTCCAAAGAACAGAGGGTAGCGGTGTTACGGCAGGCGCTGATTAGCCACCTTCCTCTGGACTACAGACACAGACCTTCAAGCAGTGCTGGAATGGCAGGGATTGTAGATTTACTCATGCCGCCATACTCTTCCTAATCTGTACCATGCTGTGGGTTTATATACCATGATTCAGCAGGTTCCGATGGGGAATGCAAAAAAAATAAACCATCCCGCCGAATGGAGGGAGTGTAATGTGAAAGGGTAAAAAATGTCTCAATGCAGCTGTTCTGACGTGACAGCCAGCCACCAGCGATCCTGTGTGCATCAACAACCTGGCTTGGAATGAGAAATAAAGGGCACAGATCCCAAAACCAGCATGTTGGGTTTGCATCGTGTTGTATTTTGCATGCGTGTTTAGGTACGGGTTCAGGTCATCCTACACGGTGCGTAGTGTGTGCTAAAATCGAATTAAAACCCTTTTTTCTGTCGCCAACGTGCAGCCATCATATATCAGCTGCCGGGTGCCGGATGGGAGAGCAGTGAGTAATCCGATGTTTTTCTAGGTGGGTGGCAGGCACAGGTGCAACGCAAGTGGCAGGGTGTCATTTTCGCGGTAGCTGAGGGGACTGCTGTGTTTTTTGTCAGCAGCATTTATCTCTGCCCATGGTTGAAATACAATGGGATCGGATAGCGAGAAAAAGTAATTTCATGGACTTTCTTTTCTGCCCTAGTGGCCATAAACCAACTCTGTGACGTGCGCTGCTTCGTGTACTTAGAAACCCGAACGCGGGAATCGAAATTAACCAGTGGTGCGCGCGCACCACAGAGGAGCGGGGGGGGGCGCGAGGGAGCCTGCCGTCTGTGCCGCGCGCTGATGCGCGTCCTAGACACGGACGGGAATGGGCGGAGCAAAGGCGGGACATGCGCCCGCCTTTGCCCAATTGCGTGCTGTTTTTTTTTTTAAAACGCACGCTACAGCCAATGTGGGCTTCCGAAAGCAAAACCACACGCACAAGCGTGTGGTTAGCTTTCTAAAGCCCTTTCTAGAGGTCTCGCGCTGTGCGAGCAGTGTTGCGCACTGCAACGCTAGGCGTGAGACCTAAAAACTGAGGGATGGAATGCTTGAATTAATCTCAACCACTGGTAATTACTCGGGCCACATCCCAGTCCATTGTTATTTTGCTCACCATGCCACCTCAGTTTGGAGCCAGCCATATGAAAATCATTTTTCACCCTGCTACAATAGGAGCAATGAACTGAGATGCGTTCTGATTAATTACCAGTGGCTGAGATTAATTCAAGCATTTTTGTGTAGGTCAGTGGGACCTAAAACACAGAATTCTTAGGGATGTTGGTTTATGTCTCACTTGGTGAACTTTCAAAATGGCAACATCATAACAATCATGGCAGTAAAAAGAAGGAAACCAGGTCCCACTTTTGTGAAGTTTTTAACATGATTTTATATTGATGGCCATAGAATCTAATCCAGTGTTAAAAAACAAATAGGTGCATTTTAGCCACCACTGACATTCAGCGAATATTCCCCTATGCCCCAGTATTCTGATCCTCATGGGCCTACATCCCCTTTGGAAGGCTATTACATAGCACTGTTTTAGGTAGGCTCCATGAGCTGATAAAGAGTGCTTGGAGCTGAGGCACACTGTGGTGCTCATGCATGGATGACTATGCTCTCTCTTTAATCTTTGACTGATTCTAAACTTTGTGCCATGTGATATCCTTTTGACTCTTTGATATTATGCTGCCTCTCAATACCACAAAGTAAACATACATATGCTCCTAACACATGAAACAGGGCACAACACAACAAGACCTTAAAATAACAACATAACATGAACTATAAAACAAAATGCAATAACATGACATAACATACCACGCATTACATAATATATTGTGGCACCTTTCTCCTGGGAAGCATGCAAACTCAAATGCGGAGTGCCTCAAAGTTTATTGCTCAGCCCCACCCTTTTCAACGGAAACATGGTCCCTCTGGCCAGCATGGTCACATTTTTTAAATCAACATACTCTCCTATGCAGACTACATGCAACTCATACTCCCCCTATCGGACAAGACCCCCAACACAAGAAACAAGTTCACCGCCTGCATGACTGAAGTCGCAAACTAAATGAAAGCCAACTGTCTTAAGCTCAACACCGACAAGATAGAAGTAGTGATCTTTGGCAAGAACACCTCACCATCGGACTCCAACTTGTGGCCAGCCGAACTCAGACCCACACCCAGAACCAACACCAGGAACCTCAGAATAATCAACTGGACCTCATAATAATTAACTGGACATGACCAAACATGTTAACGCCATCACTGCATCCTGCTTCCAGACCCTAAAGACGCTGAGGAAGATCTCCAAATGTTTCCCGATCAACACAGGAAAAACTGTCACTCCTGTCCTAGTCACCAGCAAGTTGGACTATGGGAACTCCCTCTATGCTGGGATCACCAAGCAACTCACTAGAAGACTACAAGCAGTCCAGAACTCAGCAGCAAGACTCATACTTAACCTCCAACACAGACCTCAAATCACATCCCACCTTAGGGAACTACACTGACTCTCACTACACAAACATGCTGAAGTCAAATTCCTCACACACACACACTCAGGCACTGCATAACTTAGGCCCCACCTACCTGAACAGTCGCATCTCCTTCCACCAACCACCCAGACACATCTACTCTACAGCACTCCTACTCACACACATCTCACACATACATAGAACCAGATCAGCAGGACAGGAGTTCTCTTACTTCACTCCTAAAGGATGGAACGACCTCCCACTCCACATCAGAGCCTCCTCCTATCTTCTTGAATTCTGTAAAAAGACCTGTCTTTTCAATTACCCATCTTACCATTGGTAGGGCTAAGCACACACACACCTATTCAGCACCAGGATAGCCTTGCAGATGATAGTGCGCTTCACAAATACACATAACATAATATAACGTAACATGGACCATAAAAACAACAAAATAATGCATAACCTACCCTGGACCATAAAAATAACATCACATGAACAATAAAATAACATAACATAACAAAATGTAACATAACACAACATTGACCTTAAAAATAACATAACATGGACCATTAAATAACAGGAACCATAGCATAACAGGAACCATTACATAGACCATAAAAATAACATGAACCATAAAAATAACATAACATAAAATGACATAACATAACATAACAGAACATAAATATAACTTGGATTATAAACATAACATAACATGAACCTTAAAATAACATAACATAGGCCATAAAAATAACAAAACATGGATCATAAAAATGACTCATAAAAATATCATAACATAGACTTAAATATAACACAACATGGACTATGAAAATAATGCAGCATAACATGACTACATACCATTACACCGCTTGTAATACATTCCCTGTGTATGTTTCTATGCCATTGTCTATCTAATTGTTGGTGTTGATTACAGCAGGTATCTTGTACTTATACAATTCTGGACAACACTAAAATGATCAGAGTAGTTCCTCGGAACATAATTGGACCTGGACAACGTACATCGCTCACAATATTGTCTTACCAGTCATATAGATATCTGAACAGACTGCAGGATTGTGATGATAGATATGCTGTAATGTATACCCATTTACACAGGAGACTGACGGTTAAAAATGCATATGGAGATGACATTTGCCCATTAATTGTCATGTCCACTTTTAACCATGAAAGTTTGCAGAAAAAAAGCTTTACTTGGGATAACTTTAAACTGCTGATTTAATGAAAAACTAGTCATATACATTTCAGTCATTTCCTTTTCATAATCTTAAAGTGTCTGCGTTTTTACAGCATTTGTTCTACAGGAACAAATTCCAAATGAAGGAATTCCAAAGCGGCTGCCTCCTCTTAAAGCCCCCCACCAGCCAGTTTTGAAGGATAGCCCGTCTATGAGGATTGCATGCCCAGCACTGATCATTTCTTCCATGCCTCCTCATGTCTTTTGATGCAAGTGCCACCCTTAACATCTCATTTGTTATATCACCATTCAATGCAATTAATTTATCAAAGGCCATCAAAACCTGAGTGTTTAAATTTCTTAGAATGAACGAAATGTAACTCCTCTTTGAGTGCTATTTTGTAATGCCAAAATATCACTTTTATGGCATGAGAAATGCTCTAGGGTTGAAAGAAAAACACATTATCGTATGAAACATAACATATGTAGCATGACTGAAGTCCCTTTGGTAGATGCCACTCCTAAAAGTGTTACGTTTTGCGCACATTACATTTACTATTCTCGCTGCAATGTACATAAAAGGAGGGAAAGTGTTGGACTTTTCAGACGTTACATTTACAGTTCCCACTCCGGTGTAAAAAAACAGTAAGGAAAGTTCTGGACTTCGAAGGGGTTAGATTTACAATTCCCACTACAATTTAAGCAACTGCAAGGAAAGTTTTAGACTCAGAGGGGTTAGATTTACTATTCCCACTCCAATATAAGGAACAAAAAGGAAGGTGTTTGACTTTGGAAAGATTAGGTTTACTATTCCCACTCCAATATAAGGAACAAAAGGGAAGGTGTTTGACTTTGGAAAGATAGCAGGCAATGCATCAACCTTTTTTGCGAGCGCAAACGGTGTGATTCGCAAAAATCGGCCGTTTGCGCCCGCAAAAAGGGCCTCTGCGATGCATGAAACTGTAATGCTGTCGCAATTTAAGAAATCGCAATTTAATGCGATTTCTTAAATTGCGATTGCATTTAAGGAATCGCAAATTGCGATTCCCTAAATGCAATGCATGATGCAATCGCAAATAGCGATTTTGCTAATAGGGCGCAAATTACCATCAATTTGAACTTGATGGTAATTTGCAAAACTTTGAAAAATGCACTAAAGTGCATTTTTCAAAGTTGTAGGTTACACACACACATGCCATTGGGGCATGTGTGTGCGCAACATGTGTGCACAGTTCAATTTCAGGGGTGCAACAGGGTGTCCTTTTGACACCCTTGCACCCTTGAAATTGCATGCGCAATTTGCGAGTACCTATTGGTACCTATTGGTACTCGCAAATTGCGCATGCAATCTCCCATTCATTCCTATGGGCCTGGAGGCCCATAGGAATGAATGGGAAGGCATTCCCTAATTGCGACTCGCAATTTGCGAGTCGCAATTAAGGAATGTTTGGGAATCGCTAATTTTATAGTGATTTCTACATGCATAGGCTTTTGCAATTCCTTAATTGCGATTCCTTAATAATCGCAATTAAGGAATCGCAAAAGCCTACATTGATGCATGTGCCCGTAGATTTACTATTCCCACTAAAATATAAGCACTAGTAGGGGAAGAGTTGGAATTCAGAGGGGTTGCATTTATTATTCCCACTCCAATCTAATCAACAGTAGGAAAGTGTTGGACTTTGGAAGGATTAAACATACTATTCCCCTCCAACCTAAGCAACAGTAGAGAAAGTGTTGGACTTTGAAGTGGGTTAGAGTTACTATCTGCACTCCAATCTAAGCAACAGTACGGAAAGTGTTGGAGGGATTACATATACCATTCCAACTTATAATCATTTTCTAGAAAACAGTTAAATACCCAACAATATAAAATTAATAAATCATATTTTAAATAAAAAATACATTCTATATAAATGTAAAAAAGTATTTAAATTAAAAGAATACAAAAAGAACACAAAATGGGCTGTCAGATAAATTAAATATTTAAATTAATTAAAATAAAATTAACTTTCCTCTCTACTACCCCAAAAAACCATAAATACCTAAAAAACAATGTTAACATTAAAATACTACTTAAGTAAACCAAATAAAATTAAACATAACAATAAATATAAAATACATTTTACAAATGTTAATTTACCTACACTTATCAATGAATTGATAAATAATTAAACAAATAATTTACATAATAAGTAATCAATTAAAATGCACATAATTATTTATCAAATAAATATTTAGGTAACATAAAAATAAATGTAAAACATTATAACTTAAGCAACTTCTCATTATATTCCCTTACAAACCCAACAAATCTCTACTGAAATATAAACTACAAATTAAACTATAATAATTTAAATATACTTCAAAATGAACAAATTCACTTTACATAAATAAAATAACAATTAAACAATTTCCATAAATAATAAATCAATTATATATTTAATTTACAATAAAAAAGTTAACAATTAAAAAAATAATTCGAATTTATTTAACTTCCTACCAGTCGCGGCCGGGAAGACTCGGGGTGGGGGGGCTTTTGGGTCACGCGGAGAGAGGGTCGTGCGCGCACGGGGGGTTTAATTTTAAATAAAAAACTTACTTTTTCTGGCCCGGTCCCGCGTCGTCGGTCCTGTGTCGTCCTTGGAAACAGGAAGCAGGCAGCCTCCCTCCCCTCCCCTAAACCAATCACAATGCTGCAATGGCAGCGTTGTGATTGGTTGGGATACCGACCGCACAGGCGTCTACGGGGAGGCCATTTTCTCCATGTAGGCTGCATGCAGCCTCCATGGAGAAAATGGAGAGTGTGCATGACTGGTTTGGTTGGCCCCAAAGGGCCGACCAAACAGTTAGCGCCCACAACAGTGGGCAAGCCACTCCTCCCCTGCCCTAGAGCTGGCCTGCCCCCAACTAAACCCTTCTGCTTTCTCGCAGTGTGAGAAGCAGAAACACAAAATGGTATTGTAAATACCATTTTATGTTTCTGCTTCTTGCACTGCGAGAAAGCAGTGGGGCGATGCTCCTCCGCCCACTTGGAGGAGCCGCCCCTGATTCCTACCCTATTCCCTTACAAACCAAACACCCCACCACATTATAAATTACTAATCCAATGTAAAATAATAATAAATTACACAGTTAAAATTACAAACTATATAAAAAGAATACCACTCATACCAACAATACTAATATATATTAAATTAATTAAATTATGATACATATTACAATGTATAAAAATAAACAATAATTATACAACAATATTCTTAAAAACATAATTATTTGCGAAAAAACAATATTCTTCCCTTAGATATTCTGTTCCACGATATTTTTTAATCAACTTTTGTGCCATTCTCCCTTATATGAAAAAAATCATCTTATAATAGAAGAAATAATATTCCTTGTGGTTTAATAAAAATAAAATGGGGTAGAACAGGTGTCTTCCGTATAAAGAGATGTTTCCTCTGGTACAACTTTATGATCCAGGAGAGAAGTCCTGCATGGTAAAGGGAATATTTTTGGTGTTTGGAAGTTTGAGAGCCTAAAATGTTATACAAAACTCAGCCAACAAGCTGGAGCAGTGACGCTTCAACTTTTGAGGTGTCTTTACTCGCCCTGGCAGAACTCAGAAAGCTTCTAATCAAACACTGGCATGTGCAGCCCCAGTACTCTGGAACTGACCCCAAAACACTTGAAGTGTGCTGAGAGCATAATGCAGTTTCATGAAAAGCTGATTGATATCTGTTCAGTCAATGTTTGGAGTGAACTTGGACCTGCTTCTCTACTTCCCACTTTTTGCCTGCACCCCATCTTACATTGGACCTTCAATAATTTGCAACTTCATGTCTTTCTCTTATTTCCGTCTCTCCTCATTTTATTCTCTCCTAACCTGACTATCAATTCTCCTCTTACCCTCCTTTCCCACTCTATCACCCCCTAATTACCTTTTCTTATTCACCACACCTTCTTTATGACTGCTTTGGTAACAGATTTTTGATTTATTCTCTTACTATGTTGAAAGAAATTATGTAATTTACTCTTTTATAAGAATGCGTTTTGGTTTCACTATAATACTTTCTCGTCCTCAGCGAATGTGTGTTTTTTCCTTCTAAAAAACTTTCTCTGCCATCAATCAGCTTCTTTGACAGTCTGTGGAGACATGGGTGAATACTCAAGGATCAGCTGAATTGGGGGGCGGCGGGGCGGGGGGCGGTCAGGGTGATGTATGTCGAATCTTGGGACAATACAACACAGGGCTACAATTGTATGTGACTCTATGGGAGACCAATTGAGGGCCTCCCTCTCTGGGCACTGCAAGGGGGTGTGATTGAGGAGTATCATTTTGTACTTTGAGGGATTCCAGATGATAAGGAGTCTACAAGCTGTTGCCAGGGAACAAAAAGTATGGGAACTTTCATGGACTAAAGGAAAAGTAACAAGCATCCCACAGCTGCACAAGTTGTCTAGCACTTTTGTCCTTCCAACAAGAGAAGACAAATAATGTAGTGAATACAATTTGAAAGGAACACTTGATTGATCATACCGCAGAGTCCGTGAAGTCTATCTATAAGAACAACATTGAGCAGGTTTATTTAGAATGCAAAAAACAACGATTGGGAGACACAGATAACATTGTTTAACAAGCATTGTCAAAGTCGGTAGAGCTGGTCTTGGCAAGATGGTGTGATGGCTATTTTTAAAATGTATTATTTATTACAAATGTATGGCATAAAAACCAAAAAGAAGAAACACATGCTGCTACCAAAACGTGACAGCCAAGGGTTTGCAAGAAATTTGTTTAAAAAAATAATTATTGCTTATCATTTTATTCGAACTGAATAGATGCTTTCAAGCAGAAAGGTGTAGTTAGATCAGGCATAGAAACTCTTTCATTTTTTAATAAACTTACACGATTTTATGATTCTTATAGGTGCAAAGAAATGTTACTATTCACTTTGAATTACTGTAACATCAAGACATAGGGCCTTATTATGACTTTAGTGGTACTCCAGCAGCACCGCCACCGTGCCGTCTGCTGGAGGACCGCCAAAGCCGTGGTGTACCCGCCCGTTGGATTACAAGTGGAATCTGGGTCGGGCGGGCGGTGCTGTGGTGGTTTCATGGCAGTGGTCTGTTAGGCTCATAGGAGAGCCTAACATGCAGCCTGCCACCGTGACAGTGCCTGCAGCATGTTCCTGCACGGTGTGGCATGCATGCCACACTGTGCAGGGACTTGGGTGCAATTACAGGGGGGCACAACATATGCCCCCCAGCATGTACCCACAGGCCCAAATCTGAAGGGGCCCTATTAGGGCCTCCTTAGTTGCCTCTCTGCCACCCTTTTCATGGCGGGCTCATTGCCATGAAAAGGGCGGTGAAAAGGCAACTCAGAATATGCTTGGCAGTGCTAATAGCGGCACCACCAGCATATTCATGCCGCTTGCAGACGCAGAGGGATCCTTGAACCTGGCAGAACCAGCGGTCTTGTGGCGGTCCTACCACCCCACTCCTAATACTGCAGGCGGGCCCGCAGTGTGGCGGTGGTCGGACCACCACCGTGAGTACAGCAGTCCTATGGACCGCTGTACTCGCAATCAGGCTCATAGTCTGCATTACAAAGGAATGACAAAAAAAATTTAAAAAATGGATAAGGAATGCAAAGTAAAAAAGGCAAAATAAACTATTGACTTACCAGACTTGGCATTCAAATGCACTCTTTGTTAGACCGATGTGCACATGTGATCCAGCAGAATGCCTTCGATCACAGTGCAAGATAGCCAATGGCTGAAGAGGTCTGACTCTTTCTGTGTACAGTATTTGATGGAAGCAACATCTGAAAGACAGTTAAAAACAATTAGTGAGGAGCGCCATCCCAAAGACGCTTGATGCATACATATATATATATATATGTATATATATATGTATATATACATATATATATATATATATATATATATGTATATATACATATATATATGTGTATGTATGTATATATTTGTGTGTGTGTGTAATTTTTTAGGTATGTTTTTTAATTACATGAGTCTTGTGAGATAGCTAAAGCTATCTTAAGGCTACACCTAGAATGAAAGTTAAAAAAAATGTAAAAATCTTTTACTTTTTCTTGCTTTGCAAAAGCATGCTGGCCAATTAGGCCAGAAGCAAATCATATGTTGGCTGACACCAGTGGGAAACACATGATTATTGTCCATCACACATTTTATTCAAAAGATATTAAAGCAGAAATCACAGTCCGTGAAAAGAAAACAAGCATGAATGTCCAACAATGGTTCAAATAATAGGATTACAATTCAAGTAACAGAAATTGCAGGAGTATGAACTAAAAGTTACATAAAAGGCAATACTTGATAAAGGAGTCTGGACCCTAACAACCAGAAGAATGAGTGCTCACATACATCGTCACAAACTAAAGAAAGCTAAACAAACCTCATTCAGGCCTCCAGGCCGTAGAAAGCCTGACCGAAAAGAATCAGTATGTTAGAGGCTTCTGTAAAGTCTTGGAGGTAGCCTGTATTTTACTGTTGTTGTTACTGTTGTCTAGTTGTATAATAAATACATCTGCTTCATGAGAAATGCTACTCGAACTGCACAAGATGACGCCTCTGAAGTACTAGATATCCTTGTTTCCTACAGTCTCCCTTATGGGCTGAAGATAAATTTTGCTATCAATTGACAGACGTCTCTTACGCTATGAGAGATGTTCTTTATGGTATAAAAGTCTCTTCTAATATGAGCTATACCTTCTCATGAAATGATAGACGACCCTAATGGGATATCACAAGCGGTAAGAAAGATTAATGCTTTTTCTTCACGGAAGAAACTGATGCTACTTATAGATGTGGCTCACACAAGACATACACTATAATCTGCAGAGACACACAATTCAGAAATCACAACATGCTCTAGATGATCCTATTGAAACAAAGAAAATCAGGCCAGCAAAAGAATTGAAGCAACATGCGTCGACAGAAACGTTAACACTACTTTACAACAGATACTGAAGGATGAGGTTTTCATGCATTGATTTGTGTGTGTTGTGAGTAGCGTCTTGTGTATTATAGAGTGCGGGACCATTATGTTCCCTAACAGATCCCGTAGTCTAGTGGCGTAGGTGATTGGGTGTTATTAATAAAATTCATGACACAGTACTTTTCAGTTAATGGTTACACTCTAGAGAATAAAGACATTTAATAGCTCTGTGTGTGTCATAATTCATTTACATAATACCGGGCTGGGCAGGATGTTAAAACTGGTGACGAGATAGGGGATACGTAAACCCCACAACCCGAAGAGTCGAGAGTTCTCTGCCAGAGAGCATGCCGAGGTCCAGCAAACTGCTTGTGCATTCTATGTGCTATGTGCGCATCCGTCGTAGTGAAAAATTGCTAATATGACTGAGATAAGAAGTGTGACGGCACAACTTAACACAAAGCCATCATTCATACAGTACAGTAATGCTAAAGGCAGTGACGGCCAGGTACAGAAAGCGCAACAAGCAGCGACAGCCAGATGCACGAGAATGCTGCTAGAGGAAGCAGATAAATGCAAAGAAAGGGTAAAGGGGGAGAAAACCAGGTACTATTTAGAAGGTTGAGAAGTGTGAAGAACAAGAGCAAGAGACAAAACTGCTACTCTCCATTAAAGAAGAAGATGTTGCCGCACCCCCTCATGGGTACTAAGGTCCAAGCACTAGTCAGCAGGCTGATGCTTGCAGCGGTGACACTGGGTCAGAAGAAGCTGTAAGTCAAGTTCAGCCTGAACAGCATATAATCCTGGCAGCAGTTGCAGAAAACAGCCCAAACTATGATGCCCCAGTTTTCTTAAAATCGCCCTCTTCATTTGATACCACCAAATAGCACAGTCTTGGCACTCGATGGACTGCTTGGATTGAAACCTTTGGTGATTTTATTGATGAGCTAGAAATACCCGATGACAAAAAAATCATCAAATATCTTAGGAACATAGCAGGAGAAGGAGTGAAAGAAGTGATAAAGAAAATACCACCGTTGGACAGAGCATCTTACCAGGGATATCAAGGTGGCTTTGAATCTCAAGCTCAATCCAATGCCGAAGGTTGACTATGAAAGATACATCTTCAACCAGGAGAGACAGAGAGATGGTTAAACGATGGATGAATTTGTTGAAAGACTTGAAATACTCATCAAACACTGTACGTTTTAAACAGATGAATGAGAGGCACCAAAGGACAAAAGGGCTTTCAAGGAGTACAATTTTTACAAAAGTAATGAAAACATTAGACTAGTAGGTCCTTATGATATGTATCCATCCTTTAATTGTATTCTTCTTCAAAGAGCACACACGCAGCAAACGCGTTTCGCCTTAACAAAAAGGCTTCCTCATGGCAGGTCTACACAATTTTACACACCAAGTCATATATGTGACGTAGTATCGGGCAATCAATCCTCAGATGTATACTTACCACAGAAGGTAGTGACAACACGTTCAAGTAATCCACTTCCTAATCTTAGTGTAGGCGGTCACTTGTCCACAAATCACGAGTCCATCATCCAAGCCGTGTTCAGTGTAGATTCAATGTTTGAAAAGTATTAACATTGTAAGTTCAACTAATTCAATGATGAAGAAGCCATTCATCTCAGAGTCATAGATGGTTGCATGTCCGATTCCTTCATATGACGAATGCTGTGGGAAACGCTCAGACTAGAGCGTCTGCTCATGGCGGCCAGAGCTGAAGAACGTGCCAACAAACAAGCCACTGACATGAAGGCCCGAGGACCCCGGAGTGAATCAGCGTTGATTATGAAAAGCCAGAAAAAACAAGATGTAAGGTCGCAAAGGGATGTCTCTGAAGAAGAAGCTGTGTTTCTGATGTGGATTTTCGTTTCCGCATGAAGGGCACCACCATTGGGCAAATATGTAAAGGCTTCAGTAAAGAGAACCATTTTTTAAGAGTCTGCAAAGTGAGAGAAAAAGTGAATGCGTCACATCGTGAAGACAAAATGGCTGCCAGTGCATCACGCCGTAAAGACAAAATGTCTGTCAAACGGTTCCAGAAGCATTCCAGTCATGCCCACCGAAGTAAATGGTAACATCTGTTGAGGCAAGTAGAAACTGAGAGAGGTGGATTGTGATCTAATTCCTCGTTGAAAGGTTCTTCGACGTCACTGTCGAGCGACAGTGAAGAAGATCTGTGTGCGATGTCAATGCTGACTACGGAAAGATGTGCGCATTTAGGTCTGATTTCTTGCAAGACAGAATGCAAGCCAGAAAAGAATCAACAAGTGAAATCACAACATTCAATTGGAAATTTTCCCTCAAAAAAATTAAAGGCTAATGGCTGCTGTATACCATTTATCATAGACAGGGGTGTGTCGATAAATATCTTGCCAGCTGAAAAGTACCATGAAGTGTCTCCGGTGCCCCGTCTCACACCATCGAAAACCAAAGTATATACCTGTGCAGCCTCAACACCACTACAAAGTCAAGGTTAATTTATGGCGACTATGAAACATAAAAAGAAGGTACAAGCCCCAATCCATGTCCTCCAGGGAACTTCGTCGAGTGCATGTTTGCTCAGCTTCAGTACTGCTGCTGACATAGGACTAATTTCTGTGAATTATAATATCAATGCCCATCACAACATAGTCAATCAGTTTCTCTCATTATTTCATGTATTAGGAAAGGTTAAGACAATTAAAGTGCAGCTCCAAATTAATGAGGACATAAGTCCTGTTGCTCGACGACACAGTCAAATTGCATTTCATCTACAAGAGGCTGTTGAAAAAGAAACTGAGACTTTGCTAAACCATGATATCATTGAGCACTCTACTGGTCCAACCGATAGTGTTGCCGATAGTGGTGGTACCTAAAAAGGACAGTGGAGGATCTGTGCGAATCCGTGTTGACATGCGTCAAGCAAACAAAGTGATTGAAAGAGAACACCACCCAAGTCTGCACATTGCCGATATGATTACCCAGTTGAATAGTGCTAAAGTCTTTTCGCACCTGAACAAAGGATGTCATTAGCTCAAGCTGGAATAAAATTGCAGGTACTTTACTACCTTTTCAACTCATGTTGGTTTATTCAGATGCAAAAGATTGAGTTTCGGAGTGTCTTCAGCTGCCGAACCTTTTTCAAAATGTAATTCATAATTCGTCACATTATACAGCCTGTCATGCATGCTTTCAGTTAGTGATGATATACTAGTATTTGGGGCCACACAAATAGAACATGATAGAGCTCTTACAGAAGTGTGCTGTCTTATTGCTGATTCAGGTCTTTTGTTGAATGCTGAAAAGTGCAAATTTCACAAAACAAAACTAAAATTCTTTGGGCACCTTTTCTCAGAACTGGGTATGACTCCAGATCCAGCCAAGGTTCAGGCTTTGTCATCTACCTCCCCTCCACAAGATGTAACCATCCTGCATTCTTTTCTTGGTGTAGCCAGCTACTGTTCCAGGTACATCTGTGACTTTGCCACTGTGAGTGCCCCATTGAGAGAGTTAACTAAACGGAATGTTTCATTCCAGTGGTCACAGGAGTGTGATCAAACTTTCAAGACAATTAAGCATGTAATTGTAAATGCTGCTGAGAGGGCTTACTTTGATCTGAAATTGCAATCAGAGATTGTTGTCAATGCCAACCCAGTGGGCTTGGGCGCAATTCTTGCCCAACATAGTGGACATGCAAAAGCTTAAAGGCATATTGTAGCTTAGGCTAGCCAAAGTTTGTCACAGCTTACACACAACCTGAGAAAGAAAGCCTATCTGTTGTATGGGCTTGCAAACACTTTTATGTGTTTCTCTATGGGAAACATTTGATGCTTGTTACTGATTACCAAGCATTGCTTACTATCTTTGGCAATCCAAAGGCCAAGATTCCCACTCACATTGAGAGGTGGGGCTGGGACTGCAAGAGTATGACTATACCATTGGCACTAGCCGGGAAAAGATTAAAACCCTGCAGACTACTTTTCTCGAGTGCCCATGCAGTGCCAGGATACCCTTTCCAAATTGACTGAAGCCTATGCTAACTTTATTGTGTGATCCATCACTCCAGGAGCTGGGTCCATGGAGTAAATAAGTGCTGCTACCAATGCAGACAGGAATATGCTCATCCTCAAAGACATTGGGCCTGATTAAGATGTCGGGCAGAGAGCCTCTGACCAGCGGTCGTAGGCTTTCCTCCCAACATGATAGGTTTAATGTCCGACCGCCGTATTAGGATGACGGAGGTTGGAGTTTAAACCTGTGGGGGGATTCCAACATGGTTCCGATGGGTTCAAGGAGCCCGTCAGTCTGTTGGAAAGTCTGCATAATCCCTAATTGACAGCAGCCCTACCGTCGAGATTATGATGTCGGTTTCAGACAGCCATTCCATGCGGACCTTTCTGACATAGAAAGGCTGTCAAAAAGCAACATTGGGGGCCCCTAGGTGGGCCCTTTACCCTCCCCCCCGGCCCTCTGCATTTGGGCCCTTGTCCCACTAAGCATCCCCTGCCACACGGTGCAGAGATGTTTCAAAACATCAATTTCTCAATGGAAGCTTGTGCTGCGGACCGTTTCCGCCTGTCGCACAAGCTTCCATTGTGAAATGGATGTTTGCGAAAGCCCTATGGGCGTTTGCATCGTAATAGTGCAGTCAGAACTGCCGACCTAAGGTCAGGTGGTTCCTTTCTGCAACAGTGTCGTCCATCCGGACTTCGTAATATGGCTAATTATTATGGCTCACCCCTAGAGAACACATGCTCGACCTCTTGATAACGACAGTGAATATCAGAAATTCAAGAATGTGTGTGATGAACTGTCCATTACGCAAGAAGGGATTATCTAGCGAGGGTCGAGAATTGTCATTCCTGAAAGACTACGACAACAAGTCATTGAAGTGGCACATGAGGCACATCGTGGAATTGTCGCACCAAGCAAACCCTACGAGACAGTGTTTGGTTCCCTCATCTTGATGAGCGAGTTGAGAGAGATATCCAGGTGTGTCATTTATGTAACTGTTTATCTCCCAAAACAACACAGCATCTTTTGAACATGTCGAATCTTCCAAGACACGCATGGGAGAAAATTGCAGTTGACTTCCTTAGACCCCTTGAAAATGGCCATTTCCTCATGGTAATTATAGATGAGTACACTGGTTTCATCTTTGTGGAAGACAATTTTGTCAATCCCTAATAATCAAGTAATTGAAAGACTAGAAGGCATATTTGCAACCTGGGGTGTTCTGTCCATTCTAAAATCTGACAATGGCCCACCATTCAATGGTCGGGAATTCAAAGATTTTCTTACTCATTTGAATACCAAGCATCAGAAAAGCACATTGTTCTGACCACAGGCTAATGGCATGGTTGAACATTTTTGAGCACTCTTAAAAAGGCTATCCAACACCTACGTAGACTAGAGGGATTTGAGCTTAAGTCCATTCTTCACTCTACTCTTCATGCCTACAGATCTACCCCTGATTCTACAACTGGATAAAGCCCGGCCACCCTCATGTTCGGGAGAGCCATGGGTACTGATCCAGCGTGAGGCCAATGCCTAATTAGGGATCAATACTCAATAATATCACAGAACAATGGCCCATACGCATTCACCCAAATCCCTGATGCGCTGGGGTCAATTTTTATAAAAGTTCAATTCTCTTCCTCCAAAAATTCATATATGGCATTTTCAAAATACTTATCTAATTTATACATCAACTTTCCTTCTATTTGGTCGATGAACCAATTAGTTGAATAGTTGATGGTAATGATACTCCTTATCTGACTAATCATTCGATCAACTAAATAAACACAGACTCTCGTTGAAGTTAATAAAGTTTATCTCAAATTAAATGATAAAATGCTCAGTGCATACGGTTACAAGTGCAATCAATGAACTCACAAAGGGAGAGAAAAACATCAGCAATTTCAAATAGAGACAAACTCATTAATCAATACTGAAATTGTGCATGAAGGAGTGGATAGATGAAGAGACAAAAGTTTCAGAGACAAAATACATTTACAGATACATTTTGCAAGAACAAGTCAGAATAATACAAACCCGGCAGATTTGTAGAAAACCACCCCTCTGGCCTAAGTGATGGTGGGGGTCCCCTGAAATAGAGTCAGGGGACAAAGATTTCAGGGACAGGAACAGGACAGGAACAGCCAGGCCTCCCCTCTCTCACAGCCTCATCAGCCTAACTTAATCACAACCCTAAAGGCACCCCAGTTATACCCTAAAACCTACATGTCCGTTCCACATCAGTTGTAACATTTAACATAACTAAACAGTCGATTGGTGGACTCTGGGGGTGGTATGTCACACCATGGTGACTTCATTCTGACTCTAAACATATTCATTGTTTTATGCCTATTCCCATGAACTCATAATTGTTCCGTTCACAAGATGTTACAATTGTATATAATTTTAGGCAATGTCCACGGAAGGAGTCCTTCTGTCCCACGGTCTGTCACATCCCTTGGCAGACGATCATCACATTGGCCTTCAACCCTTTCACTTCTTCTGCTGTGCTCAGCGCTTCAGCGTGCCTTTGTCAGATCAATTTCACTCATTTATCCAACCCCTCCTTTATTCGGCTAATTTAAGGAAAATGGCGTCTCATCCAGGATACTATAGCAAATGGAAAATGAACATTCATTAATTATATGATAATGTAGTTTTCACTGTTCACCACTCACCTTGCACTATTCCCTGTTAACGTTTTTCCTAGCATAGCTTTACGCAAAAACGATATTATTTATAATTTCAAAGCAAGCTGCAACATGCAAACTACGAAATGCACATGTGGCCTAGTCATGCATTGTTTCTCGTTTCTTTCAAAGCATAATGTAAATACGGTTTTAGTTCTTTCATGTGTTATCTTACGTTAGTGCATGCATGCGCAAAGGAGTTTTCCCTTGTGGTCATGTAAGGTGCACGTTAATTTTCTATTACTGCTTACTGTTAGTACGTATTATGGGGGTATTCATTCGAGCAGGTTTCTTTTTCGAAATCCTGCTCCATCAATCCCCCCTTTGATGGCTTTCTGGAGCCATCATAAAAATACCTACCATACCGAGTGCCATCTTCATTTATCTAAAACTCTGTATTCTTCTCTCTTTTTATGGCACTTTCATCTATATCCTTCATCATATTATAGTATTCTTCTAGCTCAATTTCCTCTCTTTTTCTCTTTCTCGCTCTTCGTCTATTCTCTGATTCTGCCATTTCCTTTTTCCCGCTCTTACACTTACAACATTTGTATGTTGTTATTATCACTAAAGCTACTATAGCTACTGAAATAATTGGCATTATTATTTTTCCTAATAAACTACTTCCAAAAGTAGAAAACCATTTACCTACAGAGAAGAAACTCTTACCAAGTCTCTCCCAAACACCGTCAACCTCCAGTTGGGTCAAATCTTCATGTAATTTCGTAATATTCTTTATATATCCCTCAATTCCTTTACTTTTGTCAGGGATATAAGTACAGCAGTGTTGAATTTTCAACATACCACAGACTCCACCCTCTTTTGCCAATAAGATATCAAGGGCAAGTCGATTTTGCAAAACCATTGATCTGATTGCAACCATTTCTGAGTCAATCATTAAGAAACCACCAGCTGTATCTGTTGATAAACGATCAACCACTGTGGATAACTTCCGAATTTTATGCGAATTTAGAACGACTCCAACTGAGAATATCAGTGCACCAAAAATATCACCTACTATTTCTGAGAAACTTGCTCTCTTGTTACGTGTTAATCCGTGATTTATTTCCTTTAGTCTGTTGCTGTTTCGGTCAATGTGATAGACCTTTGTAAAGACAATAGCAAAATAACAACTACCATACCAATGTGCAGGCCACCTCCCCTTCTTATGGCGGCCGCTGCGTGGTGAGGAGAGCGACCCTTGACCCTGTTCCAGGCAGGTCGCTCCCCACGCCGCACAGTACCACCTGTGTGTCCGTGTCCCTGAGCCCGCTGCTGCCGCTTCTGCTGGAAGTTCGAGGCCCACCTCCACCCGCAGGCTACCACCTGTGCCTCATCCCTGGTGGGCAGGTGGGTAGGTTCTGTGCGCTCGCTCTGCCCTTATTTTTATTTTATTTTCTCCCTGTCTGCCCCGCTGTGGTTTTGCTCTTCTCTGCACTGTAATTTCTGTTTTATTTTCCTGTATTGCTCTGTGCCATTTTGTGCCCTTCTGCCAATTCCCGCCCGCTCGGCGCTCCTGTTCCCGCCGCTGCATCCCCTGCGGCCCCGCCCCCCGATCACCCATTTGTCCCGCTCCCGCCTCCCAGCTGCTCCTCCCTCCCACCTCCCCTTCTTATGGTGGCCACTGCGCTCCAAAGGCAAGCCCGTCTGCGCCCGTCCGCACCTGGACCGCGCCCAGCGCCAGACCCCTTGGCCCCCGCGAACGCCACGACACCGTCGCCGCTAAGATGCCAGCACCCTCCACGCACTCAACGCCGGCCGATCACACTCCTGCTTCCGGGCCACCCCTAGGCGGACCCATGGACCCTTCTCCTGCCGGAACTGCAGCTACACCTGCCTCCAAACCACCACCACGCCCACCGGGGTAGGACGCAACAGCCTCCGATGCCTTCTACTCAACACCTGCTCCGCCCGCAAACACGCCATCGAACTCTGGGACCTACTCGACTCCACCTCCCCAGACGTCGCCTTCCTGACGGAGACCTGGATGAACCCCTCCTCGGCACCCGACATCGCCATAGCCATCCCTGACGGCTACAAGATCACCCGTAGGGACCGCACCAACGGAACAGGAGGAGGAATCGCCATTGTTCACAGAAACACCCTCAGAATCTCGACCAGCACCGACGACACGCTTATCACCGCCGAACACCTGCACTTCCAGATCCACACCGACCCCAACACCACCCTCAGAGGAACCCTCATCTACAGACCACCCGGCCCCCGGCCGCAGTTCAGCGACTCCATCGCTGACTTCGTCAGCACGCACGCCCTTGCATCCACAGACTACATCCTCCTCGGAGACCTGAACTTCCACCTCGAGAACACCAACGACAGCAACTCCACCACCCTGCTCGACAACCTCGCCAACCTTGGACTCAAACAGCTCGTCACGACTCCCACCCACTCCGCCGGACACACGCTCGACCCCATCTTCTCCGCCAGCAACCACGTCACCTTCAGCCACACCACCGAACTCCACTGGACCGACCACCGCTGCGTCCACTTCACCTTCGAGAAGCCTACCACGCACCACCGCACACAACGGGCCCCCCGCCGCAGCTGGAGCAAAGTCACCGAAGACCAGCTAGTCACCACCCTCACCCTCACCCGTAAACCACCAACGGACACTACCAACACTGACTACGCCGCCCTCAACCTCAGGCAATGGATCGAGGACTGCGCCAACACTCTCGCCCCGATCAAGAAATCCTCGAACAGACTCACCGACAGGAAAGCCATCTGGTTCACCGTCGACCTCCAGGCATTCAAGCAGGCCTGCCGTAGGCTCGAGAAGAAGTGGCACCACGAACAGACACCGGACAGCAGCACAGCCTACAAGAGCGCCATCCGCAGACACCACCAACTCATCCGAACCGCCAAAAGGACCTCCTTCAAAGAGCGCATTGACAACAATGCACACAACAGCAAAGAGCTCTTCAACATCGTGAAGGAACTCTCCAACCCCAGCTCCAACTCCAACGACATCCCGCCTTCACAAGACCTCTGCTACTCCCTAGCCACCTTCTTCCACCGCAAGATCGCAGACATCCACGACAGCTTCAGCAACCAGGCCCCCCGACAGACACAGACTCCTCAGACTCACCTCCCCCCAGCCACATCGACCCCCTGCTTTCCTGGACCCACGTCAACGACGAAGACACCATCAAATTCATGAACTCCATCCACTCCGGTTCACCATCCGACCCCTGCCCGCACCACATCTTCAACAAAGCAAGCACCACCATCGCACCCCATCTGCGCAAGATCATCAACAGCTTCTTCGAGACCGCCACCTTCCCGGAGAGCTGGAAGCACGCCGAGATTAACGCCCTACTCAAGAAACCCAAAGCAGACCCAAAGGACCTCAAGAACTTCCGGACCATCTCCCTCCTCCCGTTCCCGGCGAAAGTCATCGAGAAGATTGTCAACAGACAACTTACCTCCTTCCTCGAAAAGAACAACATCCTGGACCTGTCCCAATCCGGATTCCGCAGCAACCACAGCACCAAAACAGCCCTCATCGCCGCCACCGACGACATCAGGGCCATGATGGACAACGGAGAAACCGCGGCCCTCATCCTCCTGGACCTCTCGGCCGCCTTCGACACTGTCTGCCACCACACCCTCCGGACACGCCTCCATAACGCAGGGATCCGCGACAAGGCACTGGACTGGACCACCTCCTTCCTCACCGGCAGAACCCAGAGTGTCTGCCTCGACCCCATTCCGCTCTAAAGACACCAAGATCATCTGCGGCGTACCCCAAGGATCGTCCCTCAGCCCGACACTCTTCAACATCTACATGGCACCGCTCGCCAACATCGCCCGATCGCATGACCTCAACATCGTCTCATACGCCGACGACACCCAGCTGATCCTCTCCCTCATCAAGGCCCCCACCACCGCCAAATCCAACCTCCACGAAGGAATGAAGGCCATCGCCGAATGGATGACGAACAGCCACCTGAAACTGAACTCGGACAAAACAGAGGTCCTCATCATCGGATCCAGCCCCTCCGCCTGGGACGACTCATGGTGGCCGGCCGCACTGGGAGCTGCACCGACGCCCACTAACCACGCACGCAACCTGGGAGTCATCCTGGACTCCGCATTGTCAATGACCCAGCAAGTGAACGCCGTCTCCTCCTCCTGCTTCAACACCCTCCGCATGACCCACAAGATCTACAGATGGATCCCCACCGGTACCAGAAGGACAGTCACCCAGGCCCTCGTCAGCAGCAGACTGGACTACGGCAACGCTCTCTACGCAGGAACCTCAGCCAAACTCCAGAAACGACTACAACACATACAGAACACCTCTGCACGCCTCATCCTCGACATCCCTTGCCACAGCCACATCACAGCCCACCTGAAAGACCTACACTGGCTCCCCGTCAACAAGAGGATCACCTTCAAGCTCCTCACCCACGCTCACAAAGCTCTCCACAACACCGGACCAGCGTACCTCAATGAATGACTCACCTTCTACACCCCGAACCGCCAGCTTCGCTCCGCTGACCTCGCCCTCGCCACCGTCCCCCGCATCCGTCGAGCGACCGCCGGCGGAAGATCGTTCTCCCACCTCGCCGCCAAAACCTGGAACACCCTCCCCATCCGCCTACGACAGACCCAGGACCTGCTGGCCTTCAGGAGACTCCTCAAGACCTGGCTGTTCGAGCAGTAGCCGCCCCCCCCTAGCTCCTTGAGACCCTCACGGGTAAGTAGTGCGCTCTACAAATGTACTGATTGATTGATAGTAGGCTTTCTTACTACACACATAATAGATTCCCGGAAACACAGGATCAGTTCCACCCTTCAGTCCCCAACCTCCAGTAATTTGAAAGGTATGCTCTCATTCACTAGTACCGATGATGAAATAATTGTTATAGTTAGTTTTCATTCTAAGCAAACATATTTTTCCCTTCTGATGCCAGTCCAGGGACATTGCAGCATATGTTTCACTTTTCTCATAATTTCCTTCCCTGAAAGCCCATGGTGGAATTTGCGACTTCTGTTCAGCAGCCTTTCTCTGGAAACTTTCCCTTCTACTTTCTACCATTTCTATAAATACTTTTTCTTCAACCTGCAAACTACATGTTAAATTGTTTTTATTAGCATATTCTACATCTAAAGCTTTAGTCATATGGAAGAACTCTCCCATATAATGTGCATTTTTACTACTCAAAACCTTATTTAGTTCCTTAATAACAGGTATTTCTGAAAACACTGAGGGGCATATTAGCAAGAACGGCGTTAAAATTATCGCTGCTTTAGCGGCAGGAAACTGCCGCTAAAGCGGCGATAATGGGCTTGATAATAAGCCCTTGAGAATTCCAATAGAAGCCCAGTATCACAGCAGAACATGGGCTTCTATTGGTATTCTCAAGGGCATATTATCAAGCCCATTATCGCCGCTTTAGCTGCAGTTTCCTGACGCTAAAGCGGCGATAATTTTAACGCCGTTCTTGCCAATATGCCCCTAAATCTATATTAGAATAGTGATGTTTGAGCTTCCCCGTCACGTAAAACAAACTTGTTAATACACTGCAAGACACACCATATGTTAAAGGAAGGTGATGGTACGTCTCCCCCTCTGAGACAGACGAAGGTAATTGCATGCACACATAACAATCACTCACATTCATTGTGTTAATATACTCATACAACAATTTAGTAAACACATTTAACGAGAAATCACTAATTGATTTATCATGATGGAGAATGCTTCCATCCATTTGTTCTATGTTGGTATTAGGTGTTCCTTTAGTAACAACGTTCACTCTTTCACTTGTTACATCATTAGTATTGTTTCCATTATTAGTTACCATTAGGATAGGTACAAGGACAGTTAGTAATATCCACATGAATGTTAATAGCAAGACACTACATAAGCAAGCTTTAATACATCTACGTTTTATACTAAATTTTGGATGTTCAGTCACCTTTTCTTTAGCCATTTTGTATTCAACCAAAAATATATATATAAAAAAGTATCTAAATCTATAAACACTTAACTTAACTAAAAATTCTAGGAAAAATAGTGTAATCCTACACTTCAGACTTTCTTCTTTACCCATTTCTTTTCTTTTTCTTTTCTTTAGGTCTTCAGAATTCTTTGCTTCTTCTCCCAACTGACAATGCTGCACCTTAGTTTTTCTCACAGTTCTTTTAAGGTCGTCTCAATTTGCTTTCATCAACATGTTCAGTGTCTGATTTGTCTTTTTCTTCACTTGAATCTGAGCTTTCAATTTCTTCCAAGATTACGTAGGTCCATTCTGGTGCTGTATATTTTCTACTTGGAATTCTTACTCTTCTTGTTTTTCGTACTAATTCTTCTCCTGACTCTTCTTGTTCTATCTGACTTGAGACCTCATTACTTTGCTCTGGTCTTTTCTTTGACTTTCTCCTCACAAGAGTGTATTTCAGTCTTTTCACTCCACCTGGCTAATTATCACCTTTTCTTAGTTTCTTGGTTTGAACTACTTTTTCACCTTCTGTATCTGGTTCACAGGTTCTCTTATTTGGCCTTCCTTCTATCTGTCTTTCTTTCTGTTTTTCAGCAACTTCTGTTTCTTTGGTTTCAACAGTAATTTCACTGACTCCTTGCTCAACAGTGAACTCACTTCCTTCTGGTTCAGCAGTGAACTCACTTTCTTCTGGTTCAACAGCAGTTTCACCTTCCTCTGGTTCAACAGCAGTCTCACGAGACACAGCAGCTGGTGCCCACTTTACTTGACTTGTGCTCGGCTGTTCGTCATCCGTTTGTTCTTCAGAATCTGTTATTCTAGATTCTTCAGCTTCACACGCTTCAACCTCTGGTCTTTGACTTTTGTTTACCAGTTGCTGCTCTTGTCATTCAAGTGGACTTGGGACTCGTCTAGTGTGGCTTGCGTGAATCCAGTTTGGCAGACCACCACACTTCACTGCCGTCGTCGTCACCAGAGTTATTTGGTAAGGACCACTCCACCTGGGTTCTAAACACGATTTCCTCACGTGTTTCTTGATGAGAACCCACTCACCAGGACTCAGATCATGAGCTTGATTCGGCTGTGTTGTTGTGGCATCTTTTCCAACCTGGCGAGACACAGAACGCACCAGATCAGCCAATCCTCTGCAATAATCAAGCACTAGATCATCAGATATATTCATCCGTTTGTTCGCTGGTATGTATGCTTGTCTCATTGCTCTTCCCATTAGGATTTCATGTGGACTCAAACCCGTCTTTTTTCCAGGAATGCTTCTAAGACTCATCAGTACAAGGGGTAAAGCGTCAGGCCATTTCAGTGTTGTGGATGCACACACCTTTCCTAACCTAGATTTTATTGTGCCGTTTAACTGCTCAACCACTCCAGATGCTTCGGGTCGATAGGCACAATGCAGCTTCTGCTCAATTTGTAATGCTGCACAAATCATCCGAATTATCTCCTTATTAAAATGTGTTCCTCTATCTGTCTCTCAAGTGACTGGAAATCCGAACCTAGGAATCAGTTCTCTTAGAAGTAGTTTGGCGACAGTTAAGCTGTCATTCCTTCTTGTCAGATAGGCTTCCACCCAGCGAGAGAACAAACAGACAACAACCAACACATATTTCAGCCCATTACATGGGGGCAGCTCAATGAAGTGCAATTGAAGGCGGGTAAATGGTCCTCCTGCTTTTCCAATTCGTCCCCAACTAACAACTGTCTTTCTGCCTGGATTCTGCTTCTGACAAATGATGCACCTCTGGCAAAGGCTCTCTGCAATGACCCTGAACCTTGGGTTATACCATGACTGCTTGAAGAGTCTGATCATTGCATCTCTTCCAACTTGTTCAATTCCATGATATACCCTGGCCACATGGGAGAGTAAAGAATCTGGCAAGACTGGTCTTTCGTCAAAATAGACCCACACTTCGTCTTCTACTCACTTTCTACAACCTGTATTTCTCCAAATTTCCTTTTCCTCATCACTTGCCTCTTCCTGCATCTGCCTCACTTCCTCCCAAGTTTCATATGTGGTTGTAAACATAAGATGGCATTCGGTATTTCCCCTTTAAATTGCTCTGTTTAAAGCCATTAAATTTCATGCACAGAAACGCGCTATTTGGTCGGCGTATCTGTTGCCCTTCGTCACATAATCATCTCCTGATTTATGTGTGGCACATTTGACCACTGCAATTCTTTTAGGCAATTGCAAAGCATCCAATAATTCTTTTACAGTTTTGCTGTTACGGATAGGGGAACCTGAAGAAGTGAGAAATCCCCTTTGCATCCATAGCTGTCCAAAATCATGGACAACCCCAAACCCATATTGGCTATCCGTGAATATGGTCACCCTCAGACTTTTGGCAATTTTGCACGCTCTAATTAGAGCTATCAATTCAGCAATTTGAGCAGAGTTTACCCCTTTTAGACAGGATGCTTCCAGAACTCCCGCTATGGAGCAAACAGCATAGGCAGTGCATAATTCGCCTTTCTCATTTTTTAAGCATGAGCCATCCACAAATATTTCACAGTCTTGTTCTTCCAAAGGATCATCCTCTATATCAAACCTGGGTTTGGTGCACAGTTCTGTCACATCCAAACAATCATGATCTGCTTCCTCTCTCACTTCCTCACAATGAGAATTTGGCAATAGAGTTGCCGGATTTACAGTTGTGCACCTCACCACAGTCACATTTTCAGCACCCAGAATCACTCTCTCGTACTTAGTCAGCCGACTTGAGGTCAGATATTGAGTCTGAGTTCGAGTTAAAAGGCTCTCAACAGAATGTGGCACATACACTTTTACTGGATATCCCATCACAATCGCTTCACTTTGTTCCAGACTCACACAAGTGGCGGCTACTGCTTTTAAACAGCCTGGTAATGCTGCAGCCACTGAATCCAAAGTAGCAGAAAAATATGCTACTGGACGTCGTGCCATTCCATGTTTCTGAGTTAGGACTGAAAGTGCACATCCATTTCTTTCGCAACAGTACAATGCAAAATGTTTTGTATAATCTGGCATTCCCAATGCAGGTGCTCGACAAAGACTGTTTCTCAATTTCGCAAAGGCTTCCATACTTTCATCGTCCAGCACAATCGGATCTTTCACATCTTTTCGTGTCAACCTCTGTAGAGGGTTTGCAATCAGTGAGAAATCACAGATCCACTGCCTGCAGTATCCAACCATTCCCAAAAACATTTGTACTTCTTTCTGAGTGGTAGGTGGGCTCATCTGTTTAATCACACTCATTCTTTCACACTCATTCTTTCTGGTGTTACTTTTCTGACTCCCTTTTCTATTTTGTGTCTTAGGTACTGGACCTCTTGTTTACAAAATTGTAATTTTGCTGGTGACATTTTGTGTCCTCCTTCTGCCAAATGTTTCAGTAAGGCAATGGTATCTGTCACACATGCCTCTCGCTCTTTGATGCCACAAGTAGGTAATCAATGTACTGAACCAAGACTGAATTTCCTGGCATAATCAAAGTCTCCAGACATCTTTTCAGAATCTGGTTAAAGATTGAAGGATTCTCGGTATACCCTTGAGGAACTCGACACCATGCCAAGACACGGTCTCAGAACCGGAACGCAAAAAGATATTGGCTCTCCGGATGCAAGGGAATCGAGAAAAATGCTTGGCACAGATCAATCACTGTGTACCATTCTGAATCACATGGAATTTGGTAAAGGATTACTGCTGGATTTGGTACTCCGGGACTGAAAGGTACCACAATCTTATTAATCTTTCTTAAATCCTGTACTACTCTATATTTTCCGCTTGGCTTTTTAATTTCTATAATGGGCGAATTACAAGGACTACTCATTATTTCTCTCAAAATTCCCTGTTCAATCATTTGATCAATCACAGGAGTGACTCCCGCAATTACTTCTAGACTCATTTTGTACTGAGGAGTGTTTGGATACACAGCACCCTCTTTCACCGTAACCTGAATCGGGTCTACATTTGTCATTAGGGAGATTTCTTTTCCTGTAAAATCCCATACATCCGACCTCACTGTACTTCTTAATTCTTCGGGCAAACTCTCTTCTGTGAGAAGTGAAAACAACTCATCCACTTCTGTCCCTTGTTTCGCTAACATCATTTTGAATTCAACGTCCTCATCAGGTGTCTGAAACGCAATACCATCTGGTGTACAGTAGATGGTACCATTCATCTTGCATAACAAATCTCTACCTAAGAGATTTACTGGACTCGCGTCACATACCACAAACCGATGCATGTCTCTGAAGTTTCCAGATGAACTTCTATTGGATTTGTGACTGGGGTTCTAATATGATTATTTGAGACTCCTACAACTTGGATAGTTTCTCCCGAGAGGGGTAGGTTTGGAATTTCTGCTGTTCTCACAGTAGAACAGGTAGCACCAGTGTCCACCAGGAATGTAATATCATTACCTTCCACCTTTCCTTCGACAAATGGACCTGACTGATCTACCGCCAAAGATGCACCAAGTACGCACTCTTCCTCCCCCCTCAGGCACCGTCATTGAGATGAGTCTGAATCATTCTCATTGCACTGCAACCAATATTGCGGAACCATTTGCACACTTTGATTCTTACCGATCTGGTCACCTCCGTGAAATCCAGTGTTCACACCGTACCTCTGCACTTGAGCATTCACATTATTTGGCATAGGAGCTTGTGGCACCTGTAACTGTGGAGTAACTACCTGCTGCTGCTGCTTCACAACCACCTCATTCTGCATCTGTGGATTTAAATTTTGATTTACCCCATTATTTTTTTGAGCAGATCTACACTCATTCTTCCAATGTCCAATCTTTCAGCACGCATGACAAGGAAATTTCTTTCTAGCCTCTTCTTTACTCATTTTACCTCTACCTTTACCTCCATTGGGTACCTGACCATTTTGATTCAGACCATTCATCTGATAACCGGTCTGGGAATTATTATTTACTTCTTGCTTCTCTGCTACCTTCACTTGTGCCCACATCATTTTCTCCTTTAGTTTCTTGTGTCTTGATTCAATGTCATCGCTACAATACTTCGCATATCTCAATATTTCACCAATTGTTTTACTCTGCCAACAAATCAAATGTTGCTGAATCTTATTACTAATCTCCGGTTTCAACCCAAACACAAAACGATACACAAAATGTCCCATATCTTTGTCTCCAATATTTTCAAATCCGCTGTACTGTTTAAATACTTGTAACAACCTTTCATAGTAGGCATGCACTGACTCTTTCGGTTCTTGGGTCGTTCTGTCTATCTTAACCCAATCTGTTTCCTTAGGGGAAATTTTTCCTTTTAAGAAAGTGATTACTTTATTATATTTTTTCATCACCTCTTCGGATGGTGCACCTGTTTTAGGGTCTCTAGGATATTCTTCTTTTGGCCAATCAACAGTGATCTTACATTCTGTCCATAAGTCTGCTGGAACAACAATCTCAAACAATCCATCCAAGTCCTTTAACAGAACCTTTGAGACCTTCACAAACCTTTCTACCTGTTTGTACCATTCAACGGGTTTCTCTCTTAATCTGGGTAAATCATTCGTAAAAGATAATATATCCTGCCTTGACCAAGGAACATGAACATATCCACCACCTGGTACTTCTCTCATTGGACACGCCCTTTCAACCTGTTCTGATTCCTTTAACGGGAACATAGACACTCCTTTACTAGCTGCTTCTTCCTTCTTTTTCACCCATCTATTTTTCCATCGATCTACATCTCCCCATTTCTTCAAAATATTCATCAACTCCTTTATCTGTAACCTTTTCCCAGATGCATTCAAACTCTCCGGATCCTTTTCAGTAAATGACTTCTCTATATCTATTCCATACTCACTAGCAGCTTCGGATATTTTCTCATGAAGATTCCTTGCTCTCCAAGTAATGCTTTTACACAAAAACAATAATTCATCATCTCGGTAAGTCCCTAATCTGTCTGGACTTATTGTACCAATAATCATCTCTTCCAAATCTACTTTCAATTGACTCACATTTATACTCTGCGGTTGAGGTTCTTTCTTTTCCATTCCCTTTATCCAATCATTCAATTCTTCTGATGAAGGACCTGCTGAACTCCCTGTCATTGGAGTGACCTATTCTCCTTGGATTTATTTGTATACCTCTTCTAGGGGTCTCCGTTATCATTTCACAAACTGGAAGATCTAACAATGTAATTTTTGTGTCAGCCTGTCTATTCACATTGACTACCGTCTCCATTCCACTCCTGACATTACGCCTTGGAACTGCTAATGTATGTACTTTAGGTATATCCTGGTTTTCTCCAAACAAAGGAACTACAGGACCTATTGTAACCGGTACCGTCAATGCTTCTGCATTTAGACTCAACAGATTTATTTTCTGAATCTGCTCTACATTTGCCTTATTTAGCATATCAAATTCTTTTTCTCGCATTATCCTAGCCATGTCCGCAATCTGTGGGATTTATGGATTTCCCATAAAGGGTGCATTCGGAGTCACCTCAACCGAATTTTCTTGATATGGCGGGGGTCTTTTGGTCATAATATCCTCTAATAACTCATCATCTGAATCGTTTACACCATCTCTTACACTTGAAATTTCTATGTTTTTCTTTTTCTCTTTACATTTACCTCCTGTCTGTTCGTCAGCAACTAAAACTGGGTACAAACCCTCGGATACCAAAGCTCTCCTCCATCGTTTCATTGTATCCTCTCTTCTCTCAAAAGGGTAACTAGTCATTAAATTTCTGTATCTCCTACCTCCTCGACATTTCTCTCTTTCCATTGCTTCTACTTTCCATTCTTCTAACGCTTCATACTGTATAGGTCTGGGATTTGGCTCTAATGAATTCCTTCTATTTCTCAAATTTTGCAAAATCCTCATATTAAACGAACCATGCTGTGGAAAAGCTAAAACACCATCATTCTTTGTATATTCCACCCAATTCTCTAACCATGTACACATATGGTATCCTCGCTCCAACATCATATAGGAAGCAGGCGTTCCTGGAGGGGGAATACAAAGTCCATCTCTAGTCACAATTGGTTCATCCTTTTTGAAGAAATTCTTTATTTTCTCAAGCAACTTCATTTTACTGACTCTTTACACTAGCGTATTTCAACAAAACAAACAAGGAAACCCTTCCGTAATTCTACTTATTCTATTTGTCAGTTCTCGTCCTATACCAGCGCAACACACACCAACCAACCAATCAGAACACCACTACGTGAGTAAAATCTCAACCAATACTAGCGCGGCTCACATCGACCAACCAATCAGAGTTCAGTACACGCCCGCTGCCTGACCAATGCCAGCGCTGCTTTTTCTGACGTCAGTATTACTCCTTCTACTGACCCTCCCTTTACAAAATAATACGGCAATATTTTTCTAAGTACTCTTAATCAAAAATTCGATTAGTAACAACACAAAACAATGCTACCTTGTCTGTTCCACTAATAAAGAGATAGTTTTCACTTTTCCGAGAGGTTTTTCTTCATTACGAGTCCTAATAACGTCCAGCGCTATTTTACTCTTCAAACAAGCTCTTGGTGGACCTATTACTCCTCTAGGGATAAGGCCAAAGTTTCGCAAGATGACTTTTTGGTGTGAAAAGAGAACTTGGTACACCCCCGGGGATAAGGCTAGAGTTTCGGAAGTGGACCCTTCGCTATTTCAGACACTCTACTCTCATACGAAATGTCCCTAAATATAACACCTTCAGTCCTCCGTAGCTTCGGTATTATTACAACAGACAAAGTACTTCTGCAGTGTGATTTCTTTACCACACTCTTCTCCTGCCTATTTCAGGCTAATTCCATTCCCGGGATTCCTCAGGTATCTCCGTACCTGTACTTCTAGACAACATAGAACAGGACACTAACTTTTTGTGTTAAGAACATATAATCAATAATCGATAATCATTACCAAACGAATCAATAATTAAACCGTCCTCTGCTACCAAGAAACTGATCCAGCGCGAGGCCAATGCCTAATCAGGGATCAATACTCAATAATATCACAGAACAATGGCCCATACACATTCACCCAAATCCCTGATGTGCTGGGGTCAATTTTTATAAAAGTTCAATTCTCTTCCTCCAAAAATTCATATATGGCATTTTCAAAATACTTATCTAATTTATACAGCAACTTTCCTTCTATTTCTAGCTGGAAGGGCGCCCTACTGTATCGACCTCCAGGCCCCCTGACTGTCTTTTCAACCCAGCTCATGGAACAGATTGCACCCCATGCAATTTCCACTAAGAATGTCCTATTGTTTGGAGATTTTAATATACACAGTGAGTGCCTGGACAATTCTGAGGTGGCGTCCTTTGTGGCTGACCTCGCTGCTCTAAATTTAGTCAAAATCAACAATGGCCCAACGCATGAGGCAGGCCACACACTAGATATTGTTTTTACTAATTCATCTTATATTAAATGTGACGCTCCCCAACCGCTTACTTGGTCTGACCATGCTCTTATCAGTATCCACTTACAGGGCCCTAGAGTACAAGTAGCTCCCCACTCAATCCCAAAATGCCTTTATAGACAATGGCATAAAGTCACTTCGGATTCTTTCCCAGCTGCATTTATTGCACCCTGGGAAACAGAGCCCAAGAATGTTGAGGAAGGGCTGGCCCGTTTTAATACAGCAGCCATATTGGCCATAGACCAACTTGCTCCCTTGAAAGCTGCATCCAATAAGGCCAAGCGTCCCCAAATGGCCTAGTTTACACCTGAGCTTCGGAACGAAAAGCGACAATGTAAAAATATGGAGAGGCGTTGGCATCGAACTCACAATGGGAATGACAAAGAGAGATATAAGGTCTCGCTCTCTCAATATCACAAAAATATTAAAACAGCACGGAGAGTTTTTATTGCCCAACAGTTAAACCAGGCAGGGAATGCTCCTAAAGTCCTATTTCAGATTCTTAAGTCTTTTGTCACTCCGAAAGCCTGTGACCTCGAGGAGGCCCCGACGCAAGCCCTTTGCGATGCAATAGCGCAACACTTTACTCAGAAAATCGAACTCATTTACAATAATATTGGATCAGCGGATAGCCTGCAGCCAGCTGCGGTGAATCATAAGGCCCCTGCCTGTACGGAGAGGCAGCAGTTGGTGAGCTTCTCCCCTCTGACTCCAGAGGATGTTAAAGTCCTACTCTGTACTGTGAAGTCAGGCTCCCCCCTTGACGTCATTCCTGCCAAAATTTCCTCCACACTTTCAAAACAACTCTCTGCACCTATTTGTTGCCTCCTCAACCTCTCCCTAAGAGAGGGACATCTCCCGCAGGAATGGAAAACGGCACAGGTCATACATATTCGTAAAAACACGAAAGTTCCTATGGAAGACCTTTCCAATTTGCAGCCCATATTGCTACTGCCCCTTATGAGTAAGCTTCTGGAGAAATCAATTAATAAACAGCTGTCAGACTATGTTGAGTTTTTAGGTAGGCTCGATAAATCGCAATCAGGTTTTAGGCCTAAGTACAGCACGGAGGCAGCCCTGGTGGCTGTCACAGATAACATCAGAATGGCCTTGGATAAGGGCCAATCCACTCTTCTCGTACAGTTAGACCTCTTGGCCGCGTTTGACACGGTCAATCACCAGATTCTGCTTAGGAGGTTGGAGGACATAGGGATTGGAGGTTTAGCCCTGCGGTGGTTGACAAGCTTTATTACTAATCGATCTCAGACAGTCAACCTTGGACCCTTTAGATCTAGAACCATGGAGCTGTCCAAGGGAGTGCCACAGGGCTCATGTTTGAGCCCCACTCTGTTTAACATATATGTCACTCCCTTGGCAGATCCCCTGAGGTCTTCCGGGTTTACACCAATCTCATACGCTGATGATACGCAGCTTACTTTCTCTTTCAATAAATCTATCCTCTCAGCCCAAGCTACCTTCTCCTCTGGCATGACAGCGATATCTAATTGGATGAGGAGTAACTTCCTTCAGCTCAACGTAGGGAAGACCGAGATCATGCTTTTTGGTGAGGCCTCATTGTTATGGTCACCAAACTGGTGGCCACAAGATCTCAGTTCTCCCCCTACACCTAAGACAGCCGTAAAAAATCTCGGTGTCTGCCTGGATCAGGCGTTAACCTTGAAGAAACACGTGGCCCATACTGTCGGCGCCTGTTTCCATGCGTTGAGTTTGCTGAGACGTGTCTTTCCTTTTCTTCCAGACTCCTCAAGGAAAACCCTCATCCAAGCACTGGTACTAAGCAGATTAGATTATTGTAACGCTCTGCTAGTATCAGCTAATGAATCTTTTCTGGATCGGTTGCAAGTAGTCCAGAACAGTGCGGCGCGCCTGGTTTTAAATGTACCCTCCAGAACTGCCTCTGCCCCGCTGCTCCGACAGCTCCACTGGTTGCCGGTGCGCAAGCGTATCAAGTTCAAAATCTGCTGCACCGTCCATAAAGCTGTGTTTGGCAAAAGCCCCGCCTACCTTGCTGAGAAATTCAATCACTATACCCCCGCTAGGGATCTGCGCTCAGGATCTAAATCTCTTCTCGTAGTCCCCTGGGTCAAGAAGTCTAGGATGGGGGGGGGGAAGCCTTTTCACATCTTGCACCTCGGCATTGGAATGAGCTTCCCATCACGCTGAGACAATGCCCAGACCATCTTCAATTCAGAAGACTCCTTAAAACAGTCCTGTTCTAATTTGGTTGCCCTTACCTCTCTCTTGCATGCTCCGCAGTGCAGAGATACCCCTTCAGGGGTGATTCAGGCGCTATATAAGTCTTTAATATTATTATTATTATTATTGATGGTAATGATACTCCTTATCTGACTAATCATTCGATCAACTAAATAAACACAGACTCTTGTTGAAGTTAATAAAGTTTATCTCAAATTAAATGATAAAATGCTCAATGTATACGGTTACAAGTGCAAACAATGAACTCACAAAGGGAGAGAAAAACATCAGCAATTTCAAATAGAGACAAACTCATCAATCAATACTGACATTGTGCATGAAGGAGTGGATAGATGAAGAGACAAAAGTTTCAGAGACAAAATACATTTACAGATACATTTTGCAAGAACAAGTCAGAATAATACAAACCTGACGGATTTGTAGAAAACCACCCCTCTGGCCTAAGTGATGGTGGGGGTCCCCTGAAATAGAGTCAGGGGACAAAGATTTCAGGGACAGGAACAGGACAGGACAGGAACAGCTAGGCCTCTCTGCAAACCGACAAACAGCAGCGCGTCTCCCCTCTCTCTCAGCCTCACCAGCCTAACTTAACCACACCCCCTAACGGCACCCCAGTTATACCCTAAAATCTACATGTCCATCCCACATCAGTTGTAACATTTAACGTAACTAAACAGTTGATTGGTGGACTCTAGGGGTGGTATATCACACCATAGTGACTTCATTCTGACTCTAGACATATTCATTGTTTTATGCCTATTCCCATGAACTCATAATTGTTCCGTTCACAAGATTTAATCCATGTTACAATTGTATATAATTTTAGGCAATGTCCACGGAAGGAGTCCTTCTGTCCCACGGTCTGTCACATCCCTTGGCAGACGATCATCACATTGACCTTCAACCCTTTCACTTCTTCTGCTGTGCTCAGCGCTTTAGCATGCCTTTGTCAGATCAATTTCACTCATTTATCCAACCCCTCCTTTATTCGGCTAATTTAAGGAAAAGGGCGTCTCATCCAGCTCACTATAGCAAATGGAAAATGAACATTCATTAATTATATGATAATGTAGTTTTCACTGTTCAGCACCCACCTTGCACTATTCCCTGTTAACGTTTTTCCTAGCATAGCTTTACGCAAAAATGATATTATTTATAATTTCAAAGCAAGCTGCAACATGCAAACTACGAAATGCACATGTGGCCTAGTCATGCATTGTTTCTCGTTTTTTTCAAAGCATAATGTAAATACGGTTTTAGTTCTTTCATGCGTTATCTTACGTTAGTGCATGCATGCGCAAAGCAGTTTTCCCTTGTGTTTATGTAAGGTGCACGTTAATTTTCTATTACTAATTACTGTTAGTACGTATTATGGGGGTATTCATTCGAGCAGGTTTCTTTTTTCGAAATCCTGCTCCATCAGTACCAAGCTGCCCCAATGGACCACTGAAAGAACAATTGATGCTCAGAAAGTTCGACTCACTGATTCATCTTACAAGTTCAGAAGGAAGATTTACGTAGACAGGCGTCGATGTGCTCAGGACATTGCGTTTCAGAAAGGAGACCATGTCCTTGTCAAGCAGATACGGAAACGCAAATCTGATGCTCAATTTGATGATGATCCATTGCAAGTTGTGACTAGTAAGGGACACATGGTGACTGCGCACCATCCTGGAAAGTCCATTACAAGGGACTCCTCACATTTCAAGTGCCTGCCTCGGAGTCTGTCGGTTCCAGACATCTGTCATCAGAGGGTCTGGAGATGCCCTGGACAGCCTCAGAGGCTAGCTCATCAGTGCCTGCTGCAGCTGTTTCTTCTGTGTCTCCTCAGCCTGAGACCATGAGATCTAGAAGAGTGGTTTGAGCGCCTTGGTGACTCATTGTGGATCCATGATATATATATGTATCTATTATATATATATATATATATATATATATATATATATATATATATATATATATATATATATATATATATTTGATTTGTATGTATATATGTTTTGATGTATATTTTTATTTAACAAAGGGGGAGATCTAGTCCCTCATTTACAATGAGACGGCTCCAAGGGAGCGTCACTTTTTGCGACGCTCCAGTGGCGTAGGGGCCTGCTCCATATTTACTAGGCAGCACTAAGCCGCTTTGCATGACTTAATGCAGCCTTGTAAATATTGTTCCCTTTAATGACGTTTTCTGAGTTAAAGGGGCGTGCAATGGGTGTTGCTGTGGGCGTTCCTAGCAACACCCATGTCTTTTTGACACTGCTCCAGATTTACAAGGAATCGTAACTCTGAGGCAGCTCCAAAAACGTACGCCTCCTCAGGGAAGGCATACGAAGGTGCAACAAGGAGAAATACCATTATTTCTCCTCGTTTTTCCTTTTTCTATGTGTTCTGCATTCTGCAGCACACATAGAAAGAGGAAAAAGCCTATTGTGATTGTTTTTGTGTAAGAAGGTTTCCCTTCCTGCACAAAAACAATCATCCCTACAACGCAGGCACCCTTGCACCATGGCACAAAGGTGCCTAGATTGGAGCATGGAAGCCCATAGTGCACCAGCGCAGGGGAAAAGGACAGGAATGTGCTGTATCTGATAGATACGGCGCATTCCTGCCCTTTTCTTTTGCTGTAGGGCAGCGCAGCAAGAAAGCCTTTGGCACTGCCCTACGGCAAAATCTTGTAGATAAGGCCCTTAGGCGCATATTTACAAGCCCCTATCACCACCACAACGTCACTTTTCAGGACGTTGTAGTGGCGATAGGGGCTTTGTCTTATTCACAAGGCAGCTTTCAGCCACTTAATGTGGCTTAATGCCGCCTTGTGAATAAGGCCCCCTTTCACGCTACACTTAGTGTGAAAGAGGTGGGCAATGGGTGTTGCGGTGGGCCTTCAACCGCAACACCCATTGAGTTTGACGCTGCCCCATATGTACAAGGGCAGCGTAAATATGGGGCAGTGCCAAAATTAGGACAAGGGAAAGACTGGTCTTGAACAGGTACAACGAGGAGAAATGTTTCATTTCCCCTCGTTTTTGCTGTTTCTATGTGTGCTGCGTTGTGGAGCACACATAGAAACAGCAAAAGGCCATTGATTGTTTATATGCAGTAAGGTGACCCTTCCTGCACATAAACAATCATTTTTAAAAAATGAAGTTTTGTAACTTCTATGTGTGCTGCATTAACCAGCATGCATAGAAGTTACAAAACGCCATTTAAAGATTGTTTATGTGCAGGTAGGTCTCTTTAAAGGGAGCACTATGGTGCAAGGGTGCCTGCATTGGCGCTAGGCAGCTAAATTTAGCTTCAGCGCAGGGGGAAACGCAGAGCTGCACCATATTGTTGTAAATATGGTGCAGCCCTTCGTTTCAAAAGTGGCGGAGCATGGCGTTAAGCCAAGGAGGCTAAGGTCGCGCTCCGCCGCTTCGTAGTAAATATGCCCCGTAGTGTCTTGTGCAGTAAAGAGCGCGGGTCCTTTATGTTCCCTAATGGACTCCGTAGTCTAGTGATGTAAATGATTGGGTGTGGTTAATAAAATTCATGACGCAGTACGTTTCAGTTAATGGTTACACTCTAGCGAATAAAGACGTGTAATACTGAGCTCCGTGGGTGGTGTAATTCATTTACATGCTACCAGGCTGGGGAGGACGCTACATTGTGCAACTGTACTCTGTGGTCTTGTGCTCACTTTATAGTGCTAATTTGACACTATTACCTTCACTCTTTCATGGCTGTCTTAAAGTGGGTATTTAGCACGATGTTTTCTTTTAAATTACCTTCTGGTATTGCTGTTTGCACCTATTGTAGTATTAATTCCCATTTAAAACGTGGCACATTAACTTTGGCAAAGCCAAAAAACACTTGATTGGCGTCATAATCATTTAACCTTAATTCTCACTCAGAGTCTATGGTGAGTAAAAATTAGCACTAAATGTAATTTGTAAGTTCATGTATTTGTTTATTGTTATGTTAATTTTTTAAATGGTTAGTGAGGCATATCGTTTTAGTTGTCTGTTTTTAATGGTAAACGTAACAATATTTTTTGCCATGTCCCACAAATTATTGTAAAACTCACTATGATGAGATATATGTTGCAGGATATAAAATTTGCTTGTAGTTTACTTTTTACATGTGGGGCTTATTGAGTTCTAAAAAATGTGATAAATCTAAAATTAATGTCATTTGTACAGCGACTATGGTGCTGTGCTGTCTTACTGTTATCATTTTGCATTTCGTGTATGTTGTATTTTAATTTATGCATGTTTATAAATAGTTAATAGAAATTAGCATGTATTTGGGAAATGGTAAGTTACGTTGTTATTTTTTACATTATATGAGGCGGAAAGCATAATTCTCGTTGTCTTACTTTTTATGTGTTTATGTGTGAATGTCATATTCAAAGATTACAATAAGGGTTTATTTTGAATTTCATATTTTTAAGGTTTTGTGGCATAGCCACTGCGAACATGTTAGCTAACCTTAACTCCTTTTTTAACTTTATTTTCATTGTTTTTTAGGTTTTTGTGTTGGCATATGATAACGAGAATGTGGGCATAGAATGGTGGGTGCCTCAACATATGATGTTTAAAGTTGTGACATATGAGTGGGTGTGTGGGTATCTAATGGTGAGTCTTTGGGCATTTAATTGTTGGTGTAGCACATTGTGATGGGTGTGTGGGCATATGATTGTGGAGGTGTGGGCGTTCAATGGTAGATTTCTACCTATATGATATTGAGTATGTGGGTGTCTAATAATGTGTGTGTGAGGGTTTCATGCTGGGTATTTAACAGTTGTTGGAGTACCATGATGGGTGTATAATGGTGGCTATGTAGGTGTATGATGGGAGGTGCATGGGTATGTGATGGTGGGTGTGTGACCATATGATGCTCAAAGTGCTACCATATGATATATGCAATGTGGGCATCTGTGGGTGGGTGCATGATTATGGATGTGTGGACACACGGATGGTGAATGTTCTGGTGTATGATTATCTTTTTTGTTACTCCATTTGCTGCAAGGGGTGGCAAGTAGAACCCCTCACGGGGTCCAAGGCAAGGATGAAGAGATGGTCAAAATTCACGGCTTAGGTCCTACGGCAAGAAAGGTAGGTTTTCTTGGAAGGGGCAGGGATTACTACTTTTCACTGACTGCTTGTCAAGACTGGGTAAGGTTGCATATTTTTCACACCCCAGCCTGATAAGCCTGTGTACAGGCCAGAGGAGTGGACCTGAAGGCCTTTTTTTGATCTTTTGATCACCTCCAGCTTGAGTGGAAAGCCAAGGAGAAATCTACATATGTGGGCTGGACTGTTTTCCCACTGTTTCTTTCTTTTGTTTGCAAACCTCAAAGAGCTGAGACATGTCCACTGAGCATGTTCAGTGCTCGCACACTAAAAGCAATGGTCATGACTCATCCTTAATGTGAAATATGTAATTAAATTGTCCTAAATAATCTTGCAGATGAGATTATATATCACATTACCCTTAATACTATGAAAGAGTCGACTATGAAAGAAGTATTATTTTTTGGCTTAGGTATGTGTTGTTATTTGATTCTGTTGTGCTTTTAGGTGCTGTTACTTAAATATTTTGAAGTCATAAACATTGCTTTTGGTTTGCAAGTTATGGTTGCATGGCTGTTGTGTGCGTTATGAATTGCAGTGCTTATCATAAATTCAGAATTTCTGTGGATTTTTGTTTTAATTCGTAACCGTAACTGTACCTTACCTCTGGTTATTTAAGGAAATGCCTAATTTTTATTTTAATACATGTTAATGTGCTGTAAGTGAAGCTGACCATAACTTCACTTTAAACTTCTTTTAGTGAATTTTTGTTTTGTTTATCATATATTGCATCCAGCTTCTATGGCGATATACTATACGCCAATCCGGGCGCAGCAGTGGGTGGCTTGCACCCATTCTGCATAGCCTTCGGCCAGGCCCTGTGCCCCACCAGTTATATAACAGTGCTGAACGCAGTCTGTTATTTTGAGTTTTGTGAACCAACAGACACCCACAGATTTGTGAGAGTTCATGAACATGAGAGGTGACCCAACATGGATTCAAGGGCCCTTGCCTGGTGCTTATGGACAAAAAGAAAGTTTTGTGGAGCTTGGAGTTGCACTGGAGTCTGCAAACCCTGCCTCATGGGGTGTAAAAATGTATTTTTCTTATTTTAATTTGAGAGGGTGTCCCTGTAGAATGTCCCCACCTGTGCGAAGGGAACAAAGGATACTAATCCTGCTTCTTTATGGTGCCTTTGAGTTTTCTTTCTTTCATTTTTGAGATCTAGAGACCAAGCCCCACATTTTTGGGATCTAGAGACCAAGCCCTACATTCTGTAATAATGGGTAGACAGATTTGTCTCTCATGTGACCAGCCTTTAAGCTACTTTGGGCCTGTGGACCTAAATTGGATTTCGGAGAAAAAAAGCTCCCTTTTCTAAAAACCACCACTATGGCTTGCCTAAGAGCGAGTGGAGTATTTGTTCAGTTCTTTTCAATTTTGTCTGTAAATGAAGTGCGAACCTGGGTTTGTGGACCATTCACTGACTAACGGCACAGATGTCACTACATTTTTGACATTTGTAAGCCCACCTCAAAAACTACTGAATGGATTTACACTAAACTTAGTAAAGTGAATGTTAGACCTGTTATAATTAGGGTGGACTTCCCCCAAATTTTTTCCCTTTGCCTCCCACTTTTTGCTGTATCTTTTTGTTTGCCTTAGGACTCTGAGAACTTTACCACTGCTAGCCAGTGCTAAAGTGCATGTGCTTCTTTCTTAAACATGGTAAAAGTGGTGTATACCAGTTTGGCATATTTAGTTTACCTGTAAGTCCCTTGTAAAGTGGTACCCCATGTATGCAGGGCCTGTACACTAAATGATACTAGTGGGCCTGCAGCACTGTTTGTGCCACCCACACAAGTAGCCTTTCAAACTTGTATCAGGTCTGCCATTGCAGGTCCCGTGTGTGCAGTTTACTGCCACATAGACTTGGCATTTAAAACCTTGCCAAGCCCCCAAACTCCCCTTTATTTACACATAAGTCACACCTAAGGCAGTTCCTAAGTAACCCTAAGGGCAGGGTGCTGTGTAACTAAAAGACAGGACATGGGCTTTAAAGCTTTACATGCCCTGGCAGTGACAAACAGCTAAATTCATGTTTCACTGCTGTGAGGCCTACTCCTTCCATAGGCTAGCATTGGGGATTCCTTAAAATACATTTTAAGCTGTTATTCCTGATTGGAAAGGAGTAGCTACTTCATGTTTAATATCTTTGGAATGGTGATGATAAATCCTCTTTAGTGGTAGAGTTGGATTTGACATTACCATTCTAGAAATGACACTTTTAGAAAGTGGAAATTTCTCTGCTCCTAAATTTGCTCTGTGTGCCTGCAGCCTTCCTCCAATACACATCTGGCCTGGGTGACAGCTGCACTTTGCGCATACTCTCTAGACAGCCACAACACCTGGAAGGGCTGGGTGTGATAGGGGATACATCTGCATTCATGTGCATACTGAGGGAGAGGTGGTTCACACCTACATCTAAATAGGTTGTGTCCTGCCCTCACACAAGGGGCTATTTATCCCCAACTGGTGATCTGGAGCCAAGGCTGGGCTGAAAGGGACCCTTGTGCACTAAAGAAGGCTCTTTTGAAGTCACCCCTATATCAAAGGCACATTGGAGTATACGTGTGAGGGCTTTGGCCCTATTAAATCATTACACTACTGGACCTGGAAGAAACTCTGCTGGAGTAAAGGCTGCTGTGCTGAAGGATTGCCACTCTGCTGTACCTGACTGTTCTAAGGAACTGCTTCCCTGCTTTGCTGAGCTGGCCTGCTGCCTGCTGACCTCTGCCTGCTAGAGGACCAAGGATTAAGCCCCAGAGTGACTCCAAGGGTTTACTGACTTGCCCCCTGTTCTTCCCAAGGTCTTAGAGACATCAAAGACCTCGCCCTACCAAGAGCTGCCTTTTTGGAGCTGCAGCACTGCCCGGTTGCTGCGGGTTCAGTGTGCTGTGAGCTTTCCAGAAAGGCCTTCTGAATTCTATTTTTGCTGCAGAGGCCGTTTTGCGCTCCGGGCTGACTTGTGCCACGGGCCTGCCTCTTGGTTTATAAGCACTGGAGGTCTTGTGCTCCTGGCTAAAACCAGAACTGTGAGCCCCGATTAACTTGTGCCGCAAGACGAAGTGACCAACACCCCAATCTGCGTGCTGATTGGAGACTCTGTCTCTCTGCCTGAAACGCCGTTGTTCATCGAGTGAAATGCCTATCCAGCGTGGCCCCCTCTACCAAAAAGGGGAAACGTGATGAGCCGCATTTGAATCCTGTGTGCCGCACCAAGGAAACCCCTCAGCGTGGCCTCCTTCCAGCAATGTGTGGTTGCTGAGTGACGCTAGTGGAGCCTGCAGCAATCATGAGCTCATCAGTCCCAGCCCGAGGGGCCTGACCACGAGAACCGCACCACCCCACTTACCTGCACATGACAATGCGGCTCTGTGTCTGAGGCCGCCGACACCCCGGAGGCCCCACTCCCACTCCAGCGCCGGTACTGGAAGCAGTGTCGACGCCCTCTATGAATTATGTACCTTGTGTCCACACTGGATGCATGCAGGTCCTTGCCCCTAGTGGCTTGCCGAGCCCCCCAGCCATGTGCAAAAGTGATTCATTTTGTTACATGGATCGGACCTGAGCGGTCTCTGCATTACTATGCTGCGCTCTTCACAGCTGGAGACACATACTTTTCAGTTGCCTTCAACTAAACCCCCAGTGGGACCCTAATTACGTTAAAAGTTACAGTATTGCATGTGTTCTGCAAACGCTCGTAGATTTTTAAGCACTACTTTGACAATTAAACTTGTAAAATTCATATCTCTTAATCTACTGATTGGATTTTTGTCGTTTTGGTCTTATTTTATACATATAAATATTATTTTTCTAAACCTGTGTGGTGTTTTATTGTGGTGTATTCATTGTGTTACTTTGGGTGTGTGTGTTGCATAAATACTTCATATATTGCCTATTTTGATAAGCCTGCCCGCTCTGCGTCAAGTTACCAGAGGGTCAGCACGGGTAATCTTAGATGTATAGCAAGCTTACCCTGACTAGAGTGGTGGGTTCTGTCTGGCTTAGGTGCATACCCTAGCCAACCAGAAGCCCCATTTCTAACAGTAAGTAAAGATCAACTTTCATGCCAAGTTTAGTGCAATTTCATCCAGTCATTTGTTTGTATACAGCTGAGCAAATTATCCTATGGGAGTTAAAATGGAAAAGGTCACATTTTTAACCCCTCCCTACCTCTCTCTCTGACACATCTGCACAAAACTTGCCATGCTGAACACAAATGCGAGGATCTTTATTGGTGCAGATTTGTTAAACTGTGTCAAAGTTTTAAAGAAAACATGCCCTTCATAGCCAACTCTGACCTAACCATAAGTACAGGTTTGCTATTGACGACTCTATAACATACATATATTACAGAGTCAGCAATAGCAAATCTGTAGTTATGGTTAGGTTAGAGTTGGCTCTAAAAGGGCATTTTTCGTTTTCTTAAAGCTTTGAATGTGTTTTTTTTGGTTTGCTAATAACTTTGGTGCAATTCGATGAATCTTCACAAAACTTTAAAAAAAAAAAAGATTCATCCACCTCAGCTCCTTCCTGGAAAGTTTTGAGGTGATCAGTCATGTGGGGTCTGAGATAAAAGGGAGTCTCAAAATGCATTTCCCCATGCAATTTTCCATAGGAACTTTAGACACAGCTACAGACAAAAAGGCTAAACAGAATTACACCAAATTTGGCTGAAAGCTGGATCTTGATCCAGGACTGGTAAAAATCTGTTCAGTATTTTTTGAAAAATCAGGGTTCAAATTTATAGTGACGCAGTGCTACTGTGGTACAACCGTGAAGTACGGTGATCTCAAAACAGATGATCTGATTTGCTGGCCACAACAAGAAGAGAACATTGCAGCTGCCATTTTATGATTCAGGGACTCAGTCCCCATGTTTCCAAAAACAAATGAAAATAAGCAATAAGGGGCAGGGTTGGGCTACCTTGACTCCTTGGCCCTTGTGGGGGTGTTCCAGAGGGACACCTCCTGGGGTTATATTAAATGTTTATTTTTTTGCAGTGAGGTGGTACTGCAGTACTACAGTGGCACTCAGCGCATCCATCCCATGTAGTTTTGTGATAGTACTGTGGTACAACAGTGACAAGAAAAAAAACGGTGGGACTTTAGGGTGATGCCAGACCATTAGTGTAAGCCAGCAACACAGCCTTGTCCGCCTGAGGGGGGGTTGGGATCAGGGCCTGGTCCCTGGCCAGACCATGTGCCCAACATCATGCTGCGCAAGGCCGACGGCCACTCATGGGTTTTTGGAGCAGTGCCTGGCTGCAGGCCTAATTAGCTACGGTAATAAACTATTACTTTACTTTAAAAAACCTTAGAAATTCACTGAAAAAAGCAAAGGTAAAAAAGATGTTATAGTTAGGTATGATTATAATATTTTATTTTATATTAATAGACCCCGAGTAGTTTACTGAAATAAACAAATGTTACAGTGACGTTATAGTTAGATGAGAATGTCAATTAAAATACTGCATTTTAAACTAAAAACAACACTTAAATTCACCAGTATTTTTTAACTATAACTTGTACCCTTGCCATGCACTGCTTGTTTGCTCGGATATTACAGCACTCATGACATGTTCTATGACATCATTGACAACATCAATGCAACATCTCAAATGACACAATTGATGACAACATCAATGCAACATCTCAATTGACACCATTGATGACAACACTGTGCCTGGTGGGGCGCAAGGTATACTTATAGGTCATTTAGCATTATGATTGATTCATGTGTGTTATTGTTTGCAAACATTTAAAATAAGCCACATAACACCTCATTAAAATGATCCCCACAAAGTGTTTCATTGCAAAAAGAGAGATATGCTTTGTAATTTGTTTTGTAAAGCTTTTAACATGGTGTACCTCAAAAAACACACACTGGGGATTACTTTTGTATATGAGTGTTAAACCTTTTTAGTAGACATGTCAGTTTTGTATCAAGGTATTATTTATTTTTTATAATTAGTATGTGCATGTTTTTAAAATTATGTTTGACAAATGCCTTTTATTGTTTGCAAACATTTGAATGAACATACATGCAAAATTCCCAAATAGAAAAGTGTTGCAAAAGACGCTATATTTTCAGTAATTGTAACATCTGGGTGCAACCAGTTCTGTTTCGGCTGTGCAATCTTGTAGGAGTGAGACGTGAATGCCAGAAGCTCATTCTCTATGCCACCAGAGCCCTGCAACCACCTGAGATATAGATGTAACTCCAGGCAAGAACAGCACCCAGGGGAAAGAGGAGGTGGAGAAAAAACAAAAGATGGCGTCCTAGGGTCCCTTCAAGGTGACTTCATAAGTTTTCTGCACTGCAGATTTCTTCAGTGTTCTAGTGTTGTAATGGGTCTACATGAATATAATACGCTTTTAGGACCTCCACCTCTAATGCATGAATATGAAACCATACATAGAACATAAATTGGTAAGTTCTATCATGGGCCGTTGCGGGCGGTTACGGCCAGAGGGCTACTTCTTGCATAGATTTGCTGCCATTTGAGTAGATTTTCTACTCGAGCTTCAACAAAATCAACTCAAATGGCCATGCGCTCTTGCATACAGCATGGTGCTGTTCACACTCATTTTCCAGTGCTGCTGGTGCTACCGGTGCTATATTGCAGTGTGATGTACATATTTTCTGCCTATTGGTGGAACTCCGCGGAATCCCGCAGAGCTTTTATGTAACTCTGCAGAACTGCACGGAGTGAAACTCAGTGAGTTCTGCCCACCCCTAGCCTAAGGCAGACCATATATAAATGGAGTTTCATCATTCCTTGAATGTCTCGCAAAAACCAACATCCATATGAGAAGTGACTAAGCAACATCCCAATGAGCACCGGAAAAGTCTTCAACCACTGTGCTTTAGTGAAGTAAACACAAAATAATAGTCTTTTTCTTCTTTTGCAGAGTATGTATATTACCATCCATAAGGTTCATGGAATCACAGCACTGGACAGTAAGTATATGTCCAACAGTATTTTGAAGGCATTCAGCTTACCAACTTAGAAGAGCAGTCAGCTGTTGGTAAACCTTTTATGTACCCTTTTTTCTCTGCAGGTTCTAAAGGAGAGGAGTAAACAAGAGCAGAAAAACACTAGGTAGCCAGAAACGCAAGGAGCAGCAACTGAAGAGATGGAGGAATCCATAGTCCACGGTCACGGGAAGAAGCAGAAGTATGACCTAGTCATACTGCTGCACTCGAGAACCCTGACTGCGACTAGCAAGGGCTTCAGGGAGGCTGGGCTGATGCAGCGGAACGTAGAAAGACTAGACAAAGTCCTCTGCCTTGGCTCCCCTCCACATTTTCTGGTTTTCGGCTGACAGTGATTTGATATCTTTAGATATCCACATGATGGTTTTAATAAATCAGTGGTTAGAATTTATTGTTGTCTTAGAATTTATTTATATTTGTTGCTAGAGCCGTGAAGATGCCTTACAACGTTTCTCCTGAACAGTGAATTCTAGGAGATTCATGAGTGTACTGGGCAAAGCACTGTGCTGTGGACCATGACTTGGAGATTGACTTAGGTTGTTCTGCAGTTACATTAAAATGGTTTGAATTGTATGGCTGGAGATGAAAAACAGTGCTTTCATCCATACGGGATATGCTCTTTCATCATCAGCCTGAGGTAATTATTTTACATGTAGAATGTAATGATTTTGGACATTTGGAGATCCCCACCTTTGTTTTGTAATGAAAGATCTCGTTTCTTTACATGCCATTTATGCCAATACACACTTTACTTTTCTTATATTGGCAAATTTCAAAAGTGGCTCCTCAAAACTGAGGACAACACAAAAATGAATTTAGCCCAGTTCTTCATCAATTGTGACCATTTTGGAGATTACCAATTCGGTTTATTAATGGTGGTAATGATCATTTGTTGCAGAATACTGTTACCTATGCTGCTTGCTCACCTCCACTTATATCTTTCCACCAAACCCAAAAGCCCATCAAAAAGCTACCTTTACCTTATCATGTTCAAGGAAATAAATCCGTTTATTGATGGTGGTAATGCAAATTTTTTGCAGAATACTGTTACCTATGCTGCTTGCTCACCTCTACTTATATCTCTCCACCAAACCCAAAAGCCCATCAAAAAGCTACCTTTACCTTATCATGTTCAAGGAAATCACCACATTGTTTACAGATTACCCCTTCTGCATGCTTCCATTTTGTGCCAACGTGAGGAAGGATGGGTTCTTCTTTGTTCTGTGGACCGGTTATCAAAGGTGCTGTTTCTCCAATGCTACCAACCTCTGGGAGGATATCAGGGGCACCTTCAACAGCATTATATATCAAGCTAGGTCTGACTAAAATCCAAATGAATATCAGCTTCTCAACTCTCATAAGAAATTGTGACAGAAGGCAACCTGCAAACTTTAACAGATTAACAGAAACTCTTTGGAAATATAAATGGTTCTTTTAAAATACGAAAGTAAAACTGATTGGTTAGATCCATTTTCTGTTGTCTTGGTGTTTTGTGTCTGATAGAGTTACACTGCTGGGAAGGTGTACTGCAGTTTTCTGTAATAGTGCATGTTTGGAAAAGTGTTTGCTTAAAGTTTGTGCCGACTCATTTTTATTTGGCTATTTTCATTAGTTGTATTTCTTTCTTTTCTACACAACTTTACGAAAATTTAACTACTTTTGGAACTTCTGTTGTCTTGGTTTACAGCTATCAAACATATTGTTATTCCTAGCATGAGAGTGTTTCTAGTCAGCCTTCACAGACACTTTTAGCCCTTTAACTATACAATAATGTTAATGTGTAATGTTAATATAATTTTGCCATATACAGTTTGGCTTGGTGTCTACGTTTAAACAACTCAAATCATTGTTGTTCCTTTAGGAACATTATTTCTGGTGATGTTAGAGAAAGATCATTAATGCATGGGTTGTGCGTACGTACATTGCACATCTTGAGGTTTCCTCGTCATTGCTAGGTGTGCACTGCAGGGCCATTTAATTACATTCTTTTTGTGTCTTTCAGAATTAGAGAACCCACGAGACAAGTGGATGCCGCAAACGGCAGTGGACAGGAAGATGGGGCCAGTGCTCCTGTCACTGTAGCGAGGTGCAGAACCTCAGCAGCTATTGCTGGTGTTTCAGCAGTGCAATAAAGAACCCTCTCCCCTCCTGGGTATTGGCACATTTCACTCCATGAAAAAACTCTTTAGTACCGCTGCCAGGCCATCTGAGCTGCTCATGTACAGACTGTAGCCTTTTGAGGGGGACCGCCATTAACATTTGAAAACATGGCCAGAGAGATGCCTTTTTGTCACAGCTATTGGATACCCATAAAGCCTCCCCTGGGGTGGGTACTCGTGCCTTACTGCTCTTACCCAGCAAATATGATAGACTAAGCGACCAGAATATCAACCTTCTCGAAAAGACACAGAAGTCAATATGTGTGGCGCAGCGGCCAGAGCGACTGACTCCGGAGCGCGGGACTCACGGTTCGATCGCCGGCACAGCTCAGCATCATGTGACTCTGGGCAAACGCTCACTTAATCTCCATGACGGCCGTTAGCACCTTGAAACCCTCAAGGGGTGATATGTTTGCGCTTTAAAAATATGAATTATTTTTTATGTGCAGCACCTCTTTCATTCTGTGACCTCATCATTCAAGAACATCCATACCTTAACTTTCAACCTAAAAGTAAGTGACTAAAACACAGACCACTATTCCAAAACTGGCCCAAACAAAGATATTAACTGTCCAAGAGCATTGGTCTTACCTCCTGGTCTGAAGCTTTCACAAAGTCTTAAGCATGGAAATAGGATCACTGCAAAGAACAATTTCTTCTAATAATTCTAGTTCATCTTCACAAAAATGAAGGCAAATCTTATAAATCAATTGAGATTACCAGTGGTAAAATCTCCCTGGTGTTGATCCTTTACCACAACTGCATAAGGTTTGACGGGCTATTCTAAGTTTTCCAACTCAGAATGAGAGATAACGTGGAATCAGTGTTATCACACTGAAATTCTACATATTTATTCTCTTTTGACCTGGATTCCCCAGTGCTTAATTTGTGAAAAAATAAATGCCAGGGCCCTTGTCTGGAGGCCACTGCTGCTTGCACCAGCACATTGCTCCTGTCAGCGCCGGCTATGACAGAACCAGCACAACTACTAACCATGAAACCCTACAAGTGTGACAATTCAGACTATTCCAGGCCCCCAAAGCTGTAGGAATGGATGGAACGCAGATAATAGCCATTTTAAGGTATACTGAATTAATAACTAACTGTTGTGCTCGTCTCGACAACCAGCACCAGCATGTGGTAGACTGTCATAAGCACCGGTGTTAACAATTAAATGCCGGTGCCGAGCACCGGAAATCACCGATTCAAATTAAGCACTGGGTTTCCATATGCAAATTGCAAAATTACTACATCCCTGCTTATGCAGATTTGGGAACAAACAGTGTTTGGAACTAAATGCAGATTTAGTGTGGAGGCTGGGTTTACGTATTCTTTCTCAGCATGCATCACAAAGTTGAAACACACTACAACATTTCCCTAAATAAATTGTGGTACGTGCTGCAAGAATTACATCATGAAGGTTGTTACTTAAACGCACATTGAAATTTGACAACGCCAATAAAGTAATCTAGATATATAGATATATATCTTTTTATGGACACATAAGTCACATTTCAGCTGCTGAAATGACTCGCTAATCACTTACAAAGCCCTTGGGTGCCAGGATGAGATAATTCTCGCCTCCATGTCTTCAATAGAATCTACATTTTCCAGTCGCTAAGGCTTGGAAAATCGTCAATTAATGTACAAGGCTCCTGTAATGCGCACGTTAAAGAAGATGCATGCTCTATAGGTTTAATGCAAAACATCTTGAGCATAAAAAGCAGAGAACAAGCAGTGAAAAGCTTTTTACATATTCGTGCTGTTCCTTCGCAAACAAATCCCTGATTAAAAGCTCTTGAGTTTAGGGACCGAACATGACTGTCACATCCACTCTGGGTGCATTTGTATCAAGAATACTTAAAACCATTCTGACAGAACAGCAAATTAGCATTCTGCAGCAAGCCTGAAGATCAGGATAAAGAATTTTACTTTTTATCGTTTTTATCCAGTATTTTTCTCAATGTTATGAAACACCACCTTATTTTTTACTGTGGGGCACGGGGACCTTTTATTTCCCCATGAAGCCCTCAGCCACTTGTTCACTACTGGGTATTTTAGCTGTTCTTCCTAATGATGTTTTTGCCCTTCTAGTCCTATTTTCCCCTCTGCCTACTCTTCTGGCACAGCCTGGCATGAAAAAATCAACATACATTTTTATGCCCAATTATATCAGTTTTTGCACCAGAAATACAATACTGAATGCCAAATGTTGCTATCATTTATGCATTCATCCTCATTATATATTTGGTGTGTGCACTGCATAGGATTCCCTAAGCAATCGACAGAAGTGAACCTATGAACCTCTAATTCAAATGCTCCCCTATCTGTGATGTCACCATTATCTACACTGGTCATCACACCTTATTCCAGGCCAGGCTCATCTTGCGTAATTAAAATGCCATCTTCCCAAGAGAGGTATGTATAGATGTGTATTGTTATTTATGTAGCCTGAACACCTAGTTATGGAGCAGTGGGGCATTGTATATTGAAGTTGGTTGGGATATGATCCAAGCAAGAGTACATCCAGGGTGTCCACTATAGTTCCACGTGGGCTAGATCCAGTTTAGATTTTCAGGATTAGAGCTCACTGTGTAAAAGTGTTTCATTTACATTAATTCTATGTGCATTTATGTTGTGTTTGGTTAAGTGGCGAAGTCTGGTGGTTCCATAGATGAATGCATTCACTGTCTCCATGGTGACTGGTTTGAATCAGGATCGGTCAACTCAATCTTTCATTCTTCTGGTGCCAATAAAATGGGTACCATTGTGCTTGGTAACAATAAACATGGTAAACACCTGTTCACGATGCGCACCAAGTGATTCTTTACAAATGCACTTTATGTTATGATGGTACGTTAAAGCTTGAAAATCTGTAATTACTGGACCTGCCTAGGACACCCATAGGGTAAATAATTCTCATCTCCTTCAGACTCAGAAGAGTCTTCCAAAGTGCCATCACACTCTTTTTTCTTCTCTTCCACTTAAGTCTCAATACACCTCAGATTGAGCAATTCTAACTTTATCACTCTCCCTATACAAGGCAATATGAAATTTTAACATAACAGCTTTTTTACGTGGGTATTTTTATGGAGCATTTTGTATTTGAGCTTAATTAACTCACACTGCTTTCACAATTTTTTAGGTCTCGGCTAGACAGCACAAGCGCTGTCTCAAAGAGACGTGCAGTGTTTTATCTGTGGGCTTCAGCCCACCCACAGACTTCCCATATGCTCACTCCATCATCTGTCTCATATTTTTGTCACCATTTGTCCATGGCATGCATGGTCAGGCCTCTTCTTCTGTTTAGCCCTCCCTCCAGAGCATGGACCAAGTACTTGTAAGCACCCTCTACTCTTGTTTTTAGGACAATTTAGGACCTACTTTCTTCTTTGTTTCTCAGCACTCTACACAGTGCTCATGCTTTTGGCAGCTCCGTCACCTCCCACCCGCTCCCCCCTCTAAATATTGTTCCAAATTGTATGGCACGCTTTACTGCTCCCTTGACTTGCTCATTTTATTTACGATCGAACACACATCTTGAATGTTGCTTCCATGATATTCAGTTGTTCGCTTTGCCATTACAACTGTACGGTTCTCTTTACTGCTCCCTTGACTTCCTCGCTCTCCTTGATGGCTGCTGCACATGTGAAGGGGCCATAACGGCGCTCTACCTCTGCAAAATGAGTCAGATTTCAATGCACGTTCTTTACGTCTAATTTATGACCCAGGTACGATTGCATTAACAATTTAAACTACCAATAAGGATTACAAAACTACATGTTTTGTTTATGTGATTTTTTTATGTGTGCCCATTGGAAAAGCTTGCCTCCTAATTTGTTAAAAGATTTCATCTTTACTGTTCCCCTTTTCTTCCTCTTATAAGCACTGGGGGAGGATGTGGCATAAGTGCTTGTTTGGCCGATTTTGAAGTTGGGAAAATAGCTTCAAATCTCAGCGACAGGCTCAACATCCTGTGATTCTGGTCAAATTCTGGCTTGTCTTATACTCGCAATGTTTGCTGCTTGCCACTGCCTACATTTATTTTCACTCGACATGTGCAGTGGAAAATCTTGCCATCTAATTTGTTAAAAGCTTTCCTCTTTACTGTTCCCCTATGCTTCCTTTTATAAACAGTGGCAGAGGCGTAACTACTTGAGCGGCCAACTTTGACGCTGGGGAACCGGGCTCAACATCCTGTGATTCTGGGCTAATCACTTTCTCCATTCCTAGTAATGAATAAATGCAAGGGTGCTCATGTTCATTGCTCCGATACCTTTGGGTCGAGTTTGCGCTGTATAAAACTGCTAAAAAGGTGGTTCTTGCTGAATACTTTGGAATACATTTTAAAATAGACATGATCTTTTTATTTGTTGAAATGATTTTGCAATTAAAACTTTGTTACACGCCCAGTTAATACACACACTCACATATACAGCCATTCTACATGACCACAGGCTTAGGCTTCATGCTTTCTTACTTCACTTTTAGCCATGCTGAACAGCAGACGTGCTGCTATTCGACATGGCTAAAAGACATTAACATTGACCACGCCAATAGCACTCGGATTGGTGAGATCTCTTGATTTTGGCAATGTTCGTCTGAACGAATAGGCCACGCTACAACGCATGCGATACATCGCATGCCATTACAACGCAGTCATTACAACGACTGCGTTGTTACATCACATACCATTACAACACAAGTCGTTACAACGACTTGCTGTACGGGGTGCGCTGGATTTTGGAATAGTATAATTTACTATTCCAACTCCAGTCTGTGCAACAGTAGGGAAGGTGTTGGATTTTAAATCCAACACCTTCTGCCCCCTACAGCAAGTCATTGTAACGACTTGCGTTGAAATGGTTTGCGATGTAACAACGCGGTCATTGTAATGAACGTGTTGTAATGGCATGCGATGTATCGCATGCGTTGTAAACTATGTTTCCCCATCTGAACTATTCCATCATCATTGCCTGAGGACCTGAGGTGTGCTTCATTTCTTATTTTTCTTATAACTCTCATCTCTGAGAATCCCACTAAAAAAACACCCTGTTAAGGCTGCCAAGCATTTAGTAAATTTGACATTTGTCCTGTGCATGGATGACACTCTTTTTGATTTTTATTAAATAGGACATACATTATATGTTGACACAGAAAGCGTTTGTTATACTAAAATACGTTTTCAATTTAAAAAAAAATCCTTTGATCCACAGTCTATAAAATTAATCTCTTGTCAGATCTTTTGTTATCAGTCATAAACATACATAAAAGTATGACAGTCTCAAAGGCAATTCATACTTATTTTAGGAAACTTTTCTTAATTTAAATACCATCTGTGCGAAAGTGGAGCAATATGCAGTGAGGCTGGTTAGGCTTAACTTTGTAAAATGCTCATAATACCGCAAAATAGGTCTTTTGGAGTCACACTAATAAATCCCTAGCTCAGTCCTGGTAGTGTGGCACAGAGCAGGCAGGCTTTACTAGAAGAACATGTATTAAGCTTTTCAGAATACCAACATGGATGCTAAGTAATTGACACATCTCAATAAAAACCCAACACCAATTTATAAAAATAAAGCACATTTTTATATTAATTTAGATACCAAAACGGAGACAATCAGATGAGTATAACTGGAGTTATAGATTTTAGAAGGAAAAATAAATCAATGTGATTCAATATTGCAGTGTTCAATGGTAAAAAGCACTACTGACAATCGGTCAATTGCAGGTCGAGTTGCGTGGAACCCACTGGGGGGTAAGGTGATGCAGGTCCCAAGACCACGCCATGACAGTCAGTTGGATTTTGCCTGGCTCGTAGGGCCCAGGTGCAGAATTGCTCTGGATGTCTCTGGTGCTAAATCAGGAGTTGCGGGGGAGCTAATTTTACTGCTGGTGAGGAAACGGATGCAAAAAGTTAACAACTGGACCACTGAGGTGGTCGGTTTAAGGTGTTGTGGAGTTCCTTCATGGTGCAGTGTCGAATGAAGGTAGTGCTAGCCAGACTGGCCACCAAATAGCCTTGGAAAAGGGTAAAGTCAGTGTGTAGATACTTCGACGTCCAGGGGAAAATGGTAGCCACCCGAAACTTGCTGAAGGTTCAGACTACATTTTCCCACAATGCACTGGACCATCTACTTTTGGGCGATCCCTCGGAGGGCCTGATGGTCAGCGATTATTTGGTTCCGGGACATGGTTTTTACCTTTGGCCTGCAGGGGACTAGTGCCATTAGTCCAAGGGAGTCTGGAGTGCCCTTTGGCTCTCAAAGGGTCCCTCTGTCTGGGGCAGTCAGTCTTTTTATCCAGGATGAGTCCCAGTCATGCAATTGCAGGGTGGTTATCACAGGTGCCGATTAACATGCCTTTGTTTTGTGCAGGTCCTGAAGTCGCAGAATCGGTCCTCTTCTTTGTCCTCTGTTGCAATTCAAATCAAAACTGAGGTTCTGGTGCCACAAGGGCCCCTCAAATCTTAGATTTAGGTATGTGGGTGCAAGTAGTCAATGGGCTACTAGCCATAGCGGCTAATCTGTCTCAGAGGTGTGTGCCAACTTTGCTACCCAGAACTCTCTATTCTGCCACTTATAAAAATAACAGAAACCTTCCTTAGCTATACAGACCAGGTAGCCCACCCACCTCCTGACTACATGATTTTCCCGCCTGCCTGGGTGCAAATGTGCCTGGGGGCAACAGGAGAGCTGATGTCTCCTTTGGGAGGCAGCCTGGATGGAAAGCAGAGGTGGTGAAAGCTTTGAAGCTCACTGCCTTGATGTGCCACCTCACTAGCCATCCTGTCAGAGAGGGAGATGTCAACTCCTTTCCAGGCAGGTCTTTATTTCTGACTCCTGGGAGTGTTCACACCTCCTGGCAGGGGGTCAGATTCCTGTCTTGGCGGCAGCACCTGCAGGCTATCAGCCAGGGCACAGGAAAGGCTGGGGCAACGAGGTGGGCAACTTCTAAGGTAGCCAACTGGGTGCATTTCACACCAACTCTGACATGGGATTCATGTCAGTGGTGATGAGACAGGTTGTTTGAAACCAAACATAACATATTTCAGTGAAACTATAATAGAGCTGGCAGCCTCAGAGTTGCCCAGGTACCAGCCTATGTTATCCTATGCCCCCTTGCACTTATATGTCCAAACCTTTAATATAATGCACCCTGCCTCCTGGGCTCAGGAGGCCTACTTTAGGGGTGACTGGCATATATTAAAAATAGTGCCTTGACCTTGCCACACATGGTGAGAGCAAAGTCGAGTTTGAGCAGTTCTCACTGCTCATGCTGTCTGCAATGGCAGGACTGCTGTCATCTGTTTACTTGGGTCACTCAGGGTGGCACAAACAGTGCTTCAGGCCCTGGTGACTCCTATAACTCCCATTCCCTGGGTACCCCTGGTTCCACTTACCAGGGACTTATTAGGGATTTAGGGCCAGATGTACAACCAGCAAAATTGCGCCTCACAAATTGCGACTCATTTGCGAGTCGCAATTTGCGAGGTGCAATTTGCCATGTACAACAGTGTGTTTAACACTGTTTACGATTCTCAATGGGGTCGCAAATTGCGAGGCTCATTAATATTAATGAGCCTTTCGCAATTTGCGAGCCCATTGGGAATGGCTGGCCCTCCCAGGTATGGTGGCCTGCTGGGCTCAGCAGACCATCATGTCTGGGAATGCTTTTAAATAAAGCAGTTTTTTAAAAAAAATGCAGCCCGTTTTCCTTAAAGGAAAACGGGATGCATTTTAAAAAAGAAAATGAAACGTTTTCGTTTCATTTTTCTGAGCAGGCAGTGGTCCCTGGGACCACTGCCTGCCCTTAAAAATATTTTCCCTGCATTTGCAAAGGGGAAGGGGTCCCCTGGGGACTCCTTCCCTTTTGCGACCCCATTACCACCCTCTTGAAGAGGGTGGTAATTTGCGAGTGTTTTGTGACCGCAATTGCGGTTGCAAAACATTCATACATGGGGTTGCGGTCGCTATTAGGAAGGGAACGCCCCTTCCTAATAGCGACTCGCAATTCCAAAATAGCGAATCGCAAATAAATTGCGACTCGCTATTTTGGAATGGTACATAGCCCTATTGGTTTTTGCATGCGCAAACGGGTTCGCAAACCCGTTTGCGCATGCAAAAACCGTCATACATCTGGCCCTTAAAGTCTCTTGCAATTGGGGTTACTATTTCGCTTGCATCATATATTCGGGAGAGAGCACTGACACTGGTACTGGTTAGAAGGCTTCAGTGCACTGTCAGAGTCAAAAACCAGCATCTAGTAGTACAAATGGGGGCAAAACATGGAGGGGGAGGCACATGCAAAAAGCCTGCTTTCTTACACAATATATAAGAATGTCCTGTCACTTTTACTGAGCAAAAGTCCAGCTTCTCCAATATAAAAAGAGTTTTATCTCTTGAACATCCTCTTCTTAATCTAGAAAGCAGTACACTTTATTGTTTTCCTTACTCACATCCTCCCATCACATGAGCCCAAGTTTCTTTAGACCACTTTTGGTAGTAAAGTTTCATTGTTCTTTAAAGTTTCCTCTTCATCTCTACTGGCCCCTGAAGCCGTGTGAACTTTCTGAGTTAATCGCAATTTTAAAATTCGCAATTTAAAACCTATTCCGTTGAAATAATGTTATAACTTTAACCAAAGATAAGCAGCATTTTATCTCACTGTGCCCCACAATTTCGTGGACACACAACATTAACCCACTCCTTACTAGTTTACGAGACGAGACCACGAACTGGTCCCATCTACCGCTATCATTATATGGGCGATCGGCAATTTTTAAAATGGTCTCCTGACCTCGAATACTGTATCGGCTACAAAATTTCCCATATGGTATCCCCCGTACGTGGTTCGCCTAAGTCAATGCTATCCTAAATAAGTTATTGTGGAACGGAGGTGCCATTCGTGTGGCGGTGCGGACGTGCACACAATCAACATATTGCGGGGGCATAGCAGCAGCGGATGTTTACGCTTATTATGCGGCATCCCATTTGTTGATTATAAATCAATGGTGGTACAACTCGCCTATGGATCCAGCTTTTGCGCTCGAGCACATAGCAATGGATGGCATCCCCCTCTTGAGGCTCTTATATAGCCATGTGAATTTCGACTTCCTACCCCGGGCCAGTAAAACAGTAATCCAACTCTGGCGATACACGGTCAGAAATATGGGCTGGCAGTACCGCTTGACACAGACGACTCTGCTATGGCATGGCACATACTTGCGCCCAGTAGCGGCACTGTCTGGGTTTCATTAATGGGATTTATTGGGCGTTTCCACTCTGGGGGATGTTATGCAGGGTACTACCTTTAAATCGTTCCAGCAATTACAAACAGACTTCCATTTGCCCCGGACGCAATTTTACAGGTACCTCCAGTTGAGGCACGCCCTGACACCCCTGATTCACTCGATCTACACTCTGCCAGAATATCATCCCCTGGAAGGTCGACTATTGATGGGAGACTTAGGAACACATAAGATTCGTCAGATGTATCAGACGCTAACCACCCACACCCGCACAACACTGCATAAGATCAGGGAGGTATGGGAAGAAAACCTACCTGATATGACGGACGATGACTGGTTGGAGGCCCTCGCCAGCCCCCGTGGTGAAGTGGTCTCCACACGCTACTGCCTCGTCCAATTTAAATACCTTCACCATATATATTTCACATGATCCTGCCTTTGGAAGATGGGGGTCATTCAGTCCCCTACATGCCTCAGATGTGGGAGGCGGAAGGCACTTTCCTACACACAGGGGTCGATTCCGATTCGGGCCGGAAAAAGCACCGACCGACTCGGAGCCGGAAATAATACCGACCGACACGTACCTGTGGCGCCCGACACGCCAAGTACGATGCAAGGTGTGCAAAATCCGACCGACACGTACCAAACCCAAGCCGAACGACCGAGCCGCACGGAAAACAGCAATCCGGCCGGAAAAACACGCGTATCCAACCGACCGACACGCACCCGGAACAAATCCGACCGAAACGTACACGCGAACTCCAAACCGCAAAGTACGATGCAAGGCACGAAAACCACGACCGAGTCGGATGGAGGACAAGCCGTACGACCGACACGCATACAAAACCGAGCCGAAGCAACACAAAACACCGCGACCGACGCGAACGCAGCATAGAAAACTGCACAAACACAGCGTGAACGAAACGGAGAACACCGTACGAGACAAATGCAGGGTCCGACTCGGTCACAAGAACGTTTCCAACATGCACAGCCAGTACAAAGGAAAAATCACACAAAAAAAGGCCAAACAAGCAATTACAAAGCCAATAAATACTGGGGGGGGTGGGGACAGAGAACAAAGACACACCCACAACTCCACCCATATAAAGGACACAAATCACAACCATGATCCTTTGCAAATGCCATTCCACTGCCAGCACCCAAGAGACAGCAACCACACACCCACAGCTCATCCCTCACACAAGCCACACACCATCAGCACACCAACAAATACCTACCTCACATACACCCAGCAAAACACACACTCACACACCCTCACCTGCACACCAACACACACATCACTCACCATCACCACCCATCACCATGCCCCCCAAGAAGAATCACAAGTTCCTAGATTGTGAATTGGAAGTCATGGTAGACGAGATCCTCAGGGTAGAGCCACAGCTGTTTGGCACACTGGTCCAACAGACCCCCATCTCCCAGAAAACCAAGATGTGGGAGAGGATCATCAACAGGGTGAACGCACAATCACCATGTCTGCGCACAAAGAGCGACATCCAGAACAGGTGGTATGACGTGTGCAGGAGGGTACGGGACCTGCTCAAGAAAGACTACATCATCAGCCAATACACCGGCAGTGGCCCTCCTGCCAAGCCAATATACCTCAGGCCCTGGGAGGAGAAGGTGCGGGCCATCCTTCCGCCAGTGAGCGTATATGGACTAGAGAACATCCCAGAGCCTGGTGAGTACACAACAAATGTACACAATATTCTGCCACAAAACACACACACATCACTGTCAAGGGGAGAGTCAAACCATGCACTCATAGCAATTACACAGCAACCAGAACAGAATCATCCCAAAATGTGTATGTCAGTCAGAGAAACACAACACATGCCATCAAAAAAGTTACATCCAACTGTGCCATCACATGTACAAACACAACTACAACTACAGCTAGGCAGTGGCACAAATAGAACTAACAAACACATCCAGACATGTAGCCACCACAACAACACCAACACACAGTGAAGACCACTCAAAGGAAGGAATTCTGTGTATGCTGGCCAAGTCAGTGTAGCCAATAGCATCATGGGAGTCGCAGTCACACATATTGCCCCCCACAACTGTCCCATCAACACCACCATGAACCATGCGCACATCACAGGGAGTGGAGAAGGACTCACAAGATGGCTGACACTGGCAACTGCTGTGGGGAGCACAAGGCCCTGCTGGGAACTGTGCACCAACAAACAGCAGGACACCACTGACTGACATCCTGAGACACAACTTCCACTCCCTGCAATGCAAGCACGTTCCATGGTGGGATATCTGGCTGGCTGGGTGGGAAGGAGGACTTGCAGCACTGACCATAGTCACAAGCACCTCCCCTCACACACCCCCTCAACACAAACTCCACAGAACCCACCTGGTAGAATGCAATGCCTCCCATCCTAACTCAAGATCCCACAAAGAACCACCACCCTGGGTTATGTTGTGTGAAGCACAGGGACACTCTTGGGACTTTTAGCCAAACAACTGCCAGGACAACACTCCCAGCCATCCTGTCAGCACAGCCAGCCCACCCCACAGGGAAGCAGAGTCAAAAGGAAGGAAGCATGGGCATGCTGGGAAGGGGGTGGAGGCAATAGCATGATGGGAGTCGTAGTCACAGCTCTACATCCCCCACCACATGGCCCAGCAAGCTCACACTCACGCATGCACATCCCACAGAGAGTGGAAAGGCCCATCAAAGATGTCTGACACTGTTGCTGTGTCGTGGGGAGCACAAGGGCATGCTGGGTACTGCACACCAACCAACAGCAGGACACCACTGTCAGCCATCTTGCCATTGCTCACACACCCACACATACTGAACTCCCCACAAAAGCAAGTAAGTTTGGGAATGCTGGCAAGTGGGGTGGAGGCAATAGCATGAAGGGAGTGGCAGTCACAGATATTGGTCACCCTCACACTGGCCCATCAACACCACCCTGAACCATGCTCACATCACAGGGAGTGGAGAAGGACTCACAAGATGGCTGACACTGGCTACTGCTGTGGGGAGCACAAGGCCCTGCTGGCAACTGTGCACCAACAAACAGCAGGACACCACTGACTGACATCCTGAGACACAACTTCCACTCCCTGCAATGCAAGCACGTTCCATGGTGGGATATCTGGCTGGCTGGGTGGGAAGGAGGACTTGCAGCACTGACCATAGTCACAAGCACCTCCCCTCACACACCCCCTCAACACAAACTCCACAGAACCCACCTGGTAGAATGCAATGCCTCCCATCCTAACTCAAGATCCCACAAAGAACCACCACCCTGGGTTATGTTGTGTGAAGCACAGGGACACTCTTGGGACTTTTAGCCAAACAACTGCCAGGACAACACTCCCAGCCATCCTGTCAGCACAGCCAGCCCACCCCACAGGGAAGCAGAGTCAAAAGGAAGGAAGCATGGGCATGCTGGGAAGGGGGTGGAGGCAATAGCATGATGGGAGTCGTAGTCACAGCTCTACATCCCCCACCACATGGCCCAGCAAGCTCACACTCACGCATGCACATCCCACAGAGTGGAAAGGCCCATCAAAGATGTCTGACACTGTTGCTGTGTCGTGGGGAGCACAAGGGCATGCTGGGAACTGCACACCAACCAACAGCAGGACACCACTGTCAGCCATCTTGCCATTGCCCTCACACCCACACACACTGAACTCCCCACAAAAGCAAGTAAGTATGGGAATGCTGGCAAGTGGGGTGGAGGCAATAGCATGATGGGAGTCAGTCACAGACATAGCTCACCCCCACAACTGTCCCATCAACACCACCCTGAACCATGCTCACATCACAGGGAGTGGAGAAGGACTCACAAGATGGCTGACACTGGCTACTGCTGTGGGGAGCACAGGGCCCTGCTGGCAACTGCACACCAACCAACAGCAGGACACCACTGTCAGCCATCTTGCCATTGCCCTCACACCCACACACACTGAACTCCCCACAAAAGCAAGTAAGTATGGGAATGCTGGCAAGTGGGGTGGAGGCAATAGCATGATGGGAGTGGCAGTCACTGATATTGGTCACCCCCACAACTGTCCCATCAACACAACCCTGAACCATGCTCACATCACAGGGAGTGGAGAAGGACTCACAAGATGGGTGACACTGGCTACTGCTGTGGGGAGCACAAGGCCCTGCTGGCAACTGCACACCAACCAACAGCAGGACACCACTGTCAGCCATCTTGCCATTGCCCTCACACCCACACACACTGAACTCCCCACAAAAGCAAGTAAGTATGGGAATGCTGGCAAGTGGGGTGGAGGCAATAGCATGATGGGAGTGGCAGTCACTGATATTGGTCACCCCCACAACTGTCCCATCAACACCACCCTGAACCATGCTCACATCACAGGGAGTGGAGAAGGACTCACAAGATGGCTGACACTGGCTACTGCTGTGGGGAGCACAAGGCCCTGCTGGCAACTGCACACCAACAAACAGCAGGACACCACTGTCAGCCATCTTGCCATTGCCCTCACACCCACACACACTGAACTCCCCACAAAAGCAAGTAAGTATGGGAATGCTGGCAAGTGGGGTGGAGGCAATAGCATGAAGGGAGTGGCAGTCACAGATATTGGTCACCCTCACACTGGCCCATCAACACCACCCTGAACCATGCTCACATCACAGGGAGTGGAGAAGGACTCACAAGATGGCTGACACTGGCTACTGCTGTGGGGAGCACAAGGCCCTGCTGGCAACTGTGCACCAACAAACAGCAGGACACCACTGACTGACATCCTGAGACACAACTTCCACTCCCTGCAATGCAAGCACGTTCCATGGTGGGATATCTGGCTGGCTGGGTGGGAAGGAGGACTTGCAGCACTGACCATAGTCACAAGCACCTCCCCTCACACACCCCCTCAACACAAACTCCACAGAACCCACCTGGTAGAATGCAATGCCTCCCATCCTAACTCAAGATCCCACAAAGAACCACCACCCTGGGTTATGTTGTGTGAAGCACAGGGACACTCGTGGGACTTTTAGCCAAACAACTGCCAGGACAACACTCCCAGCCATCCTGTCAGCACAGCCAGCCCACCCCACAGGGAAGCAGAGTCAAAGGAAGGAAGCATGGGCATGCTGGGAAGGGGGTGGAGGCAATAGCATGATGGGAGTCGTAGTCACAGCTCTACATCCCCCACCACATGGCCCAGCAAGCTCACACTCACGCATGCACATCCCACAGAGAGTGGAAAGGCCCATCAAAGATGTCTGACACTGTTGCTGTGTCGTGGGGAGCACAAGGGCATGCTGGGAACTGCACACCAACCAACAGCAGGACACCACTGTCAGCCATCTTGCCATTGCCCTCACACCCACACACACTGAACTCCCCACAAAAGCAAGTAAGTATGGGAATGCTGGCAAGTGGGGTGGAGGCAATAGCATGATGGGAGTCAGTCACAGACATAGCTCACCCCCACAACTGTCCCATCAACACCACCCTGAACCATGCTCACATCACAGGGAGTGGAGAAGGACTCACAAGATGGCTGACACTGGCTACTGCTGTGGGGAGCACAGGGCCCTGCTGGCAACTGCACACCAACCAACAGCAGGACACCACTGTCAGCCATCTTGCCATTGCCCTCACACCCACACACACTGAACTCCCCACAAAAGCAAGTAAGTATGGGAATGCTGGCAAGTGGGGTGGAGGCAATAGCATGATGGGAGTGGCAGTCACTGATATTGGTCACCCCCACAACTGTCCCATCAACACAACCCTGAACCATGCTCACATCACAGGGAGTGGAGAAGGACTCACAAGATGGGTGACACTGGCTACTGCTGTGGGGAGCACAAGGCCCTGCTGGCAACTGCACACCAACCAACAGCAGGACACCACTGTCAGCCATCTTGCCATTGCCCTCACACCCACACACACTGAACTCCCCACAAAAGCAAGTAAGTATGGGAATGCTGGCAAGTGGGGTGGAGGCAATAGCATGATGGGAGTGGCAGTCACTGATATTGGTCACCCCCACAACTGTCCCATCAACACCACCCTGAACCATGCTCACATCACAGGGAGTGGAGAAGGACTCACAAGATGGCTGACACTGGCTACTGCTGTGGGGAGCACAAGGCCCTGCTGGCAACTGCACACCAACAAACAGCAGGACACCACTGTCAGCCATCTTGCCATTGCCCTCACACCCACACACACTGAACTCCCCACAAAAGCAAGTAAGTATGGGAATGCTGGCAAGTGGGGTGGAGGCAATAGCATGATGGGAGTGGCAGTCACTGATATTGGTCACCCCCACAACTGTCCCATCAACACCACCCTGAACCATGCTCACATCACAGGGAGTGGAGAAGGACTCACAAGATGGCTGACACTGGCTACTGCTGTGGGGAGCACAAGGCCCTGCTGGCAACTGCACACCAACCAACAGCAGGACACCACTGTCAGCCATCTTGCCATTGCCCTCACACCCACACACACTGAACTCCCCACAAAAGCAAGTAAGTATGGGAATGCTGGCAAGTGGGGTGGAGGTAATAGCATGATGGGAGTGGCAGTCACTGATATTGGTCACCTACACAACTGTCCCATCAACACCACCCTGAACCATGCACACATCACAGGGAGTGGAGAAGGACTCACAAGATGGCTGACACTGGCTACTGCTGTGGGGAGCACAAGGCCCTGCTGGCAACTGTGCACCAACAAACAGCAGGACACCACTGACTGACATCCTGAGAGACAACTTCCACTCCCTGCAATGCAAGCACAGTCCATGGTGGGATAACTGACTGGCTGGGTGGGTGGGAAGGAGGGCCGGCTGTCAACCAAACACAACCAATGCAGACCATGTTCACACCCCAACAAATACATAGAAATGCCCAAATAATGCAGGACAATGTGCCACACCAATATCAACCCCTGACTGTGACGTCTTAGGACAATGCAATGTACAGGCCCGCACCCAGAGGCACAGTCACAACTGTCATGTGTGTCAACCATTGATGCCTGCAGAAACATAACATACATTGTGTGTGTCTCCCAAAAACAGGTGATGATGGGGACACAGCAGCAGACGCTGAGGAGTCCCAGTCCCAGGCTCAAGAGGATGCGGAGCTCACTGGTGTCGTACAGCCTCTGCCCTCCTCGGACAAAGAAGACCAACCTGGCACATCCGGTGCAAGTCTACATGCAGCACCAGCAGGACCACCAGCTGCAGCACCAGCAGGACCACCAGCTGCACCCCCTGCACCCACCCCTCCAACGACTGTCAACACAAATACCATCCCTGCCGACATGGACAGAACAAGGAGCAACACCAGCACAGGGACCCTGGACCAACCTGGGGCCATGGACACCACCACCACCACCAACCTCCAAGGTGGACCAGGGTCATCTGTGCGTGCCACTGCACGCACTGCACATGTCAGCAGGGGTGGTGGGAGGGGTGGGAGACAGAGGTCGCTGCTTGCAGAGGTTGCTGGTGTGCATGATGACCCACAACTGGTACGCATAGCTGATGCGTACCAGTCCAGCACCGGAGACCTCAGCCAGGTAGTGGGGCTCCTCAGAGACCTGAAACAGCAGCAGGCTGCCCATCATGCCTGCTTGGACTCTCACATGTCCCACGTGGAGTCACACATGTCCCGCGTGGACTCACACATGTCCCGCGTGGAGTCCAAGTGGGATGCACTGCATGAGATGACGGCGGTGCACAGGGACATTTTACAATGCCTCCGCCAGATGAACAGCAACGAGTCCACACCTCCCTGTGTGCCAACAACATCTGGTGCTGCCCAAACTGCAACTGCCACAGGGAGGGAGGATGACTCTGGCGGAGAGTCCCCTGCACCGCAGCAGCCTGTACTTGAGGGCCCCCCCAAGAAGATGGGTCGTCCGAAGAGGGGCAAGTGAGAGGCCGATGGCCAAGCGCAACTCCCAGGAAGCCTGAACCTGTTCTGGATGTTCACCTTTGTGCACAGACTGTTCACCCTGTTGACGGCAACACTACTCCCACACATTGCATGGGGAGTACAAGTTGGACCAATGTCTCAGACAACTGTGGCCCCGATACTGGGGATTCTGTCTACCAGGACTTTCAATTCACCTAGGAACTTCTGATTGCAAGATTTATGTACAGCACTACCCATCCTATGCACTATTCACACAAATGTATCACAATAAACACACTAATACACCATACTTGCCTCTGTTGTGATTCCAACGTGGGTGCTGTTATGGGGATGATGAACTGCAAAATTACACTGTGTATGCGAACTGCAACAGCAAGTACAACACAGGCATGTGAGTAAAGGCAACGTGACACATATGAGGGAGACACACCACCAGGGCTACACAACACATACACACCTAGGCCATCTGACTCATTGCCTACACTGATGTTGCCAGGGAAGACGGTGCAATGCACAGACACCACACCCATTCCCAGTTGTAGTCAAGTAGCCCACAGGTGCAGTAAGCAAATGGCAGTCAAATGTGTGACCACAGACAACGCACATCACAAAGTGAAGCACAGGTTTATTACACAGTTGCAACATGTCGTAACCACTACAGATGCAAGGTAATCCCACCTGGCAGTGGGCACACAGTCAACAACTGTAGACGGAAGGAAGTCCATGGGTGTGGCGCACATCACCTGTAGGGACACAACAGCTACCACCCTGGAAGTGCAATCACGTCGTCGGTGGACACAGTTGACCAAACGAATCTGAAAGTACCCTGTGAAGGACAGAAATCACACACAGTCAAAAGCAATGGAGTACAGGACAGAACAGCAAAACTAATGCACAATACATGTTACAAGATACCCACCCAGAACCAAGTTAGCATGTCAACACTGTTGGGGAGTACAGCCCACCTGTAAGCACACATCGCAACACACATCCAGTCAAGTAGCCCATGGACACACTCCAACAGCACCAGAGCACCACCTACACATATCATGCCAACTCACATCATTGACATGACACCTCAGGATACTCACATTCAGCTAAAGAAGTTGGTGATGAGCTGTGTGCGGACATCACCCTCATCATCATCATCATCATCGTCACTGGCATCGTGGTCCAGGCCAGGATCCTCCACAGGTGGCGGATGTTGGTCATTGTCATCCTGGATGAGAGGCAACTCCTTCCGCACTGCCAGGTTGTGGAGCATGCAGCAGACGATGATAATCTTGCACACTTTCGCAGGGGCATATGGGAGGGACCCTCCGGTCTTGTCCAGGCAGCGGAAGCGGCTCTTCAGGAGACCAAATGTCCGCTCAATCACTCTCCTGGTCCGACCATGTGCCTCATTGTAGCGCATCTGGGCTGGTGTCACAGGGTTCCTGAGGGGTGTCAGCAACCACGGCATGTTGGGGTATCCCGAGTCACCTACGGACAGACAAGTGCACATTAGATGACTTGGAAAAGTGGGTGGAATACTACAGATCAGATCACACACAATGGCACAAAGTCAGTATACACCGACAAGCCAGGCACGCTGGTTCTGCATCTGTACCATCATCCTGGGGATGCGACTACTCCTCATCACAAAGGCATCGTGTGCTGAACCAGGGAAACGGGCACACACGTGTGTGATGGTCATGTCTGCAAGACACACCACCAGTGCATTGACCGAGTGGTAGTGCTTGCGGTTCCTGTAGGCCTGCTCCTGGGCCTGTGGTGGTACCAAAGCCACATGTGTCCCATCAATGGAGCCAATGACATGCGGCATCCTCCCCAGGGCATAAAAGTCACTCTTCACGTCAGTGAGTCGTCGCAGGCTAGGGAAATAGATGTACCGGTTCAGGAATAGCAACATTGCCGCCAAAACATCGCGGAGCACACGGCTCAACATGGTCTGTGACATCCCACCAGCAGTCGCCACAGTATGTTGGAAGGTACCGGTGGCAAAGAAGTGTAGGGCTGCCATCACCTTCACCTTGGGGGTCAGCGCTGTAGGGTACGGCCGGCCAGGCTGCAAATGTGGGGACAACTGCACTGCCAAATCCTCAATCAGCTGCCTGGTGAAGCGGTACCGTCGGATGCTGTCCCGTTCCACCATCGTTGCCAGGTCTGGGAATGGTCGATGGACAGCAGGAGCCCTGCAGTGCAGAGGAGAAGTAAGCAAGATTGTCAGTCACCCCACATATGCGGCATTGAACACACTCAATATCCCAACATACATCATTATGAGGCACAACTACATGAAGTGTGCAGTTCCGTAAGGACATGTATGGTACATACATGGCCAACATCTGCCAACACGGTCCAACAAGTGGCATCAATTAGTCCCGGGTTGGCCCATTGGATATCATGAGGCCGTGTCACAGTTCCCATCTCCTGCTGCGTGTCACAATCACCCCCACAGTGACATGTGAGGACAGATGTGCCCCAGGCACCACAGCTCAACGACAGGTACATTCCCAGGGACCCTGTATTGCCACATGGACACTGGCATTACATGGAGTATCATGTATACACCACAGAAAAACAACCATGACCCCCACAGGTAGTGGTCCCACTTGCCACGGCAGGACAGACATGGACGTCTGTGACACACACACGCACAACATCAAAGTCCATGCACACACAACGTGGATGTGGAGACTGTCTCCCATTGTGCACATGAAATCAGAGACATTGTAAACACTACATGCACACAGACTGTGGAGGACCATCACTATTGTGCCACTGGGACACCCTGGCTCAAACATACCGTCCCACATGGGACTCACGGGGTATGTGACATGACATACACATACACCACCGTGAAATGTGACCATGGCACATGCACAGATATGAACAGTTGCACATCACAGTGGTCAGGTACACGTAACACCCAGGATCCTGTCCCCATGAACACGTGCACAGCCTGGGGGTGGCTGCCCGCAGGTGACACCCACAGGACAACATGTACACCAACATACACACAATAGGAAATGCAGCCTTACATGCCTTATGATAAAGTTTGGACAGGCTGTCGTGATGTAGGTGTGCCCCTCACTCCCTGGGAGCTATCTGTGGCTGGCATATGTCCATCTGAGACAGGCATGGTGACATATGCCAGTCACATGTACAGTGATGCGTTGAACAGCAATGGGCCGATCGGTGCCCCCGGCCGGCCCATTGCATTCAATGTGTGCGGGTACGCGTTGTACCCCTGTACACGTTGATCAGCAATGGACCGATCGGTGCCCCCGGCCGGCCCATTGCATTCAATGTGTGTGGGTACGCGTTGTACCCCTGTACGCGTTGTACTGCAATGGACCGATCGGTGCCCCCGGCCGGCCCATTGCATTCAATGTGTGCGGGTACGCGTTGTACCCCTGTACGCGTTGATCAGCAATGGACCGATCGGTGCCCCCGGCCGGCCCATTGCATTCAATGTGTGTGGGTACGCGTTGTACCCCTGTACGCGTTGTACTGCAATGGACCGATTGGTGCCCCCGGCCGGCCCATTGCATTCAATGTGTGCGGGTACGCGTTGTACCCTTGTACGCGTTGTACTGCAATGGACCGATCGGTGCCCCGGCCGGCCCATTGCATTCAATGTGTGCGGGTACGCGTTGTACCCTGTACGCGTTGTACTGCAATGGACCGATCGGTGCCCCGGCCGGCCCATTGCATTCAATGTGTGCGGGTACGCGTTGTACCCCTGTACGCGTTGTACCGCAATGGACCGATCGGTGCGTAACCATTGACAATGGCCTTGCCTGGCAACGGACGCGTTTTCGAATTTCGAACGAGTCGGTTGCTGGAAATTCAGTTGGTCACCCACAACAATGTTGCAAAATCATGTATGTCATGAAGTTGAAGATTTGAAGGATGCTGTGGGTGTGTATTGGTGCTGCTATTCCATGGATTGGCCAGATTCAGAAGATGCAAACGACTTGGACCTATCACTTTGGACACAAGGGACAGTATCTGCCTCTCCAGCACATATATATTGCTGGCTGTTCCCCTGAGAGCTCACTTGCCTGCACTACATGCTCCAGGACGACATCTGCCACTGCACTGCTGCTGTCTCTGCCCCTCTGGACCCTGCAATGGCACGTACTGTGGAGAGAGCCCCAGCCTTCAGCCTTGAGGAGAACCAGGCCCTGCTGGACAGCCTACTTTCCACAGTACAGCAAGCTGTATGGGACACCAGGGGAGCAGGTGATTGTTCTGTGCACTGCCTTTCTGAATGTGCATATTGTCTGACTAGCAAGGCTGAAAGTCTGCACGCCACTGGCTAGCAGGCTCACTGAGTAGTTGTCACCCCCCATAGTGTGTAGTTACATGCACTGGACAGGTATGGTGCAGTGACAGTGCATTTGAACAAGGTTTTACTTCCCATGCAATGATACCATGTAGTGACGTCTAGCAAACTGTCCATGGGCAGCTTTGCACTGCCTGTGTACATCATGTGCCCCTGTGATTGAGACATGTATATACAACTGTGTCATGCACGGATATGTTGCATGTGTAGTAATGGCCTTTTCACTTTGTCATCCTGACAGGTTAATGCCCATCGGAAGCAGGAGATCTGGAAGGACATCGTCCGGGCTGTCCGGTCCGTGGGGGTCTACAAGCGCCGGATCCGCAACTGCCAGAAGAGGTGGCAGGACCTTCGGAGCTGGACCCGGAGGATTGCACGGGTCCAGCTGAAGCTGTCGCCTCCTCGCAGGAGGGGCGGAACACGGACCCTGACCCCCCACATGCTCCAGATCCTGGTGGTGGTGTTTCCAGACCTGGATGGGCAGCTGAAGGCCAGACAGCAGCAAGGAGGGGGTGAGTCAAAGACTGCACTGTGAACTCTGTATTACATGCTTTGTGCCCTCCTCTGGCCTGGTTCAACTGCCACAGTGCAGCAGTCATGTTGTCCAGGAGCCATGTCCCTCTATTGTGCACTGCCCACTGCTCATCTGATACCCAGGTGTGGCCCTTACATTCAGGGAATTGTGTCACTTGGGACTGTGTCCTTGCAGTTTGCTTCACTAAAGGTGGGGGACAGCATCTGTTTCCCTAACTCTGTTGTGGGCATCATGGGTGGGTCCATTGTTCACACAACGCCTGTGTTCGGACATGTAATCTGCGTGTTGCTTTGATATGCGGTCCACTTACTGAGCTGAGCCACCACATGTGCCTGGGGTATGTGGCACACGCCCATGCAGCGGGTGGGAACAATGTTTGGGCCCCAGGAGTGTGCAGATTACGTGTGTCACACATACATAGCCAGCTATCCACTGTCCAGGGCTCATCCCTCATTCATGTGGGGCAGGACAGTTATGCCTACTCCAGGCCATGCAATGCACTCTGTACTCCCACTCCCGTGTATCAGCTGACACATTGTGCGCAGTGATTTGACCCCTCAGGTGTCTGCCTCTGTGTCAGTGTGCTGTGGATTAGTTGCCAGGACTGCTGGGGTGTTTCTTGGTAGGGGCTCAGCATGCCCCTGGAGATGTGACCATAGGAGACGATACTTGTGTGTCACATAGGTGTTTGATCAGCTGCCCGTGCAGACTGGGGTATGCGAATGTGAAGTTCAGGCAGCTGTTCCCCATTCACAGCAGATTGTGAGGGGCTCAGGTTCAGAGGGTAGTGTCACAGGTCTCCCATATGTCCAATAGGTATGACCTGGACAGATGAGGGTTAAGATGATGTGTTGTGGGGGGACGTACATGTGCACTTGTGCAGCTCCAGGACTTGCATTCCCCATGACCTACTATTGTGACACAGTGCAGAGTGTTGTTGTCTGGCTGCCAAGTCATACATCACTGAGACAGTGATGTATGACTTAGCAGTCATGCCTCCACCATGGCATGTGTCTACTTATTGGTGATCCTGCAGGGGAGTGACATGTGCTACATGCACACCATTGTGGCGATGGCTATCAGGACATGGGTGCATCATGGTGTCTGTCACTGGTATGCATCACATGCATTTCCTATTTGACTCTGGGCATCCCTTTCATCCGGAAACCTGTACTGACTCAGTGGCAAGAGCTGTGATGTGTGCATGTCCACATGCTACACCGTGTCCTCTGCACTGTCCAACTACTGTGTAGTTGGTGCATGTGTCCACACTGGGGTGTTGCAATCCAACAGACACCAGACAGATGGGTGCAAGGCCATGTGGGATGTGAGTGCCATGGTTGGCATCAGACTGACAATTGGCTGCTCCTGTTCAGTTAGGGCACTTTTAGCAATGTACAACTAATGATGCCAGGGCTTGCTCTGTAATGTGCTGTGCTCACAGTGGTGTGTGCGTTTGGTGCAGGTGACTGATGTCTGTCTGTTTCCCCATTGTTTGCAGATACATCCACGGCCACGGAAGGGGACAGCTCCACGGACCAGGAGGAGCCGGAGAGCCAGACTGGGTCAGCAGCTGAGGAGTGGTCGGAGGGACCCAGTGGCACGGAGGGCGAGGGGAGCCACACCGAGGAGTCCTCAGCACCATCCACCTCAGCTGAGGACCAGAGCAACTCGGAGGATGACTCCCTTATGGAGGCGGGTGTCAGCAGCCACCACACCCCAGCTAGTGTTGCTGTCCCCGCCACCACCAGCACCACCACCGCCCTCCCATCGGCTCCCATTCCCCAGGTCCGTGGAGGCTCCCATGTTCGGGAGCGTGTCTCCTTTGGGCCAGGCACCGCACCCCTGCCCCTGTGTCCCCTGCTGCCCTGAGTGAGGAGTCTGTGTACCTCCTTCGCCAGCTCCATGTAGGGCAGACAGCCATGCTGAGTGTCCTCCATGCGCACACCGCTCTGTTGACTCAGCTGGTGTCGTTCATGGAGGGCATCTCATCGGGCATGTCTGACCTACAGAGGGGCAATAGGTCCATGGACTCCTCCCTGACGGCAGCAGTGTCCCTCCTCAGACAGTCCCTCACCCCTCCTGCCTCTGCTCCATCCACACTCCCCAGCACCTTACCCGTCCCAAGCACACACACACCGGCACAGGCACACACCAGCACACACACATCCAGCACACAGACACACACGCCACAAACAAAACGCACACGCACGCACAGTCAGGGGACTGAAACCAGACTCACAGGGGATGGGGCCCTGGTACACACACACGCATCCACGAGCACTGCGCAGTCCTCAGTTGCCTCTCCCTCCAAAACACCCTCCCTTGCCTCACCTGCAACACCAAAGACCCAGCGCCTCTTCCTCAGTGACCTCGGCCTCTTCCCCTCCGATCCAGCTGCTCCAGCATCCAGGGGGAAGAGGAAGCCCACCCACACGGAGCAGAGTGCCCCTCGCCCCCGGACACCCTCCCCCAGGCGCAGACAGACTGAGGCACCCACCCGCAAGTCCCCCGGAGTCGTAAGAGCAAGACCCCACCGCCGCCCTGCAGCTCAGGCACCAGGTCTCCTTCCTCCATCCCTCAGGCCCCCACTCCACAGGTGCCCCCACCACACCCTGCCCCAGGTTCCCCCACCCACAGATATACCATCCCCAAGAGGATCCGGCCTTCTCCCCCTGCCACTTGCTCTCCCGGCACCACACCCCCGCTGCGCTTGTCTGTGCCACTGATGTGGTGAGGGTGTCCTCCCCCTCTGTCCAGCCCACCTTGCCTGTTCCCCATTCTCCTCCACTACCACCCTGTCTGACTTGGGCACTGCAGTGGCGGACCTGTCCACTCCATCTGCAGGGTCCACTGCAGTCGTGCCGGCACCCACAACATCTGAGTCATGCCCCCCAGTTGTGCCGGCACACACCATGTCAGACACCTCCACTGCAGTTGTCAGTGGCTCTCCAGCACCCACCACCCCTTCCCTGCTTCCTCCTGGTGAGCCCTGATCCTGTCCCTGCGGTGCCTGGCCTGCCCCCCCGGTTGACCCTCCTAGTGGATTGTCCCTGGTTTTGTGCAGGCATGCGTAGGGTGACATCTGCCACTGTCACCCTGTTTGGACTTTTACAATGGACTGGCCATTGGCCTTTGTGTTTTTTCTGGACTTTGTTTTCATTCCACACATATGCTGAATAAAGCAACTTTCTGTTCTCTAGTGCTTATGCTTCTGATGTACATGTTGTTGATGATGCTAACCATGCCCTTGCTGCAGTGATGGTGATATTTGGTCTCATGATAATGAAGTGTTACTGTGCAGGAACCCATGTGGTCCAGGGGGAATATGTCCTATCCTGTGGTGTATCCATGTCATCCATAGCAGCATCTGAGGGTGTCATGTGTTCAGTATTTGGCAATGGGATTTCCTACTTAGATTAGCTATTTCACATCTGTGGCTTCCACCCCTGCACATCTGTTGTGCCTGCCATTGTTCAATTCGTCTACTTCCCTGACCGTGTGGCCATCTCCACTGGACATGCAGGTTTGGGCATCAATGGGGAAGGACTCATCTGTGTTGTCAGTGCAACATTGCTATACAAGTGTGTTGGATCTGTGCTGATGATTCCGTTGGCACTTCCATGACCAGGCTGATGTGACGGGAGCCCTCATTTGGTGCTAATTGTTGATTGTGTGACCAAGTGCTCAGCTGACATGATGGGGCCCTACTGAGGCAACATATGGCACAGCTTTCCTCACACAGGAGTGGAGTCCCCTCATGGCAGTGTGTACTCCTGTGACATTGCCTGCGCCCAAGGTGTGTGTTGTATGTGCATGTCTGTGTGTTCACTTCCGTTTAGCTGTGCATGCTGTGATCCCTAGTGTTGTACCTGTTTGTGATGCTAGCTGAGTTGACCTATGTTCCCCCAAAGTCTTCTCCCTGGGTTCTCTGTGATGTGGGTGCATGGCACATTACTGGTCATCAGGGTGTCACCCATAGGTGTGTTTGCTGTCAGTGCTGAGTTTGTGTGCAGACGCAGATGGGTCACAGTCAGGTTTCCCCTTGGCCTTTGTTGTTTGCCCCTGTCATGTGATTTCCAGTTTGTGTTATCTTTCAGTGATTGTGACACGTTGTGTGTGTGACTGCTGGCACTCCTCAGGGTCCGGGCTGAAATGTTGGTTGTTGTCTATGTGTGTTCTTTGTGGGTGACCTTGGCTTCTTCATTGGTGTGTGACTGTGGCTGGGATCCCATTGGTTGGTGTGGTATTGACGTCATGTCCATGTACAGCGTAGTGTGCAGTGTGTCAGACATTCAGGAGTCTTGTTGAGTGGCCATGTGTCATGTGTTTCTGCACCTTGGTTCCCACCCACCACCCTGGAATAGTCATGGGTGCATGTGCAATGTCACCAGTGCATGTGTACTTCACTGCTGCACATTGTTGGAGGTCGAGGGGTGTGGTGTTGAGTGTGTGCAGATGAGAGTTGTTGCCCGGCTAGGCCCCTGCCTCCATGTTGGCCTTGGCTTACTGGCCATGCTGATTGATTTGTGCTTGTGTAGGTGTGATGGTAGTTTGTTGCTCAGGACACATGACTGTGGTTCACAGTGTGAACCACATTTAGCTTTGTCATCACAGTGGGATTGTAATGCAGCCCAGGGTCACCACATTGTGGGGGCCCTGGGGGTGGTGCTGTGGTGTGTCTGTGTCTTGCTGTGTCAGTTGCTGTTCCTACGTGCCTGTGTGACATGTGTGATTTGTGCTCCCTCTCATCTGACAATGCCTGCTTGCCCACATAGGGGATTTGGATCCATGAGTTACCTTTGTGTGGCACTGTATGCACATCTGTATGATTGGTATTCAGGTCTCCTCATGTGTTGTGTGGTTGCCTGGGGACACTGGCACCCCCCTCACCTGTTGTGTATGATGTGCAGTGTGGGTCTGCCTGTTTGTGTTTGTGCATCTGCACCACTGCATTGGCATATCTTGGGTGTGCCATTGGCTGTATGTAGTTTGGTGGGTTTACCCTGCTGTCCCTGGGACTCCTAGGTCATCGGTCAGCACAATGATCATGGTTTGTGTGTCCCATTGCTGCCATGGTATGGTATCTGTTCACCTCACATCTGCAGTCTCCACAGGGTATCTGCATTTGTGTGCCCATTGGTGCAAATATGTGGGTCTGCATTCTGATGGTCACTTCTGTCATTGTGTCATTGATGAATGTTGACGGTGTCAGCCCCCATGGGTGTTGTTTGTCTGCACATGGCCAAAGGTATGTCTTATTTGCACTGCAGTATTTGGCTCACCCAATTTATGTTGTAATGGGACACATACACTACTTTGCCACTGATGTGTTTTTTGTTCTGTGACCAGGAATCATCCATGCAGTTTGGCAGTTGCACCTCTTTCTTTGTCAACACTTACCTTTTGGTCACTGTGATGATGGGGGTTTAGACCCCATTGCCACAATGTTCAAAATGTGCTTCAGCTATGGACCCCACACTTACATTTTGCTCACTGTGAAGATGGGGGTTTAGACCCCATTGCCACAATGTTCAAAATGTGCTTCAGCTATGGACCCCACACTTACATTTTGCTCACTGTGATGATGGGGGTTTAGACCCCATTGCCACAATGTTCAAAATGTGCTTCAGCTATGGACCCCACACTTAAATTTTGCTCTCTGTGATGATGGGGGTTTAGACCCCATTGCCAAAATGTTCAAAATGTGCTTCAGCTATGGACCCCACGCTTACATTTTGGTCACTGTGATGATGGGGGTTTAGACCCCATTGCCACAATGTTCAAAATGTGCTTCAGCTATGGACCCCACACTTACATTTTGGTCACTGTGATGATGGGGGTTTAGACCCCATTGACACAATGTTCAAAATGTGCTTCAGCTATGGACCCCACACTTACATTTTGCTCACTGTGATGATGGGGGTTTAGACCCCATTGCCACAATGTTCAAAATGTGCTTCAGCTATGGACCCCACACTTACATTTTGGTCACTGTGATGATGGGGGTTTAGACCCCATTGCCACAATGTTCAAAATGTGCTTCAGCTATGGACCCCACACTTACATTTTGGTCACTGTGATGATGGGGGTTTGGACCCCATTGCCACAATGGTCATGGCCTGCTTGCATTGTGGGTGCCACACACATATATGTGTGGCACATGTGCTAGGGGGTCACATTGTATGTTCAAAGTCATGTTCGGTGTTGTAGGCATTTGACACAGTCTACACACGCTTGTCATGGTGTTGGGGGGATGTCTTTTTCTTGCATTCCCTAGGTTGTGGTGTGCTGGTTGTGTCATGCATTGTCCATCCTATGAGTGGGGGTGGTAGTAGTGGTAGGCATCCAGCCCCCCCTGGCTAAGGGTGGTAGTAGTGGTAGGCATCCAGCCCCCCCTGGCTCAGGGTGGTAGTAGTGGTAGGCATCCAGCCCCCCCTGGCTCAGGGTGGTAGTAGTGGTAGGCATCCAGCCCCCCCTGGCTAAGGGTGGTGGTAGGCATCCAGCCCCCCCTGGCTAAGGGTGGTAGTAGTGGTAGGCATCCAGCCCCCCCTGGCTCAGGGTGGTAGTAGTGGTAGGCATCCAGCCCCCCTGGCTCAGGGTGGTAGTAGTGGTAGGCATCCAGCCCCCCTGGCTCAGGGTGGTAGTAGTGGTAGGCATCCAGCCCCCCTGGCTAAGGGTGGTAGTAGTGGTAGGCATCCAGCCCCCCTGGCTAAGGGTGGTAGTAGTGGTAGGCATCCAGCACCCCTGGCTAAGGGTGGTAGTAGTGGTAGGCATCCAGCACCCCCTGGCTAAGGGTGGTAGTAGTGGTAGGCATCGAGCCCCCCTGGCTAAGGGTGGTAGTAGTGGTAGGCATCCAGCCCCCGTGGCTCAGGGTGGTAGTAGTGGTAGGCATCCAGCCCCCTGGCTAAGGGTGGTGGTGGGCATCCAGCCCCCTGGCTAAGGGTGGTGTTGGGCATCCAGCCCCCCTGGCTCAGGTTGGTAGTAGTGGTAGGCATCCAGCCCCCCCTGGCTCAGGGTGGTAGTAGTGGTAGGCATCCAGCCCCCCCTGGCTAAGGGTGGTGGTAGGCATCCAGCCCCCCCTGGCTAAGGGTGGTAGTAGTGGTAGGCATCCAGCCCCCCCTGGCTAAGGGTGGTGGTAGGATGGCTCAGGGTGGTAGTAGTGGTAGGCATCCAGCCCCCCCTGGCTCAGGGTGGTAGTAGTGGTAGGCATCCAGCCCCCCCTGGCTCAGGGTGGTAGTAGTGGTAGGCATCCAGCCCCCCCTGGCTAAGGGTGGTAGTAGTGGTAGGCATCCAGCCCCCCCCTGGCTAAGGGTGATGGTGGGCATCCAGCCCCCTGGCTCAGGGTGGTAGTAGTGGTAGGCATCCAGCCCCCCTGGCTCAGGGTGGTAGTAGTGGTAGGCATCCAGCCCCCTGGCTCAGGGTGGTAGTAGTGGTAGGCATCCAGCCCCCTGGCTCAGGGTGGTAGTAGTGGTAGGCATCCAGCCCCCCTGGCTAAAGGTGGTGGTAGGCATCCAGCCCCCCCTGGCTAAGGGTGGTGGTAGGCATCCAGCCCCCCCTGGCTCTGGGTGGTAGTAGTGGTAGGCATCCAGCCCCCCCTGCCCCCCCTGGCTCAGGGTGGTAGTAGTGGTAGGCATCCAGCGCCCCCTGGCTCAGGGTGGTGGTAGGCATCCTGCCCCCCCTGGGTTGGGGTGGTGGTGCGCATTCAGGCCCCTGTGTGCATATGTGGCATTGGTGATGGGCATCCCGCCCCTATGGTGCTGCTGTTGCTGGTGTAAGTATATTCTGCATCCCTCTGTGTGTGTGTGATGTGTCGTGTACGTGTTGTATGTGTTTTGTGGTTGGTGTCTGACTTACCTTCTGCGCCGTACGCGTCCGTGCCTGTTCCGGTAGTAAATGTAGAATATTGGTATGATCGGGACGAAGGGATTCATGGTTGGTTCGTGTCGTTCCTCCTTCTCGTTGCTTCGCGTCGTCCTCGTCGCTTCGCGTCGTCCTCGTCGCTGGCGTGTTCGGCTCGTAGCCGTGGATCGTGTTGTGGCGCGAATCGGAGCTTATGTGCGCCTCTCCCGGATGCTTTGACGTGCCGTGCGTAGCGACGGGTTCGGCGCGTACGGGAAGCGCATCGTACTTGTTCGGCCGGACGGAGCTGCATTTTCCCTTCCGTGCGACTCGATTCAGCGTTTCCGGATTCGCCTCGGTCGGAGAACAGGACCTGGTTTGGGTGAGTACGGCTCGGCCGGATTATGTGCTGTTGTGCGCATCGTACTTACTCGTTCGGTGTGCTGTACGGATCGGTCGGGAAACAGGCTTTCGCATGGCTTTTTTCCCGACCGAATGGTATTGGGTGCGCCTCCGACCGAGATCGGAATCGGCCCCATAGTTGGGGGATGCAGTGCGTTGCAGCCTTTCTGGCATAAAGTTGCGTCCTGCTTGGGCCAGGTTTTAGTGTGGGATCTCCCATTTGACCCTAGGTTGTTCCTGCTTCATAGTAAGGAGGGGATTGGTGGGAACCATTATAAACAACGTTTACTCTTCCTGGGTATCACAATTGCAAAGCACGGCATTGCCCAAAACTAGAAGGGGACTTCTCCCCCAGCAATAGGTGGGTGGAAGAAGGCAATGGACAGATGCATGGGAGCAGAGATTGCGGTTTTTCAGGCCCGAGGTTGTCCTCGGAAACATAGAAAAATATGGTCCTGTTGGGCTACATACCGGGGCATAGACTTACCCCCTCTGTCACAAACGGACCTTCTATAGGATTTGATATATACACCTACCTGATCATTACATTGCTCAAATTACATAACACTATCGTCCGTGTATAAACACATTTAAACATCCTGCGCTCAGTGAGGTCTATAGTAGCCTGTGTCATATTCCAGTTGTTCGGCCTGCAGGTTTCGCAGGTTATATGATTGTATGTAATCATTGGCATTTGTGATTTGAAATGTTTCTATAGTATATGCAGTGGGCTTCGGCCCCTTATGTGCCATGAAAATCAAATAAAATCTGTTGTTAAAAAAAAAAGATAAGCAGAATTTATGTTTACCTCTTTCAGTTTCAGTAAACGAGTTTGAGAAAGATTTAGGGGCATATTATCAAGAAACGGCGTTAAAATTATCGCCGGTTTAGCGGCAGAAAACTGCCGCTAAAGCGGCGATAATGGGCTTGATAATATGCCCTGGAGAATTCCAATAGAGGCCCATGTTCTGGTGTCAACATGGGCTTCTATTGGAATTCTCCAGGGCATATTATCAAGCCCATTATCGCCGCTTTAGAGGCAGTTTTCTGCCGCTAAACCGGCGATAATTTTAACGCCGTGCTTGATAATATGCCCCCTTGTCTTTACCTCTTGTAGCCATCCATTAAACTCTGAATAACTCTCGAGATCTTGTTTGATGTTGCGTAAGCAGTAACCTTGTGTGCTATTGTACGTTGTCTCTCATTAAAATACTAATTCCTCTCACCTCGTCTTATCCTGAAATTCCTATTTTCCCAGTTTCCCAATTCTTATGCCGCCAATCCCAACCTCTACATGGTTTCCTCTGCTTTACTTCTTATTTGTCTGCACACAACACAGCTGAGATCTTTGACCCTCTCTGTACATTATAGCTTCTGTATCTCAAAGTAACAGATATCAACTATGCAAAAAAATACCTTTTCATTTTTCACACTTAAGGCTTGCAAAGCCTAATAACAGCCTTGCCATCTTGCTTAATGCTCATTTATCTACATCACACTTCATGTACTTTTGAAAATGTTCGATCTCTCCTTAAAGTTTGTAGGGAATCTATAGGTAATTGTAGCCACAGTCTTTATGTGAGCCCAGAATTAGTTCCCAGTAGGCCAAAACAAGGTGTCACATATAGGTATATTAGTTTGTCTGTGGAAACCCTTGATCACTGGGTTTGATTAATGCAGTAAGGCCATTTTAAGAGAAAAACACGTAATGTATATTTATTAAACACCAACACACCAAAACACCAATACGGTTAAAAAATAAAGAACTTGAAGAGTCTAAATCAAGTTATGTAGATAGTATAGATCAGTAGCAGCTGGTGAAATTTGTGGGTGGTAGGGCTGGGCTTGGTCGGGGTGGGGGGTAGCACGTTAGAGGTGGGCAATGGAGAAGTAACACCAGCCTCCCTAGAGACTTCATTCGTCTTCAGTCACTCTAAAATAACGGACTCTCAGTCATAAGTCATTCTGTCTGAGGCAAACTTCTGACATGCCCCTCCATCCACCTGATAAGAACATAATCAATCTGTGCACAGAGACAGATAGTTACAGTCCTTACAGTCCATGAAATGTATAACTAAGGTAATCCTAGAGTTATCCAAGCATCACTTGGCCATGTGTATCACACTGCCATCTAAAGCAGCTAATGCGAGCATGCACCGATGCCATCAACTCTCTAAACAGTAACACTCATTTATCTGGCCTTGTAACAAGTGTCACCAGAAAACGCACTCTGTCAGGAGTGACCTCTTTTAATAAGGCACTAGAAATGTTTTGAAACAATGTTGCCTGCGCGCACTCTTTAATTCAAAAGATAATTCAAAATTTTGCTGAAATTTTATCACATGCTGTGTGCTTCCTCGCCTGATGCCTGGTCCCACGGCAGCAAGACTGTAGGAGGAGCACCTTCCCACTGGCGGGAGCACAACCTTAATAGCGAGTATCGCTTTCTTTCAATTTCATTCAAGTGTTCAACAAAAAATAAATCCAATTCAATGAAGATGAATCTTCTTGCTTCTCATTATATTCTTTTTATTCTTTATATTCCATATTCATAGAAATAATCAAATGTGGGTTCCATAAACATTAATTCATGTTGTATTCCACAACCCAATGCATTTCGGGTCATACCACGACCCTTCATCAGGGGTCCTAATTCAGTTTCTAAAAGGCAAGAAAACAAGAGTGTAGACACTGCATAGTCCCAAGACTAACATCATTAATGAAAGTTAAACATTTACAAATACCATAGCGATCGAGTAATTTAAATGCATGCCTGTGTCAAAAAAACCTCCAAGTGTGCACATCGCATGCGTGCTTAACAAGTGTTAATGAAGATCAAAAGAAAAGCCTCTGTGATTATGAAGAAACTACACATACTCAACTTCCTTTCGTGATGTGCAAAGTTATGAGACGCTTTACAAAATGTAACCAAAAAGAAAAAGAAAAGAAGAAACTAAGGTGCTACCCAATTAATAACGAGCCGTCAATAGCTCCCCCAACGTGCTACACGAACACCAAAAAACAACCGCTACGTGTTAAAAAATGTATACCGATTAGCTCACTCCACAACGGGCAATAATACCACTCTTACATGATACCAACGGTTCAAAAGGTACACGCTGACTGCTTACCAAATTCACGTCGGTCCTTCTCCCGAACCGTAAGGGAAGTGATTGTAACAGGAAGTGACGTCTTGTTAAATGCTTACATGCCGCGTAATTCTTAAAGCGGTAAACCAAATAAACCATAAAAAAAGTGACGTGTTGCTGAATGCACACTTGGAGGTTTTTTTGACACAGGCATGCATTTAAATTACTCGATCGCTATGGTATTTGTAAATGTTTAACTTTCATTAATGATGTTAGTCTTGGGACTATGCAGTGTCTACACTCTTGTTTTCTTGCCTTTTAGAAACTGAATTAGGACCCTGATGAAGGGTCGTGGTATGACCCGAAATGCATTGGGTTGTGGAATACAACATGAATTAATGTTTATGGAACCCACATTTGATTATTTCTATGAATATGGAATACAAAGAATAAAAAGAATATAATGAGAAGCAAGAAGATTCATCTTCATTGAATTGGATTTATTTTTTGTTGAACACTTGAATGAAATTGAAAGAAAGCGATAGTCGCTATTAAGGTTGTGCTCCCGCCAGTGGGAAGGTGCTCCTCCTACAGTCTTGCACATAACTAGAAATGTTTTCACAGATAAGCTTGAACATTTCAAGAAATGTCTAAGACGCATTTCAATCACAATTCTGGTCAGGTGTAGCAGCTCGGTGCCCAGCAGCAGCAGTTGACTGAGTCAGCCACTCCCGCCTCTGCCAGCCTCCGTCTCTCCTTTTCCACTTCACCCAGTGTGCACCCTGCCTTGCCTTTTAAATTTTCCTTGGTGTAAGTAGAAGGGAGAGGTATGGCACAATGGCTAGAGTGGCCCACTTTGAAGCTGGGGAACAGGGTTCAAGTCTCTGGGGGAGGTCAACGTCCTGTGATTCTGGACAAATCGCATAATCTCCCTATGCCTAAATGTCTGTCTGTAATGCAACTAAAGCGCTTCCATACATTTGGATCAAGTTCGTGCTATATAAAACTGCAGAAAAAAGAGAATTTTGTGTTGTTTGTGAGGGTGAGAATGGAGCCTTACTGGCTTTACCACTCTGCGCTTGACTCGACTTCACGGCAAAAAGACGTATGCTTCTATCAGTCATGTCAAATTCTGGTGGACACACGAAACTATGAAGACCGTTCAGAGAGTAGTGACCAACGCGGTGTAACTCAGCACATATCGGAGGAGGGTGGGGGCAGGTGAGGACTCGTTCAACCATTTCTGGCAGTGAGAGCAGGAACATCCTCCATGATAAGGAATGAGGGATAAACAACACATTTGGTTGAAAAAGAGTGGGTCAGAAATGTGGAGCACCTGTGCTAACTTATCCTGTAGAAAGCTGAAGACAGCAGAAGGTCTGAGTACTCCAAACATGGACAGACCATGTACTGATTGTAAAAGGTGTGTTTGTGGGTAAGGGTAACCCGAAGGGCTTCACCTCCAAAGACATGGCCCTCTTACTGACACCTGGGGCATGTATGGGCAGGAGGGGGCCTGTTGAACTTTATTCCAGTGAGACTCTTCAGCAATGGTCCCCGTTCTATCTGCACTTCAAGAGCCCACCTGAGGTGGTGGTCTCCACAGACCCACCCACTCGTCATCACCAATGCATTCTAAGTGCGCGTGGTGCATTTACTGGAGGGCCACACAGCTGTGGCACCATAACACTGCAGCTCTGTGTGCACACATGTACAATGCACAGGACGAACTCCAGACCATCTGAGGGAGCACTGCACATCCGGGCTTCAGGCAGGAAAGGGTGACAGTGCCGATGCAAATATTATTAGCCTCAGAAACTCAGGGACCTTTGGCACAAAACTTGTGAAATCCCTCACAGAGCAGAAAAGCCACAGGAAGTGGGTGAGGAGGAGTCGAAGCATGTGTGAGTGAGGAGCAGAGGGACTTGAGTGAGGGCTCACGGCCGGGAGATGGGTGACGTTTTAAAGTCTGCCATTACCCCTGCAAAGAAAACCTGCACATTTACTGTAAGCCATCGTAATGGAAGAATTTTATTGGGCCCAATTACAACTAACCGAATGACAGGGCTCAGGAGATGGCACTTTCTCTACCTCACTCGGACTTGAAGCTGCCTTCAACTTGACAGGCTAAGCAACACCAACTCCGACTCCTTCCCGGCATAAACTGCAGTAGGTAAAACCAACTCCTTGTCCTTTGCTCCCCCCCATGAGTCTGGTGGTTACATCACACCGGAGCTAAAAAGGCAGTCAGCTCCAACATTAACTCACATGCGGGAACCAAGTTGAGTCTGCGCAGTATGTCTTAAGCCCTGACGCAGACTCGATTTCCTGGCTTCCCGCCTGCAGCCTTTACCACACCCTTTCCCAACTCGTCAAAGGATGGGTTCCACCCTGCACCCTGCACCCTGTGACGGGTGGGGTGACAATGCTCTCCACTCCCTGATTGATGTGGAGGTTTAGAGCTACAGGACTTGAGTTTCAAACGCCCAGGGCTAACTTTACCCCCACGTCATCAGGGGGTGGAGACTGGCCCTTGATGCTAGGTCTTTGCCGAGCTGATGACCTCACAGGCCTTAGGGCTGTGAGGTTGTCAGCCCGGCAAACACTCTCTAGACTTTAGGCCTGCCTAGTCGAGCAAATAAGCTTTTTTGTAAAAGCAGACTTAGCATTGCTATATTTTTTACGGTAATTTCGGTAAATGTAAAGGGGACAGAGTCCCTGTGCCCTCGTACAGAAACCAATGTTAGTATAGATTTTGTTTAAAACAGGCATCAAAAACATAAGGACAAGGAGATCAAAGGTTATAAAGAAAAGAAAATTACCCATAGGAAACCATTTAAAATGGTGTTTACTGTTACTCTACGGGAAAAGCAGAAAAATGAAATTCACTGTAACATAGGCCCTATATACGGCCGACCCATAGGTATATGTGGTCAGAACGAAGCTGGTGATTATTGCAGATTATAGTTTTTACCTTTAGAATAGAACACATTTCTGAGGTCCAAAATATTCAGTGGGGAAAACCTGAAAGCAATAACCAACAAGAGCTCCATGAGGTTAGATGTGTTTAACGAGTGATCATTTAGCTTAGAATGTGTGACCAAAATGTTCGGAGCAGAAAAAGCTGTAAAATTAAAGGCCCTAATGTCATGTCATTCTGAGGACAGGTGTCTCTTGGTCCTACAGTAAAGGTTTTGCAACAATATCTGAGGATCTCCCACAAGATCTGGTAGCAGTGTTACTTTGATGAAAAGTCCTCATGTTGTCAGCATTTTCTCTTCACTCTCCTATCCCCACAACCTAGCTCTTATTTTCAGTTTCATGGTAGTCTAGAAAACTCGACTTTCGCATCCAAAAGAAATATGCAGTTTAGCTGACCCACTGGAACTCTTCCATGCACACAATAGATTCTGCTATCTCAGGACCATCCGTACCCTCTAGACACTGGAGGAGAGTTCCCCAAAGGACAAGCCATTTTCACTAGTAGGACCTTGAGCCCCAGAGGCCAGTAGCTGACTGGTGCCATCAGCTATGGAGCATAATTCTGGAATATTTGCACAAAAAGAGGGTCGCTGTTCCTCTAAAGAACAAGTCCGGTTGGGATGTATATGAGGTGAGGGGATCTTCCTTATTGGAAGGTGTTGCCCTCACACACCCATGTCATGCTTCTTCATCGGGCTTTGCTCCTCATTAGACCTGCGCTGCAATGCCCCACGGGCCCCGCAAGAGGGCTCTTTAGCTGAGATCTTTTCTTTTTAGCCCTGATGATGAATGCAGGTGTATGGGGATTTGAACGTGTGTGTGGCGAAAAAAGTGTTTTAAAGCTACTTGCGGGCAGTGGCGTAGCTAGGGGGGGGCGATGGGGGTGGACCGCCCCAGGCGGCACGAGTTTTCAGGCGGCAGCCGGCCCCCCTTCCCCCCGCTCTTACCTGCGGCCGTTGCGGCCGCAAGAATCGGCCGCGGCCGCTACCCCCCGCTCTTCTATCATTTTGCCGAGGGCGGCAAATGCAGGGGCCGCCACGGGCAGCCTAAGGCCTAGCTACGCCCCTGCTTGCGGGGTACCGAAAATATTCTAATCAGTGGTCCCCTTGGTAGGGTTAAAAGCAGGTGAGTGTGGATAGTCTGGGAAGTGTTGCAAAGAGTGACTATCTCCGATGATGAAGCATGACACCCACATGGGTGTGTGAGGGCAACACCTTCCAATAGGGAAGATCCCCTCACCTCATGTACACCACAACCAGACTTCTTCACAGGAACAGCAGCCCTCTTTTTGTGCAAATATTCCTATATTGGAGCATGGGTGCTGGACCGTTAATCGCTCCCTGTCCCCTCTCTTTGTGATTGATAGCATCATTCTGGAAGGCAGAAATTCAGCCAGAGCAGGAGACTATTCTCTCCAGTGTTGTCTGGCAGGTAGGTAGGAAATATTTTTCAGTGGAACGTGCAGAAAACTATTCTTGCTGTCTATTTTTCAACAAAGTGATGCAGCTTTATGTCTCAGGTATATACTTTGCAGTCACAAAACTGTTCCAGCCGGAGTTCCATGGACTCAAAGTCCAAAATGGTGAGTCCCTGCCTCAGATGTGTGGCGCTCTCTCTTGCCTCTGAAGCTCACTGCTGACCCTTCCAATTCACCCCAGTGGACCTTAGAAGAAATATCTTCGTCTGCCAGGGTTTCTGCAGGGCCTATCTCCTGCCAGACTTGAGAGAACAATTTTATGAATAGAAATGGTACTACAGAGATGAGATGTCACACTTGATAGGGCCTAGTTGCTTCTCCTCTCCCGTTCTGAGAATTTCATTACAATTATTTTTGAAGTGTCATCTGACAGGCCCACTTTCAAAAGGTGAAATGCAAAACTACCAAGCTCAGTCAGGTTTTATATTCAAAAACTGTTATATGGGCAATATGAGGAATTTCACTATTCAACTGGATTTTCAGCTCAGGTTGTCTACTTCCTGCAAATGTGTGTTTGACAGAACTATCCACACAAAGTTTTGATCATATTTGTCACACCTGAATGAAGGGTACAGGAGCTCCATGGAGGCAGTATACATAAAAAAGAACACTCCACCTCCTTGCTCAAAGAAACACCCTAGAGAACAAGATGCACAGATCAATGAAAAACAGAAGGTGCCAAAAGCAATTGGCCCCGATGGTAAGGATTGTGTCTTTCTGGGGGAGATGTCCTTTGGTAGGCCTCCCAGGCTGAAATGATGAAAGAAAAAAGTAAAGTATGGCCATGGAATATACCCAGTAACCTTTCCCCATGAACAATGCATAAAAGAACAAGAAAGTATATGTGAGTTATCTGTGAATAGAGAAAGAGAAAAGGAAGAGAGCAGGAACAGAGACTTCCTCTGTATCACAGAAATGAAACTAAAAAACCCAAACAAAATATCCCTAATTCTTGCTTATAGTTCCTGGAGGATAAGCCTCCGTCAAAGTTATGCAAAAAGATACTATTCCTAAGATGCACAGGCAATTTGCCACTTTATCTTCAAGAAGCAAGGAGAACGGAGCACACCCAAATGGTCATCCATGCAGAAAGAAAAGCCTTGAAAATAATAGACAGCCCAAGAACGGAAGTGAAACAGGATACCACGATAGAAGGAAAACCAACACAACATAAGGAGAGAGCAGACAGGAAGCTCCAACCTTCACCTTGCTTGGACGGCTGTGTAACGGGAGTAAACAGAAGCCTATTCCTTTTTTTTTTTATATATGTCTTTATTAACATTTTATATATCACAATGAGCGATCCACAGATGCACACCAATAAGAAACAGCACTGAGAGTCTTACACCAAGTGGCATAGTGTGCGCACAACGTGACACTCTCACTTCTCCACCACTGCCAACATCCATCCCAAACCACACCCCTGCCATGCCCATGAATTCTCATAATGCGGTTATATTGTCCATGGCGTAGATTTTATTCACATCAAACAGGGTAATTCAACATAACCACTACGTGAGTATAAGTATCCTACTTGGGTACATAAAAGATATACATACTTCACACTCTAGCGACATTCACATGTCAAAGGCACTAATATGTTAAACTAGTTATTACATTTCAGCATAGTATTAAGCTGACCATCCTCTTGAACACTGTACTGCGCACATTATGCCGGCAGGCCACAACGCGCTACAGCAAACAGTTGCATTACCTGAACCAGGGCACCGCTTAACGCACCGGCCATCAGAGGTACCTGAACAATGGCAAAACCTTCCAGCATATACATATCAAAACACCATGAAATTATAATTGTCGTCACAGGTGAGCATCGCATTAAGTCGTTCATAGTCTTGAACCCTCTGCTGCGCACATTGTGCCGGCAGGCCACAACGTGGTACAACAAACAGTTGCCTTGCTTGAAATCCAGGGCACCACATAGCGCACCGGCCCTCCAAGGTACCTGAACACAGGCAGCCTCCCCAAGATTCATCTCAGTCCTTAAGTGACGTGTTAGGGCAGCAGAGTTGAGGACCACCGGCAGGCTGGTCCCTTTCACCGCCTATCCACTGCTCACTTCGATCCTACCCCATCCTGGGGTCCATCCAGTCGCTCAACCTCCCTTGTTGAGCATGCCCCTTTGTTGTTAACTGTCAGCGCTCCGCCACAGGGTGAGAAGCTCCCCGGTGCACTCGCCCTCCCCCCCCAACGCTGACTGTGCTCTACAATAGCCCCCAGTATTGTGTGGATGAATATCTCTATTCCTTTTGATGACAGATGCTCACCATTGTGATGAAACAACTTCGTTCTCCCGGGATGGAGCAATTTGTGCCGAATTGTACCCATTGAAGAGCCGCGTAAGATTTTATGTATTGAAGAATTCAGCTTCCGTACAGAGTTATTAATGGCCTTCGCTGAAGCCCCACCAAGCCATACCGTCCTCGGTATCACCTCTGACCACAATATCAAGGTAGTCGGTAAGTAATGCCGAATCCTAGCCAGGACTGAAAACAAGGCCTCTCGTACTCCTTGCCTGCCTAGAGGCAGCAAGTCATCCCCGCCCACATGCATAACTAAAATGACCGGACGAGGCATCTCTTCGGATTCTACCGCTTGTTGAAGCCGGACAAAGTGATCCTGTAACCGCAGACCCCGCACCCCAAGCCAGTGGTGCGCAAACCCAGCGGCCCCTTGTGCCGCCTCCAAACTGGACCCGTGAAATTGCTGCTCCGCACTGCGAATCAAGGAATGCCCACACCAACATATGTGCACTGGTTTGCGGTAAACAACTGCAATAAAGAAAGAATTGGAGTTAAGACCATGACTGATAGGCACCCTGGGCCTCATTCCTCCCCTTAAACGAGACTTGGCCGGACGTACCGTTGAAAACATTCTGACTGCCAATGACCCACTTTTTTGATTGCATCAGCTGGCAAACCCATTGCCCCTGCTGTGGTGGCTGCCCCTATGTGAAAGGAATGGGAGCTAAACTGCAAGGAATCCTCACCTAGATATGTTAACACCTTCCTACACACCTGAGTAAACTGATATCTTGTCAATGGCACACCATCCTTGTGCACTAGGAGCCTCGTTGAGGCCACCACTGGCCGTACTTTAAGGTATTCCTTAGTCAATTCCACTGGACAATATGCTACCTGATGGGCCGCATGCAATTTCACCCATGTGCCTCTTCCCCGCGAGTCTGTTTTTGACCACCGGATCCTTATATGGACCGCTCCCTCTTCTAGAAAGACATCCACCAGTCCTAACCCACCTTCCCCTTGTTTGGATGCCGCCGCCACCAACTCTGAGACACGCAAGGCCCCAAAAAAGGCAAGCAAGTAAGCCAGGCTGAATAGAGGGCGATCCCCTCGAGGCACTGCCTTAAATAGCTTATCCATCAGGATTCGGTTTCGTTTCATCCTTAACCGATCCTACAACCTGAACGTCACTAGCCAGCCCCCTCCTCAAACAAGCCTCCCATTGGGATGTTCGGTCCCGTGGTGCAACTAAGGACGCCCCTCCTCTAGGCGCGGGGGGCGCCTGCTCAATCTAGTAATGAACATAGGATGTGATGTATCCGTGTGGCTGGCGGTCTAATAGGGTTGGCGTTTCCATGGTGTGGTAGCTCAGTCCTCTGATGTCAACCCATTTCACTATTGTGTTGAGAGAGGCATATCACGAAAATTGCAACAGTAAAACAAGAAAGAATTAGTTCTGGTTTAGGGCCAGTAGTAGTATGTATGAGTTTTTATCTATGAGGAGCATCAGGCAGTGGGGGGTTTGCAAAGCAGAGGTGGGACGGCAGAGGGAAGCACGTGGTGGGTATCTGATAGTGGGGGCGACCAGACATGAACAGTTTGATAGCCGTGGTGCACCCTCCAGCTTGGTGCAGTCTTCGTTTGGGGGGTCCCTCACTGTCTCCGATGGTATTCGGACAAATATCGAGTCAAAAATATCAAGATGCAGGAATATCACATTTTTAATATTGTGATCCACAAAAATTGTGATGCAGGAATATTGTTGACAAGAATATCGATCTTCTAAGGTAAGTAATATCGATATCAAAAATATCTATGTTATTAATATCGTTACAAAAATATCTAAGTTGTTAATATCGATGTTAAAATATCTATGCTGGTAATATCGTTTACAAAAACATCGCTGTTAATATCGTTTTTTAATTATTCTTATATATTTTAGTATATGTTTTAATTGTATATGTTATAAATTGTTTGTATAATTATTGTTAATGTTTTTTAATATAGTTTGTAAATTCTTAGTTGTTTTAAAATGTAAGTTACTTGTTTATTGTAATTTTTAGTGTTGTATCGGGTTGTGGGATTTGTAGGGGTACAGGGTAAGAAGTCATTTAATTATAATTAATTTATAATTATTGTTTACTACTAATTATTTAATTGATAATTAATTATGTAAATTGTGTAATTTATTTATTTTTAAATTAAGTTTTAGGTGCCGGTAGTGGGGTTGTAGGGGAACAGGGTGGGAAGTAAATTAATGATAATGAATTAATAATTGATGTTAATTGATAATAATTAAACAAATTGATAATTATATAAATTTTGTAATTAAGATATTTTTTAAGTTATATTTCAGGTGAGGGTTGTGACTCTTTGTCAGTGAAATTGCTCTCCCACCCTCGCAGCTCCACCCTTGAGTGAGGCCTCCCCCAGCCCCTGCACTCTCTAGTGTTAGTGTTCGAGGCCCTCCTCCACCCGCAGGTTCACCTGCACCTCATCCCTGGTGGTCCAGTGCACCTCTGTCTCCCGATTTCCGCTCTGTTTTTCCACTCGTTTTCACTTGTTTTTTCACTCGTTTTTCACCCTCTTTCCTAAATCTATATCTCTGCTTTTTTTCTGCTTTCTGCACTTTCCTGTGCTCTGCTTGTCTTCTCTTTTTCCCCTTTTTCCTACTCTCCTCCTTTCCTGCCTGTTTTTCCCCCGCCGCTGCTGCCCCCGCGGCCCCTCCCCCCCAGCACGACCAGCGTGACCAATCCAGCTCCGCTCCCAGCTGTCCAGCCCTCCCCGACCCCTATTTAATGGCGGCCGCTGTGCGGCCACGCAGCGGATGCGCGCAGCGGGTATGCCGCTGGTGCGCCAAAGGCAAGCCCGTCTGCGCCCGTCCGCGACCCAACCGCGACCAGCGTCAGGAACCCTGGACCTCCGCCCCGCCAACGCTACGACCCAGCAGCACTCCACGCACTCAACTCAGGCGGCAACAACAACTGCAAGCTAACATCACCAGTCGACACCCACGGACCCTTCAGCTGTCACCGCTGTAGGCACACCTGCAGCACCGCCAAGAACACGGATCCGTTTTATAGAAAGGGGGGTTTGATCCTACTACGGGCAGGCGGGACCTTTCAAATATTTTATAGAACAAGAAAAAAGAACCTGACCTGTTACTTTTGACCTGCTGTTTCAACTAGTAAACAGACTTAGACCTTTATCCATTTCGAATGGTCTGAGTAATTTAATTACTACATTGATGCAACCATTTTAGAAGTATAACAAATTTACAACAATGTCTGTCTAAAAGACACACGATCCAGCACAACCCGCCCACAAGAACACAACCGAACCGAAGACCCTGCAATGCATCCTCCTCAACGTCCGATCCCTCCACAAACACGCCACCGAAATCTGGGACCGCCTCGACAGCACCACCCCGGACGTAGCATTCTTCACCGAAACCTGGACCAACACCACCTCGGGACCAGACATCGCCATTGCCATCACCCAAGGATACAAGATCTCCAGGAAGGACCGCCCCACCTGCCCGGGAGGAGGAATCGCCATCATCCACAAATCCACCCTCCGGCTGAGCACACTCCCCGACGAGCACACAGACCTGATGGAACACCTTCACTTCAAGATACTGACCAGCCCTGCCCCCACCCTCTGGGGAACCCTCATCTACCGACCCCCTGGACCCCACGGACCCTTCGCCAACTCCATCAGGGACATCATCTCCCTGCAGGCCATCGCATCCACCAACTACACCCTGCTGGGAGACCTCAACTTCCACCTCGGCAACCAACTAGACCCCAACACCGCATCCCTCCTGGACAACCTCCACAACATTGGACTTAGCCAGATCGTGACCGAGCCCACGCACTCAGCAGGACACACCCTCAACCCCCTCTTCACTACAGGAAACTCCATCACCTTCAGCCACACCATTGAACTCCCATGGACCGACCATCGTTGCGTCCACTTCACCTTCAGAACACCCACCATCCACAGATACCAGCACCTGCTCCCACGAAGAAACTGGACCAAAATCACCGACAACCAGCTCACCTCCTCACTCAACAACTCCACCCCAACCATCGCGGAAAACGATGACCCCAACACCGCAGCCCGAACCCTGCATAGATGGATCTCGGACAGCGCCAACACCATAGCCCCCCTCAAGAAAAACAACAATACCCGCGCCAAGAAAGCCAGATGGTTGACCACCGAACTTCGACAGTCCAGACGCACTTGCCGCCACCTCGAAAAGGCCTGGAGGAACACCAAATCCACAGAAGCCCACAACAACTTCAGAGCCGCCACCAACGCCCACCACCAACTCATCAGAGAAATGAGGAAAAAAGCGATTGAAGACAGAATCTCCACCCACGCGCACAACAGCAAGGAACTCTTCAACATCATCAAGGAGTTCGCCCAACCCACCAGCGAGTCTACTGACATCCCTCCCTCACAAGACCTCTGCGACAAACTCAGCACCTTTTTCCACCACAAAATCAAGAGCATCTACGACAACTTCGATGAAGACAACCAACACACTGAACCCTCACCAACCACCCCCGACACCCGGAAACGTGCGATTGACAACTGGACAGCCCTCACCACCAAAGACACACTGAAGACAATGAAGTCAATCCACTCAGGTGCCCCCACGGACCCCCGCTCCCACCACATCTTCAACAGAGCTGACGACACCATCGCAACCATGCTCCGCCACACCATCAACTGCTCCCTGGTGACCCACACGTTCCCCGACAACTGGAAACACGCCGAGGTCAACCCCCTCCTGAAGAAACCCTCAGCGGACCCCACCAACCTCAAAAACTACAGACCCATCTCCCTGCTCCCGTTCCCAGTGAAAGTCATCGAGAAAGCCATCAACAGCCAACTCGCCACATTCATCGAAGAGTACAACATCCTCGACTCCTCCCAATCTGGCTTCAGAAAAAACCACAGTACGGAAACCGCCCTCCTCGCCGCAACAGAGGACATCCACACCCTACTGGACAAAGGAGAAACAGTAGCCCTCATCCTCCTCGACCTCTCAGCGGCGTTCGACACAGTCTCTCACCGCACCCTAATACGCAGACTCCACGATGCAGGAATCCAGGACAAGGCCCTCGACTGGATGCGCTCATTCCTCTCCGGCAGAACGCAGCAGGTCAGACTCCCCCCTTTCCTCTTGGACCCTACACCTACCACCTGCGGAGTCCCCCAGGGCTCCTCCCTCAGTCCGACGCTCTTCAATGTCTACATGGCTCCACTCGCCCCCATCGTCAGAACCTACGGACTCAACATTGTGTCGTACACAGACGACACCCAACTCATCCTCTCCCTATCCAACGAACCCAACACCGCCAGACACAACTTTCGAGAAGGCATGGAAGCCGTCGCCAAATGGATGAAAAACAGCTGCCTACATCTAAACACCAACAAAACAGAAGTACTCATCATGGGCCCAAACCCCGACGCTTGGAGCGACACCTGGTGGCCCCCCGCCCTCGGAGACCCACCAACCCCCACGGACCACGCACGCAACCTGGGAATCATCCTGGACTCCGAGCTCAAAATGGACCGCCAGATCAACTTCGTCTCATCTTCCTGCTTCCACATCCTCCGCCTCCTTCGTAAGACCTTCAAATGGATCCCCCTCGAACACAGAAAGACCGTCACTCACACCCTGGTCACCAGCAGACTCGACTACGGCAACGCACTCTAGGCCGGAATAAACAAAAACCTCACCCGCAAGCTACAGAACATCCAGAACGCCGCCGCAAGACTGGTCCTCAACCTGCCAAAACACTGCCACATCTCCCAGCACCAGCGCACACTCCACTGGCTCCCCATCGAGGCGAGAATCACCTTCAAGATGCTCACCCACGCACACAAAGCCCTCCACGGCACCGGACCAGCATACCTGAACAGCCGACTCAAATTCCATGCACCCCAAAGGACCCTACGATCAGCCCAGCTCTCCTACGCCGTGGTCCCCCGCACCAGAAAGACCAGATCGGGAGGCCGCTCCTTCTCCTTCCTCGCGGCCAAAGCCTGGAACGCCCTTCCGCTCCACCTCAGACAGACAACATCTCTCCCCATCTTCGCAAGAAACCTCAAAACCTGGCTCTTCGACAGACCCCCTCCTTGATGGAAGGGATCCTGCCCCACCCCTACCCCTAGCGCCTTGAGACACTTACGGGTGAGTAGTCGCGCTTAACAAACTTCTGATTGATTGTTGTGTTTGTAAGGGTAAAGGGTGGGAAGTTAATTAAAATAATACATTTTTAGTAATTATTAATTGTTTAATTGATAATTAGTTATGTAAATTGAGTAATTATTATAATTTGTCAAATATATTTTCGGTGTGGTTGTTGGGTTTTTAGGGGTACAGGATGGTAAGTTAGTGAAGAACTCTTTTTGAAAATTAATTATTAACATGTTAATGATTTAATTGATAAATATGTAAATTGTGACATTATCATATTTGTTAAGTTATATTTTATGTGTATGTTGTTTAGTTTGTAGAGGTATAGAGTGGGAAGTTTTGAAGGAATAATACATTTAAAATGATTTATTCATTTATTTAAAATTGTGTTATTTATTTTGTAATATATTGTGTTACGCTTTTTCATTTCAATTACATTTTAATTGTTGGCTGTTTAACTGTGAGAATATAGGGGTCCATTACGATGTCGGGCAGAAGCACTACCGCCGTGCTGTCGGAGGCAAAAAACGCTAGTTACCGTCCGCCAGCAACGGCCCACACGCCCGCCAAATTAGGATGTGAAAACTCAGCTAAACACCGCCCGTAATCCTGCGACGCCGCCCGCCATCAAAGTGCGCCCATCTACGTAGCGGCGCGAGCCAATGGAGACACACCGTCCGACGAAATGACGTACCGCCCGGCGTACAAATTACGATGCCACAACCAAACAGCCCCACCGGCAAAGAGACACCGCACAAGATACCAAGGCGGAAACCCGACTGTTCAGTACGGAGACTAAAAAGGCGGCCCACCCAGAGATGAATCCTGCACTCCAGGCCATCCCCATGCTCTACCTGATGCACCACCTAGCAGTGAACGCACCACGACGACGCAGGTAGGCAGACACACAACAAGGGTACGAAAACACTGCACACAGGGCAAGGGTGGGAAAACTGTACATGGCCCCCCCAGACACCCCTATGTGGACAGGACACATCCACCACTGTACCAACACATGTCCCACCTGTCAAAAATAAACAACTCGCAACATCCTGGGCACCCACTACCTGGGCCCAGGAAGTGACGTCCCCGTCACAGCACCGCAGCGTAGCGGTGATGACACAGGTACACATGCGCACAACACAGGGGCCAACGACAGTGCCATGCATGGGCTGCACACAAACACCACAGGGTCACAACTACACACCCCACACACCAGCACCACCCTGAAGGCACATGTCACGTGGCCTTCCTGCATCAGTCATGTCCCCAACCGACAACTCACAGTTGTCAACTTGACGTCACACAAGTGTCCCGAACAGGGGAGTAATCTGATGGCAAAATAGGACACACCCCTGTGTGTAAAACATGGAGAAGCACACGGCGGCTGCTACATAACAGCGCAGAATATCGACAATGTCCGGAAAAGGCACGCCAGTCACAACAAGAAATACCTATACCATCCTGCTCGCAATAACAACCCATGCAATGTACAAAATAGAAAAACCCTGCTGCCTGAGAACAGGTGTGCCCAATCACTACACCCACACAGAAGCCGCAATGTACAGCGGCAACGGAGTGTCCCGCCCACACACGGGAGAGCAGATAGCACTGAATGGCCTTCCATTCCTACTCCGAAATAACATTGCAACAAATTATGCAGGAGAATGGAGCCATTGTACCAACAAGAAGCAAAACATAGCCATGCAGAGTAAAACGTCCACTGGCAGATAGCGCACAACATGAAAGAAAGATAACACCACAAAATACAATAATACCACTCCTCCATGTGGACCAAATGCAAGTAATCTGGAAAGAGTCAGACACCACTGGCCTTGACTATTCATAGAAGCATGTGGGATGAGGGACTGTGTCCTCCGCCCAAGCTATACCCCAAGTCCTGCCGCCGTACATCCATTCCAGAATTCCCAGCATCGTCGGAGGCTGCACTCTGCTGACTGCTCAGGCAGCCGGAGCACGCCATCACATCACCCTGTAGCAATATGGCTGTTGCACCAGTGACCCTCAACTACGCCGGACAGAACAAGCTGTACAGTGACAGCTTGCTACACATAGTGGGCTGTTCAAATTTGGCAATGCTGAATGTAAGTTTCCGAGTAACTTACCGCATTGCAATGTTCAGCTGCGTCATCCCTGTTTTCTACTGTCGGAGGTGTCCGTTCCACTGGCCTGTGGATTTATGTCTCTCCAACATGGCATGTCCAAAGTCGGACTTGGTACAGTTGTTTGCACCCCTGGACGACCATGACAGGATCTGTTCAGTGTATGGGGGCATGGCGTTTGTGGCTGCAATCGGGGACACACTGCAATGGGACCAGTGTGCCTCCACACAACGTCTTTTGGATCACAGTTTCATCGAATGTCATCCAACATGTCCCATCAGGATTCTACAAGGGACAACTTACGACGAACACGTTGCTACCCACCATCCGCTTCATTGGATGACATCCATGTTTACCATCAATGGGATGGATGCCCTGCTGGAAGGTATCGCATACACGTCAACTTGTCAATTCATGGGTCCCCGACTCAATACCCCCAATTGAACATTGATGTTCAACACCGTACCCATGCTTGGCTTTCGCACGGAGTGGGCAGTTAGCTGTACAAGAACTATACCATATAATCTGCAACTAACACCTTACCATCAACTCCACTGCCATGACATCTGATATTTTCGTGACATGCACCCTGTTCCTCACCATATCCCGTGTCTCTGCATGAACAGGGGGAGGCAGAGGTATGGGACTTGTGTACAGTAACCACATGGCCAATACAGCACGAACAACTATGCCATAATATGTATTCTGCGCACCTGGACACATGCACCTGTCAGTGCACACTTATCTGTCTGCTGTAGTACGTGAGAACTGTCACCTCACCTTTGTCTGTACTTCCGTGCCAGGACTTTTGCATGGACAACAAATGCAACCCTCTACAACATGGCCCTAGTTATAGTGTCATGTTCAGTAGCCACCACATTGCAACAACTGGTGAGACGCTGCTGTATGCAGGTAGGCACATGCCCTGATGTCACCTCTGACGCAGGTGTGTCGGAGTCACTATTGTACTAAACCGGTACCATGGAACTGAGATGAACTGTCCCTATGATGTCAAGCTGTCTGGTAGGCTAAATGAATACTGTCTGTGTCAAAGCCCAGAGACCATCAGTAATTAGCAAATGTACTTTAGCATAGCAAGGGCAAGGCAGTTGTAACCCTGAAGCCTCCATTCCACAGTCAACAACTAATTACATCTACCTGTACCCCCTTTCGTATGTGTAATCATGCTAAGTATATCCTCCACATGCATTTTGCTGCCAGTAGTGTCCACTATACTGCATCACAGAGGAAGTAAGTCCAAATACATGCCTCGAAGCAAATATGTGACTCTGTAGAATTATTTTTCGAAGACAAGTACGAATGAGAGAGGATGAGAGTGTGTGAAGTACACGAGAGTCGTGAGATGACCATGTAGTCCAGTGACATTGGATGTCAATGCATATGAGTTGCCGCCACAGTGGACCTAGTGAAATACTACAGGTCATGGGCCTTTGATTGTCAGACTCTGACGTGGCCCAACAGATCATCACATTAACACTGACGGGCTGGTCACTTCAAAGCACAGTCCTACATATGTGTATAATTACCTTCACAGTCGGACATCACACTCATCAAGCAAAAGTAGGAGCCACGCAAGAAGCATGCTACAGCAATGCATGACAAAACACACACAGGATACCAGTGTGGGTGGGCAGGTCCGCACAGTGAGTACGAACTGCTGAAACTCACATACATGCTTAATTAAACCAGGCACAATCTTGACAGTCACACACCCTGCAGACCCACAATGGCCAAAACATATTAAGTAGGAGCCATCCTGAACTGCAAGGACACACCCACACACTGCACACTGTGCAACATACAATACACACATGCGTTCACAGTCACAGACCTGAACACGGATACAAACACCCACCATGCCCCTGGTTAACACATGTGTGTAATCGACATTGCCAGAGTGCACACACACACACCAACACTACCCCAAAGTCACACACTTCACACCACACACACCTACACCTCCCAAATGCACACTTTGAAAGTAAGCCATGTGCCCAGGCTCAATGTTCATCACAAGATTAACATACACCTACACTGCTGGCCACACAGAAAGTAAGCTCACACATACCCGCACACTATGCACATGCTACCTGTCATCCTGTGGCCAGACTCACACCCCGTGCTTTGCTTGCACGCAAACATGACACGTATACATTTTCCATGAAATACCAGCAAATACATGCAGACAATCCTTGTCACTAAAATACTTCTTCATCACACACACAAGTAGCAGAGTCTGAAAGAAGTGAAGTCCCAGCCACGTGTAAAACACATTGGAATGTGAGACCAGACATTGCAATTGTTGAGGTACCATACAAGGCATGTTCCTCACTTAACTATGCACACACAGTAACAACTGCAATCAGCAACTACACAGACACAACCGACTACAGGAACAACAGCATCCAGTCACAGATTACATAGACAGGCGGCAATATTGTTCAACACCAGGGACAGTGGCCAGTCCGATGTGCAGAGTAGTGATACGAAAAGCTGCGCATGCATTGTGTGTGAGTGTACCCTGCCATGGCCAGCAACACTGCCATGGCAGGCACAATAGCCATTACAGCCACCACTGTGTCACAGGTAGTTGTGTGAGGGTGCCCACCATTCAAACAGGATGCCAGTCCGACTCGGTGCTGTCTGTGTGCTACGGGACAGTTGGAGGTTTGCCCCTGAGAGAGGAGCACAACTGTGGAAGACACAAATGTGGCATGTGAAGCGGGAGGGCTGCTTGGCCCAGGTGGGTGGGTGGCACGGGTAGGTGCACTCACGCAGTATTGAAACAGACTGTGTGGGGAGGATTCCGGAGGGCTATATTTCCACTGTGTTGGGTATTTGGAAAGCCCACCTGTCTGGGGATGAATGTGAACTCGTGTGGGCACAACAGGCGGGCACACGATCAATGCTGCATCAGGTGTAGACGTTAGCCCTCCCTCTGGGGACATGCTGGATACTGCTGTGCATCTGCCAGGCCCTTGCCAAGGCACTCACATCCCCTGTCCACCAGGTGTACCCCCTACATTGTCCGCCTGCACAGGCTACCCAGGGCACGGGATGGCAGTGGAGCTTGGTGGGTGGGAGGTCATGGCACCCTTCTCCTGGTCACATCTCTCAGGCAACACATTCTCAGTGAGCAGCAGGGCACAAGTCCTAAATATGTAGTGGGGGGACGCAGACGTCACAACAGGAAGTGACGTCACGAAAGGTGGCCTGCACCATCAGACTTATTGCCTCCCTTCGCCCACCCCTTACATGCGATTGCAACAGAGAAGCCAGCGCGTGCACAAGCAGCTCCGAGCTCGCCCCAGAGAGGCCAAAGAGTGAATGTGTGGGTCCATTTGCTCCAGTTATCGGGCTCGCTGTAAAATCAGTGGTGGGACGCCGTCCACCCGCGTGGTACCCTGACTCGAGACCTGGTGTGCAGGCAAAGTGTCCTATTGGCTTTGCGATATGTGTGAGTTGCATGACACTCGTTGGCGGGGGATGGCTCGGAGGCCCGTCACCCTGAGGCCCATGTCTCACCACATGGGTCCCTTGTCATTGGCAGCAGTTGTAATGACTATGCGCGCAGGGGTGGGTCTACCTTTCGTCTGGGATTGTGTTTGCGGCCTGGCCCGCTAGGGCAGCCACAGCCTCTGTGTGTTGCATGTGGTGTATCCGGACTCCGGAGGTTGACATGCATTGTCACTGTTGTCCAGGTTTCGAGTCGGGGTACCACGCGGGTGGACGGCGCCCCCCCACTTATATTACCGCGAGACAGATAACTGGGGCAAATGGACCCACACATTCACTCTTTGGCCTCTCTGGGGCGAGATCGGAGCTGCTTGTGCACGCGCTGGCTTCTACGATGCAATCGCATATAAGGGGTGAGTGAGGGGAGGCAATGAGTCTGACGGTGCAAGCCACCTTCCGTGATGTCACTTCCTGTCGTGACGTCAGCATCCCCCCAGTTCTTCTTTTAGGACTCGTGCCCTGCTGTTGTCAGATGTGCCACTGCCCAGTGGGGTGGAGAGAGGGTCAGGAATGTCAGCCTGAGATTGGCCCAGTTGAAGGCCCACCTTGACTGGGGGGGACAACCATTGGACAGTCTGGCGTAGCCCACCCACGCGTACATGTGGGCCCACCATGAACTATGTCACCTGCGGCAAAGTGATGTCATGGGCAATGACGTCATTGAGGAGAGCTGTCTGCCCCACGCAGAGATGGCGCATAAGCTCAACAGACCCAGCACTGAGGGCAGCAGGGGTCACATGTGCAGGGGCAGCTGTGCCTGGTGTGAAGGAGACTCTACCCTTCATCCCTGTGCTGACATGTGTTGCACCAGTGGAAGTAGTTGGGAGGGCGGGCATTGGCCTCTGCGTGGCTGAAGAGGAGCCAGAGTCCACGTCCCCTGTGTTAGGAAACATGGATGCATCACCTCTGTCCTCAGATGACTCAGAAATTGCCGTCTCGGCCTGTGATTCATCCAGCACACGTCTGGCCCCTCCGAGGCACTGGTCCCATCTGTCACACTCAGCACCTGTGCAGCTGCTACATCCGATGCCACACCACTGTTGACCCTCCCCTGTTCCTCAGCACCCACGGGAGATGCCACATGAGAGAGAGCGAGGTGGCCTCACTCATCTGGCATCAATTAAACAGACATGTGCAAGGGATGCAGCACAGAACATCCACAAATCCACATGTTGCACGATACCTGTGCAATTGCATACAGCCACCACAATCAACACGTAATGGCTGGCGTACAGTAAATGAAGCCGCTAATAAGTGGCACATGTGTTGTGCACATAGCACTACACCCGGCCTGTGTCACCCTGCGACCATAGCCCCAAATCGCGGTGTGCACGCCCACTGTCCTGTTGGTGGCAAGGATGACCACTACGTAATTAGGCCAAAGACATACCTGCATGGAGCACAATGGGAAACCACTCACACAGACTGCAACATGACAGGCCACAATGGCCATGAGCCCATGCCATCCACCTGTCGTTCACACGAGCACAACTGCTGTTGCACAGTGTGCCGGATGTGTAAGTACCAGAGATATGAGGTGAGGCATCGCACACATATGACCGAACGAAATCAGAGTAGGCACAGTGCCTCAAACATACATGTGAATTGCCAATCCAGCCCACTACAGGTTGTTCCTGAGGGCTACGACTCTGAGCGCATTGAGAATGCAGAGTGCTCAAATTACATCTTGACCCTCAGGAATCGCATATGCATGTCAGATGCACACAGCACAGAGTACAATTACAACCCACTGCATCACACAACAAACATCACATTACCCAGATTATGGGTAGGCTGTGGACACATGCTGCCTCTCACCGCAAAAGACACCATCCCACAATACTGTACACTTGCTTGCTGCTGATGCCCCTACAAACATGCATCCGGCACAGGCTGTGTGACTGTCAAGATGCAGACCATTACTGGTGAAATGCAGTGCCGTGCTGACCTGACAATACGAGGGGGCAACCCCGGATTCGTTATCGCCACGTAGTAGCTCATCCGGCAGATGACGTCACACCCTTTGTGGAATTGGCTGCACTGTCGGTCACACATACACAGAGGCATCAACTTGGATGCAATGGCTCATCACAAGCCCTTGGGCTGGAGGACTTCAAACTGCAGGGATGGTACACAAGAGCCTTGGAATGTCACTCATACACTTCTCAACATCACCCACATCCACCAATCACAGTGGCATGCTGCTGACCCATCCCAAATACTCAGAGACGTGCAACAGAGCCAGGATGTAATCGGACATGGCCTAACAGCATGTGTACACCACACGTGAATGCATGCTGCTGGGAGTGTGTACACAGTACCTGTCCATCGCATTGACATGCAGGTTGCCAGCACATTGAGCAATGTGTAGTCTGCCCACATCTACTGTCCATTGTCAGGTGGACCAACACATAGATCACAAGGCAACACATCTTTGTGGGTGGACTCACTGTGTCCAACACTGCACAGCCCTCAACGTACTCGCCCTGTGAATGGCTCACCCCGCAATGGAGGTCACATTCAGTGCCACTATCTCTCACACACATCCCTATCACAAGGCATGGTGTGTCCAATCGACAGGGCTGAGTTTGTGCATTTCAGGAGAGACCTGAACAAAAGACACATGTAACCCACTGTACAGTCAGTGTTGTCTCCTTCTAGGATTGTGCGGTCAATGTGCAGCCCAGGTCTGCTGCGACTGAGAAGGCCAGCAGGGACCCATCCAGCCATTCACACAAGCAATGACTGCCCTGAGTCCTGCATTGCCAAGTGGCTGCGTGACTGGATGTGTGACATGGAAATGCCATGTACCACCACTCGTGAGGGACATGCATGGGAAAGTGCCAGAGAGCCTACATACCCCTTACACCTGTAGTTAGCATGGTAAGCAGTGCATGTTGGAACCCCACAGGCTCAGAATCATAGTGCTGCGGATCAACGACATGTGTGTCCCCCACATGCACTCCCACACACACTGTAGTTGTCTTACACACACAACGTTTGCTATGAATAACCTTGGGCAGTGTGCGTGGAGCTCGGAATCCATGATCTCCAGCTCCTCGCTGGTGAGTGGACCTGGTCATATCTTCAGAGTCGTCGACATGTAGGTGGACATGTGGCAGCAGCAGCAGGTGTTGTTGAGGGATGCCAGGCAGCAGTCTCTGGAAGCTGTGGTAATGCCGGTCTCCCTCCCACACTCATATAGCCCCCTGGGGCTGTTCCAGTGGGTCCAAGCTGCTGCAATTGGTGTACCATGTCTGCCTACTTCAAATGCACACAATGGCCTGCACCGAGCTGTTCCGGTACGCTTACCTCTATCGTCGAACACGCAGGATGCAGTCGTGAGGGCCATTGGAGTTGGCCTCCAGGGCCTGGTCCATGGCGGGTACAGTCCGCTGGTGCCATGTGGAATCCACAGTTGAATGTGCGCCATGCATTTGCAGGTGTGGCCATGATTTGTGTGTGGGAGCATGTCCACACTGGACAGGGCCACTTCATGCTGTGTGCATAGGCATTGACGGCCAGTGCTCAGCCTCCACATGTCTGTTGGCACATCATCATGTACACATTAGCATGGGAGCATGGGATGTGCATATGCACACACATGCCATATTTCTCAATGTACATCTCCCACTTGGCACGTGCAATGTTACATGTCACTTGTGATGTGTGTTTGCATTCACACAGCTGTGTTGTCATGGAGTTGTCAATATGAACACCTGTCAATGTGTGTTGGAGGTGTGATGCGTACAGTGCTGTACATTGGGTGAACTAGGGACATCATTGACTGTCTCATATCCCATTGTGCAACAGGACCCACTTGTTTTGGCCGCTCAGCCTGTGTACATTGTGTTGTTGGTGTGTGCCATACTCACCCAGCCTCGGAAGCTGTGTCTGGCACAGCAGCTAGGTATATTGCCGTGGTGTTGTCGCCTCCCACCTATGCAGTCTGAAACCATCATGATGCCTTTCAAGCTATTAGGGCCTAAATCCCCATGCGCATGCTCATAGCAATGGTTTGTGTCAGTAGCCATTTCTATTGGTAAGGGGACCTGTGTAAGAGTATTGTGGCTGTGCTGTCCCTACTTGTCAGCTGTTCTGTGATTCTATTGCTTTGTCAGTAATTTTAGTTATGTGTATGTGAAAGTGCCATGTGGTGTGTTGCATTGACATGTGTCGACTTCCATCTGTCCTAGGAGGAGACCAAACATACATCGCCCCTACCAATTGCTGTCAGACATGGAGGATGTGGAGGTCATTCGTAAATTCCGGCTGGACCGACCCACCCTGCATCACCTATGTGCCATGTTGGAACCCCACCTTCGTCCTCGCAGGGTGTATCCAACAGCATTCACTCCCACGGCTAAGGTGATGGCTGCACTGCATTTTTTCGCTACCGGATCTTTCCAACACACGGTAGGCAGTGGAGGTGGAATGTCCCAACCCATGTTCAGCATGGTGCTACGGGATGTCCTGTCAGCTATGATGCTGTACAGGAACCGGTACATCCGATTCCCCAGGGCTCGTGATTTGGCGGCAGTGAAGGGTGCTTTCTATGCCCTTGGACGCATCCCCCACGTTGTTGGTGCAATTGATTGCACCCATGGCCATGGAGCACATCTATAGGAACTGGAAACATTTCCACTCCCTGAATGTGCAAGTGGTGTGCCTGGCGGACATGATCATCACACACGTGTGTGCGAAGTTTCCCGGTTCCACCCATGACTCGCACATCATGTGCCACAGCATCCTCCCACGAATGATGTCCAATCTTCAACCGGACAGTGCATGGATTGTTGGTGAGTATGCATACTCGTGTAGCGTGCTGGGTGTGACATGCTGTCTTGTATCCTGTTGGAATTGCAACGATTCTCTGTGTTTATCACACCCAGGTGACTCGGCATATCCTAACGGGCCTTGGCTGCTGAGCCCACTACGTAATCCCAGGACACCAGCTGATGTCAGATACAATGAGGCACATGGGAGGACCAGACATGTGGTGGAGCGGACTTTTGGACTCCTGAAGTCCAGATTCAGATGCCTGGACCGCACCGGGGGTGCACTGGCATACTCCCCACAGAAGGTGTGCCAGATAGTTGTGGCATGCTGCATGCTGCACAATCTCTCTATTCGCAGGCAGATCCCCCTGATAGTGGATGACGGTGATCAGCCAGGGCCCCCGCCTGCAGACCAGGCCGTGTCCAGTGACGAGGACAGTGGAGAGGAGGAAACAGTGAATGAGCGTCAGCAGCTCATCGCCCGCTACTTCACTTGACGGTGAGTGACCATGTACGTCGGCTGATGTTGCTGTAGTTGTGTAGGTGTATGTGTGCATTGTCACGGCGGCCTATTGTTCACTGAGTGCTGTGTGGCAATGGTCCATGTCCAGGGTAGTATGCCACTGACAGTGGCTGTGGTATTGTGCCCTGTTGCTATGTGAGATGTGTCTACATTGCTTGAACTTGATGACAAGTACTGTGTGATGAGTGTGTGACACACACATTCAATGGACTCTTGTTCTGTTTTTCACCCCTAGGTCCCTACAGCCTCTCCTGGCCTATCGACATACCACACTCCTGATGCATTACTGATCATGGTGACGGTTGCACAGCCTTGATTAAACACAGAGCAGATACAACAGAATGTGATCCAGGTGTATTTATTTTGAACAGTGACATGTGATTGTGGGCAAGGTGATGACAAAAGTGGTGCATGCTGGAACAATGAGTTGACGGACATGTCCGCATGATGGCCAAGGTGTACCCATGTTGTTCTGGGTCCACAGTCCGACAGACACATGCCATTCACATGGCAGTGTGGGTAGGATAGTAGTCCAAGTGAATGCAGTAGATGGCCACCGTGGCTGGCTGTCTCACTGGCGTTTGGAGCAATCAAAGTCATCTCTGGACACCTGTTTCCTCTTTGGATGCCCCCTTCCACGTTTGAGAGGGGGGGTTGTGTTTGTGGGCTGCTGGTGGTGTCTGAGGATTGCCCACTCGCTGTGGACGCAGGGGAACTGGATGTTGCACGGACCTGCGCCCCAGCAGGTGGTGGCGGAGGTGGTGTGGTTGGCCTTGATTGGACCCTCACCGCCACCACTAGCTGGCCCATGAGGTTGACAAGTTTGCCCATACGGGTCACGAATTGGCCCATATGGGCGTCCATGGACCTCAACACCCCAAGGACTTCCCGCGTATCGGCAGATGACCGGGCCCATTGTCCCTGGGCCTCTTCATAGGCCCCAAGGACTCTGGCGATTTGCGGCAGGGCTTGGCTCCCAGGCTCTGATGGCGTTGGCCTGACCCTGCTCCTCCCACCTGAACTACTGCCACCGACCTGCCCACTCGCCACAGTGGTCACCCGGGGCCTCGTTGTGGCTCCCAGGGTCGATGTCGACGTGCGTGCAGCCCCTTGCGCAGGGTGAGTGGTCAGGGAGGCCCTGGTGGTGGTGGTGGTGGTGGTTGCGGCGGTGGTGGTGGCCACAATGACCGTGGCAGCAGGGGCCTGGGACTGGTCACCAGGCCTGGGAGATGGGTTGGTGGGTAGGAGGGGTCCTGGGGAGCGGTTGAGCCCTGCCACACCAGATGTGCCTGGTCGGGAGTCCTCGTCCGAAGAGGTGTCCAGGTCTTCCACATCCGTGAGTCCGGGTGGAGGGCTTGTAGACTGGCTGTGATGACTGCTGTCTCCCTCTCCAGCATCATGCTGTTCGTCACCTGTGGGGCGGAGATGAAAGGTTATTGTGTTGCACCTTGCAAGGTTTGTGTTAGATGTCTGACATTCACAGTTGGTGCACAGTTGTGCACTGATTTCCCAGAAGCGTGTGTATGGCTCTACAATGTGTGTGCGTGATCAAGGCAATGGAATGGTGTGATGGGTGCACATGGCATGGGATGGATTTGGATAGCCAATCGGTGTGTGTTGCAGTACCCCTACATTTTGTAGCTTTGGTGGAAACGGGGTACAGCCCCTCAACGCTTTTGAGGTGAAATATGGTTTTGGGGTTCAAATGGAATGCTTAGAAACGCAGATGGCAAAGGGGTACAGCCCCTCAACGCTTTTGAGGTGAAATATGCTTTGGGGTTCAAATGGAACGCTTAGAAACGCAGATGGCAAAAGGGGTACAGCCCCCTCAACGCTTTTGAGGTGAAATATGGTTTTGGGGTACATACTGTGACATAAGGGTGCAGGAGGGGACATGTGTTTTGGCCACACGACACTGCAGAGACAAAGGTGTGTGTATGTCTGACATACCAAGCATATCTGCTCACTGTTATCATTTAGGGACATTACACTGCAAGCATTGTAGTGAGTGAGTAATGGTTGTGTGCCACACAACGTATTGCAGATGGGACAATTCCTTGGTGTGCGGGCTACCCTCAGCCATGTGCAGCAATGCAGTGCTCTTGGGGTGTTGACTATATTAGGTATGTTGTAAATCACAGTGTGACGTGCGCTTCAGACACTACAGACACATTTTGGTCATCTGCAGGAATCTTTGCTGAACTACTGTATATGGGACAACTGATTAGATGATATACCTTTCATGACACTGGGGCTGAAAAGATATGATGGATGAGATATTGAATGTGCATTGTGTAGCTGTGTGGTTCATGGGTCCAGTGGTGTATGTGACATTACTGTGGTTCCACTCAGTTACATTGAGACAAGATAGACTTACATAGGTGATGTTGTACGATGTCAACGGAACAAGCAGACACGACTACATGGACAAGACTTCGATGGTGTTGCTGATGTGTGTGATGACTGGCACAGTGCACGGCATGTGGGTCAGTACTCCAGTGAGACTTGTGCATGCAGACGTGACTCCTTACGTGTTAGTGTATTTGTGATGGCTCATGTGGGCTATGACTCTGTAATTCATGTCCGTGTGCACATTAGTCACATGATTATGACAGGGAGCAGTGCTACCTGTTCCTCTGCTACGTGACATGTCCCAAATGTTAGTCGTAGTACAGTCCTCATGCCTACAGACATCCCGCCCTGTACAGTAGTCTACCTACTTGTTGGTTTGTAGGGAGCAATGCAATGGCTGTCACATGGTTATGAGAGGGAGGGGTGCTCCATCTTGCTGGTCTGTGGGAGTGGGGGCCGTGTTGTGAGTTGTGGTGAAGGCTTACCACCCACAGACACCCCTCCATGCAGGGAAACATATCTGGCTGTCGGGTGGAGTTGTGCACTGCAATGGCTGACACATGGGTGTGGGGAGTGCTCCATCTTGCTGCGCTGTAGAACTAGGGGCCTGGTGGTGGTTGTACTTCTGCATTCCCCCCTCCGATACTCGGAGTTTGTGGTTAGGCTACTTACCTGTTACTTGTTGGTTAGTGCAGCTATGGCTGACACATGAGTGTGGGTGTGGGGAGTGCTCCTTCCGGCGCATCTGGGGTACAAGGGGACCTGGTGGGAGTTGTGGTGCTGGCTGACTGTACACATGCCCCCATGGTTTTGTTTGTTGGTACCTTTGGGCTGAGTGTGTGGGAGTGTCTGTTGCATGTGTGAGAGATGTCTTGTGTATTGTGTACTGGACATGGGGGTGTTTGGCCCTCGGTGCTATGGCATTCTGGTAGTGCATGACAGTACATAGCGGTGTGCTGGTATACATTTGTTTGTACTTACCAGCCTCCACTCCCCTGGTATTCCAGTGAGACTCTCCGGATGCAGAATGCCTCGCACCTTCTCCTCCCACGCCTTGAAGGTCTTGAATAGCGCGGGATTTCCGCCGCCAGTCGTGCCAGCCAGCTCACGATTCTTCGCCTCCTTCTTCCTGACCACGCTTTTCAGGTCGTGCCACCTCTATGTGATTTCACCCCGGTTGCGTGGCACGTTCCCAACTGCATTCACCTGGTCTACGATCCTGCTCCACATTCTGTTTCTGGTGGCTACTGGTGTCTGTTGGACCTGGTTCCCATAGATTTGTGGGTGCACCTTGATGATCTCATCGACCATGACCGTCAACTCAGTGGCAGTGTACTTTGGCATTCTTTGTGTTGCCATGGTGTGTGGTTTGCTATTTGTGGAGCTGGTGTGGTGGTTGTGTGGTGTGTGGTGTGTGATGTGCAGGGGGTTTGTGGTTCCGTTGTTTCAGTGGTGATGGTGGTGGTGGTAGTGGTGGTGATGTGTGCGTGCGTGTGGTGTGCTGCTTTCCTTTGTGTCTCTCTGGGTTGTCTGATGGCGTCTTCGCTTTGTCGTAGTGCAAGGGATTGTGGTCTGTGAGGAGGCTGCTTTTGTACTGACCTATGTGGGTGTGTCATGATGGTCTGTCGTTTTCAGGTGTGTTGTGTCTGTTGTCCTGGGATTTGTAGTTTTTTAGTTTTGGCAGGGGGCATGTGTCATTGGGATGTGTTCTCTGTTTGGGTATTTTGGCGTAGTTTGCTGTGTGGACTTGTTGGCCATGTTGTGTGTATTTCTTTGTTCCGCAAATGATTTCCGTGCACGGACGTGGCCGCCAGGCCTTCCGCCGTGTCAGTTATTCGTCGCTGTTGTTAACCGTGGCGGGCGGGGAATATGTGGATTTTCCGCGCTCATGTCGGGGAGATCATAATTTCACGGTCGTTGTCTCGGTCGTCAGAGCGGGCGGATTTGGGTTTTCGGGTGGGATTGCGTCCGTGGTGGACGGTTAATCTTCTACTCGGACATGGACGGGCGGAATTTTGTGTGTTTTTACCGCCGCGGGCGGAGGTTGCTTCGCGACTTCATAATTGCTCGGTCGGTATTCCCATGGTGCAGGCGGGCGGTTTTCTCATGCTATCGTAGAGGGCGGATTTTTTAACGCCGGTTATCGTAATGTGCCCCATAGTGTGGTATTATAATGAAATTAGTATTATTTGATTTAATTGACACTAATTATTAAAAAATGTAATAATTATGTAATGTTTTAATTTTTGTTAAAATTTAGACATATTTTTACAATTTAAATATTTATATTTTTTGTTATTTAATAGATTTGTTAAAATATGTTATTTCATTGAAGTGAGCTACTCTCTATTTACTGTTGCACCTACTGGGTGGGAATAGTAAATTTTACCCCACCTGAGTCCAAAGCTTTTCCTACTCTTGCACAGACTGGAGTGGGAATATAGTAAATTGCACCCCACCTGAGTTAAATGCTTTCTCCACTATTGTGTAAATTGGAGTGGGAATAGTATATTTATAATGCATATAGTTATTTTTTTATAAATATTGTTTATATATATTATTATGTGTTTATGTATTTAAATTTATATTTGCTATATATATACATTTATGTAAATTTAAAGATATTTTTAGTAAAACTTATTTTTTATATATTGTTTACTTTTTATGAATATTTAAAATTGAAATATATGTTTTTTTGCAGCTTATCTATAGTAGGTATACATTATATATGTGTATATAAACAGACACCTTGATATATATGTGTGTATGTTTGTTTAAATTAGTAAATATTTATATATATTTTTAAATATTATTTAAACATTTACTTTACAATTGTATTGAGGTTATATGTTTAAATATTGTAGTTTTACTTATTTAAACTACATATATAGATATTTTTGTATATATATTTCGATATTAGTGTAAAACAATATTTGTTTCCGATATTTTTGTTCTTACCATTATATGTATAGAAAAACAATATTTTTGTGATCAATATTTCTAACACAATATTTTGGTATCACGATATTTATGATTTTGATATTGTGTCAGTCAACCTTCCCCAATAATGGTCAACATTCCATGGGATCACCTACAAGGTCGGCTAATTTGAGCATGTAAGTGTCTCAAAGAGCAGCTCCAGTCCCTCCTCATCGTCTTGTATCACAGGCTATAGCGTCTGCATCTGCTACTGCCCACTTATGTACCATCTGGAGCCAACAATTCTCAGATGGAAGCTGTGATGCCTTTCATGACATTCCTCTCTGGCATTTTAAGAGGATCACAGATAAATCTACTAGTTTCAGAAAAGATTTAGTGCACTTTGTCCGCTTTGTGATGCCCAGTAAGCATAGCAGAGGATCCAGGGACAAATGCATATCTGTCACCTCCAAGTTATATTTCATCACTCATGTCTAGACTGCACCAGTACTGGGCAGCCCCATACGTTGTGTAGGAATGTTGCGTCTGCATGTCTGCAGTGCTGACATGTTGGAGAGACTCCAGGGAAAATCTTATCAAGTTGGTGTGGTGTGAGGTATGTCTGGTGTAAATAATTAAACTGTAAATTTCAGGTGGGAGTTACATGAGACCCGCTTGACATACTCGAGGACCATTCCCCAATGCTTGTTTGTTAGGGCCACCCCTAGGCACGCGTCCCACCTGGGCTTACTTTGCAGTGTTTGACTTCTGTCTGTGGTATACAGGTCAGGGTACAGCATCATGATAGCTCTCCTGTCCATGAGTCAAGGTACACTGCAATCCATGGTGCAGCTGTGGCTCCTCTTGGCCTTCGCACTAAGCATTACATACCTCCAGTACAAGCGCAGTGTGTGCCAAGTAGAGGCCCGCACTCAAATCATATTCAGTCTGCAGGTCTTGAAACAATCTTAAGGCACATCTGTATACAGGTCGCCTACCTGTGCCACCCCAGTGTCACGCCACGGCATGGGCCACCCAGGCCCTCGCCTCTGGTATGCTCCACAGAGGCAACTGCAGTGCATATGGAATCCATCTGCGCCCGGGTTGGATGTATCTGTTCCAGCAGATCTTTGCTACTCGTTTAAGTCTGCTTAGTTCCCTAGCAGGGCCTCCACGATTCAGCAGCCAGTCCAATGCTGTGGTGCCCCGGAGTTAATTTCTAATCACTCTGCTTTCAGCCAGCACATCTCTGGCTAACCACCTCATGGGCCACTGCAGCTGTGCAAAAGCGAAGTACATCTCTAGATTCAGCACCCAAAACCTCCCTCCAACAGCGGACGCTGCAGTGTGGCCATGGACACCATTTTCCTATCACTGCCCCGTATCAAGTTCGACACTACCCTCCTCATTTCCATGAAGAACGACCGTGGGGGTATCACCGAGAGAGTCATGAAGAAGTATAAGAGACACAGCAGGAAAAGCATCTTGGCTATGGATGCCCATCCCATGGGAGACGTGTCCAGAAACCTAGGGAGTGACGTATCACTGTCAGGGCCCTACCATGGTACTCCTCTAGCAGTTTCCTGTCAGTATGGTACACATGCATCCTGAGATAGCGAAAGGACTCCAAGCACCGGTGTAGTCTCCCGGGCTCCACCAGTGCCATCTCCTCCTGCCAGCCAGTCATTTCACCACACCGCTCCAGTAAGACATGCAAGGCTGGCAGCACCCGCATGTGAACCCTTATGTAAATCAGGGCCCCATCGGCATATAAGGAGATGATGTGCCAGTCAGTCTTCACAGCTAGATCCCATTCCAGCCCCTTGGACCTCAGTAGGCCAGTGAGGGGTTCCCTGACCTGGGCAAAGATTATGGGTGAGAGGGAGCAGCCCTGTCACGTGCCCCTCCTGATCTCAAACTGCAGTAACACTGTGTCATCCCATTTTCACCCTGGCCTGTGGGGCTCTGTAGAGTAATCTAACCCAGTCAAGAAACTCGGACCCCATTCCAAGGACCTCTAGAGATAGCAGCAGCATGTAAGACCATCCCAGAGAGTCGAATGCCTTCTCGATGTCAAGTGACACCACCGCTGGGAGATCAGGGGCTTCCTCCAGTGCCCCCATGATGTGACATAACCTTCGGGTGTTGTAGAAGGTGGCCCTATGTGGTATGAAAGTACCACATTGGTCGGGGCGCACCATCAACTGTAGCAGCAGGAGCAATCTATTTGCAAGCTCCTTGCTTAAGATTTTATAATCAATGTTGGGCATTGACAATGGGCGATAGGAGCTAACCTTCAGTGGGTCCCTACCAGGTTTAGGCAGCACAACAATGAGGGCTTCACGAAGGGAAGCAGGTAGTATATGGTGGTGGTGTGCCTCTACATATACCTCAAGTAGTTTGGGGTCCAGGGTCATGCAGTACGTGGAATAAAAGTCTACAGGAAACCCTTTGGTGCCTGGGACCTTATTTTGAGCCATCTGTCCAATCGCGGTCCTTATTTCTTCTAATTAGAGGCGCTGCTCCAGTTCTGAAAATTGTAGGGGCATCAGGCGGGGGAGAGCAGTGGACCACATATACTTCTGTATTCGGTCAGGGGAGGGACCCGTGGATGGGGAGTGCAACTTCTAGCAGCAGTCCAAGAAGACCGTATTGATATCAGCTTTTGTGTTTACCGTGTTACCAGCGACATCTCGGATAGCCCCAATAATGGTCCTAGAGACGGCCGTCCTCAAGAGCCACGCCAGAGTGCAACCCAGTTTGTCGCTGTCCACATGTTGTCTGGCTAGGTGGGCCTTATAGTCAATGTTACTTAGGGCCTGATTATGACTCCTTGTCGGATTCGGTTCTGACCGACTCGCGGTCTGCGGTTCCTCCCGACTGATTATGATGCTTCTGAACACCGTTCGGAAGGACTCCCATTGACTTCAATGGGAGCCTGTGTTCTGACCGACAACACAGGCTCCTATGGAGAAAATGGGTGTCTGGGGAAAACCTTGCATCCTGTCGCGGGCACCCCATGGTGCCTGCCACACTGTGCACGGTTTTACAGGGGGGTCCCTTGGTACCCCCTTGACCCCAAACTGGAGGCCTCAGGAGAAGGGGAGCCTGCTAGGGGCCCCCAAAGTCAGTTTCCGACAGCCTTTTCGTGTCTGACAGACCGAGTCGGAAAGGGTGTTGGAATCCTTTATCGTAATCGGTTGGTCGGAAGCACTGTCCGTAGAGCTGTACAAATCGGCTTCGACCGACTCAGATTCTCCGAATGCCTTTCGGAACCGATTCGGAATGACCAAACAGTTCCCCTTCTGACCGTGAGGATCGTAATTGGTCAGGACCGATTACGATGGGTTCGAACACGGTCTAGGGGAATCCAACTGTTGGTCGGAGGCTTTCTGACCGACATCGTAATCAGGCCCTTAATTGTTGCAATTCGTCTCTATGTCTAGCGCATAGAGCCATTAGTCTCACCCGCGCATCAACCATCATCACTTCATCCTTTTCGGCCTCCCTCATTTGTTTCTCGAAGACCAACAGGCTGCAGAGCAGAGAAGCCCTAGTCCCCCAGGTGGTCTTGATACATTGACCAGGCACAAGCACTTTCATCGCGTGCCAGTCTAGTACTCATCTCACCACTGATCCCTCATTTTCCTCAAAATAACAAAGCAAGTGTGTGCCTATCATGTCTTTGAAGACCGCGTCCAGGAGAGCCTTCGAGCTCAGCAGTCGGTATCAGAGCACACATTGTCCCCCACCGAATGTGACTTGAAGGGAACTGTGATCTGATAAGTTTCGACCCAAGTACTCTGAGCCGAGCACCACAGGCCAGAAGTTGGTGCTACCAAAGATATAGTCCAGTCTGTTGTTTATCTGGTGGGCCGGAGAATAATACGAGAACTTCCTTTCCCAAGGGTGTCCCAACCACATCACATCATATAACTGTACTTTCTCTGTCTGAAGTGTCTCATTGCAAGGAGTCCCTGTGTCCCAGGAAGAGGGAGGCACTGAGCAATCCACATCTGTGCAGTGCACACAGTTTAAATCCCCCCTCCAGATCCCTGGAGCCTGAGGGTCCCTGAGCATGGCATGGGATAGGGTGTTGAGAAATTCCCCCTGAAGGTTATATGGGGCATACAGGGACACCACCAAAAGGGGACGTCCATCCTGCATGCCGCCTAGTAGAACATAGCGGCCTTCTGAGTCTATCAATACTCTACTGTGAACAAAGGGTACCCCTGGGGATATCCAGATGAGCACTCCTATTGCATATGCCGAGTACCCAATCCCAAACACCTGACCACTCATTGTCGGGATACCTTGTTTAGTTCCTCACCCGTGAGATGTGTCTCCTGGATGCATGCAATATGCATGTGCCTACGTCTATGGTATGCATACACCTGATGTCGCCTCAAAGGTGTTGCCATTTCCCTCATCTTCCAGGTTAATGTATTATAATTTGTAGCCAAAGTATTGTCGGCTGGTCGCAGGGGGCATCTATCCATGACTGCACCGCGGATCCCTTCCCCACCACACGCCTTCACCCCCACTGACACACCACCCCATCGGTACACAAACCTGTAACTCTAACAAAACAATGAATCCCACACCCTTGGCTTAAACGCTAACATGCAGCATGCCATAACACCCCATACACAGTGTCAATCAATTATATCTTGAGCCAGTGCTAGCAATGTCTTTACGGAAGTCAATAGGAAAGCGGGACAAGAAGAGCACCCATGCAGCCAAAGTCTGCAACCTGGCCTTGTGGTGGCCAAAGACAGAGTCTGTGTTTCAGTGAGGAATGCTACCCACTCTCCGGAACAGTCAGGCCGACCAAGCCTCATCCCTCCATAACAGGTGCAGACGTTATCAACCCTCAGCACTCACCACCTCAACATCTTCATTGTTCCGGCATCTCCCTGGACTATGGAGGTGTCCTATTTGCTATTCCCATTCCAACCTAAGCAACAATAAGGAAAGCGTTGGACTTTGAAGAGGCTAGATTACTATTCACACTCCAATATAACCAATAATAGGGAAAGTGTTGAACTTTTAAGAGGTCAGATTTAGTATTCTCACTTCACCATAAGCAACATTGGTGAAAGTTTTGGACTTTGAAGGGGTCAGATTTACCTTCCCACTCTAACCCAAGGATCCGCATAGAAATCGCAGGACTTTGGCCGAGTCAGATTTACTATCCCCACTCCCATATAAGCAACAATGGGGAAAATGGTGGGAAGGGCTTGGGCTCCAGGGATAGGAGAGGTTATCACCCCCCAAAAAAGGGAGGAGACATAGGGAAGGTGACGGGCATAAGGATTGATGCAGGAACCTTGCTTGAATCATAGTGTTCAACTACTATGGATTATCAAGGTGAATGCAAGAAAGGAGGTCTTTCACAGAGGCACGGAATCATCTTTAGGAGGAGATTCCAAAGCTTGCCAAATAATGTCCCAATTCTTGGCCATCAGGTGTTGGCAGACACCCTGGAAAACGTCTGTGTATAAGGTCACACTTTCTGCTTTCACCCAATGCAGGAGGTCCCGACATCAAGTATCAAATGTCAGAGGTTGAGGAGGATTTCCATTTGATGGTAATAGTTCGATTAGCTAGCAATAACTCCAGGTTGAGGAAGCGTAGTGCTGTTTTTTTCTTTTCGAGTTGGTTAAAGATTCCCAAAAGCACATGCTTCTCACGATTCTAGCCTAGTGAGCCCCGTCAGACCTGCAAGCCGTTACAAAATGCACGACTAGAAGGGTTCTAGTATGGGGCATTGACACCATATATGCCAAAAGCATGGTGACAGGTGAGCACAGGCTGCAGTAACGGAGAGGAAAAAACTATTGATTTTTGATGGAGATAAGTATGCCCTGTTGAGTGTATAGCATTGGATCAGCCTGAGACAAGCATTATTGTGACACCCTGGGGGTGTATGTGAGAGCTTTAGCCCATTCCTTTTCATTGGGCTCTCTCTGAAACTCAATTTTCCAGACCTCATAAATGGATTAGAGCAGAGTGTATGAGTACGGACAGCCTTAAAGAACCAGCTGGCCAGTCTACGGCTGTTCCCATAATATAGACAGCCTGTACTGTTGCATGAGACTTAGGCTCCCTTGCAGTAACAGCCCATTTAGTTTGTTTAGTGGTGCAGTGTGCCATATATCAGAATTGTCCTTCATGTAACCAATATTGCTCCACTTTTGAAGGTAAAAAAAGCAAGAGCTGTCTATCTAGGAAAAGGTCCCCCAGCCTTGTGATGCCGGCCATTTTCCAGTGGTGTAGGACTTCGTCCATAAACATCCCTGGAGATTGTGGGAAGCGCTGGAGCTGTATCACAGGAGCATATGGAGATCTATGTTTAGAGCTGTGGAGACTTTAAACAAAGCATTGCAATGCCACTTTGATAATGTGGGGCAATCTTTGTGGGAGTCCAGTCTGTGGAAGCATTCACTCAGAGATGTCTAGGCATTTTATAGTTTTGTCCAAACCTGTTAGGACTTTCAAGTCCTGGTCTGATAGCCAATGGGACACCCAAAAACATCTATAAACACGCAAAAATGTAATTATAATAATTTTAAATAAATTACATATAATGAAATTACCAATATAAAGATCATTAACCAATTTAAAACAATAAAAAAAGTACACTAAAACACTTCTCACCCTGCTCTCCTAAAGTCCCAACAACCTCCTAAAAGTGAAATGAAGCCAGAGAATTAAATAAATCAGACGCTTTGTTGCTGTTGGGGCCATACCTGCATACCCTGGTGGGACTTCCTGTCCCAGGGTGCTCCTTGCTGTGGGCGCTGATGGTGTGTGGAGGCGTGGCCATCACGCTTGTAGCGCTGCGTCTCCCCCCGCAGCACAGGATGCACCAGTGCGAAGCCCGGGTAAAGGGCGGGCACGTGTGCGCCCATCATAGACCGGAAGAGGCTGGGCCACTCTCCAGAAACTTCACTCCAGAGGATCATTTTCTATCAATCTTCAAAAGGTACTGTGTGCCACTTTAAAACCACCCTAAGGTTAAACGGGATTTCTCCATCTTGCTGGCTAGTCACCTCTCCCCCCCCCCCTCTCCCGGCTACTGGGGTGGCATGGGGAAGAGGAAAGTAATTGAGGGAGGGCTGGGAGGTGCTCACAAGAAAAAAACTAAAAATAGAGCTCGGATCTTGAGTCCCGTAGCAGGGGTTGGCGTGTTGGATCGTATTGACAATCTATTGACTGAGTGTGAGGAGCTCCTGGATCTGCCTGCTGCTCCTAGCACCCCAAAGCCTAATGCCTCACGCCCACTCCCTAGCCCCACTAAATCGGGCGCATCCCGAGCATGTTTAAAAAGGTATCCACCAGGAAACAACTCTCAGAAGCTACGGACAGATCACCCAAGATCTCGTCCAGTGCTGACTGCACTCCACTTACGATTATAGCTGACTTTCCATGTAGCAACAGATTTTCACCTCTTGCAGATCCAACAGAACTCCTGGTTAACACTACTATGCCAGGGGATCAGGTGGCTAGGGTAGATACAGAGGCAGACAGGATAGATAGCATTCCTCGGGAAAGGGGTGGAGGGTCGGTGGACCATGAATCTTCAACACCGAAAATAGACCATTGCAGGGAAATCTTTACTTTGAAAAAAGTCATAGGGACCTTGACTGGGCTTATCCACAAACTGCTGGATAGATTAGAAGGCCCGAGTAGCACTGATAGGCTCCCTGCTGCCGAATCCCTGAGGACAGACACCAATTTGAAACAACCTCTGCAAACCATATGCACTGCTCCACCTGCTTCCCCCACCCCGACTAACAATTCAGGACAGCGCAGCTTGGGCCGTCATAATATACCACCATGTCTGGAGGGGGGCAGGGGGCTTAAAGAGGAACACACACCATACACGAGGGTATCAGCACAGCGAACACTTCCCCTTAGAGAGAGAGGGGGCGAGTTACCCAATCAGCTAGGACCCCCCCCAAATCTGCCTAGTCGCTATGGTCACGTAATTTATATGACAAATGTACCCAAAGGTGGCGAATATGCCAAATACCAGAATGAAGAGTCCATCAAGAACAAATCTATATACTGGATTAGGCATGTAAGGGGGTGTAGGCCCGTGATAAGGGATGATATCCTGAGAGCTAGAAGATGCACCCTGATTAATAACCTCACCGATGCAATTGAGCTTACACTAGCCAATGAAAGCTTAGTATATAATCTAATTGGCTTAGAAGCTAGGACATGCCCTCCACTCACATCGAATATACAACTTGAGTTGAAGATGGCCAGTAATGTTGCCAAGCCTATGCCCAACACAATGCCGATAAGGCCATCTTGGTCCTTGCCCTAGGCACAAAATGACTGACTGCAACTAGGGGCTTCACTTAAACATGCCACACCTAGTACCTTTGCTTCTGCTCCCAACGTAGCCCCTCCACCATCTGAGGGAAGCTTAATAGAAATAAAGTTATGGACTGGCCTAGAATTTACTAATTTCACCCCATAGAGGCCATCAGGCGAGGGAGATGCCAATCACGCTGTAGATACTGGCATTGACACCTGCAATCTTACCACGGTCCAGGAAGCTGAGCTTTATGATACTCCTGTTAACCATGATCAAACACAGCCTACAGGCCCACGCCAGTTCACAATAGCTTCATGGAACGTGGCTGGACTGGAGTAAGAAATAAGCAACATCTACCACAATGGATTGAGTCTATAAACTGATGATATCTGTATATCTGTATATTTCAGGAAACATGGAGTTTAGTACCTCTTTTTGTCCCAGGCTTTGTGACCTTCAATAAGCAGGCAGTAGCATCAAAACAGGGCTGCCCATCCAGAGGCTTGCTAATCTTGATTAGTATTTGTTAGAAATGGGGGTCTCTAGTTGGCAGAGGTAGGTACCTTTGTCCAAATAGGGACCCTTGCTTCTAGTCAGGGTAAGGGGGATACTCTTCTAAAATAACCCCTGCTCACCCCCTTGGTAGCTTGGCATGAGCAGACAGGCTTATCCCAGAGGCAGTGTGTAAAGCATTTGTGAACACATACAGTAATACAGTAAAAAGACTGCAAATGGACACCACACCAGTTTAGAAAAATAAGTAATCTTTACCTAAACCAAAACAAGACCAAACAACAAAAATCCACAATACAGTAATAAAAATATAACTTTCAGATGGTAGAAATAGTTCAGTTCAAAGCAAATTGCAGATGTGACACTTTTCACACAAAGTACCTGGGATGCGTCATGCAAACAAACAAAACGGGCCGCAGGGAAGGTGATGTGTCGGTTCCTTACACTCAGGGAAGGTGATGCGTTGGTTCCTTGCTCTGGGGGAGGTGATGCGTTGGTTCCTTACTGTTGCGCAGGGGAGGTGATGCGTCAAATCCTTACCGGAGAGGAGGTGATGCATCGGTTTCATACTGCGTGGGGAGGTGGTGCGTCGGTTTCTTCCTGCGCCCCCAACGATGCAACAAACTTGGCGCCGCGATGCGACGATCCGGGACGATGCGTGGATTCTTCCAACTCCCAGCGGAAAACAGTCTCTAGAGGTCCAAAACAACAGCAGGCCCCTCTTTGCAGGTAAGAACTCCCAGCAAGGAAGTTCAGGGGAGCTGGTGGTGAAGTCTTTGTGTCCCTGAGACTTCAAAACAGGAGGCAAGCTCAGTTTCAAGCCCTTGGAGATCTGCCTCAAGCAGGGGACACAGCAAACAGCAAAGTCCTTTTCTCCTTTCCTTGGCAGCAAGTTGCCACTGGAGGCCAACCCCAGACAGCATACAGCACAGGGGCAGTATTCCTCCTCAGCTTCTCCGGCTCTTCTCCTTGGCAAAGGTTCCTCTTGATTTCCCAGAAGTGATCTAAAAGCCTGGGGTCTGGGCCCCTCTTTTTATAACCAAAAATCCTTTGTTCTCTGAAGGCAGAGAGTGTCTGTACCCAGCCAAAACCAGTTCTGTGGGGCACTTTGCAAGTGCACAACAACCTCCATTGTCAGTGTGAGCCCTGGCTCCAGACACACCACAGGGGGCGGAGCCATCATTGTGGAAGGCAGGCACATCCCTATTCAGGTGCAGGTGCTACTCCTCCCTCCACCCCAAGACCAGGCCTATTCAGCCCAGCCCTAACTCATCAGGCTCTCTGGAGCTACTGCTCCTCCCCAGCCCCTGACACTCCAAAGCCAGACATGCAATACACAAACCTAGCAGAGGCATACTGGATGGCTAAGCAAGAAAATACCTACTTTCTAAAAGTGGTATTTTCAAACACAGAATGTAAAAATCACCCTCACTAAAAGATGCATTTTAACATTCAGGCATATCAAGCTTTATTTTCCTACCTTGTTCCCAGGGGTAGTTATGTTTATAAGATGTTATAAACAAACTCCCCATTCTGTCCTATGGGAGCAGGTAACCTTGCAATAGTGAAAAACAAAATTGGCAGTAATTCACTATCAGGTCATGCCACACACCAGGCCATGTCCTACCTTTCACGAATCACTGACAAAATATCGAAAGACATATTGTCGAGCTACAATTATATCGATACAAAATTATCGATAACATTAATATCGACATCATATACCTATTTAAATAATTACAAAAATATCGAGGATACAATATCGAAGTACATAAATATCTATTTCACAAATATCGCTAACATACTTATCGAAATTCTAAAAATATCGACCTTCATTAAAATACATTAACTAGGTAAAAAATATCGTACACAAAAATATCGACAACACTAATATCGTAAAATTAAATATATCGACTATATAAAACTATAATAAATATAAAAATAAAACGACATAAAATAATTAAATTACTAAAAACACAATACTAAATTAATAAATGACAATAACTATTTTACTACACTAAAAAATTAATTAACACAGAAATAAAATTACTAAAATATTATTAACAACATTACTACATTAAACATTAATAATATTAAATATTACTATTACAATTCAATTATATAATATAATACATAACAAAAGCTATTTAAAAATATATACAAAATTATACATAACTTACTACTTATTAGCGTTTTCCTTATTTGGAAACTAACTACCAAAACATTATAAAAAAAATACAAATTAACCAATTGAAAATCTGCAAATTCAAACTAACCAATAAGATAGAAATTACAACATCCAACACACTATATAAACAGTTAAACGTCATTCCTATTCCACACCAAAAATAAAGAAAACTAAAGAAGAAGAAACTCTACAGAAATTCAACTACAGATATAAGAAGATCAACAAACACCCAATAATTAACTCTATCAAAAGTAAGTAAACTAAATTAAAAGAAATAATACTAAAAGTAAAAAACTTTAATAAATAATATACATAACCTAGAAATTAATGAATGTCTTCTTTCTATTTTATATTACCACTACAGGAAACTCAAGAGAAAACTAACAAACTACAGAAAATCCCCCAAAAAATATACAACTAACAAAGTAAGGGGTCCATTACGATGTCGGGCGGAAGCACTACCGCCGTGCTGTCGGAGGCAAAAACCTCTAGTTACCGTCTGCCAGCAACGGCCCACACGCCCGCCAAATTAGGATGTGAAAACTCAACCAAACACCGCCCGTAATCCTGCAACACCGCCCGCCATCAAAGTGCGCCCGTCTACGTAGCGGTGCGAGCAAATGGAGACACACCGTCCGACGAAATGACGTACCGCCCGGCGTACAAATTACGATGCCACAACCAAACAGCCCCACCGGCAAAGAGACAGCGCACGAGATACCAAGGCGGAAACCCGACTGTTCAGTACGGAGACTAAAAAGGCAGCCCACCCAGAGATGAATCCTGCACTCCAGGCCATCCCCATGCTCTACCTGATGCACCACCTAGCAGTGAACACACCATGACGACGCAGGTAGGCAGACACACAACAAGGGTAGGAAAACACTGCACACAGTGCAAGGGTGGGAAAACTGTACATGGCCCCCCCAGACACCCCTATGTGGACAGGACACATCCACCACTGTACCCACACATGTCCCACCTGTCAAAAATAAACAACTCGCAACATCCTGGGCACCCACTACCCGGGCCCAGGAAGTGACGTCCCCGTCACGGCACCGCAGCGTAGCGGTGATGACGCAGGTACACATGCGCACAACACAGGGGCCAACGACAGCGCCATGCATGGGCTGCACACAAACACCACAGGGTCACAACTACACACCCCATACACCAGCACCACCCTGAAGGCACATGTCACGTGGCCTTCCTGCATCAGTCATGTCCCCAACCGACAACTCACAGTTGTCAACTTGACGTCACACAAGTGTCCCGAACAGGGGAGTAATGTGATGGCAAAATAGGACACACCCCTGTGTGTAAAACATGGAGAAGCACACGGAGGCTGCTACATAACAGCGCAGAATATCGACAATGTCCGGAAAAGGCACGCCAGTCACAACAAGAAATACCTATACCATCCTGCTTGCAATAACAACCCATGCAATGTACAAAATAGAAAAACCCTGCTGCCTGAGAACAGGTGTGCCCAATCACTACACCCACACAGAAGCCGCAATGTACAGCGGCAACAGAGTGTCCCGCCCACACACGGGAGAGCAGATAGCACTGAATGGCCTTCCATTCCTACTCCGAAATAACATTGCAACAAATTATGCAGGAGAATGGAGCCATTGTACCAACAAGAAGCAAAACATAGCCATGCAGAGTAAAACGTCCACTGGCAGATAGCGCACAACATGAAAGAAAGATAACACCACAAAATACAATAATACCACTCCTCCATGTGGACCAAATGCAAGTAATCTGGAAAGAGTCAGACACCACTGGCCTTGACTATTCATAGAAGCATGTGGGATGAGGGACTGTGTCCTCCGCCCAAGCTATACCCCAAGTCCTGCCGCCGTACATCCATTCCAGAATTCCCAGCATCGTCGGAGGCTGCACTCTGCTGACTGCTCAGGCAGCCGGAGCACGCCATCACATCACCCTGTAGCAATATGGCTGTTGCACCAGTGACCCTCAACTACACCGGACAGATCAAGCTGTACAGTGACAGCTTGCTACACATAGTGGGCTGTTCAAATTTGGCAATGCTGAATGAAAGTTACCGAGTAACTTACCGCATTGCAATGTTCAGCTGCGTCATCCCCGTTTTCTACTGTCGGAGTTGTCCGTTCCACTGGCCTGAGGATTTATATCTCTCCAACCCGGCATGTCCAAAGTCGGACTTGGTACAGTTGTTTGCACCCCTGGACGACCATGACAGGATCTGTTCAGTGTATGGGGGCATGGCGTTTGTGGCTGCAATCGGGGACACACTGCAATGGGACCAGTGTGCCTCCACACAACGTCTTCTGGATCACAGTTTCATCGAATGTCATCCAACATGTCCCATCAGGATTCTACAAGGGACAACTTACGACGAACACGTTGCTACCCACCATCCGCTTCATTGGATGACATCCATGTTTACCATCAATGGGATGGATGCCCTGCTGGAAGGTATCGCATACACGTCAACTTGTCAATTCATGGGTCCCCGACTCAATACCCCCAATTGAACATTGATGTTCAACACCGTACCCATGCTTGGATTTCGCACGGAGTGGGCAGTTAGCTGTACACGAACTATACCATATAATCTGCAACTAACACCTTACCATCAACTCCACTGCCATGACATCTGACATTTTCGGGACATGCACCCTGTTCCTCACCATATCCCGTGTCTCTGCATGAAGAGGGGGAGGCAGAGGTACGGGACTTGTGTACAGTAACCACATGGCCAATACAGCACGAACAACTATGCCATAATATGTATTCTGCGCACCTGGACACATGCACTTGTCAGTGCACACTTATCTGTTTGCTGTAGTACGTGAGAACTGTCACCTCACCTTTGTCTGTACTTCCGTGCCAGGACTTTTGCATGGACAACAAATGCAACCCCCTACAACATGGCCCTAGTTATAGTGTCATGTTCAGTAGCCACCACATTGCAACAACTGGTGAGACGCTGCTGCATTCAGGTAGGCACATGCCTTGATGTCACCTCTGACGCAGGTGTGTCGGAGTCACTATTGTACTAAACCGGTACCATGGAACTGAGATGAACTGTCCCTATGATGTCAAGCTGTCTGGTAGGCTAAATGAATACTGTCTGTGTCAAAGCCCAGAGACCATCAGTAATTAGCAAATGTACTTTAGCATAGCAAGGGCAAGGAAGTAACCCTGAAGCCTCCATTCCACAGTCAACAACTAATTACATCTACCTGTACCCCCTTTCGTATGTGTAATCATGCTAAGTATATCCTCCACATGCATTTTGCTGCCAGTAGTGTCCACTATACTGCATCACAGAGGAAGTAAGTCCAAATACATGCCTCGAAGCAAATATGTGACTCTGTAGAATTATTTTTCGAAGACAAGTACGAATGAGAGAGGATGAGAGTGTGTGAAGTACACGAGAGTCGTGAGATGACCATGTAGTCCAGTGACATTGGATGTCAATGCATATGAGTTGCCGCCACAGTGGACCTAGTGAAATACTACAGGTCGTGGGCCTTTGATTGTCAGACTCTGACGTGGCCCAACAGATCATCACATTAACACTGACGAGCTGGTCACTTCAAAGCACAGTCCTACATATGTGTATAATTACCTTCACAGTCGGACATCACACTCATCAAGCAAAAGTAGGAGCCACGCAAGAAGCATGCTACAGCAATGCATGACAAAACACACACAGGATATCAGTGTGGGTGGGCAGGTCCGCACAGTGAGTACGAACTGCTGAAACTCACATACATGCTTAATTAAACCAGGCACAATCTTGACAGTCACACACCCTGCAGACCCACAATGGCCAAGACATATTAAGTAGGAGCCACCCTGAACTGCAAGGACACACCCACACACTGCACACTGTGCAACATACAATACACACATGCGCTCACATTCACAGACCTGAACACGGATACAAACACCCACCATGCCCCTGGGTAACACATGTGTGTAATCGACATTGCCAGAGTGCACACACACACACCAACACTACCCCAAAGTCACACACTTCACACCACACACACCTACACCTCCCAAATGCACACTTTGAAAGTAAGCCATGTGCCCAGGCTCAATGTTCATCACAAGATTAACATACACCTACACTGCTGGCCACACAGAAAGTAAGCTCACACATACCCGCACACTATGCACATGCTACCTGTCATCCTGTGGCCAGACTCACACCCCGTGCTTTGCTTGCACGCAAACATGACACGTATACATTTCCCATGATATACCAGCAAATACATGCAGACAATCCGTGTCACTAAAATACTTCTTCATCACACACACAAGTAGCAGAGTCTGAAAGAAGTGTAGTCCCAGCCACGTGTAAAACACATTGGAATGTGAGACCAGACATTGCAATTGTTGAGGTACCATACAAGGCATGTGCCTCACTTAACTATGCACACACAGTAACAACTGCAATCAGCAACTACACAGACACAACCGACTACAGGAACAACAGCATCCAGTCACAGATTACATAGACAGGCAGCAATATTGTTCAACACCAGGGACAGTGGCCAGTCCGATGTGCAGAGTAGTGATACGAAAAGCTGCGCATGCATTGTGTGTGAGTGTACCCTGTCATGGCCAGCAACACTGCCATGGCAGGCACAATAGCCATTACAGCCACCACTGTGTCACAGGTAGTTGTGTGAGGGTGCCTACCATTCAAACAGGATGCCAGTCCGACTCGGTGCTGTCTGTGTGCTACGGGACAGTTGGAGGTCCGCCCCTGAGAGAGGAGCACAACTGTGGAAGACACACATGTGGCATGTGAAGCGGGAGGGCTGCTTGGCCCAGGTGGGTGGGTGGCACGGGTAGGTGCACTCATGCAGTGTTGAAACAGACTGTGTGGGGAGGATTCCGGAGGGCTATATTTCCACTGTGTTGGGTATTTGGAAAGCCCACCTGTCTGGGGATGAATGTGAACTCGTGTGGGCACAACAGGCGGGCACACGATCAATGCTGCATCAGGTGTAGACGTTAGCCCTCCCTCTGGGGACATGCTGGATACTGCTGTGCGTCTGCCAGGCCCTTGCCAAGGCACTCACATCCCCTGTCCACCAGGTGTACCCCCTACATTGTCCGCCTGCACAGGCTACCCAGGGCACGGGATGGCAGTGGAGCTTGGTGGGTGGGAGGTCATGGCGCCCTTCTCCTGGTCACATCTCGCAGGCAACACATTCTCAGTGAGCAGCAGGGCACAAGTCCTAAATATGTTGTGGGGGGACGCAGACGTCATGACAGGAAGTGACGTCACGAAAGGTGGCTTGCACCATCAGACTTATTGCCTCCCTTCGCCCACCCCTTACATGCGATTGCAACAGAGAAGCCAGCGCGTGCACAAGCAGCTCCGAGCTCGCCCCAGAGAGGCCAAAGAGTGAATGTGTGGGTCCATTTGCTCCAGCTATCGGGCTCGCAGTAAAATCAGTGGTGGGACGCCGTCCATCCGCGTGGTACCCTGAGTCGAGACCTGGTGTGCAGGCAAAGTGTCCTATTGGCTTTGCGATATGTGTGAGTTGCATGACACTCGTTGGCGGGGGATGGCTCAGAGGCCCGTCACCCTGAGGCCCATGTCTCACCACATGGGTCCCTTGTCAATGGCAGCGGTTGTCATGACTATGCGCGCAGGGGTGGGTCTACCTTTCGTCTGGGATTGTGTTTGCGGCCTGGCCCGCTAGGGCAGCAACAGCCTCTGTGTGTTGCATGTGGTGTATCCGGACTCCGGAGGCTGACATGCATTGTCACTGTTGTCCAGGTTTCGAGTCGGGGTACCACGCGGGTGGACGGCGTCCCCCCACTTATATTACCGCGAGACAGATAACTGGGGCAAATGGACCCACACATTCACTGTTTGGCCTCTCTGGGGCGAGATCGGAGCTGCTTGTGCACGCGCTGGCTTCTACGATGCAATCGCATATAAGGGGTGAGCGAGGGGAGGCAATGAGTCTGACGGTGCAAGCCACCTTCCGTGATGTCACTTCCTGTCGTGACGTCAGCGTCCCCCCACTTCTTATTTTAGGACTCATGCCCTGCTGTTGTCAGATGTGCCACTGCCCAGGGGGTGGAGAAAGGGTCAGGAATGTCAGCCTGAGATTGGCCCAGTTGAAGGCCCACCTTGACTGGGGGGACAACCATTGGACAGTCTGGCGTAGCCCACCCACGCGTACATGTGGGCCCTCCATGAACTATGTCACCTGCGGCAAAGTGATGTCATGGACAATGCCGTCATTGAGGAGAGCTGTCTGCCCCACGCAGAGATGGCGCATAAGCTCAACAGACCCAGCACTGAGGGCAGCAGGGGTCACATGTGCAGGGGCAGCTGTGCCTGGTGTGAAGGAAACTCTACCCTTCATCCCTGTGCCGACACGTGTTGCACCAGTGGAAGTAGATGGGAGGGCGGGCATTGGCCTCCGCGTGGCTGAAGAGGAGCCAGAGTCCACGTCCCCTGTGTTAGCAAACATGGATGCATCACCTCTGTCCTCAGATGACTCAGAAATTGCAGTCTCGGCTTGTGATTCATCCAGCACACGTCTGGCCCTTCCGAGGCGCTGGTCACATCTGTCACACTCAGCACCTGTGCAGCTGCTACATCTGATGCCACACCACTGTTGACCGTCCCCTGTCACTCAGCACCCACGGGAGATGCCACATGAGAGAGAGCGAGGTGGCCTCACTCATCTGGCATCAATTAAACAGACATGTGCAAGGGAAGCAGCACAGAACATCCACAAATCCACATGTTGCACGATACCTGTGCAATTGCATACAGCCACCACAATCAACACGTAATGGCTGGCGTACAGTAAATGAAGCCACTAATAAGTGGCACATGTGTTGTGCACATAGCACTACACCCGGCCTGTGTCACCCTGCGACCATAGCCCCAAATCGCGGTGTGCACACCCACTGTCCTGATGGTGGCAAGGATGACCACTACGTAATTAGGCCAAAGACATACCTGCATGGAGCAGAATGGGAAACCACTCACACAGACTGCAACATGACAGGCCACAATGGCCATGAGCCCATGCCATCCACCTGTCGTTCACACGAGCACAACTGCTGTTGCACAGTGTGCCGGATGTGTAAGTACCAGAGATATGAGGTGAGGCATCGCACACATATGACCGAACGAAATCAGAGTAGGCACAGTGCCTCGAACATACATGTGAATTGCCAATCCAGCCCACTACAGGTTGTTCCTGAGGGCTATGACTCTGAGTGCATTGAGAATGCAGAGTGCTCAAATTACATCTTGACCCTCAGGAATCGCATATGCATGTCAGATGCACACAGCACAGAGTACACTTACAGCCCACTGCATCACACAACAAACATCACATTACCCAGATTATGGGTAGGCTGTGGACACATGCTGCCTCTCACCGCAAAAGACACCATCCCACAATACTGTACACTTGCTTGCTGCTGATGCCCCTACAAACATGCATCCGGCACAGGCTGTGTGACTGTCAAGATGCAGACCATTACTGGTGAAATGCAGCGCCGTGCTGACCTGACAATACGAGGGGGCATCCCCCGATTCATTATCGCCACGTAGTAGCTCATCCGGCAGATGACGTCACACCCTTTGTGGAATTGGCTGCACTGTCGGTCACACATACACAGAGGCATCAACTTGGATGCAATGGCTCATCACAAGCCCTTGGGCTGGCGGACTTCAAACTGCAGGGATGGTACACAAGAGCCTTGGAATGTCACTCATACACTTCTCAACATCACCCACATCCACCAATCACAGTGGCATGCTGCTGACCCATCCCAAATACTCAGAGACGTGCAACAGAGCCAGGAAGTAATCGGACATGGCCTAACAGCATGTGTACACCACACGTGAATGCATGCTGCTGGGAGTGTGTACACAGTACCTGTCCATCGCATTGACATGCAGGTTGCCAGCACATTGAGCAATGTGTAGTCTGCCCACATCTACTGTCCATTGTCAGGTGGACCAACACATAGATCACAAGGCAACACATCTTTGTGGGTGGACTCACTGTGTCCAACACTGCGCAGCCCTCAACGTACTCGCCCTGTGAATGGCTCACCCCGCAATGGAGGTCACATTCAGTGCCACTATCTCTCACACACATCCCTATCACAAGGCATGGTGTGTCCAATCGACAGGGCTGAGTTTGTGCATTTCAGGAGAGACCTGAACAAAAGACACATGTAACCCACTGTACAGTCAGTGTGGTCTCCTTCTAGGATTGTGCGGTCAATGTGCAGCCCAGGTCTGCTGTGATTGAGAAGGCCAGCAGGGACCCAGCCAGCCATTCACACAGGCAATGACTGCCCTGAGTCCTGCATTGCCAAGTGGCTGCGTGACTGGATGTGTGACATGGAAATGCCATGTACCACCACTCGTGAGGGACATGCATGGGAAAGCGCCAGAGAGCCTACATACCCCTTACACCTGTAGTTAGCATGGTAAGCAGTGCATGTTGGAACCCCACAGGCTCAGAATCATAGTGCTGCGGATCAACGACATGTGTGTCCCCCACATGCACTCCCACACACACTGTAGTTGTCTTACACACACAACTTTTGCTATGAATAGCCTTGGGCAGTGTGCGTGGAGCTCGGAATCCATGATCTCCAGCTCCTCGCTGGTGAGTGGACCTGGACATATCTTCAGAGTCGTCGACATGTAGGTGGACATGTGGCAGCAGCGGCAGGTGTTGTTGAGGGATGCCAGGCAGCAGTCCCTGGAAGCTGTGGTAATGCCGGTCTCCCTCCCACACTCATATAGCCCCCTGGGGCTGTTCCAGTGGGTCCAAGCTGCTGCAATTGGTGTACCATGTCTGCCTACTTCAAATGCACACAATGGCCTGCACCGAGCTGTCCCGGTACGCTTACCTCTATCGTCGAACACGCAGGATGCAGTTGCGAGGGCCATTGGAGTTGGCCTCAAGGGCCTGGTCCATGGCGGGTACAGTCCGCTGGTGCCATGTGGAATCCACAGTTGAATGTGCGCCATGCATTTGCAGGTGTGGCCATGATTTGTGTGTGGGAGCATGTCCACACTGGACAGGGCCACTTCATGCTGTGTGCATAGGCATTGACGTCCAGTGCTCAGCCTCCACATGTCTGTTGGCACATCATCATGTACACATTAGCATGTGGGCATGGGATGTGCATATGCACACACATGCCATATTTCTCAGTGTACATCTCCCACTTGGCACGTGCAACGTTACGTGTCACTTGTGATGTGTGTTTGCATTCACACAGCTCTGTTGTCATGGAGTTGTCAATGTGTACACCTGTCAATGTGTGTTGGAAGTGTGATACGTACAGTGCTGTACATTGGGTGACCTAGGGACATCATTGACTGTCTCATATCCCATTATGCAACAGGACCCACTTGTTTTGGCCGCTCAGCCTGTGTACATTGTGTTGTTGGTGTGTGCCATACTCACCCAGCCTCGGAAGCTGTGTCTGGCACAGCAGCTAGGTATATTGCTGTGGTGTTGTCGCCTCCCACCTATGCAGTCTGAAACCATCATGATGCCTTTCAAGCTATTAGGGCCTAAATCCCCATGTGCATGCTCAAAGCAATGGTTTGTGTCAGTAGCCATTGCTATTGGTAAGGGGACCTGTGTAAGAGTATTGTGGCTGTGCTGTCCCTACTTGTCAGCTGTTCTGTGATTCTATAGCTTTGTCAGTAATTTTAGTTATGTGTATGTGAAAGTGCCATGTGGTGTGTTGCATGGACATGTGTCCACTTCCATCTGTCCTAGGAGGAGACCAAACATACATCGCCCCTACCAATTGCTGTCAGACATGGAGGATGTGGAGGTCATTCGTAAATTCCGGCTGGACCGACCCACCCTGCATCACCTATGTGCCATGTTGGAACCCCACCTTCGTCCTCGCAGGGTGTATCCAACAGCATTCACCCCCACGGCTAAGGTGATGGCTGCACTGCATTTTTCGCTACCGGATCTTTCCAACACACGGTAGGCAGTGGAGGTGGAATGTCCCAACCCATGTTCAGCATGGTGCTACGGGATGTCCTGTCAGCTATGATGCTGTACAGGAACCAGTACATCTGATTCCCCAGGGCTCGTGATTTGGTGGCAATGAAGGGTGCTTTCTATGCCCTTGGACGCATCCCCCACGTTGTTGGTGCAATTGATTGCACCCATGTTGGCCTTGTTGCACCACAGGCCATGGAGCATATCTATAGGAACCGGAAACATTTCCACTCCCTGAATGTGCAAGTGGTGTGCCTGGCGGACATGATCATCACACACGTGTGTGCGAAGTTTCCCGGTTCCACCCATGACTCGCACATCATGCACCACAGCATCCTCCCACGAATGATGTCCAATCTTCAACCGGACCGTGCATGGATTGTTGGTGAGTATGCATACTCGTGTAGCGTGCTGGGTGTGACATGCTGTCTTGTATCCTGTTGGAATTGCAATGATTCTCTGTGTTTCTCACACCCAGGTGACTCAGCATATCCTAACGGGCCTTGGCTGCTGAGCCCACTACGTAATCCCAGGACACCAGCTGATGTCAGATACAATGAGGCACATGGGAGGACCAGACGTGTGGTGGAGCAGACTTTTGGACTCCTGAAGTCCAGATTCAGATGCCTGGACCGCACCGGGGGTGCACTGGCATACTCCCCACAGAAGGTGTGCCAGATAGTTGTGGCATGCTGCATGCTGCACAATCTCGCTATTCGCAGGCAGATCCCCCTGATAGTGGATGACGGTGATCAGCCAGGGCCCCCGTCTGCAGACCAGGCCGTGTCCAGTGACGAGGACAGTGGAGAGGAGGAAGCAGTGAATGAGCGTCAGCAGCTTATCGCCCGCTACTTCACTTGACGGTGAGTGACCATGTACATCGGCTGATGTTGATGTAGTTGTGTAGGTGTAGGTGTGCATTGTCACGGCGGCCTATTGTTCACTGAGTGCTGTGTGGCAATGGTCCATGTCCAGGGTAGTATGCCACTGACAGTGGCTGTGGTATTGTGCCCTGTTGCTATGTGAGATGTGTCTACATTGCTTGAACTTGATGACAAGTACTGTGTGATGAGTGTGTGACACACACATTCAATGGACTCTTGTTCTGTTTTTCACCCCTAGGTCCCTACAGCCTCTCCTGGCCTATCGACATACCACACTCCTGATGCATTACTGATCATGGTGACGGTTGCACATCCTTGATTAAACACAGAGCAGATACAACAGAATGTGATCCAGGTGTATTTATTTTGAACAGTGACATGTGATTGTTGGCAAGGTGATGACAAAAGTGGTGCATGCTGGAACAATGAGTTGACGGACATGTCCGCGTGATGGCCAAGGTGTACCCATGTTGTTCTGGGTCCACAGTCCGACAGACACATGCCATTCACATGGCAGTGTGGGGTAGGATAGTAGTCCAAGTGAATGCAGTAGATGGCCACCGTGGCTGGCTGTCTCACTGGCGTTTGGAGCGTGCAAAGTCATCTCTGGACACCTGTTTCCTCTTCGGACGCCCCCTTCCACGTTTGAGAGGGGGGGGGTTGTGTTTGTGGGCTGCTGGTGGTGGCTGAGGATTGCCCACTCGCTGTGGACGCAGGGGAACTGGATGTTGCACGGACCTGCGCCCCAGCAGGTGGTGGCGGAGGTGGTGTGGTTGGCCTTGATTGGGCCCTCACCGCCACCACTAGCTGGCCCATGAGGTTGACAAGTTTGCCCATACGGGTCACGAATTGGCCCATATGGGCGTCCATGGACCTCAACACCCCAAGGACTTCCTGCGTATCGGCAGATGACCGGGCCCATTGTCCCTGGGCCTCTTCATAGGCCCCAAGGACTCTGGCGATTTGCGGCAGGGCTTGGCTCCCAGGCTCTGATGGCGTTGGCCTGACCCTGCTCCTCCCACCTGAACTGCTGCCACCGACCTGCCCACTCGCCCCAGTGGTCACCCGGGGCCTCGTTGTGGCTCCCAGGGTCGATGTCGACGTGCGTGCAGCCCCTTGCGCAGGGTGAGTGGTCAGGGAAGCCCTGGTGGTGGTGGTGGTGGTGGTTGCGGCGGTGGTGGTGGCCGCAATGACTGTGGCAGCAGGGGCCTGGGACTGGTCACCAGCCCTGGGAGATGGGTTGGTGGGTAGGAGGGGTCCTGGGGAGTGGTTGAGCCCTGCCACACCAGATGTGCCTGATCAGGAGTCCTCGTCTGAAGAGGTGTCCAGGTCTTCCACATCCGTGAGTCCGGGTGGAGGGCTTGTGGACTGGATGTGATGACTGCTGTCTCCCTCTCCAGCATCATGCTGTTCGTCACCTGTGGGGCGGAGACGAAAGGTTATTGTGTTGCACCTTGCAAGGTTTATGTTAGATGTCTGACATTCACAGTTGGTGCACAGTTGTGCACTGATTTCCCAGATGCGTGTGTATGGCTCTACAATGTGTGTGCGTGATCAAGGCAATGGAATGGTGTGACGGGTGCACATGGCATGGGACGGATTTGGATAGCCAATCGGTGTGTGTTGCAGTACCCCTACATTTTGTGGCTTTGGTGGAAACGGGTACAGCCCCTCAACGCTTTTGAGGTGAAATATGGTTTTGGGGTTCAAATGGAACGCGTAGAAACGCAGATGGCAAAGGGGTACAGCCCCCTCAACGCTTTTGAGGTGAAATATGGTTTTGGGGTTCAAATGGAACGCTTAGAAACGCAGATGCCAAAAGGGGTACTTCCCCCTCAACGCTTTTGAGGTGAAATATGGTTTTGGGGTTCAAATGGAACGCTTAGAAATGCAGATGGCAAAAGGGTACAGCCCCTCAACGCTTTTGAGGTGAAATATGGTTTTGGGGTTCAAATGGGACGCTTAGAAACGCAGATGGCAAAAGGGGTGCAGCCCCCTCAACGCTTTTGAGGTGAAATATGGTTTTGGGGTACATACTGTGACATATGGGTGCAGGAGGGGACATGTGTTTTGGCCACACGACACTGAAGAGGCAAAGGTGTGTGTATGTCTGACATACCAAGCATATCTGCTCACTGTTATCATTTAGGGACATTACACTGCAAGCATTGTAGTGAGTGAGTAATGGTTGTGTGCCACACAAAGTATTGCAGATGGGACAATTCCTTGGTGTGCGTGCTACCCTCAGCCATGTGCAGCAATGCAGTGCTCTTGGGGTGTTGCCTATATTAGGTATGTTGTAAATCACAGTATGACGTGCGCTTCAGACACTACAGACACATTATTGGTCATCGGCAGGAATCTTTGCTGAACTACTGTATATGGGACAACTGATTAGATGATATACCTTTCATGACACTGGGCCTGAAAAGATGTGATGGATGAGATATTGAATGTGCATTGTGTAGCTGTGTGGTTCATGGGTCCAGTGGTGTATGTGACATTACTGTGGTTCCACTCAGTTACATTGAGACAAGATAGACTTACATGGGTGATGTTGTACAATGTCAATGGAACAAGCAGACACGACTACATGGACAAGACTTCGATGGTGTTGCTGATGTGTGTGATGACTGGCACAGTGCACGGCATGTGTGTCAGTACTCCAGTGAGACTTGTGCATGCAGACGTGACTCCTTACGTGTTAGTGTATTTGTGATGGCTCATGTGGGCTATGACTCTGTAATTCATGTCCGTGTGCACATTAGTCACATGATTATGACAGGGAGCAGTGCTACCTGTTCCTCTGCTACGTGACATGTCCCAAATGTTAGTCGTAGTACAGTCCTCATGCCTACAGACACCCCGCCCTGTACAGTAGTCTACCTACTTGTTGGTTTGTAAGGAGCAATGCAATGGCTGTCACATGGTTATGAGAGGGAGGGGTGCTCCATCTTGCTGGTCTGTGGGAGTGGGGGCCGTGTTGTGAGTTGTGGTGAAGGCTTCCCACCCACAGACACCCCTCCATGTAGGGAAACATATCTGGCTGTCGGGTGGAGATGTGCACTGCAATGGCTGACACATGGGTGTGGGGAGTGCTCCATCTTGCTGCGCTGTAGGACTAGGGGCCTGGTGGTAGTTGTACTTCTGCAGTCCCCCCTCCGATACTCAGAGTTTGTGGTAAGGTTACTTACCTGTTACTTGTTGGTTAGTGCAGCTATGGCTGACACATGAGTGTGGGTGTGGGGAGTGCTCCTTCCGGCGCATCTGGGGTACAAGGGGACCTGGTGGGAGTTGTGGTGCTGGCTGCCTGTACACATGCCCCCATGGTTTTGTTTGTTGGTACCTTTGGGCTGAGTGTGTGGGAGTGTCTGTTGCATGTGTGAGAGATGTCTTGTGTATTGTGTACTGGACATGGGGGTGTTTGGCCCTCGGTGCTATGGCATTCGGGTAGTGCATGACAGTACATAGCGGTGTGCTGGTATACATTTGTTTGTACTTACCAGCCTCCTCTCCCCCTGGTATTCCGGTGAGACTCTCCGGATGCAGAATGCCTTGCACCTTCTCCTCCCACGCCTTGAAGGTCTTGAATAGCGCGGGATTTCCGCCGCCAGTCGTGCCAGCCAGCTCACGATTCTTGGCCTCCTTCTTCCTGACCACACTTTTCAGGTTGTGCCACCTCTTTGTGATTTCACCCCGGTTGCGTGGCACGTTCCCAACTGCATTCACCTGGTCTATGATCCTGCACCACATTCTGTTTCTGGTGGCTACTGGTGTCTGTTGGACCTGGTTCCCATAGATTTGTGGGTGCACCTTGATGATCTCATCGACCATGACCGTCAACTCAGTGGCAGTGTACTTTGGCATTCTTTGTGTTGCCATGGTGTGTGGTTTGCTATTTGTGGAGCTGGTGTGGTGGTTGTGTGGTGTGTGGTGTGTGATGTGCAGGGGGTTCGTGGTGCCGTTGTTTCAGTGGTGATGGTGGTGGTGGTAGTGGTGGTGATGTGTGTGATGTGTGCGTGCGTGTGGTGTGCTGCTTTCCTTTGTGTCTCTCTGGGTTGTCTGATGGCGTCTTCGCTTTGTCATAGTGCAAGGGATTGTGGTCTGTGAGGAGGCTGCTTTTGTACTGACCTCTGTGTGTGTGTCATGATGGTCTGTCGTTTTCAGGTGTGTTGTGTCTGTTGTCCTGGGATTTGTAGTTTTTTAGTTTTGGCAGGGGGCATGTGTCATTGGGATGTGTTCTGTGTTTGGGTATTTTGGCGTAGTTTGCTGTGTGGACTTGTTGGCCATGTTGTGTGTATTTCTTTGTTCCGCAAATGATTTCCGTGCACGGACGTGGCCGCCAGGCCTTCTGCTGTGTCAGTTATTCATCGCTGTTGTTAACCGTGGCGGGCGGGGAATATGTGGATTTTCCGCGCTCATGTCGGGGAGATCATAATTTCACGGTCGTTGTCTCGGTCGTCAGAGCGGGCGGATTTGGGTTTTCGGGCGGGATTGCATCCGTGGCGGACGGTTAATCTTCTACTCGGACATGGACGGGCGGAATTTTGTGTGTTTTTACCGCCGTGGGCGGAAGTTGCTTCGCGACTTCATAATTGCTCGGTCGGTATTCCCATGGTGCAGGCGGGCGGTTTTCTCATGCTATCGTAGAGGGCGGATTTTTTAACGCCGGTTATCGTAATGGGCCCCTTAGTATTTACCAACAAATCTTAAACAAATAGATTAAACAACAACGCAAAGTCAAAACCAATACCCAATTCCCTACCCACCCCCTATAAAAAATATATAAACAAATAATAAAACAAATGTATTTTTTTTTTCAGACAAACAAAATACAGAAAGAACATTCCACAACTAAAGAATAAACGTCATCAAACTGAAATACATAAAGACCAACTTTGTAAGTATATTGTAAATAAATGTTTATTTGCTTAAATTAAAATACATAGAACAACATAGTTAATAACAATAATATATATTTTTCATAGATTAACCTACATCAAAATGACTGAAGGAGCCGAATTCATAACAAGCCAGAAAGGGAAAATGTTACTATGCTATATGGGATACACTTACACACAAGAAAAACAATTTGGATTAAAAGTTAACTGGAAATGCTGTAAATACTACTCTCATAAATGTTACGGGCGTGCTCCAACTAGGGAAACAACTAACCCTGGGCATAATACTTTGCTACGCTCACGAAGCATGCAAAGTTTGTGTTACTACGCACTACGCAAATTGCACGTAGCAGAGTGAACAACTGTGCTAATAAACGTAGCGTAGCAGGAGTATAATAAACTCCTTCAAATGCTTTGATAAAACAATTTTTTATGCTAAAAGCATATAACCAATTCACAAAAATGAATTTTGACAATAAAATATCAAGCAATGAGAGAGGTGATGATTTTGGAGTTCCCCTAACCTAGGGGAGGACCAAGCAGATGCCTTGAACACAAAAAGCATATCATGTGAACGATTCAATGGTGGTCCCTTCCTCCTAGGACCACTCCATGCACAGTTATGGGCAAAAATACAATCCCAACCAAAGGCCCTGCAAGCATTATGGGACGAGATTAGCAGTGGGCAGTGAATATTATAGTGTCCAATATCAAAATAATTCTACAAAGAGCTGCAGTTCAACTAGTCGTTACTAGTTGTCGTCCCTCACGAGTCAAATGCAAAAGCTTCATGAAAGGTTTTCAATACTTTTGCATGTCACTCTTGAGGGACGACACCTAGTAACGACTAGTTGAACTGCAGCTCTTTGTAGAATTATTTTGATATTGGACACTATAATATTCACTGCCCACTGCTAATCTCGTCCCATAATGCTTTGCAGGGCCTTTGGTTGGGATTGTATTTTTGCCAATAACTGTGCTTGGGGTGGTCCTAAGAGGATGGGACCACCACCTAATCATTCAATAAGATGTGTTTTTTGTTTTCAAGACATCTGCTTGGTTCTCTCCCTAAGTTAGCGAGGATACCAAAATCATCACCTCTCTCACTGCTTGTTAACTTTTGTTTTCACTTTAGTGAAATGACTATATGCAATTTTAGCATATAAAGACAGAGATATTTATTTTATCTTAACTTGCACTGTACAAGTTTGCTTTTGGTAATTATTGTACAATGCAGTCAAGCACACAGCTACGCACTACGCAATTTGCATAGCTACGCCCAGGCTTAATAATAAACTCCTTCAAATGCTTTGATAAAGCAATTTTTTATGCTAAAAAGCATATAACCAATTCACAAAAATGAATTTTGACAACAAAATATCAAGCAATGAGAGAGGTGATGATTTTGGAGTCCCCCTAACCTAGGGGAGGACCAAGCAGATGCCTTGAACACAAAATGCATATCATGTGAACGATTCAATGGTGGTCCCTTCCTCCTAGGACCACTCCAAGCACTAGTTATGGGCAAAAATACAATCCCAACCAAAGACCTTGCAAAGCATTATGGGACGAGATTAGCAGTGGGCAGTGAATATTATAGTGTCCAATATCAAAATAATTCTACAAAGAGCTGCAGTTCAACTAGTCGTTACTAGGTGTCGTCCCTCACGAGTCAAATGCAAAAGCTTCATGAAAGGTTTTCAATACTTTTGCATTTCACTCTTGAGGGACGACACCTAGTAACGACTAGTTGAACTGCAGCTCTTTGTAGAATTATTTTGATATTGGACACTATAATATTCACTGCCCACTGCTAATCTCGTCCCATAATGCTTTGCAGGGCCTTTGGTTGGGATTGTATTTTTGCCCATAACTGTGCTTGGGGTGGTCCTAGGAGGAATCGTTCAATAAGATGTGCTTTTTGTTTTCAAGACATCTGCTTGGTTGTTGGTTCTCTCCCTAAGTTAGTGAGGATACCAAAATCATCACCTCTCTCACTGCTTGTTATCTTTTTGTTTTCACTTTAGTGAAATGACTATATGCATTTTTAGCATATAAAGACAGAGATATTTATTTTATCTTAACTTGCACTGTACAAGTTTGCTTTTGGTAATTATTGTACAGTGCAGTCAAGCACACAGCAATGCAATTTGCATAGCTACGTGTAGTTGAAGCTGTACTTCACGTAGCTACGTGAAGTGCTACTACGCAAACTACGCCCGGGCTTAGAAACAACAGTACTGTATACTAGAGAACATAACCACCCACCAAACGTAACATAAATAGAAGTCAGATCTGCATTAGAAACAATAAAAGAAGCTATTACAAGTTCTCAAAATCCTACAAGTGTAATTTTAAAAGAGCAGCTTCCCAAAATTCCTAAAACTGCTACTACACAAATGCCATCTGTAGCTTCACTAAAAAGAACTATAGCACGTACTAAAAAAATTACTACTACTTCCACCCCAATTCCTAGAACATATAGTGAAGTTATTATAAGTCCTGAACAAAGTATCACTTTAAACAAAGAACCATTTGTCATTTTTGATAATAAAAGCAATGACAAAAGATTAATAATTTTTGGAACTGCAACTAATCTATTAAAATTACAAGAATGTCAATACTGGATGATGGATGGGACTTTTACTATATGTCCCAAGCCCTTTTTCCAACTGTATACAATACATGGGCTACATCAGAATTGCAATATACCATTAATGTACGCATTATTACCAAACAAACAAAACTCCACATACATGGAACTATTAAATACAATAAAACAAAAAACTAATGACTTTTCTCCACAAAAAATAATACTAGATTTTGAACAGTCAATGATTAATACTATATTAAAAACACACCCCCATACCTGTATCCAAGGCTGTTACTATCATTTTAATCAGTGCTTATGGAGACACATGCAAAAATCAGCACTAAGGGGCACATTACGATACCCGGCGTAAAAAAATCCGCCAGGCATGGAAGCGGCAAAAATCCGCCCGCACACACCGCCTGAACACCGACCACGCCATTATGAGTACACAAACTGAAAACCGCCATCGGCGGAAAAATCATACAAAATACCGCCCGCCATCGTCCGAGTCGGAGTCAAACCGCCCGCCACGGACGGAAACACGCACGACAACACAAAACCGCCCGCCCACACGGCCGACACACCGCACGTGAAATTACGATCGCACCGCCATGAGCGCGGAAAAACAACAAAAATACCGCCCGCCAGCGCAAACAACGCCGATGAGAATCGACACGGCAGAAGCCATGGCGCCCACGTACCTGCACAGAAACCATCCGCACACAAAACCAATAGCACACAACATGGCCAACAAGTCCACACAGCAAAGCACGCACAAATACACAAGCACAGTACACATCCCGAAAACACCCCCCGGACAAACAAAAAATACAAAGGCCAGAACCCCAGACACAACACACCTGAAAACAACAGACCATGAGGACACACCCACATAGGTGAGTACAAAAGCAGCACTCCCACAGACCACAACCCCTTGCTACATTGCAAACCAGAGAGGAGAGGAGAGGACACAGTGACACAGCAAGGACAGCAGCACACCACAGAAACGCACACATCACAACCACCACCACCACCACCAAACACCGGCACCACAAACCCCCTGCACATTACACAACACACACCGCACCACCACCACAAACACCATGGCACCACAAAGGATGCCCAAGTTCACGCCCATGGAGCTGACGGTCATGGTTGACGAGATCATCAAGGTGTACCCACAAATCTATGGGAACATGGTCCAGCACACACCACTAGCCACCAGAAACAGAATGTGGACCCGGATCGTAGACCAGGTCAATGCAGTCGGGACCCTGCCCAGGAACAGAACCGAGATAAACAAACGTTGGAATGACGTAAAGAGCCTGGTCAAGAAGAAGGAGGGCAAAAACAGAGAGCTGGCTGCCGTCACTGGCGGAGGGAATCCCGCGCTCTTTAAGACCTTCAAAGCGTGGGAGGAGAAGGTGCGAGTCGTAATACATCCGGAGATCCTCGCCGGATTAGCAGGGGGAGTGGAGGCTGGTAAGTACAAACTAATGTATACCAGCACACCGCTATGTACACACATGCGCAACCACCATGCCACAGCTCCCAGGGACAAACACCCCCATGTCCAGCACACAATACACAACACATCACACGCACATGCAACAGACACTACCACACACAGGCCAAACCGAACAACTGTAAGATGCGTGGGGACATGTGTACACTAAGCCAGCCACGTAACCACCAACAGGTCCACAAATATGCCAGAAGCGCCACAACGAGCACCCACCACACCCATGTGTCCGCCACAGCTGCACCAACTGACAAGTAACAGGTAAGTGGCAGGAACACAAAGTGCAGTGGGTCGGAGGGGGGACAGCTGAAGTACAACACCCACCAGGCCCCCACTCCCACAGACCAGCAAGGTGGAGCACTCCCCACACCCATGTGTCAGGCACAGCTGCACCAACCGACAAGTAACAGGTAAGTGGCAGGAACACAAAGTGCAGTGGGTCGGAGGGGGACAGCCCAAGTACAACACACACCAGGCCCCAGTCCCACAGCACAGCAAGGAGGAGCATCCCCCACACCCCACACCCACGTGTCAGCCACCGCAGTGCACAACGACAGCCGAAAGGCAGACATCACGGTCCACAGCAATCGGTGTCAGTGGGTGTACAGCCACCCCCACGACCCACTACACCCCCCCACCCCCACAGACCTGCAACATGGAGCACCCCCGCTAAGAGCCATGTGGCATCCAGTACAGTGCACGCACGAACAACTTGCAGGTGGGAAACTGGACAGGGCTGGATTACTGGAGGCATGAGGACCATAACACCACCAACACATGGGACATGTCACGTAGCACACGAACACGCAGCACCGCCCACCGTCACGAACAAGTGAACAATGTGCACACGGACATGAACAGCAGACTCACACCCCACATGACCCATCACAGACATAGCAACACCCAAGGAGCCACGTCTGCATGCACAAGCCACACTGAATATAGTCCCACACGGCAGCCACTGTGCAACTCATCACACACAACCGAAACACCATTGAAGTCCTGTCCATGTAGCCCCTACTGCCTGTCAACCACACACCCCACAACTACGCCTATGTAAGACAAACAACACTAGACGCAACAGAGCGGAACAACACAAATGCACACGAACACCACTGAACCCATCAAACACACAGACACACCATGCACATACAACATACCATCCATCCCATCCGTCAGCCCCAGTTTCATGAAAGGCATGTCATCCGCACAGCTGCCACACATACAGCAGTCACGCTAAGACACATGCCCATGACCAACCATGTGCCAGAAGTCAATTAAGCGCACGACACACTGTGAGCAACAACACACAACATGGGCCACACCCCCCGAGCACTGCAGTGATGCACATGGCACAGGGCAGCACGCACACCAAGGAGATGGGACAACTGCAATACGTTGGCTGGCACACAACTATCACTCACTCATAACGATGCGTCCAATGCCATGTCCAGTAACCACAACAGACAGCAAATATGCAGGGCATGTCAGGCATGCACACACCTCAGACCATGCACTGTCATGCTGCCACAACACATGTCACGTTCGGCACCCATGGCTCACAGCATGTACCCCAAAAGCATATACCCTCCCAAATGCGAATCTGGGGCATGGCCCCCATGTTGCCATATGCGTTCCTAAGCGTTCCATTTGAACTCCAAAAGCAAAGTACAAACCAGACCCAGGATGGGCCAGGAGCCCGCATACACCAGAGTCACAATGAGTAGGGGCAAAGCAACACACCCATCGGCATGGCCAATCCGTCCCATGCCACATGTGCACAGCACACAGTCCCATTGCCTAGCACACACACCTACAGATGCCACAGCCACACACTCGCCTCCGGGAAACCCATGTACGAGATTGCACGAACTGCCAATGTCAGACGACTAATACATACTTCGCCAGGTGCAACACAATAACAAATCTCATTCTCTCCACAGGTGACGAACTGCTGGACGCTGGGGATGGAGACAGCAGCCAGCACAGCCAGCCTACAAGCCCCCAACGAGGACACACGGATCTGGAGGATCTGTCCACCTCTTCGGACACGGACCACCAAGCTGGCCCATCTGGCGTGGCAGGGCCCAGCCGCTCCCCAGGACCCCTCCTACCCACCAACCCATCATCCAGGGATGCTGAACAGTCCCAGTCCCCTGCTGCCACTGTCGTTGCGGCCACACCCACGGTCATTGCGGCCACTACCACTGCCGCAACCGCCACCATCGCCGCACCGACCACCACCGCCTCCACCACCACCACGTCTTCGCTGGCACCAGCCCCAGCGCAGGTGGTGGCCCGGCCGACTGGATCCACCCTGGGAGCCACAGCGAGGACCGTGGTGAGCAATGTGGCTAGTGGGCAGGCCGGTGGCAGCAGGACTGGTAGGAGGAGCAGGGTCAGGGAAACGCCAGCCTCCCCTGGGAGCCATGCCCTGCCTCAAATGGACAGAGTCCTTGGGGCCTATGAAGAGGCCCAAGGACAATGGGCCAGGTCTGCTACTGACACGCGGGAGGTGCTGGGGGTGCTGAGGTCCATGGACGCCCATATGGGCCAATTCGTGTCCCGTATGGACCAACTCGTGGACCTCATGGGCCAGCTGGTGGTGGCGGTGGGGTCACAGGCAAGGCCAGCAACACCACCTCCGCCACCACCTGCTAGGGCGCAGGGTCGGCCAGCAGTGTCCACTTCCCCTGCGTCCACAGCCAGTGAGCACACCTCACCCACCACCAGCAGGTCGCCACCACACACCCCCTCCCAAACGTGGAAGGGGCCGTCCGAAGAGGAAACAGATCTCCCGGGAGGACTTCGCACGCTCCAGTCGCAGGTGAGGCAGCCAGCCAGCCTTCCGCCAGCCTTCCTTGACCAGCCACTGCATTGACTTGCTCTACGATCCCACTCCACACAGCCATCTGGATGGCATGTGTGTGTTGGACTATGGACATAGAACCAGTGGGTACACCCTGATCATCACGCAGCCATGACCGACAGCTCATTGTCACTGCACGCACCACTTTTGTCATCACCTTACACACAATCACATGTCACAGTTCGTAATAAATGCACCTTTTTCACTAACTGCTGTTTGTGCCCTGTGTTTTATTTGTACGGAATACAACGGCCACCTTGGGCGGAAGGGCACCTGATGCGTGGCATGGCAATGGAATCCGGAGGGCCTGTAGGGACCTAGGGGTGGGAGACAGAACAGGAGCACATTCAATGAGTGTGTCACACACCCATCACACAGTACATGTCAACAACTACAAGCAATGTACACACATCGCACAGAGCAATAGGGCACAATGCCACAGCCACCAACAGTGGCATACTACCCTGGCCATGGAGCGTTGACACACTGCACGCAGTGAACATACGGCCACCCTGACACAGCACACACACACCTGCATAGATACAGACACATCATCCGTCGTACATGGACACTCACCGTCAAGTGAAGTAGCGGGCGATGAGCTGCTGGCGCACATTCCCAGCTTCCTCCTCTCCGCTGTCCACCTCACTCGAGCTGTCCTGGTCTGCGGGCTGGGGCCCTGGTTGATCTCCGTCATCCACAATGAGGGGGATCTGCTTCCGAATGGCCAGATTGTGCAGCATGCAGCACGCCACCACTATCTGGCACACCTTCTGTGGGGAGTACGCCAGTGCACCCCCGGTGCGGTCCAGGCACCTGAACCTGGACTTGAGGAGGCCAAAGGTACGCTCGACCACACGTCTGGTCCTCCCATGTGCCTCATTGTATCGATCGTCTGCTGGGGTGCGAGGATTCCTCAATGGACTGAGCAGCCATGCCCCATTCGGATACGCAGAGTCACCTGGGTGTGAGGGACACAGAGAACCGTTGCTATTCCAACTGGACAGGGGACAGCATCGCACAACCAGCACGCTACACCACTCCACATACTCACCGACAATACAGCCACGATCCTGTTGCAGATTGGCCATCAGTCGTGGCAAGATGCTGTTGCGCATTATGTGTGCGTCATGGGCCGAGCCTGGAAACTTTGCACACACGTGGGTGATCACCATGTCCGCAAGGCACACCACTTGCACATTCAGGGAGTGCGTGTGCTTCCTGTTGCGGTACAGGTGCTCAGTGGCCTGTGGTGGAACAAGGCCAACATGAGTGCAGTCAATGGCTCCCACGACGTGTGGGATTCTGCCAAGGGCATAGAATGCACCCTTCACTGCCGCCAATTCACGAGCCCTGGGGAATCTGATGTACCTGTTCCGGTACAGCATCATGGCTGCCAGTACATCCCTCAGCACCTTGCTGAACATGGGCTGGGACATCCCTCCTCCACTGCCCACTGTGTGCTGGAATGACCCAGTGGCGAAGAAATGCATGGCGGCCATCACCTTAGCCGTGGGGGTGACAGCAGTCGGATACACCCTGCGGGGACGGAGATGGGGCTCTAACATGGCACACAGTCGATGCAGAGTTGGCCTGTCCAGCCGAAACTTCCTGATTACCTCTGTATCGTCCATGTCCGCCAGCAATTGGTATGGGCGGTCAATGTTCGGTCTCCGCCTGGGTTAAATGGCAGAGGACACATGTCAAAGCAACACGGCACATAGCAATTTCGCATACACATCACTGACATGACTGAGCAAGCACATGAGCCACAGCCCAGCTGTCAAGCTGGGACGGCACGGCCACAATACACTTACACAGGTCTCCCAACAATGGCAATGGCAAGTGAGACATACCACTGCCATGTGCATGCACATGGGGATCTAGGCCCCAATGATCATGGAGGGCCCACATGTACGCGTGGGTAGGCTACACATGATTGTTCACTGGTCGCCACCCCCAGTCAGTGTTTCGAATGGGAAGGTTGTCGTGCTGGTGGTATGTTCGATGTGGCGGATGGGCGGGCCTAGGTGCGGGCTTACATTCCGGACATGGGGGGTAGTTGGATTGGCGACTAGTTGCAGTACACACGGGACACGTCTCTTCCTTTCCACATCTGGGTCATCCCTTGTACTAACTGACAGTGATACAGTCATCTTCGCCCCAGCCCTCATGTCCTCCCCTCGCCCCCCAATATGCATGCTCACCTGCGAGGCTAGCGCTTGCACAGGCAGCCGCAAGCTCGCACCAGAGAGGGCAAGGAGTGTATGTGTGGGTCCAGTTGCACGAGTGGGCTGTCTCAGGGTATGATGTGTGGCGGGACGCCGTCCACCTGCGTGGTGCCCCAAATGGAGACCCGGCCTGCATGGACTATGCATCACAGTCTTCGCCTTCCGGATCCGCCACCTGCGACACCCAGTGGCTGTGGCTGCCCTTGCGGCCATGCCGCGTCCGTCTGTGGCTGATGGCCCACACATTCACTCTTTGGCCTCTCTGGGGAGGGCTCAGGGGTGGTGGCGCACGCGCTTGCACTTAGTCGCAATGGCATGTGGCGTGGTTGGTATGATGGGCAATGGATGGGATGGTGCGAGCCACCTCCCGTGACGTCAGTGCTGCTCGTGCTGTGGTGCGTCCCCCTACACTTCCATTTGACTTTTTGCCATGCTGGACGTTGAGGTTCTATTGCCTGCGTGATATGAGCAGGAGGAGCGCGAGGAGACCTCTCACACACCATGCTCCACTGCCATCCCGTGCCCTGTATCGCCTGTGCGGATTGACTATGTTGGGGTTACACCTGGTCGACTGGGGCTGTGTGTGCCTTGTCAAGGGGCATGGCGGGCGCACAACAGGATCCAGCTCGTCCACAGAGGGTGGGCTGAGGTGCGCCTGGTACCGCTTTGTACGTGTGCCCGGCTGCTGTGCACACACGTGTTCACTCCCCCCGACAGGTGTCCTCTCACAATGCCCAGGGAAGCGGTGGTGTACTGTTCATGAGCCCTCCCAACACGGCGTGCTCCAACTTGGCATGTGCGCATCTACCCGTCGCACCCACCCACCTGAGCACTGCGTCCATACGACTTCACACGACACATGTGTGTCTTCCACAGTAGTGCTACTCATTTGCGTTGACATCCAATACCAGTGGACTACATGGTCATGTCACGACTGCCGTGTACTTCACATACTCTCATCCTCTCTCATTCGTACTTGTGAAATGAGTCAGCGGAGACAGTTCTGGTTTCAAACATTATATTGAGTCTTCTGTCCTCTGTGATGCAGTATAGTGGACACTACTGGCAGCGGAATACATACTGAGGATATACTGAGCATGATTACAAATGGGATAGGGTGTGGGGTTACATCTGCTTGGCCAAGGCTGTGCTAATGTACATTTACGTATAGCTGCGGAGCTGCGGACTTTGACACAGACGGTATACATGTAGCCTACCAGACCGCTCGGCATCATGGGCACAGTCCATCTCAGTTCCATGTGACAGGTTTGCTGCGGTTGTTCCTCATGCACGCGTGCATGTGAGATGACATCAGGGCATGTGCTTGCGTGCATGCAGCGGCGTGCCACTTGTTGTTGCACTGTGGTGGTTACTGGACATGTCACAGTCACTGGGGTCGTGTTGTTGTTGTATGCACTTGTCGTCCATGCAAAGGTCCTGGTATGGGATTCCCGGGGCGGGGGTGGGAGGGGTGCAGCACCCACAGACTCCAGGCGACCTATTCATGTCCACTGAGCGGTGTGTGTGTCCATGTGCGCTGGATCCATGTCGTGTCCTGGTTGTTCGTGCAGTTCCGTCCATGTGGGTGCGATGCACAGAGCCCATGCCACTGCCTCCCACGATGCATGCGGTGTTCCTGGATGTGATGGGGAACAGTGTGCATGTCCCGGTCATATCCGATGTCATGGCGATGTCGTTGATGGTGTGGTTACAGTTGCCGGTCGTTTGGTATGGCTGTTGTGGTGGTGACTGGCCAGTCCGTGCGGAAGCTGAGCATGGGTGCGGGGTTGGACTTCATAGGTCACTCGGGGAACCTGCGTTGTGGTCCGACGTATTTACAGGTTGTCAGGTATGCGATGCCGTCCAGCAGGGCTTCGATGTCATTGGTGGTGTCCATGTTTGCCAGCCAATGAAGCGGATGGTGGCTGTCAAGGTGTTGTTCGTAGGTTGTCCCTTGGAGGACCATGATGGGGCATGCTGGGTGACATTCGATGTAGCTGTTCTCGATGATCCGTCGTGTGGAGGCACAGTGGTTCCATTTCAGTGCGCGTGCGATGTTGGCCACATACGCCATGCCCCCATAGGCAGAGCAGGCCCTGTCGTGTGCGTCCAGAGGGAGGAGTAGTGGTAGCAGGTCCGCCTTCAGACATGCCGGGTTGGAGAGGCATATCTCGACGGGATGCTGGTAGGGACACCTCCGACAGTAGAAGACGGGCATGACGCAGCTGAACAATGTGATGCGGTAAGTCAGTCGGTAACTTACGTTCAGCAGGGACAGGAGATCGCATCCCAATGTATGGAACAGGTTGGTTTTGTACAGCTTGAGCTCTTCGGCGTAGTTGGGTAGGTGTGTTGCGGTTGCCATTTCGCAGCGGTTCGTAGAGGTGGCGTGCTCCGGCTGTGTGTGCAGTCTGCAATGTGCACGCTCCGGGGTTGCTGTGAGCTCTGTGTTGTCGTGGGGAGACAGGACTTGTGTTCTGTTTGCTTGTTTGGAGGACACGGGCCCTCTTCCCACATGCTTCTCAGACAGTTCAAGGTCAGTGCTGTGTGACTCCTTCCAATTAACTTGCATGTGGCCGACATGGGGGAGTGTTTTCTTCTTTCTTCCCCGTCCGTTGTGTGCTTCTGTGATATGCGCTATCTGCCGTGTGGTCGGTCTCCTCGGCAAGCCTGTGTTGGTCTATTCTTGGACAATGGCTGTATTCACCGGCTTCTGTCGTAGGGCTGTGGTTTCGGTGTTGGAATGGAAGGTCATTCAGTGCTGTCTGCTCTCCCTTGTGTGGGCGGCAGCCTGCCTTTCCGCTCTGCGTTGGGCCTTGTGTGTGGATGTAATTCTTGGGCCACCTGTTGTCGGTCACCGGGCTCTTTGGTGTTCCGTTTCATGTGTCTTGTTCATATGTGCAGGGTGGTATGGGTTTTTCAGTGTGGTACTGGCGTTCCTCTTCCCGAAGGGGCCCTGCTTCTCCTAGTTGGTGTTGCCGCCGCTGTGTGCTTCGCCATGTTTGTTACACTGGGGTGTGTCCTGCTGTTGCGTGACTTCACTGACATGTGTGCGTCGGTTGTGTGGCGTTGGGTGTTGTCCGTGAATTGGGCGTTGGGGACATGTCTGTGGCCGGCCTGTCACGTGTCATGTGCGTTCGGGGTGGGGCTGGTGTGTGTGCTGCTTGGTTGTGTCCCTGTGTCTGTGTGCGACGCATGCATGGCGCTGCGGTTGGCCTCTGCGTTGTGCGCATGTGTGGCGGCGTCATCGGCGCTTTGGGGCCGTGACGGGGTGGTTGGTTCCTAGTCCCAAGTGGTGTGTACACATGTGTTCTGCGATGTTACGATTTGGCCTGTGTGTCATCTGTGGATGCGATGGTGGATGTGTTGTGTACACGCGCTGGTGGGGGGTTGTCCTCTTTTTCCGCCCTTGCACTGTGTGCGCTGTTTGCGTGCACTTGTTGTGTGTGTGCCTACCTGCGTCTCCGCGGTGCGTTGCGTCCTTGGTGGTGCATCAGCAGAAGCATGGGAAGGGCCTGCAGTGCTGGATTCATGCCCGGGATGCCGCTTCTTCGTTGTCCGTGCTCTGCGTCCGTGTTACCGCCTCTCTTTCACGTACGGTATCTCTTTGCCGTGGGAGCCGTTTGTTTGCGGCATCGTAATTTATGCGCCGGGCGGGACGTGTTTCGTCGGACGGTGTGTGTCAGTTGGGCTGCGCCGCTACGTGTACGGGCGCACTTTGATGGCGGACGGTGTTGCTGGCTTGCCGGCGGTGTTTGGCCTGCTTTTCGCATCGTAATTGGGCGGGCGTGTGGACTGCTGCGTGCCGGCGGTAACTGGTGGTTTTTGCATCCGCCAGCACGGCGGTAGTGCTTCCGCCCGCCATCGTAATGGGCCCCTAAGTATTGAATATGCAACTAATTCTTCTTTTGCATATCAAATAAAAAAATTAACAGCCCTAGCTTATGTACCTGAGACAGACGTCACAGAACATTACAACATCTTAATAGACAGCACCTTCTACAAACAAAATGAAGCAAAACTAAGTCCACTATTAGACTATTTTGAGGATGCATGGGTCGGCAGACTACACAGATCTGGCCACAGAAGAAACCCTAAATTCTTAAAACCCTGGTCGAACGTATCCAGAAGCACATTAAACGGGGAATCCAAAACTAATAATGCAGTCGAAGGATGGCATAATGCCTTCCTTCAATCAACAGGCAGAACAAAACCAACACTAGAAAAATGTATATCATGCCTACAAAAAGAACAGAGTTATCAGGAGTTCCGAATAGAACAATCCATAACTCAATTAACTCCAAAAACATCAAAACAAACTAAACAAATGCATAAATATCTAGAACAACAAGTAAAATTGTACCCTAGTACAAAGGGCCTGGAATACCTAAACATAATATCCAAAACTCTTCTTTAAAGCATTAATACAAATAAATTACAAATTACTCATCTTTCAAACATACCATAAAAGTAAAATTTATTTATTTTATCACAAAAATAATTACTGTGTGTAACATATTTTAAATTTTTTAATAAAATATATTAACACACATTAATAATATTTGAAATAAAATAAAATACAACAATAATAATAAAAAACATTACCCACCCACAATAAATAATAATAAATTAACTTACCAGGTTTATTCCAAATGCTGTAAAATCCATTTTCTGCTAACACAATCCAAATATAAAAAAACAGTTTCCCCCAAAAAAATGGAAAAATACAACTGTAGCAAAAATTAATAATCCATGTAACAAAGGTCCATAGGAAAACCATAAAAAACCCGAAAATGTATAAAATAGTAAAAAACGCTCCAGGAAAACCGAAAAATTTAAAGAAGTGTAACAATTATATTAGTCAATAAAACTAACAAACACTTCTTTAAAAAAAAAAAAAAAACTCCTTCCGATACGAAGAACTTCTGAAAATAAAAAGTGTCATAACAAAAGCACATACATTCCCACCCACATAAAAAAACACATAAACACTAACAATACTACTAGCTTTAAATTTTATAAAAATATACATTGAACACCATAATCGTAACTCTCTAAACAGGCCTACACAACGTTAACAATACGTAAATACACCACACGTAACTATAACATATAACATTTCCGAATATAACTAATAAACATCTAACTACACTAAACAGTATCTAACTAGGTTCAAAATTTATTTAAAACTTAGTTAAAACAAAGAAAACAAACCTTACCTTTAGCGACGTGAAGTTTCTCCCAACCGCGAGCTTCTCTTCAACCAAAATGACACAAAACGACATAACCCAGTTACAAAATAAAACGCCCAAAACATAATAAAAAGTTTAACCATAGAAAATGTAACTCATTCAATGCAGTAAAATGTTACTTTACATGGAAAAAATGTACAACTATTTAAATAAAATAGTACAATTTATTTTGATTTAATAAAAAATTGTGACATAATGTACCTAATTTGTAAAATTATAAAAATGAATATTATAATAAATATAATATTTATTATAATTACAGAAAAAAAATACAATAAAACAATGTATAAAAAATTGTTATAAATGTTTTTCATGCATTATACAAATACATTTCTATTAAAAACTTGTTTTAAGTTAAAAACATTGTAAAAATTAATTAATATTAATATTTTTAATATTAATATTAATTAAAAAATGTAATATGTATGTAACAAAAATAGAAAAATGTTAAACATTTATATTATATGTAAACAGTTTACACTTTCTTTGTATAAATATATACAATACCTATTACTGTATTAAATATAATTTAAAACACAACATTCTACTGTTTTGTTAATAATTAATATGTAATTAAAAAAAATGTAAAAAATATTGTAAATAAACATAACATATTTTCTGAAATATATGCACTAATATGTTTGTATTGAATTATAATGTAATAAAAATATTTTACTGTATTATCCTATTCAAATTAATAAACAATAAAAAATTATAAGAACTACAATAAAAATGGTGTATTTTCTAATTATTTTGATTTTACTTATATTATCTATATTTTACATATATAAAATACAATTTTTTTCACAAACATTATAATAAATAAATACTGTCAATTTATTAACTACCATTACCCATTTTTTTAATGCTAAATTATCTTATATATTTTTCTAGTAATAAATTTTAATATATTAATAAACATATTACATAAAAATTGAATATTATTTATTATCCTACACTATACTTAATTAATAAACTATTACAACTACAATATATAATAATTAAATACAGTTACTATACACTAACATATTTTTATATACTATTCCTACCCCAATATAAAATAATTTCAGCAAATGCTGCACAGTGAACATAATTAATTTACTATAACAACTCCCAATACACATTAAATAAAGTAAATGTTGGACACTAAAATTAAATAGTTCTATATTCCCAATTGAATGTAAATTAATTACAGTAAGTGCTGGACACTAACATAAATAATTTACTATTCCCACTGCAGTCTATAATAAATTGGGGTAGGAGCTGGACACTAAACATAAATAATTTACTATTCCCACTACATTCTATATTAAATTGGGGTAGGTGCTGGTCACTAACATAAATAATTTACTACTCCCACTGCAGTCTATATTAAATTAGGGTAGGTGCTGGACACTAACATAAATAATTTACTATTCCCACTCCAGTCTATATTAAATTGGGGTAGGTGCTGGACACTAAACATAAATAATGTACTACTCCCACTGCAGTCTATATTAAATTAGAGTAGGTGCTGGACACTAACATAAATAATTTACTATTCCCACTGCACTCTATATTAAATTGAAGTAGGTGCTGGACAGTAACATGAACAAATTACTATTCCCACTCCAGTATCTAATAAATTAAGGTAGGTGCTGGACACTAAACATAAATAATTTACTATTCCAACTCCAGTCTATATAAAATTGGGGTAGGTGCTGGACACTAAACAACATTAATTTACTATTCCCACTCCAATATATATTAAATTGTGGTAGGTGCTGGACACTAAACATAAATAATTTACTATTCCCACTACAGTCTATATTAAATTAGGGTAGGTGCTGGACAGTAAGCATAAATAATTTACTATTCCCACTCCAGTCTATATTAAATTGGGGTAGGTGCTGGACAGTAACATGAACAAATTACTATTCCCACTACAATATATAATAAATTATAGTAGGTGCTGGACACTAAGGGGCCGATTCCGATCTCGGCCGGTAGGGCACCGAATCGGATTCGGCTTAACCGGATCCGATTCGGAGCCCTCTTTCCCGACCGATTCGTACGTGCGTCCGGCCGAGCGAGTACGATGCGAGCGGACGCGAAATCGCCGACCGACTCGTTCGCGGGTCCGAAGCGCTCCGACCGACTTGCACGGACCCGACTCGCATCGCGCAATGGAGACGTTCCCCGGCCGGGCAAGTACGATGCGCGCCTCGAGCAGTCCGACCGACTCGCGCCGTGCGGCTCGAAGGAGCAGTCGGAGCCGGACTTTTGGGGGTCCGTGTCGGACCCCCCTGTACGCGTTGCCGCGCGAGTCACACACAGGGGGGACCCATGGGTCCCCCCTACCTGTGCATGTACGCCGCGAGTCGCATCGAGGCGTACCCGCTGTAGGGGGCACCCGTGTTCGCCTCGCACCCATTGAGTCAATGGGAGCCCGCGTACGCGTTCTACGTCCGGCTCCCATTGACTTCAATGGGAGTCCGACCGACTCGAGTCCGATTGCATGCGTGCGCATCGTACTCGTTCGGTCGGACTGCCAGGGTCCGATTCGGTTGGAAATCTCTCCGGGTCCGGCTCAGTCGGAGGGATTTCCGGCCCGCATCGGAATCGGCCCCTTAACCTAAATAATTGACTATTCCCACTGCATTCTATCTAAAATTGGGGTAGATGCTGGACAGTAACATAAATAATATACTATTCCCACTACAGTCTATAATAAATTGGGGTAGATGCTGGACAGTAAACATAAATAATTAACTATTCACACTCCAATATAAATTTAAATAAACTATATACTGATCACTAAACATTATCAATTACATCCCCCCCCAAAAAAATTTTTATAACTCCCAAACATTATTCCCTATAAACACAAAAACACACTACTAAAATTAAATTCCAAATTTATAATTCTATAAACTTATTTATTTTTCTATAAAATCTAAATTTGCCAATTTTTTTAATAATATTTAATTACAAATATATATTTTTTATACAGTGCCCACCCTTATCCCCTAAAAACACAACATCCCACTCCTAAACATATTTATCTAATTCAGATTTCAATATTATATTTTATTTTAAAAATTAATTCTAAATTTATTTAAAAATTTGATAATATTTAATTTTAAATATATATTTTTGAAACACTACCCAACTTTATCCCATATAAACCAAACAAGCCACTACTAAAAATAATTTTCAAATTTAAATTTCCATATATTTTTATTTTTTTTAAATAATTTAAAAAATTTTAAAAATATTAATACTCTTTAATTTTATATATATATTTTTAACACACTCCCCACCATCATCACCTATAAACCCAAAATCCCACTCCTAAAAATATTTTTTAATTTACATTTCAATTTTTTTTTTTTTATAATTCTAAATTTATTAAAAACGTTCATAATATTTAATTTTAAATATATATTTTTAAAACACTACCCACCCTTATCCCCTATAAAAGCAACAAGTCACTCCTAAAAATAATTTTCAATTTAAAATTTAAATATAAATATTTTTTATAATAAATAAATTCTCAATTATTGTAATTTTTTTTCTAATATTTAATATAAAATATATATTTATAAAAACTCCCCACCCTTATCCCCTATAAACACAACATCCCGCTCCTAAAATTAATTATCAAATTTTAATTTAAATATAAATTTTCTTTTATTTAAAAATAAATTCTTAGGGTCCCATTACGATAACCGGCGTTAAATAATCCGCCCTCCACGATAGCATGAGAAAACCTCCCACCTGCACCATGGGAATACCGACCGAGCAATTATGAAGTCGCGAAGCAACCACCGCCCGCGGCGGAAAAAACACTCAAAATTCCGCCCGTCCATGTCCGAGTAGAAGATTAACCGTCCGCCACGGACGCAATCCCGCCCGAAAACCCAAATCCGCCCGCTCTGACGACCGAGACAACGACCGTGAAATTATGATCTCCCCGACATGAGCGCGGAAAATCCACATATTCCCCGCCCGCCACGGTTAACAACAGCGATGAATAACTGACACGGCGGAAGGCCTGGCGGCCACGTCCGTGCACGGAAACCATTGGCGGGACAAAGAAATACACACAACATGGCCAACAAGTCCACACAGCAAACTACGCCAAAATACACAAACACAGAACACATCCCAATGACACATGCCCCCTGCCAAAACAAAAAAACTACAAATCCCAGGACAACAGACACAACACACCTGAAAACGACAGACCATCATGACACACCCACATAGGTTAGTACAAAAGCAGCCTCCTCACAGACCACAATCCCTTGCACTAGGACAAAGCGAAGACGCCATCAGACAACACAGAGAGACACAAAGGAAAGCAGCACACCACACGCACGCACACATCACACACATCACCACCACTACCACCACCACCATCACCACTGAAACAACGGCACCACGAACCCCCTGCACATCACACACCACACACCACACAACCACCACACCAGCTCAACAAATAGCAGACCACACACCATGGCAAGCCAAAGAATGCCAAAGTACACTGCCACTGAGTTGACAGTCATGGTCGATGAGATCATCAAGGTGCACCCACAAATCTATGGGAACAAGGTCCAACAGACACCAGTAGCCACCAGAAACAGAATGTGGAGAAGGATAGTAGACCAGGTGAATGCAGTTGGGAACGTGCCACGCAACCGGGGCGAAATCACAAAGAGGTGGCACGACCTGAAAAGCGTGGTCAGGAAGAAGGAGGCTAAGAATCGTGTGCTGGCTGCCACGACTGGCGGCGGAAATCCCGTGCTATTCAAGACCTTCAAGGCGTGGGAGGAGAAGGTGCGAGGCATACTGCATCCGGAGAGTCTCACCGGAATACCAGGGGGAGTGGAGGCTGGTAAGTACAAACAAATGTATACCAGCACACCGCTATGTACTGTCATGCACTACCAGAATGCCATAGCACCGAGGGCCAAACACCCCCATGTCCAGTACACAATACACAAGACATCTCTCACACATGCAACAGACACTCCCACACACTCAGCCCAAAGGTACCAACAAACAAAACCATGGGGGCATGTGTACAGTCAGCCAGCACCACAACTCCCACCAGGTCTCTCTGTACCCCAGATGTGCCGGAAGGAGCACTCCCCACACCCATGTGTCAGCCATTGCAGTGCACACCTTCACCCGACAGGTAGATATGTTTCCCTACATGGAGGGGTGTCTGTAGATGGTAAGCCTTCACCACAACTCACAACACGGCCCCCACTGCCACAGACCAGCAAGATGGAGCACCCCTCCCTCTCATGACTATGTGACAGCCATTGCATTGCTCCCTACAAACCAACAAGTAGGTAGACTACTGTACAGGGCGGGGTGTCTGTAGGCATGAGGACTGTACTACGGCTAACACTTGGGACATGTCACGTAGCAGAGGAACAGGTAGCACTGCTCCCTGTCATTATCATGTGACTAATGTGCACACGGACATGAATTACAGAGTCATAGCCCACATGAGCCATCACAAATACACTAACACGTAAGGAGTCACGTCTGCATGCACAAGTCTCACTGGAGTACTGACCCACATGCCGTGCACTGTGCCAGTCATCACACACATCAGCAACACCATCGAAGTCTTGTCCATGTAGTCGTGTCTGCTTGTTCCGTTGACATCGTACAACATCACCCATGTAAGTCTATCTCGTCTCAATGTAACTGAGTGGAACCACAGTAATGTCACATACACCACTGGACCCATGAACCACACAGCTACACAATGCACATTCAATGTCTCATCCATCACATCTTTACAGCCCCAGTGACATGAAAGGTATATCATCTAATCAGTTGTCCCATATACAGTAGTTCAGCAAAGATTCCTGCCGATGACCAATAATGTGTCTGTAGTGTCTGAAGCGCACGTCACACTGTGATTTACAACATACCTAATATAGTCAACACACCAAGAGCACTGCATTGCTGCACATGGCTGAGGGTAGCACGCACACAAAGGAATTGTCCCATCTGCAATACGTCGTGTGGCACACAACCATTACTCACTCACTACAATGCTTGCAGTGTAATGTCCCTAAATGATAACAGTGAGCAGATATGCTTGGTACGTCAGACATACACACACCTTTGTCTCTGCAGTGTCGTGTGGCCAAAACACATGTCCCCTCCTGCACCCATATGTCACAGTATGTACCCCAAAACCATATTTCACCTCAAAAGCTTTGAGGGGGCTTTACCCCGTGTCCACCAAAGGCACAAAATGTAGGGGTACTGCAACACACACCGATTGGCTATCCAAATCCGTCCCATGCCATGTGCACCCATCACACCATTCCATTGCCTTGATCACGCACACACATTGTAGAGCCATACACACGCATCTGGGAAATCAGTGCACAACTGTGCACCAACTGTGAATGTCAGTCATCTAACACAAACCTTGCAAGGTGCAACACAATAACCTTTTGTCTCCGCCCCACAGGTGATGAACAGCATGATGATGGAGAGGGAGACAGCAGTCATCACAGCCAGTCCACAAGCCCTCCACCCGGACTCACGGATGTGAAAGACCTGGACACCTCCTCGGACGAGGACTCCCGACCAGGCACATCTGCTGTGGCAGGGCCCAACCGCTCCCCAGGACCCCTCCTACCCACCAACCCATCTCCCAGGGCCGGTGACCAGTCCCAGGCCCCTGCTGCCACGGTCATTGCGGCCACCACCACCGCCGCAACCACCACCAGGGCCTCCCTGACCACTCACCCTGCGCAAGGGGTTGTACGCACGTCGACACCGACCCTGGGAGCCACAACGAGGCTCCGGGTGACCACTGTGGCGAGTGGGCAGGTCGGTGGCAGCAGTTCAGGTGGGAGGAGCAGGGTCAGGTCAACGCCATCAGAGCCTGGGAGCCAAGCCCTGCCGCAAATCACCAGAGTCCTTGGGGCCTATGAAGAGGCCCAGGGACAGTGGGCCCGGTCAGCTGCCGATACGCGGGAAGTCCTTGGGGTGTTGAGGTCCATGGATGCCCATATAGGCCAATTCGTGACCCGTATGTGCAAACTTGTCGACCTCATGGGCCAGCTAGTGGTGGCGGTGAGGGCCCAATCAAGGCCAACCACACCACCTCCGACACCACCTGCTGGGGCGCTGGTCTGTGCAACATCCAGTTCCCCTGCGTCCACAGCGAGTGGGCAATCCTCAGCCACCACCAGCAGCCCACAAACACAACCCCCCCCTCTCAAACGTGGAAGGGGGCGTCCGAAGAGGAAACAGGTGTCCAGAGATGACTTTGCACGCTCTAAACGCCAGTGAGACAGCCAGCCACGGTGGCCATCTACTGCATTCACTTGGACTACTATCCTACCCCACACTCCCATGTGAATGGCATGTGTCTGTCGGACTGTGGACCCAGAACAACATGGGTACACCTTGGCCATCACGCGGACATGTCCGTCAACTCATTGTTCCAGCATGCACCACTTTTGTCATCACCTTGCCCACAATCACATGTCACTGTTCAAAATAAATACACCTGGATCACATTCTGTTGTGTCTGCTCTGTGTTTAATCAAGGATGTGCAACCGTCACCATGATCAGTAATGCATCAGGAGTGTGGTATGTCGATAGGCCAGGAGAGGCTGGAGGGACCTAGGGGTGAAAAACAGAACAAGAATCCATTGAATGTGTGTGTCACACACTCACCACACAGTACTTGTCATCAAGTTCAAGCAATGTACACACATCTCAGAGAGCAACAGGGCACAATGCCACAGCCACTGTCAGTGGCATACTACCCTGGACATGGACCATTGCCACACAGCACTCAGTGAACAATAGGTCGCCGTTACAATGCACACATACACCTACACAACTACAGCAACATCAGCCGACGTACATGGTCACTCACCGTCAAGTGAAGTAGCGGGCGATGAGCTGCTGACGCTCATTCACTGCTTCCTCCTCTCCACTGTCCTCGTCACTGGACACGGCCTGGTCTGCAGGCGGGGGTCCTGGCTGATCACCGTCATCCACTATCAGGGGGATCTGCCTGCGAATAGCGAGTTTGTGCAGCATAGAGCATACCACAACTATCTGGCACACCTTCTGTGGGGAGTATGCCAGTGCACCCCCGGTGCGGTCCAGGCACCTGAATCTGGACTTCAGGAGTCCACACGTCTGGTCCTCCCATGTGCCTCATTGTATCTGACATCAGCTGGTGTCCTGGGATTACGGAGTGGGCTCAGCAGCCAAGGCCCGTTAGGATATGCCGAGTCACCTGGGTGTGAGAAACACAGAGAATCCTTGCAATTCCAACAGGATACAAGACATCATGTCACACCCAGCACGCTACACGAGTATGCATACTCACCAACAATCCATGCACGGTCCGGTTGAAGATTGGACACCAGTCGTGGGAGGATGCTATGGCGCATGATGTGCGAGTCATGGGTGGAACCGGGAAAATTCGCACACCCGTGCGTGATGATCATGTCCGCCAGGCACACCACTTGCACATTCAGGGAGTGGAAATGTTTCCGGTTCCTAAAGATGTGCTCCATGGCCCGTGGTGCAACAAGGCCAACATGTGTGCAATCAATTGCACCAACAACGTGGGGGATGCGTCCAAGGGCATAGAAAGCACCCTTCACTGCCGCCAAATCACGAGCCTGGGGAATCGGATGTACCGGTTCCTGTACAGCATCATAGCTGACAGGACATCCCGTAGCACCATGCTGAACATGGGTTGGGACATTCCACCTCCACTGCCTACCGTGTGTTGGAAAGATCCGGTAGCGAAAAAATGCAGTGCAGCCATCACCTTAGCCGTGGGGGTGAATGCTGTTGGATACACCATGCGAGGACGAAGGTGGGGTTCCAACATGGCACATAGGTGATGCAGGGTGGGTCGGTCCAGCCGGAATTTACGAATGACCTCCACATCCTCCATGTCTGACACCAATTGGTAGGGGCGATGTATGTTTGGTCTCCTCCTAGGACAGATGGAAGTGGACACATGTCAATGCAACACACCACATGGCACTTACACATACACACACCAAAAATTACTGGCAAAGCTATAGAATCACAGAACAGCTGACAAGTAGGGACAGCACAGCCACAATACTCTTACACAGGTCCCCTTACCAATAGCATTGGCTACTGACACAAACCATTGCCATGAGCATGCATATGGGGATTTAGGCCCTAATAGCTTGAAAGGCATCATGATGGTTTCAGACTGCATAGGTGGGAGGCGACAACACCACAGCAATATACCTAGCTGCTGTGCCAGACACAGCTTCCGAGGCCGGGTGAGTATGGCACACACCAACAACACAATGTACACAGGCTGAGCGGCCAAAACAAGTGGGTCCTGTTGCACAATGGGATATGAGACAGTCAATGATGTCCCTAGTCCACCCAATGTCCAGCACTGTACGTATCACACCGCCAACACACATTGACAGGTGTACACATTGACAACTCCATGACAACACAGCTGTGTGAATGCAAACACACATCACAAGTGACACGTAACGTTGCACGTGCCAAGTGGGAGATGTACATTGAGAAATATGGCATGTGTGTGCATATGCACATCCCATGCTCCCATGCTAATGTGTACATGATGATGTGCCAACAGACATGTGGAGGCTGAGCACTGGCCGTCAATGCCTATGCACACAGCATGAAGTGGCCCTGTCCAGTGTGGACATGCTCCCACACACAAATCATGGCCACACCTGCAAATGCATGGCGCACCTTTAACTGTGGATTCCACATGGCACCAGCGGACTGTACCCGCCATGGACCAGGCCCTTGAGGCCAACTCCAATGGCCCTCGCGACTGCATCCTGCGTGTTCGACGATAGAGGTAAGGGTACCGGGACAGCTCGGTGCAGGCCATTGTGTGCATTTGAAGTAGGCAGACATGGTACACCAATTGCAGCAGCTTGGACCCACTGGAACAGCCCCAGGGGGCTATATGAGTGTGGGAGGGAGACAGGCATTACCACAGCTTACAGGGACTGCTGCCTGGCATCCCTCAACAACACCTGCCGCTGCTGCCACATGTCCACCTACATGTCGACGACTCTGAAGATATGTCCAGGTCCACTCACCAGCGAGGAGCTGGAGATCATGGATTCCGAGCTCCACACACACTGCCCAAGGCTATTCATAGCAAAAGTTGTGTGTGTAAGACAGACAACTACAGTGTGTGTGGGAGTGCATGTGGGGGACACACATGTCGTTGATCCGCAGCACTATGATTCTGAGCCTGTGGGGTTCCAACATGCACTGCTTACCATGCTAGCTACAGGTGTAAGGGGTATGTAGGCTCTATGGCGCTTTCCCATGCATGTCCCTCACGAGTGGTGGTACATGGCATTTCCATGTCAGACATCCAGTCATGCAGCCACTTGGCAATGCAGGACTCAGAGCAGTCATTGCTTGTGTGAATGGCTGGCTGGGTCCCTGCTGGCCTTCTCAGTGGCAGCAGACCTGGGCTGCACATTGACCGCACAATCCTAGAAGGAGACAACACTGACTGTACAGTGGGTTACATGTGTCTTTTGTTCAGGTCTCTCCTGAAATGCACAAACTCAGCCATGTCGATTGGACACACCATGCCTTGTGATAGGGATGTGTGTGAGAGATAGTGGCACTGAATGTGACCTCCATTGCGGGGTGAGCCATTCACAGGGCGAGTACATTGAGGGCTGCTCAGTGTTGGACACAGTGAGTCCACCCACAAAGATGTGTTGCCTTGTGATCTATGTGTTGGTCCACCTGACAATGGACAGTAGATGTGGGCAGACTACACATTGCTGAATGTGCTGGCAACCTGCATGTGAATGGGATGGACAGGTACTGTGTACACACTCCCAGCAGCATGCATTCACGTGTGGTGTACACATGCTGTTGGGCCATGTCCGATTACTTCCTGGCTCTGTTGCACGTCTATGAGTATTTGGGATGGGTCAGCAGCATGCCACTGTGATTGGTGGATGTGGGTGATGTTGAGAAGTGTATGAGTGACATTCCAAGGCTCTTGTGTACCATCCCTGCAGTTTGAAGTCCTCCAGCCGAAGGGCCTGTGATGAGGCATTGCATCCAAGTTGATGCCTCTGTGTATGTGTGACCGACAGTGCAGCCAATTCCACAAAGGGTGTGACGTCATCTGCCGGATGAGCTACTACGTGGCGATAACGGATCGGGGATGCCCCTCGTATTGTCAGGTCAGCACGGCGCTGCATTTCACCAGTAATGGTCTGCATCTTGACAGTGACACAGTCTGTGCCGGATGCATGTTTGTAGGGGCATCAGCAGCAAGCAAGTGTACAGTAATGTGGGATAGTGTCTTTTGTGGCGAGAGGCAGCATGTGTCCACAGCCTAACCATAATCTGGGTGATGCGATGTATGTTGTGTATGCAGTGGGTTGTAAGTGTACTCTGTGCTGTGTGCACCTGACATGCATATGCGATTCCTGAGGGTCAAGATGTAATTTGAGCACTCTGCATTCTCAATGCACTCAGAGCAGTAGCCCTCAGGAACAACCTGTAGTGGCCTGGATTGGCAATTCACATGTATGTTTGAGGCACTGTGCCTACTCTGATTTCGTTCGGTCATATGTTTGCGATGCCTCAGCTCATATCTCTGGTGCTTACACATCCGGCACACTGTGCAACAGCAGTTGTGCTCGTGTGAACGACAGGTGGATGGCATGGGCTCATGGCCATTGTGGCCCGTCATGTTGCAGTCTGTGTGAGTGGTTTCCCATTCTGCTCCATGCAGGTATGTCTTTGGCCTAATTACGTAGTGGTCATCCTTGCCCCATCAGGACAGTGGGTGTGCACACCGCATTTGGGACTATGGTCGCAGGGTGACACAGGCCGGGTGTAGTGCTATGTGCACAACACATGTGCCACTTATTAGCGGATTCAGTTACTGTACGCCAGCCATTACGTGTTGATTGTGGTAGCTGTATGCAATTGCACAGGTATCGTGCAACATGTGGATTGGTGGATGTTCTGTGCTGCTTCCCTTGCACATCTCTGTTTAATTGATGCCAGATGAGTGAGGCCACCTCGCTCTCTCTCATGTGGCATCTCCCGTGGGTGCTGAGGGACAGGGGACGGTCAACAGTGGTGTGGCATCGGATGTAGCAGCTGCACAGGTGCTGAGTGTGTCAGATGTGACCAGCGCCTCGGAGGGGCCAGACGTGTGCTGGATGAATTACAGGCCGAGACGGCAATTTCTGAGTCATCTGAGGACCGAGGTGATGCATCCATGTTTGCTAACACAGGGGACGTGGACTCTGGCTCCTCTTCAGCCACGCGGAGGCCAATGCCCGCCCTCCCATCCACTTCCACAGGTGCAACACGTGTCGGCACAGGGATGAAGGGTAGAGTTTCCTTTACACCAGGCACAGCTGCCCCTGCACATGTGACCCCTGCTGCCCTCAGTTCTGGGTCTGTTGAGCTCATGCGCCATCTCTGCGTGGGGCAGACAGCTCTCCTCAATAACGTCATTGCCCATGACATCACTTTGCCGCAGGTGACACAGTACATGGAGGGCCCACATGTACGCATGGGTGGGCTACGCCAGACTGTCCAATGGTTGTCCCCCCAGTCAAGGTGGTCCTTCAACTGGGCCAATATCAGGTTGACATTCCTGACCCTTTCTCCACCCCCCTGGGCAGTGGCACATCTGACAACAGCAGGGCACGAGTCCTAAAATAAGAGGTGAGGGGACGCTGATGTCACGACAGGAAGTGACATCACGGAAGGTGGCTTGCACCATCTGACTCATTGCCTCCCCCGCTCACCCCTTATATGCGATTGCATCGTAGAAACCAGCGCGTGCACAAGCGGCTCCGATCTCACCCAAAGAGGCCAAACAGTGAATGTGTGGGTCCATTTGCCCCAATTATCTGTCTCGCGGTAATATGAGTGGTGGGACGCCGCCCACCCGTGTGGTACCCCGACTCGATACCTGAACAACAATGACAATGCATGACAGCCTCCGGAGTCCGGATACACCACATGCAACACACAGAGGCTGTGGCTGCCCTAGCGGGCCAGGCCGCAAACACAATCCCACACGTAAGGTTGACCCACCCCTGCGCGCATAGTCATTACAACCGCTGTCATTGACAAGGGACCCATGTGGTGGGACATGGGCCTCAGGGTAACGGGCCTCCGAGCCATCCCCCGCCAACGAGTGTCATGCATCTCACACATATCGCAAAGCCAATAGGACACTTTGCCTGCACACCAGGTCTCGAGTCAGGGTACCACGCGGGTGGACGGCATCCCACCACTGATTTTACCGCGAGCCAGGGAACTGGTGCAAATGGACACACACATTCACTCTTTGGCCCCTCTGGGGTGAGCTCGGTGCTGCTTGTGCACGCGCTGGCTTCTCTGTTGCAATCGCATGTAAGGGGTGGGCGAAGGGAGGCAATAAGTCTGATGGTGCAAGCCACCTTTCGTGACGTCACTTCCTGTCATGACGTCTGCGTCCCCCCACTACATATTTAGGACTTGTGCCCTGCTGCTCACTGAGAATGTGTTGCCTGCGAGATGTGACCAGGAGAAGGGCGCCATGACCTCCCACCCACCCAGCTCCACTGCCATCCCGTGCCCTGGGTAGCCTGTGCAGGCGGACAATGTAGGGGGTACACCTGGTGGACAGGGGATGTGAGTGCCTTGGCAAGGGCCTGGCAGATGCACAGCAGTATCCAGCATGTCCCCAGAGGGAGGGCTAACGTCTACACCTGATGCAGCATTGATCGTGTGCCCGCCTGTTGTGCCCACACGAGTTCACATTCATCTCCAGACAGGTGGGCTTTCCAAATACCCAATACAGTGGAAATATAGCCCTCCGGAATCCTCCCCACACAGTCTGTTTCAACAATGCATGTGTGCATCTACCCGTGCCACCCACCCACCTGGCCCAAGCAGAACTCCCGCTTCACATGACACATGTGTGTCTTCCACAGTTGTGCTTCTCTCTCAGGGGTGGACCTCCAACTGTCCCGTAGCACATAGACAGCACCGAGTTGAACGGGCCATCCTGTTTGAATGGTAGGGACACACACACATCTACCTGTGACACAGTGGTGGCTGTGATGGCTATTGTGCCTGCCATGGCAGTGTTGGTGGCCATGTCAGGGTACACTCACACACATTGCATACGCAGCTTTTCGTGTCACTACTCTGCACATCGGACTGGCCACTGTCCCTGGTGTTGAACAATTTTGCCGCCTGTCTATGCAATCTGTGACTGGATGCTGTTGTTCCTGTAGTCGGTTGTGTCTGTGTAGTTGCTGATTGCAGTTGTTACTGTGTGTGCATAGTTAAGTGAGGCACATGCCTTGTATGGTACATCAACAATTGCAATGTCTGGTGTCACACTCCAATGTGTTTTACACGTGGCTGGGACTTCACTTCTTTCAGACTCTGCTACTTGTGTGTGTGGTGAAGAAGTTTTTTAGTGACACGGATTGTCTGCATGTATTTTCTGGAATTCCATGGTAAATGTATACGTGTCATGTTTGCATGCAAGCAAAGCACGGGGTGTGAGTCTAGCCACAGGATGACAGGTAGCATGAGCATAGTGTGCGGTATGTGTGAGCTTACTTTCTGGGTGGCCAGCAGTGTAGGTGTATGTTAATCTTGTGATGAACATTGAGCCTGGGCACATGGGTTACTTTCAAAGTGTGCATTTGGGAGGTGTAGGTGTGTGTGGTGTGAAGTGTGTGACTGTGGGGTAGTGTTGGTGTGTGTGTGTGCACTCTGGCAATGTCGATTACACACATGTGTTACCCAGGGGCATGGTGGGTGTTTGTATCCGTGTTCAGGTCTATGAATGTGAGCGCATGTGTGTATTGTATGTTGCACAGTGTGCAGTGTGTGGGTGTGTCCTTGCAGTTCAGGATGGCTCCTACCTAATATGTTTTGGCCATTGTGGGTCTGCAGGGTGTGTGACTGTCAAGATTGTGCCTGGTTTAATTAAGCATGTATGTGAGTTTCAGCAGTTCGTACTCACTGTGCGGACCTGCCCACCCACACTGATTTCCTGTGTGTGTTTTGACATGCATTGCTGTAGCATGCTTCTTGCGTGGGTCCTACTTTTGCTTGATGAGTGTGATGTCCGACTGTGAAGGTAATTATACACATATGTAGGACTGTGCTTTGAAGTGACCAGCCCGTCAGTGTTAATGTGATGATCTGTTGGGCCACTTCAGAGTCTGACAATCAAAGGCCCATGACCTGTAGTATTTCACTAGGTCCACTGTGGCGGCAACTCATATGCATTGACATCCAATGTCACTGGACTACATGGTCATCTCACGACTCTCGTGTACTTCACACACTCTCATCCTCTCTCATTCGTACTTGTCTTCTGGAAATAATTCTACAGAGTCACATATTTGCTTTGAGGCATGTATTTGGACTTACTTCCTCTGTGATGCAGAATAGTGGACACTACTGGCAGCAAAATGCATGTGGAGGATATACTTAGCATGATTACACATACGAAAGGGGGTACAGGTAGATGTAATTAGTTGTTGACTGTGGAATGGAGGCTTCAGGGTTACAGCTGCCTTGCCCTTTCTATGCTAATGTACATTTGCTGATTACTGATGGTCTCTGGGCTTTGACACAGACAGTATTCATTCAGCCTACCAGACAGCTTGACATCATAGGGACAGTTCATCTCAGTTCCATGGTACCGGTTTAATACAATAGTGACTCCGACACACCTGCATCAGAGGTGACATCAGGGCATGTGCCCACCTGCATGCAGCAGCGTCTCACCAGTTGTTGCAATGTGGTGGCTACTGAACATGACACTGTAACTAAGGCCATGTTGTAGGGGGTTGCATTTGTTGTCCATGCAAAAGTCCTGGCACGGAAGCACAGACAAAGG